>OY856413.1:569185378-569868378 GCA_963693085.1 Alisma plantago-aquatica
CTATCTCAATTCCCAAGAAATATTCAAGTTTTCCCAAAAAATTTATTTCAAATTCATCTGCGGGTTTATTTTTGAGTTGCATGATCTCACATCCTTACCATCCCCAATAATAATCATGTCATCCACATAAACAAGCATCAAGATAACATTCCTTGCAATTCTCCTAACAAACAGATTGTGCTCACCATTTTCTTGAAAGCAACATCACCTTTTCATGAAAATCTTTAACCTTTCATACCAAGCACATGGCGATTGTTTAAGACCATATAAAGCCTTTTTCAGTTTGTAGTGTTTTCCTTCATGTTCATATCCATATGGCATCTGCATAAAAATTTCTTCAACAAGATCCCCATTTAAGGTGTTCTTTACGTATAATTTGTGTAATTTCCATGAGAAGTAAATGGATATTGTAACGACCCCACCTCCCGATAACCCCCAATTAAAGGAGACCCGAAGGTCAGAGCTGTTATTCAATTAACAGGATCAAAGGTTTGACATATAATCACTAATAATTATGAAACTCTACTACTAAACTGAAAACCGGTATAAAATAAAAACTTTACTTACTTTTTAAAAGATGGGATTTCTAAACTTCTATCCATGAACATACCAATCTAACTAATCCTCCTGTGTACGTTATTTCTCATTTAGTTCCACATATGCCACTAGACTGTTTGTTCTTTTCATTTGTACCTAAAACGCTGACAAACAAAACGTCGGTCGGCAAAAAGCTGGTATGTGGGGGAAATAATAAATGTGCAACTATGTTAACAATGTAGTCAACCAAATATCATTTAACATCCAAGATTACGTTTTAAGCAATACTACTCAATCCTTGCCTATCCCCTTTCTCTGTACCGTCCCTGCAGTGGACATGGATACTACCTCTCTCATATGGTAGATCCTTACCCCCATGGCCCTACCACAGAGGTAGCCAATTCCTAGGATATGGAGTCGCATGGCCCTACCCAAAGGTAGCCCAATCCCTGACTCATGATAACTTGATGGTCCTACCCCATTGGTAGCCATTTACTAAGTCATTCAATGACCTGATAGGCCTACCCCATTGGTAGTCGTGTACTAGGTCAATCCATTAGGCAACATAGGGGACTAGGATCCGAGCTAGTAGGCACATATCTTAGGCGATAGTCATAATCACATTATAATTTGCAAGAATTAAATGCATCCAACAATTTAATTCAAGTCATCAATAAAACCTCGAAAATCCTCGAGAATATAATTCGGGATATTCATAGGCGTAACCACATACCTGTCAAGTTGATGTGAGACAGAAACAATCCAATCAACCAATAGGCAAGCAAGCATTCAATAAGATCCTGAAAAAATTATACAATTTCCTTTTATTATTCATGTCATTAAGATCTATTGAATCTAGCTCGCTTCCTAGGGTTTATAGTTCACTTTTAGGGTTCCATTGTAATTAGGGTTTCCCTTCATCTTTTACCATATTAAACCCTAATTTTATGCCATTACTCATAAACCCTAATTATCTCATCTATTCTCCATTATTAAGGTTATCTTAACAACATATAACCCTATTTTCAGATTTAAAAGCACCATTAACCATTAATTAATTTCATTAAGCTTCTTTTATGTTAAATATACTATTTTTACCCTTTTAATCCACGACAAGATCATTATACGCATTGATCAACAATTCCAAGTTCATTATAGTATAATCACATATGAACTCGATATATCATTAAATTCACCTTTGATTCATTGGAAAACCCTTATTACTATACTAAGGGTATTTACCCGTAATTAAGGACTTTTGTATTCAAATAACTTAGAACCATCATTTAACAACGTATTTTCACATCTTTCCAATTATACATGATCTTATCCTCTTTTACCTTAAATTAGGGTTTCTAAATGCTTAATTATTCTCATATGGGGTAAAAACCCTAAATCATACAATTTCTCATCTAGATTAGATTTGAATCTAACATTATCATTCAACAGGTTATTATTACTCAAACTAACCCATTAGGCATCATAGATTCAATTATTAACCTCAATTAGGGTTTTCAACCTAACTTTAATGCACTTTTCATCAACTTAATATACTTTTGCAATTAGAAACGGAATTAGGATTTAATATTATTTTTATTGGATTCCTCTCGTTTTCCTAATCAATTTTCATATATAGCATGTCTTTATTCGTCCTACCAATAATTAACTACATAATTTGCAAGATAAAGATATTTGGGCCAATCAGAGATTGACATGTCAACAAGAATACCTTGATTTTATTTGTATCCGCGCTGGTCTGGTTTATGACGAAAATACATGAATGCCCTTCTTATGTGGACCGGGTCTTCATGCGTTGGAGGGATGGTTTAGTCATTTGGTTATGAATCTTCTTCAACCCAACGACACGGCTCTATGCTCCGATCGGAGCCGCGCCAACGCTGGTGTCCGGTGCTCCTTCCACGCGACCGGCGGCTCATCCTTGCCGCGTCAAACTAGCAGCTTCAGCTGCTGGCCACGATCCATCCTCTCCTCCCCCTCTCTTCGACTCTCACCAACCTGGCGTCGTGCTAGCAGACCCACCATCTTCGTCCTCCCGGCCTGCTACTGTCGCAGGAACGAGAGCAAGGCTCAACGCTGCTACCTCCCCGACACCTCTGGTTCCAAACACCTGGACTCCCAGCGGCTTGCCTTCCACGTGCCCGTCTACTAACTGGCACTGCCGCCTTCGATGGGGGAACATCCCTGTCGCAAGGGCATGGAGTAAAACTATCGCCCTAACAGAAGCCTTGTGATGCATCCACACTCCACTGTCGCCTGGAAGACATAGAGGAGCTGCTCTCGAGGGCGATGGTCCAGACCATCACGGCGACCAGGTTCCACAAAGGTTGCGGCGTTCAGGCAAGGTTCCTTGGTGGATTTCTCTTACACAAGACCGGTGTCTAAGGGTGATGACGAAAAGCTCCTCGTTTCCTCCCTTTGTAACCATGGAAGACGACGATACCTTGTACACTGCCTTCCCAGATCGGCTGGGCATTACGCTACGGAGAGAGAAACCTAGTCTACCAGTAAGGGACGTGGTTATATGGGGAAGGAGGGAATAGGTCTTCGTTTCCTATGTGCTTGTCCCATATATATATATATATATATATATATATATATATATATATATATATATATATATATATATATATATATATATATATATGCCTACATCTTCTCATGTTCTCGCTTTTTATTTCTTTTCCCTCTCTCTTTCTTGGAGCACAAGGTTGATATCAAACATGGTAAAACACTTTCACATTATGACATCCTATAAACGATCCATCACCACTTTATAGTAACCATTACAAGATGTCTCCTTTTCTTTGTTTTATTCCAACTCTTACTTTGCATTATTTGGATTTTCTCTTTCTTTTTATTCATTGGGACTCCTTGGACCCCAAGAAATTCTATTATTCCGAAATCCCTTTTTAAGGATACTCATTATCCTTCTAGATGCATCTACATGCATTATTCTTCATTATCTTGTTTATTTCTTATTAAAATACTTCCTTTTGAGGATTTCTCTTTATTTCTCTTTTATTTTCCTCATTGGTATTCCTTTTATCATTAGGAATCCTTGGGATACAGAATTCCTCTCAGGATAACTCAATTGTACCTCTTTTTACTTATTTTCCACATTTTACCATTATTTTCAATCTCTTTCTTAATAAAGAAATATTTGATTGATATTTTCTTTTCTTATTGCACTCTTTATGTAACTTTGGACTCCTTGGAACCCAAGGAACCCAAGAGGCACGAAATTCCTCTTTGGATTTGCCTTCTAGAGGTTTCCATCTCATTCTTTTCTTAAAAACTCAATTATTCATTAATTAATTGAATTTCCTTGTTATTGTGCCCAATAGCCAATAAAGCCCACAAATCAAACAACAAGGCTATTTTCAACGAAACTCATTTATTCAACACAAATTATATCATCATTTGTTCCAATATCTTTAAAATGAGAAATTACATTTCTCTCCTTATGAACCCAAAATTGGGGTTGTAACATCCTTCCCCTCTTATAAGAATTTTGCCCTCAAAATTCTATCAAGCAAACAAACAATTCAGGATAAGACTTTTCCATGTCCATCTTTGGCCCCTATGTGGCTTTACCGTACTCATGGTGCTTCCAAAGAACCTTTTATCATCACATATTCTTTTCTTTGAGATCTTTCATCCTGGCGTCTATAAACTACACAGGTGACTCAGGCCATTTCAGACTCCCTTGGGGCTCACTAGGTTCATTGCTCAGCACATGCTCGGGGTACCTCACATAGTGCTCTAAATTGGACACATGGAACTCATTATTCACCATGTTATCCTGAGGGGCAAGGCTAAACTCAACCATCTCCACCAATCCATCTCAAATGGACCCATATATCGGGGACTCAGCTTAGAGGGGTCGGATTTTCACATCACATATTCTCCCATAGTGAATGGCATGTCATTCTGCTTTGCATCAGCTCGTGACTCATGTCACCACTGGGCTCTCTCTCGGCCATTGCACGATCAAAGCGACTTCATCTACACACTATGGTTCTCTTCTGACCTTCATGAGGCCTCCTTCACCAACATCATCTTAATGAAGTGGTGACCGACACAACCTCTCTATAAGACTTCTTGCATCCTGATAAAGTTTATGGTGGTTAACATCACATCTTAAGCATTGTCTCTCTATATCACCCTGAATGAGCACACATGCTCTCATCAGACCCTCTAGTCTGGATCACACTGTCCATTAGTATGGGGTGATAAACTGTACTATCATCGAGTTCTTCATGTATCCACTTCCACCTTATGGAAGTGAACCTTGGTAATACCCAAGAACTTTTAAACTCGTAACACGGTGTAGTTGAACCATCTCTCGTTCTTATGTAGTTCAATAGAATATGTCCCATGACAGTACTCTTCCTTTCTCATGTCATCTAGGTAAGACAATCTACCATAACCCATATTGCACCTCGACCCTCCTTGGTCTAGGGGAGACTTACCACAACATCCATAGTGATGAACTCCCATTCCCTCTCAGGGACTCTTTATACGTTATATCCATGTACTGGGTTATTGGTGTTCGTCCTTCGCCTCCTAGCTTGCATGGCCACATGCTACATGCAACTTTATTTTAAGCATCCAAAGTGCTACTATCACTTACTATCTTTTTAGTACCAAGGTGTATCATGTTCTCATGCATTGTTATGATTCCTCAAGCTTGATACCTCGGAAACCCTAAATCATTCTAATCAGGGTTTCATCACATTCCCTTCCAGAGAAGTGCATTTGAGGCTCTAACCCATCCTTTCATTACGTCAAGACCTAGACTGGCTAACCAAACAACCACTAATCTTGTTCAACAGCTCTCGTTATATCGGAGTGTTAGCCAAACTTATCTCTTTTGCTCAGTTTAAGGTTAGCATAGTAACCTCAACTTCTTCTAGCTTCCATCTAAACTATGCAGCTATATCTCAACCAGAGCATCCATTACCACTTCACATCCTTAGGTGTTAGGTAATGTTGAAGACATACACATTCATGTATTCCACTTATCATCTCGTCTCAAACTCTAAGTTTGTACTCATCAAGAACACTCTCTGATCTCGTCAGTGTGGTGATCAAACTCAACCTGGTATAACTTACAAGTTCCACCTAGCTTCTGCTAAGAACATCCTTATTTCTCTTACTATTTGTAAACCATCCATGTACCATTCACTCCACCAAGGTATGTTATCATCTCTGTCTGCATACCTTGTAGCAACATTCCAACCCGCATCATCTTTTATCCTTGGTGTATGGCATGCGTACTGTCCCATCTCTACCTCCCATAACAAGAAGAAATAAGCATTTGGCGGCCATCCAAACACAAAGTTCTTCCTGTTCCAAGAGCAGAGATGATACATCCCACATCGCCAGTACACCTTCAGCTCTAGGTTGAAACGAGCAACTTATGTCTCTATATCACAAACATCTTGATATCAAAGTTACTTCCATGGAAAACTGGTCTCGAACCTACTTGGGTCACCACACAATCCTTAGTCATCTCCTCTAGGTCTACAGGGTGCCGGTACTTTTGGGGTCATCCCTCTTCCTTCATGCATCCGGAGAGTGCCCTACTCATCTGCCCTTTGGGTCCCATGAGTTCATGAAGGTGATCAATCTCCCAACTCATGGCCCTCAGACAATGATAGATGTTACCTCCCGACCCTATGGTCATTTGTACTAGGGAATTAGGCAACTCCTACTTCCATCGGTCTTATCCCTGCCTAACCCTAGGATAGACTTAGGATTCTCTTATAGTACATGTTCAACTCATAACCTTACCCAAGCATTCATCATCTCTCTTCCTGCATTCATGGGATGACTTTCATACTTTCACAGGGATCATGGCGACCTGCCTACCTTGGTCAGGCCCCATACTAGTTACCTCCATGGTAACACATCCACATGCACATAGAGATGTCTATCTATGGGTCTATAGGTTCATTCTCATGCCATGTACTCTTCACTTAGCTTCTCAAGCTTCTATGAAACCTTTGTAGGTTACCTCAACACCAACAAAAATTGCTATACACCCAACAAAAGGGTCCCTCTCCCAGGATGGGAGGAACTACAACTCTTGACGACAAGGTCACAACTGTCCTTAGGGTTTATCCTCACATAAGCATGCCTAACCCAACAGCTACTAAATTACAAGCTGACCACCTATTAAACCATGGTAGGTCGCACATGTTCTCTTTCCTCAACACTGGATCAACTTAGTTGTGAGGGGTTCATCAAACATACCCTTAACTTAAGGGGTTTTCATTACATCTACATATGAGGAGTATCATGCTCGAAACTATAAAGACTAAAATCTCATCATGATCATCGGATACACTGCTTGCCCTCTTAGGTCTAGGAACCCTAGGTTCTCCTTTGGGTATCCCACTGCATGCTCAATCTCTTAACCATGAATTAAGCATGTCCAAGGTATGTCATGTACTCCCATGATCCTTTTATATGAGCAACACCTCAGAGTTGAGTCCTCCTCAAGAACAACCAACTAGGTATAAAGCCTCGCAACTTGCTACTTAAACCTCCTCAGGGTCTAAGGCACTCTTTGTCTCCACTTAGAAGGTAAACACCAAAACTATAGGCACATAGGTACCAGAAGCATTACTCTCTCTTTAGGGTTTGGTTCCTCTAAAGGACACCAGGATATCATCCATATCCAGGGATCAAGAACGAGGCAACCACTATCATCCACTTAGGTAGCATCATCCTCAACTCCCACAGTTCCTCAAATTTTGGGGTTTTAGGCTTCCAACCTTCTTGCCTGGGGTCTGCTCTCTCTCTAGAGCTAATCCTACAACCAACCTCTCTCTAAGAGGTCCTTTCTTTAAGAAGGATCAACCCCATAAGCATGTCCCTACCTGAGTGAAGCCTATGCTCGAACTTATGTTTACTCAAGATTATCCATAACCCCTTATGCTTATCTCATAAGCCATCCCTTATGATTCCTTTTCCAGGGTTTCATCCTACTATCAGCACTACTAACGTACTCTGGGTGCAAGCTATACCCTACTTGCACAAGCCCATAGGGTTCTATAAGTTCTCCTCTAACCTCATCCACGAAGGAGTTGTCCTTCTCTATGGCATGCACGACCCTCTCCAGGGTTGGGTCGCCAAAGGTACTAGGTCATCTACCCTCTTATGGAATCCCAAAGGCGTGACCAACCAAACACTCGGTCAACCATGACACCTAACTCGTCATGTCATCTCTCTCTCTAACCTTCCCTTAGGGTTAGAGTTAACATCATCCTCAAAGGATGTGCTAGGTCTCTACTTCTAGTGGAGGTCTCTACCTCCAAGACTAACTCTCTCTACTCATCCTCCTACCAAGGAGGTCTATCCTCAGGTCGCTCCTGAGGGAAATGACAACTCGTTTCATACGACCTAAGCATGTATCTATTCCTTTACGCTTACTCTATTAAGCTTATGTCCATGACATCTTATTTATATGCTTTTTATTAATTTGGTGAAGGATTCCTTAATCCTTATCAATCTTACCCATACCTCAAGAGGGTGAGGAGAAGAGAGAGGAAACCCTAATCCTTAAGGTCCTTAATAGAATTGGAGTTGAGAAGGTATGAACAAGATGAGAGAGTCCTAAAGGTATCTTATTTTGATTCATACCCTAAGACTTTGGCCAGGCAGTCACACAGATCTGGGAGTCCTCGTATTCCGACTAGCGGTGCGGAGGAAAATATTGCCAACCCCCGGACGTGATCCTTTTCTAGACACCTCAATCTTTCAGATAATCCTCTAATAACTCCTTTGGGTTCTATAGAATTTGTAAAATTTAATAATTAATAAATATTAGTTGAGGAACCTAGGCTCTGATACCAATTGTAACAACCCCGCCTCCCGGTAACCCCAAATTAAGGGAGACCCGAAGGTCAGAGCCGTTATTCAATTAACAGGATCAAAGGTTCGACAAATAATCACTAATAATTATGAAACTCTACTACTAAACTGAAAACTGGTATAAAATAAAAACTTTACTTACTTTTTAAAAGATGGGATTTCTAAACTTCTATCCATGAACATACCAATCTAACTAATCCTCATGTGTACATTATTTCTCATTTAGTTCCACATATGCCACTTTACTGTTTGTTCTTTTCATTTGTACCTAAAACTCCGACAAACAAAACGTCAGTTAGCAAGAAGCTGGTATGTGGGGGAAATAATAAATGTGCAACTATGTTAACAATGTAGTCAACCAAATATCATTTAACATCCAAGATTACGTTTTAAGCAATACTACTCAATCCTTGCCTATCCCCTTTCTCTGTACCGTCCCTGCAGTGGACATGGATACTACCTCTCTCATATGGTAGATCCTTACCCCCATGGCCCTACCATACAGGTAGCCAATTCCTAGGGTATGGAGTCGCATGGCCCTACCCAAAGGTAGCCCAATCCCTGACTCATGATGACTTGATGGTCCTACCCCATTAGTAGCCATTTACTAAGTCATTCAATGACCTGATAGGCCTACCCCATTGGTAGCCGTGTACTAGGTCAATCCATTAGGCAACAGAGGGGACTAGGATCCGAGCTAGTAGGCACATATCTTAGGCGATAGTCATAATCACATTATAATTTTTAAGAATCAAATGCATCCAACAGTTTAATTCAAGTCATCGATAAAACCTTGAAAATCCTCGAGAATCTAATTCGGGATATTCATAGGCGTAACCACATACCTGTCAAGTTGATGTGAGACAGAAACAATCCAATCAACCAATAGGCAAGCAAGCATTCAATAAGATCCTGAAAAAATTATACAATTTCCTTTCATTATCCATGTCATTAAGATCTATTGAATCTAGCTCGCTTCCTAGGGTTTCTAGTTCACTTTTAGGGTTCCATTGCAATTAGGGTTTCCCTTCATCTTTTACCATATTAAACCCTAATTTTATGCCATTACTCATTAACCCTAATTATCTCATCTATTCTCCAATATTAAGGTTATCTTAACAACATATAACCTTATTTTCGGATTTAAAAGAACCATTAACCATTAATTAATTTCATTAAGCTTATATAATGTTAAATATACTATTTTTACCATTTTAATCCATGACAAGATCATTATACGCATTGATCAACAATTCCAGGTTCATTATAGTCTAATCACATATGAACTCGATATATCATTAAATTCACCTTTGATTCATTGGAAAACCCTTATTACTATACTAAGGGTATTTACCCGTAATTAAGGACTTTTGTATTCAAATAACTTAGAACCATCATTTAACAACGTATTTTCACATCTTTCCAATTATACATGATCTTATCCTCTTTTACCTTAAATTAGGGTTTCTAAATGCTTAATTATTCTCATATGGGGTAAAAACCCTAAATCATGCAATTTCTCATCTAGATTAGATTTGAATCTAACATTATCATTCAACAGGTTATTATTACTCAAACTAACCCATTAGGCATCATAGATTCAATTATTAACCTCAATTAGGGTTTTCAACCTAACTTTAATGCACTTTTCATCAACTTAATATACTTTTGCAATTAGGAACGGAATTAGGATTTAATATTATTTTTATTAGATTCCTTTCATTTTCCTGATCAATTTTCATATATAGCATGTCTTTATTCGTCCTACCAATAATTAACTACATTTTTTAGAGTAAATAATTAACTACATAATTTGCAAGATAAAGATATTTGGGCCAATCAGAGATTGACATGTCAACAAGAATACCTTGATTTTATTTGTATCCGCGTTGGTCTGGTTTATGAAGAAAATACATGAATGCCCTTCTTATGTGGACCGGGTCTTCATGCGTTGGAGGGATGGTTTAGTCATTTGGTTATGAATCTTCTTCAACCCAACGACACGGCTCTGTGCGCCGATCGGAGCCGCGCCAACGCTGGTGTCCGCTGCTCCTTCCACGCGACCGGCGGCTCATCCTTGCCGCATCGAACTAGCAGCTTCAGTTGCTGGCCGCGATCCATCCTCTCCTCCCCCTCTCTTCGACTCTCACCAACCTGGCGTCATGCTAGCAGACCCACCATCTTCGTCCTCCCGGCCTGCTACTGTCGTAGGCACGAGAGCAAGGCTCAACGCTGCTACCTCCCCGACACCTCCGGTTCCAAACACCTGGACTCCCAGCGGCTTGCCTTCCACGTGCCCATCTACCAACTGGCACTGCCGCCGTCGATGGGGGCACATCCCTGCCACAAGGGCATGGAGTAAAACTACCGCCCTAACAGAAGCCTTGCGATGCATCCACCCTCCACTATCGCCTGGAAGACATAGAGGAGATGCTCTCAAGGGTGATGGTCCAGACCATCACGGCGACCAGGTTCCACAAAGGTTGCGGCGTTCAGGCAAGTTTCCTTGGTGGATTTCTCTTACACGAGACCGGTGTCTAAGGGTGATGACGAAAAGCTCCTCGTTTCTTCCCTTTGTAACCATGGAAGACGATGATACCTTGTACACTACCTTCCCAGATCGGCTGGGCATTAGGCTACGGAGAGAGAAACCTAGTCTACCAGCAAGGGACGTGGTTATATGGGGAAGGAGGGAATAGGTCTTCGTTGCCTATGTGCTTGTCCCATATATATATATATATATATATATATATATATATATATATATATATATATATATATATATATGCCTACATCTTCTCACGTTCTCACTTTTTATTTCTTTTCCCTCTTTCTTTCTTGGAGCACAAGGTTGATATCAAACATGGTAAAACACTTTCACATTATGACATCCTATAAACGATCCATCACCACTTTCTCGTAACCATTACAAGATGTCTCCTTTTCTTTGTTTTATTCCAACTCTTACTTTGCATTATTTGGATTTTCTCTTTCTTTTTATTCATTGGGACTCCTTGGACCCCAAGAAATTCTATTATTCTAAAATCCCTTTTTAAGGATACTCATTATCCTTCTAGATGCATCTACATGCATTATTCTTCATTATCTTGTTTATTTCTTATTAAAATATTTCCTTTTGAGGATTTCTCTTTATTTCTCTTTTATTTTCCTCATTGGTATTCCTTTTATCATTAGGAATCCTTGGGATACGGAATTCCTCTCAGGATAAATCAATTGTACCTCTTTTTACTTATTTTCCACATTTTACCATTGTTTTCAATCTCTTTCTTAATAAAGAAATATTTAATTGATATTTTATTTTCTTATTGCACTCTTTATGCAACTTTGGACTCCTTGGAACCCAAGGAACCCAAGAGGCACGAAATTCCTCTTTGGATTTGCCTTCTAGAGGTTTCCATCTCATTCTTTTCTCAAAAACTCAATTTTTTTTTAAATGGTGGTCCAATTGGAAACCAAGCTATGAGCGCAGTGGCTTTGTGGAGGCCGTCCTCAACACCCTCCTCTCTTGAGGGGTCAGACAATCCTCTACTCTTCGAGGTTCATAGACGGGTCAGTCACTGACCTCGTCACAACATACCAGGAGCTCTTCCTCACTAGCCTTCACTCGGCAACTCACACATACGCTCCCCGCACCCACACCTCTCAGCCCAATTGTCCAGACCACTTTGATGCCCCCGCATGGGTGACAGGCCCTCAAATACTCAATTATTCATTAATTAATTGAATTTCCTTGTTATTGGGCCCAATAGCCAATAAAGCTCACAAATCAAACAACAAGGCTATTTTCAACGAAACTCATTTATTCAACACAAATTATATCATCATTTGTTCCAATATCTTTAAAATGAGAAATTACATTTCTCTCGTTATGAACCCAAAATTGGGGTTGTAACAGATATGGCCCACACAATCCTAACATTGTTCATTTTTGCAATAAGAGCAAAATCTCCAGATAATGTATTGCATGTTTTTTAGTAAAGCCTCTAGCAACCAGCCTAGCTTTATTTCTATTCACAGATCCATCGGCTTTGTATTTGATAATGTATACCCACTTAGATCCCACAATATGAGCATCATTGGGTACATAAATATCATCCCAAGTTTGAGTTTTATTAAGAGCATTAATCTCCTTCTTTGTAGCCTAGACCCATACTTCCGCAACACACCTGGGAATAGAAGAAATCGCAAGTGATGACAAGAAAACATTGATATTGTGTACCAAGACGAGAGAAAGTAACATATCTTTGAATAGGATGTCTAGTGCATTCATGATGCACCTTTTGAAGAGCAATAGGTCAAGTCATCAGATTTGTTTTATGTGTCATTATGCATCTCGTCTGAGTTAGAGGACTGATCTGGTTTGGGAAGAGAAGATGGATTAGGATTGGTTGGAATTTTTGGTCTCCTCTCTTATACTTGTACAAATCTTTCTATTCTTTCAGTTTTAGACGTTTCCTGGTTGGTCATGTTCTTCCCCAGACTGTTGCTTTCATTTAGGGTTGTAGAAGAAGATTCATTATTTATCAACATGCTAGGTTCCTCTTAATTACAATAGTTCTCCTCCTGAACAAGAGTCTTCACACAATAAGCAACATTCTCATGGAAAGTTAAATCCTTCGTGACATAGTGTTTCCCTGTGGTAGAATCAAAACACTTATATCCTTTCTGAGTAGAAAATATCTGACAAAAAATAGCACAAACAACACTAGGGTCAAATTTTGATCTACCAGATTACAAGACATGAACATAACACAAACATCAAAAAACCTTTGGTGGGAGAGAAAAATGGGGTTTATCTTTGGATACCAATCATATGGATGTAGATCCATTAAGAACACTACTAGGATGTGAATTATAAGATAGGATGTGGTCAAAACAACCTCTCTCCAAAACCACTGTGGGACACTCTACTATAAAAGTAAAGCTCTAGAAACTTCAACTAAATGCCTATCCTTCTATTCAGAAACTCTATTCTATTGTGGGGTACAACTGTATGATGTTTCATGAGCAATGCCTTTGTAATTAAAAAAGGATATTAGAGTTTTGTCAAGATACTCTCGTGCATTATCAGATAAAAATCTTCTAACAGTAATATCATATTGATTCTCCATCCTAGCAATAAAGGTTTGAACAATCCTAGGGAGTTCATATTTGTTCCTCATCATATATATAAAAGGACATAAGAGAATAATCGCCAATAAAACTCACAAATAATGATATCCTCCCATAGAAACAATAGGAGAAGGGACCTATACATCAGAGTGGATCAAGGCAAAAGCATTGTTGTTTTTATTGCTAGATTTATCAAAAGAAGCATGATGATGCTTAGATAGTTCACAAATACCACCTTGAAATTCATCCTACTTTATTTAGGAAAATAAACCAAGAAAAAAAGTTTTTTCAAGGAAGAAGAACTCAAATGGCCCAAATGAGCATGCCACGACTGAACTTCATTAGATTTTCCATGTAGAGAAGCTTGAAGAGCACTACAAACCTTTTTGGATGTCTTATAGAGACAATCAGTTTCCAAACCGTTCCCAATATTCCTCGTCACTAGGTCCTACAAGGTACATCAATCAGAGTAGAAACTCAGGCAACAATTTAGATCTTTTGTAATTTTGCTAACATAGAGAAAATTAAGGGAACAATTGGGAACATGCAGAGTGTTACAAAGTATAATATCATACTTAACATGGATGCTCCCTTTTCTTGCAACATTAGCCTGAGAGCCATCTACATAAAAATCCACTCTTGACCAAATCCCAATTTATATTTGAAGAACAACTTGGAGTTCCTAGTCATATGATTTGTGGCACCACTATCAATAACCCAATTATATTTGAGAGAGATAGATATATATCTTTATTTCCTTTAGCAGACAAGGCATGATTGATGGAGCATGTGGCACGACCATTTTCTTTAGTATGCATGACTTTAGAAAGAAAACCAAGCAATCCTCAGTTTGGTCTATAGTTAGATTTTGAACATTATCTTCATTCACAACAGTATCAATAGAAGCAATGTCTTTCTTCCCATGAGTGAGGGAAGTTTTTTCTATGTCATGTCTCTTGTCAGGATGCAACTCCCAACAAAAGTCCACAAAGTGACCTATCTTTTGACATTGAGTACATTTCAAGATAGTCTTCCCTTTGGTTGTAGAAGATGGCTTGAGTTTGAGGAGTTGTCACTCACAAGCATTGAATGCTCAATATTATCACAAAATTTTCCTCAATCTTTCCCCTCATAACAGAACGCCTAGTTTCTTCTGCCTCCACTTGGAAGTATGTATCCTCAAGGCTAGGGTAGGGATAGATGCATTATTTAGGATCTGGCTCCTAACATTTTCAAACTCCGGATTCAAACCCCGTAGAAAGACAATAGTCTAAGTTTTCCATTATCTAGTCCAATATAGCTTTTGATCTTCTGAACATGACCATGTTTCATCAGCATATCAATTCAAGTCTTCCCACATGGACTGTTGAGTATCACAATATTCAATTATAGACATCTTTCCCTGTTGAAGATTACAAGTTTTTTTGGTTAGTTGGTAGATATGAATGTCGGTCTTTTTATGTACAAACATGCTCCTCAATGTCTCTTACATATCAGAGTTGGCTTCTTGCAAAGAAATAGTGGTTGGAGATCCAGGACTTGACTATCTTCAAGATACCCAAGTTTTTTCAGTTTGTGCTAGTGGATTTTTAGTTCCATTTATATAACCAATTCATCCACATCCATCTATATCCATCTCTGCAGCTGTAGTCCAAAGAAGGTACTTGGATCCATTTAGCTTTCTAGATGTTATATACATGGTGATGCTATCTTGAGAATTCATAAGATCTAGAGATTTATTTTCCTCAATCATGTTACAAACACATAAGAAGAAGCCAAGAAGATAAGGATCGGTCCAAAGGAATGGATGGAGAAGCCAAAATAAAATTTGTAGACTAGAAATAAAATTGCTACTTGCAAAATAGCAACTCCTACAGTAAAAATGGCTCTTCTGTCTTACTAAAAGGGGATTCAACCCCCATGTCACACCTCTCCTTGTCGAACGCCTTTGGGGGAAGAAATTAGGGTTAGAGGTGAACCCCAAGGACAAGTTTCCAAGAAGGGAAAGGCCCCCACCGCCACTTGGGGGCATTTGAAAAAAGAGGGCAGAACATGTTGTTGCTAACATGTTGTTGATAATTCCAAAAAAAGGCCATGAAGCCCCTTTAAAGGCTAAGGAGAGCCTCTATTCCACATCTATTAACTGTTAGGACCAAGAGAAAGGAAAGGAAGAAGTTGGATGGAGCAGATACAAGAAGAGTAAGTGGTAGATGCCTCCACAAAATCAACATTGCTATAGTACAATATTGTATCAACTCAATAGAATTAAGCAAAGGTAGGAACTTAAAGCTCTGATACCATGAACAAAGAAGACAAATACCACACAAAACAAGATTTGCGTGGAAAATCCTTTGAGAGGAAGGGAAAAAACATGGGAGGAGATACCTACGCCTCTGACGGATGGGGTTTTTCTTATTCTTTTGTCTTGCGGAAAACATGCTACAATATATAAATATTAGATAAAAGGTGGTAAATGGAGCCACCTCTAAGATCCATCTACCACAAACAGGAAACATAAAATAACAAGTAAATGGGCCATCTCCCTAGACCATAAACACAGAGATAACTTAACAGTATCACTATGATATGAAAAAATAAAAACCTAATTAAGTGATTAAACACTCAACCATACGGTTTCAGGGATCCATGTGAAGGGAAGAAAGTTAAAGATTTGTCACCTATTTTAAATAAGTAAACAAGGTCTTTTCCTCTATTCTCCTTTCTATTTTTATGTTATGGACGATTAGAACAAGGAATGGGAGGTAATAAGAGAATGGTCGGAGGTAGAAGACATGGTTCAGATCATGATGTTAGTGGTTGTTGTTGTTGGGTTCAAGGTTCCTTCAAGCAGCACTGAAGGAGGTTTTAGAGTTGTAAATACATGTTACATAGGGCTAAATCCTAATGTTGGTCCCACCTTGTGTAATTGGGTATTAGACGCCACCCAAAGTACCTATAAAAAGGTGCTCCCTATCATTAATGAAAGATATGTTGGGAGTTCCCAAGGGCGGAACCAGAACTTTGTCTTTTGGGGGGCCAAAATCATTTAGATTTTTGACATATATCATGATAGTTTATGCAAGTGGATGTTAAAAAAATTTATACTAGTAAATCAAGACTCGAACATGAGACCTCACACAACACAACAGCCGCATTAGCCGCTAAACCACTTCAGTATGAATGTATTTTTTGCATCCTTAAACTTTATATATACGATAAAAACTAGAAAATTCATTTTTCTTGGGGTTCAAACCTGCGACCAACTGTTAAGATAATAGCACACACGCCATTGCGCTACAGACACATTCTTGCTCTATTATGGTATAGATTGTATATATTATATAACACTTCTCTAAACATATATACATAAATAGTGAACATTTTCTTTTCTTTTCTTTTTTTTTTTTTTTTTTGGGGGGGGGGGGGACATGACCCATGCTTGCCCCCCTCTGGCTCCGCCCCTAGGAGTTCCCCTAATTAGGTTTCTTTACATGGTAGTAGGGAAAATATGGGAATTCCATTGAGAGGGATACGCTCATCTCCACATTAAGGAGTCTACCTCTCCATGGCCAGTCTCGTCTCCATGTCAAGGAGTCGACATTTCCACAATTAGCCTAGTCCTCAAGGAGATGAACGTTCATAGCAGCTCCTCTCTTCTTCTTCCTCCTTACCTCCATCACGGTGAGGAGAATACCTTCCTTCTCCTACTATGGCAGTAGATCCATAGCCACCATCGCATCAAGGAGAGGACATCATCTACATCGCAGCGTCATTGAAGCTACAACGCATCTTGGATGTGTCACAGCATATCCCTTGTATGGCTTCACTGCCGTGACACTCTCTCCTCTCATTACGAGAACAGTGTTGTATTCCATCTTCTTAGTTAGCCCTAACAATCGTCGACAGAACTTGTGAAACATCAAGGCATCAAGATAACCAAGTTGCTAGTGCACGGCATGTCAAACGAGCCAACATGACATGACGTCCTCTAGTCTCTTCATCAACTAGAACACATGTGTCTTTGCACGACACGTGTTGCAGTCTAATAATGTATGCACAATACAATGTGTCATTGATCAACACATGGTGCATTCCAGTATCTTTGATGTGTGCAGAATATGACAAGCCTACCTCTCGATACTATGTGTTTCTCCATTTATATCTCGCGTCTTTTCCTAGTTTGTGATGGTCTTCTGTCTGGATTATGATACAACATGCATCCACTTGACACGACATGCCAATCTATCCCTAACATGATGTGTTACATCATATACATGTCATCACCGTTCATGGTAGTCTTCTGTGTTGATCACTTTCTCTCTTAAGATGCATGAAACTCAAGAGGGAACATCGATCACTCAACTAAGTATGATCTTCAAACAAAATCAAGCCATCACCAACCAAAAGCTCAATGAGAAAAACTACAGTTGGTGGAATCAAATAGTAAAATTATGGTTCAAAGGTCAAGGAAGATACAAGCATCAGACGGATGATCCTTCAATGGGATGAACTTTGTCAAAGTGGGAACAACATAACATAAACATGATCACATCAATGTGGTACTCCATGGAACCACAAATGCCAACATTGTCAACCACTTTGAGACACGCAAGGATCTCTGGAATCATTTGGAGTCGTGTAGTCCAACAATCTTTCAAGGTTGCACAATATGACAACTACACTATATGGCTACAAGAGGGAGAGAAGTCAGTAACTCAATCTTTTAGTGAGGTGATTTTACACTCTAATGATATGCATGGTCTTCTACCATTGCCATGTGATCTTTAGAAGATGTAGAAACAATGTGATCAGCTAAGGCCATTGAATTCCTTGTTGGGATACATCGTGAATATATGGGGGTTTCAATCATACAATTGTGCTCTCTTATTGAAACGTATTCTCAAGTTTCTCATACCATCCTAGAGCATTATAGGCAGCTAGATATTAAATCTACATAGTTGTTTTTGGTATAAGGTCCATACAACCATAGACAAATGTATCCCTTTCTTTTACTCTTCATGTTCTGAAATTTTTGTTTAGCCTTGGTATGTTAGTAAAGATATTCAAGCACTTCAAGCCGTGTTGACCTTACATAATTGTTTTATTATGCAAGATTTAAAGTCGTGGAAGGTGATTGGCAAAGGATTCGAGCATGGTGGATTGTATTATCTTGGGATGAAAGTCAGGTTGCGTTTGTCACTACCTCTCCACTACATTGCATATCCAAAGTTGGCTTGGTCATATGTCACAAGTAAGTTTTGTCCATTTTTTGGAATGGGTCAAGATCAATGAACCAAATGTTGTCAAAATTGGTGAAATTTCACCCAAATCGACTTCTACACATTAGATATGATATTCTATGATCGTATTGGTAGGATTGCAAATATCAATATCCCGATGGGATGCTGCCTTCGCCAAAGACCGTCAAATTTTGATGAAATTTATCGATGGTAGCAATCAAAATACATGTTTTGCATAGTAGAGCCTAGTTTCGTTGTTTGAGAGGAGAAAATGAGTGAGCACTAGAATTTTGACAATTGGAGCTCAAATAAGTGTAATCCAAGGTATGCCTTTATATTTTCTACCATTTCTTTCATTTACACCTCATCTGTTTTAAATTATAATAATAATTCATCCAAAAAAGCTTTTAAATAGGCAAAGATCCCCTAATTTTCTTCTTTTTATATCTTCCTAATTGTATGTGATCAAAGATCGACAATAGTATCTCATAAAAAAAGATAAAATTATTAATTAATAATATACCCAAATACTCCACAAAATATAAATATAATTCGGAATTAGTGTTAACAGTAAGCTAATTACTATACATATGTTCTTTCTAGTAATTTTTAGCATATATAGGAAGAAGCTAATCTTAAATTTATTTATATATGCCATTTGCTTCACATAGCCCATTAGATGGGCATGGTCGATATGGTAACTGCGCTCCTTATATTATTGCATCGCCACAACATGCATATAGTGGACATGGTAATAATGTCTTATATATTTATCCCACTATTAATACCCAATTACCATGAGTGGGATTCATAAAGAAAATTAGCAGAAGGATATTTCAACCACTAAAGATGAAACACTTATATGAACAATATCTAGATACTCGATGTCAAGGTTTCATTGACACCGAAATAGTAATAAGGAAGTTGACAAACTGTGAAACTGTGTGAAAGCCCAAATGAAGAAGATAAGGGAACTATGAGCAGCAAAGTATGGAAACAATTTAAAATGACGTTGGATGTTGCCGTTGCTGTGTCAGATATGATCCAATTGGATAAAAACATAAATTGTTAAAAATTGGTGCGCAGACGGTTGCAAAATTGGGATGCGGATAATGACTCGTAGCACCAGATGCAAGGCAGATGAGACAGTATACAAAAACAGATCTATATTTGTGCTGGAACGGGATGTGACTTGTGGATGAGCACAGCTGCTGAACACTGACATGAGAAAATTGGCCATTTTCTAAGAGTGCAGAGGCAGACATGGACTCCAGAGCAATATAAATCGTAACCTACATATTGTATTGTCCTCTTGCTTGTAACAAACCTCACACGTGTTACGACCAAAGCATTCTCTCAGATCAATTAACCTATTGCCAGAGGGCTTGTAACAAGGGCAGGATTGGTTTGGTAGGACAACAATAGACCGCCCTACCCACAAGACACCTAAAAATAGAATCAAAAACTTCTTATCCAGCAAGGATTTACCAAAATATGAAAGTTGGATCGTATAGTGGTATTGCTCCAAAATTTTCTTCTATTATACAATGAGCATTTGTTCTTGCACATTATCTCGCGTCAGTGGCATCTCACGTTTTATCATTACCAAAACTTTTCACTATTCATACTATATAGTTATTGATTTTCTCAATGATTCTTATCAAACAAATTAGAACATCTTTTTCTATGAAGTTTGTGAAGATCAAATCTTGTAATAAGTTGGAAGGTATTTTTGCATTTTGCATGAATTAAGGAGTTTCAAGAAACCAGAAGATGCAGTTTGATGGTGAGGCAATGCTTTCTGAATCTCAAAGATAATCTCCAGTAGGTGGCCAACCCACCAGCTTACACAAGTTCCAAAAATAAAGTTGTAGCAGTTATATTGATGGAATTCCTACTTTAGAACAATGAAAAGAATCTTCTGCAACAACACCAGTACCAAAATAAAATATCAGCAACCCCTTCGATTTGTAATGACCCATAGATTTGTACTTCCTACTTACAAAATTTCTTGTGCTTAGCTTTTGTACTATATGGTTTTACTATTTATTTTTTTAAATGGCAATTCATTCATCCCGTTGCCAGGGGATTTCGAACATGTGACCTCTCGGTCATATAACATCAACTTTACCACTTGGGTGCCACTACATTGGCATTTAATTGAAAATTTTGTGGATGACCTTATGGTCATATTCGTACAGGAATCTCAATAGAAAGGTTGTGCCCAGTAGGCTTCCATTTAAAGCATCAAGGGCCAAACCCAATTACAACCGCACTGAAGGCAATTGACACTTGAATGAGTTGTGTTTTGACATCCTACTGTACCACAAAATGGGATTTTCTGTATACAGAGATGAGCTACTGTAATCTTGAAGAGACAAGGTTGAGATTATGTGCCTCCAACTTCCAAGTAGTTTAGCAGCCACCCAGTATCCTAGTCACTTAGGTATGGCAAAGTAACATTTGTGGTGATAAGCGTCCAGCTTCGTTAGCATTTGGAAAGAGATAGGTTGGGAGTAATGAGAGACCAGTCGGTATCAGGGCTGGGTATTCACAGAATATTCCCGGGCACTTCAGTTTTTATAAAACAATTCATTGTAGTTACCTATGAAGTGAGGCCGTCAATGCATATCATATACCCTAAAGTTTGGTTAATTTGTCTTAGATAGTTCTAGCTTTTTTCTTTTAATTTTAATGCTCTTGCGAGTTTGCTCACAATCTGATAACTCAAGCATCACTATGCCCAGTTGAGTCATTCAAAGAGGTGATTGTCAATATGTAAGGGTGTGATAGAAATTACTCCTATGATCTTGAGTTCTTCACTTAAGGGTGTTTTCTTTTCTTTTAAGGAACCTAACATGGAGAGCTCATTTGTCTAGTGAGCAAACATACATTATACAATTACTATAAACAAAGATGTGTGATAGAATCCCACAACCATTAAAGAAGTGGATTTCTCTCCTATCAGAAATTAATTAACTCCCCACCCTAACGTCCACACAACTTTCTCTTCCTAGACTTGATCCTTGAGGGAAGTATCTTGTCTTGTTGAGCCCGTCATTTAGAAGATTGAACACTACTTAGGACAGTCCATACACTTCTCATTCCCCTCGCATGACACCAAAAAGTTCTCCATCGCAAAGAACCAATCAAATTTCAAAAGCTCGAAAATGGGACTAGGTTTTAGCTCATAGGGGGTATCTGACAGCAAAAACATTGAGTCCCCCATGTCAATGTCCATTGCTATATGTGTCCTTCATGAAGCTCTCCCTTTCACTTCATCAGCATAAGAGAAGGGGCTTCCTTTGGCAGCCATTCCCTCCCAACCTCCACCGACAGAAGTCACAAGCTGCTTGGATGGATACTCATCCTCTGCATCCTCCTGCATCTCATGTATTCCCTAAGCTTTGTAGCATCAAACCCCAAGCAATGGACATCAAACTCATCCTATGCATCCTCCTGCATCTTCTGCTTGGATGGAAACTAATCCTCCACACCCTCTCACGTCCCCAATGTATCCAATCATTGTCAACTCACTAAACCTTATATAAAAGGAGGAAATATCCAACATCTGCCTATATCAGAAACTGAGCATGCCTCGTCTTCTAGAAACTCTCTCTTCTTCACACAGATTAATTACGTTGACACCTTCACTTGAAACTTCTTGGGTACACCATCCTTCCTTACATTCAACAATACCAAGCAACATGAAAAACCCAATTGTCTCCCATGATGTGTAGCCAAAAAATGTCTTAAACTCATTGTAGACATTCTCCAATGTCCCAATGGCCTGCTACATTGGAATTGGGGGATACGTGCTTGATAGTAGCCACCATCCCTTCATTAGTAGTCAAATGGCATCTATACCTTATACACGTCAGCCTAACCCATGTAACAACTACTCTTAGATGAAATATGTCTGCTTTTTGTCACAATTAGACAGTGTTTGAATTTAATCCTTCATATTCTAGTAGTTCTGTATGAAAAACATAACAAGTTAATAACTAATGATCATCTTCTATTTTTTTGTATTATTTCTTCTAACAAACTCATGCGACTTGGAATTATGCCTGAATCTGTGAAATTGACAACTGGCATATCTGCTCTAGTTTCAGCTGCTCTGAATGCCCAAGTTCCATCTGAAACCACTGACTTTTGCTGCTGGCACCCGCAGCTGCACTAGAATTGGATACCCTTCATATAGATAAATACCTGGATTTTTGATGTTTGGAGCCCAACTGCTACTTGGGGACTTCTTGAAAGATGTCCAGAATGACCCAAAACACAATCCATACAAGCTATTGCTTCTTAACATGTACTACAGTTACCCACTTATTCTCTTGGGCAACTGGAAAGCTGAAACAAGCGGGTTGAACACAGGTGATGATGGTCATAACAAGAGGTCCTGGGGGGCAAAGGGTACTCTTGAAAGTTTTTCCATCTACGAAATAATGCGCCAGCTAGGCATCTTATTTATGAATTATGGACACTTTAGCATTGTCGTTAAGGAAGATAAAGACGAGACCAAAGGCTAATTCTTATTATTAACCACAAATAGAAAGTGCCTAATGTTAGAGCAGCAATCAGTGAGGTGGATTATACTACCTAATATAGTAAAGCAGGTGATGAATTAAATCAGGTAATGATTTCAAGATTTTATACAAAGACTATAGCTGCCCATAGCTTGCATAATAAAATCGACCATACGAAAAGATGGATCCTGACTCCAGAATGACTCTGTAAATGCCACCATCAACTAGTATTGTCTTCTTGTGCCAAACCCCAAGAACGTGCTTACAACCAAAGCATTATCTCAGACCCGGATGTATGTTAACCCCAGGCTGTAGCATATGGAAGGCATGGCATGGACGGCTGGCTAGCATGGGTTGAAAAAACATTCTTCTCTAAAAGAATACACCTCAAGAAGTTACTTGTGAGATAATAGTTCAACCAGGTGAACATGCCTAAAAAAACATTATTATCGTCTAAGAAGCTATAAAATCATATAGCAGACTTGCTCAATAGAATGTATATACATTGTCGGTCCCTTGGTGCTTATTAAGGACTTCAAAACAATAGGTTGTACTCAAAAAGGTGAGGTTGTAAAAATTTCGATTATATAGATGCCTAAAAGCAAGTAGATGGTAGGGATTGCACTCATCTGAGAAGTTTTGAGGGGCAAGAATCACCTGGAGAAGAAGCAAAGCATTTGCAATACCAGATAGAGGCCTCTGTTAGCTCGGTCATAGACATGTATGTTATTTAGGCTCCATATGGTAACGCGGTCTAAACAATCACCGGTCATGCAACCACGGCTGGCCACCGCCTGAAATGTGACCGGTGGAGAATCTAGGATCGCAAATTGAAGACCACCACAATGCAGTGTAAAAATAGCTCAAAAACCTGGTTGTCAATGTTGTGTTTCAAGACCAAAATTTTAGCCCGTTCACGGTGGACTTTTGGTCTTCTATCGCCATGTTATCCCCATCAATCGTGTTGCCAAACGGTACCTTAGGTAGTGTGTTAAAATATATTAAGGATACAAAGAAGTAGACTAGCATATAGATATGTATGTTATTTAGGTAGTGTGTTAAAATATATTAAGGATACAAAGAAGTAGACCAGCATAAAATAAACAGATGTCAAGCTGAACACACAACAAAAGGTTGGCAGAGACTACCTCATTATCTGCAATCTGACAGAGACTACTCGATATATAGAAGCAACAGGTATGTTTTAGTATAGTGTTACAGTTTTAAAGAATGTGTTTGTATGAGCAAAAGGCAGATGCCAAGCAATGGCATAATAATGAATAACACGGCTGCAACCTAAACCAATAATGGGATTGAATGCATATAAACTTACATGTAAGGTTAAAAATGATGTCCTTAAGAAAATTAAGGTCATATATACAACAACTCTTCCAACAGATGAATAAACACATCCGACTAAACTCAGATATTTATACGAGCTGCATATTAAAAGAAATAGAAAGCAGAATTAGGAGACTAGCCATTGCCCATGATAAAATAGATCGCTGAAAGATGAATATTCCAAAATGTGCATCCTGTATTATTAAGATGGTTGAATGACCAGCACCACCATATGTTCTATGGAAGGGAGCGAGCACCAACGCTTCGGAGGAACTCAAATATCTGGATATGCCAATATCAGCATTAAATCATGATATACTCAGGACAGTAAACCAAGAAGGCAATTGCTGACAGGAAATTTGACTAAGCAAACTTTCAAAGAAATAAAATGTAGTGAAACATCAAAGCAATGTTGTTGCTTGAGGAAGAATTAAGTCAACCATTAACACTGAAAATATCAGGATGCACAACAATACCTGCTGCTTGAGGCTTCACAATAAAACCCAACTTATGATAAGAAATTGCACAAGAGGATCCCAGACTTCAAAACATCTCTGCAAGCGCCGCCATGAAATATAGCTAGTAGCTATCTTCTTGTGCCAATCCACGTGTACAATTGTACATGGTCATAAACCAATTGTCTCTAACATCGAGAGTGTTTCACCAGAAGGCTTGTAGATACAGAAGGTGATACATAGGCGGCTAGTATGGGGTTGAAAAACACACTGCTCTAGAAGAATACACCTAAAAAAAACACGAGAGCAATGACAGATCATCAAAGCACAGGTGTAGAAAAATCCATGACCACCTTACTAAGCCAAGTCCATAGAGCAGACTCACTCGGCGATATATATGCCTTTCTGACCTTTGGAGGCGGTGGAGCTTATTGGGGACTTCAACAAACTAACATCTTGAGAAATCTGGGGTTGTAAGACTTTAAATTACTTAGAAGCCGAAGAGCTTTGGATAAGATAAAGGATTCACTCGCTTGGATTGAAGTTCGTAGGGACTGAAGCTCGACCTCGATATGCAAGACTCAATAGATCTCTCTGTATCTCAGTTAAATAGATATGTTTACATGTGGTGCGTGATAATATTTAAGGAGGTGGAAAAGCTGACCAACAAACCAAAAAATAACTGATGTCAAATTGAACGTAAGAGTATTTTAGGAAACCACCTCCTTACCCAAGTATCAATGAGAAGTGCAACTTGAAGAACACATCTGAGCAAAACACAGCTACCACATAGAAGAATATTGGGAATGAGATCACTTTAGCCTTGTTAGATAATTACGATAAAGCCATTGAACATATATCCCCCACAAGCATTCCTCCAAAAACCTAAATACAGCAATTGATCCAAAAACAAATGAACAAACATGTCATCAAAAGTAGATATGTATACAGGTGGCACGACAAAAATGATAGAAACTAGGATTGAGGAGAACAAGCCTTATCTATGATTCCTACAAACTAGTTCGAAAACACTGAATGATGAATGTTACAGAATGTGCAGCTTGATTTATTCATCTGGTGTGTATCATCAGATTGTCGTGTAGTGCATATAGAACATGATAGACCTACAAGTATATGATGTCTTTTTTAAGCTAAACAATGTAATGGTGTGATTTCTTTGTAATATTGCAGCATGCCGCACAGCAACATGGCCTCTCTGTTGCCACATGGACACCTCTGTAGGACGTGGATGAAAGAGGCACTGAGGGCATATCGTGGCTTTCTTCACGTGCTTGATATTGAAGCAGTTCTAGCTCAGGAGTAGGTGGGCCAGTAGTGATGTTCAAGAGCCCAACAAGGTTTCGTCCTGGCTCGAGACTCACCTACAATTTACTTGGGATGCAAGCATAGATGGTGAATCCAGGGCTTTGGATTTCGTCCTTCAATCTTCACTCCATTTGGGTGCTTTTGCGAATTTAAGACCAAGGAATCTTGTGAAAGACTATAAAAACTATGATGAAGGGGCCTAAGCTACATTAATCTATTATAATATTGGAAATTAAAGCATTTGAAAAGATGGGCAATCTGACGCTAATCACATATCTGAAGGGAATCTGTCACTAACCCAACCGAACAAAGTAGAGATGGGTTTACCAATTAGTAGTAATGGGAGATTAGTAGAAGTGTAGGCAGGGGAAGGAAACTTATTTTCCACAACGTTAAAGCTAAAATCAAAGGTTAAATGTGTAGAGGTACAAAAACACCACCTCTTAAAAGCGAGTGTGAGTAGTTTTGTCGCATTTGAGATATAAGAGATGAAAACAACAAAGAGAATAATGGAGACTTGTGTAGAGTTGTGCTTCCAAGAGGAGATCATGCTTGATGCCTACAGCTATGTTCGAGCTGGCTGCTTTCCCTAACACCATATTAAGCATAATACCTCCCTCCCATGCTCTCCTCATTCTCTTTCATGACTCTCCTAGGCCACCCATACAACAGGCCATGAACTCAACAAATGGCATCTAGCTCCTCTAGACTTTGTGGCTTACAACCACTGACCACAGAGGTATCCTTCCCAAAAATCTCCTCAACCTTCATGTCCAACATTACCAATACATGTAGGCCTAAAGAATCTGCACTAAGTGGAAACCTTAAATATCGCAAAGCAGCTTCACATGCACCATGGAAGCTGAGTGTCCCGACTTCAACTCTGAATCCTAGTGAATAAAGCACCACTATACACAGGCATCACAGGTAGTATGGTTTCGCAGGTATTGCCTATGTCAACAGTGGATGACACGACATCAACATCATCACTGCCTTCACTAATTTCGGAAGTCTATCAACGAAAAAAGGAGGATTTGCAAAAACCAAGAACCAATTGGAAAAGAGTGGCTTTAGGAAACATCCTCACAAGAGAAGATGGGGTTTCGGAACATAAACCTATACACTGAAAACTACGTTTGCCACATTTTTAACTCCAGATAACCAGGGGATCCTTATCTATATCTCATCGGTAACTTATTGAATCATTAAATTGTTTCCTATTTGATCAACGGGTAGTTTACTCCATTTAAGATTGCCCATTGCAAGCAGTTTGTAATCATGTTCTTCCATTTGTTACAAATTTTAGATTAAGTAATATTTTGTCATAATTCATCGGTCAGAATTTATCTTATCATAATCATTATATGAGGGTGGTCAATACTTAACACTCCAAAAATAAGATCTTTCTGCATTGCTAGTTAGATGGCTTTCTAAATCAAGTGAAAGCCATAGAATTAAATGTCCGATTTCGATGCCGTGTCCGATGGCCCAGAAACAGAAATTTTTTGAAATTTCGCACTAAATTTCGATATTTACGGCCCTAACGATTTCGACGACCAAATAAGCGAATTAAATCATGAAAATTTACCAAGACGATCTAAACGCCAAGATCTACTCAAATATGCAATAATATTTCATATTAGATATGGGGAGGGGGGTCTCCCACATTTGTAAGTGAAGGAAGCTGAACAATTTCGAAAGAATTTCGATGGCAATTTCGATGGCAAAATGAAGGAATTAAGCTTTGAAATTCTGCAAACACAAAGTCTAGACATAAACACATTAGATTGTATAATAAATCTATATGTTAGAGGTTAGGTGGGATCCATGTCTTGATGAGTGAGTGCACAAATGAACAGAATTGTCAAGTTCGTTAGACTGTAAACAGCTTACAAACCCACAATTTACCACTTAGACCTTAAAACTTACAGTTGCAAGTTACAAACTTACATGTTACAATTTATATAAGTCTAGTGTTAAAATTTAGTTAGGTTACATAGGTCATGTATACATAGATCAAAGAAAATGCATTATTTTTAAGTCATTTTATGTATAAATATGTGTAATAATAACAAATTTATTGTAGAATTGCAGACTTAATACTATTATTTCATAGATCCTCAAGTTTGTTTGTAGTTCATATGATTTTCGAAAGAGAATCGCCAAAATACCTAACATGTAGCAGCAGCACTTAGAACTTTGTTATTTTTCTTAGTATCTCTTCACATCTTTTAGAAGAGTGTAAACATAGAAAGAGGTATACATGGGCTAGGGATAGGGGAAACGTACCTTAGAATCAAAGAAAATAGCCACTATAAGCAAAAGATACAAAGAGAATCGCCAAAATACCTAACATGTAGTGGTGGCAGTCTTAGGAACAAATATCTCGAAATTTCTATCGAAATTTTGTGTCATTTTGCGAAATTATGGCCCAAACTGGGTGAAATTTGCACTGTTTTGCAAAATTTCGCACCTAAGTGCAAAATTTTAGCGAAATTTCTGCGAAATGACGTCCCATTCTCTGCGTACATGCGTTTCGATGTCCGATTGAAAAAAAATCGGAAATTTCGATCGAAATTTCGCAATTTCGATCGAAATTTTGTACGATGGTGAAAGCACCCTTGACAATGTAAAGGCCTCGTTTTGAGTCTTTTGACAGTACTCATCAATCTACAGTGAAAAATCAACCTCGACTTGTGATAATCAAGGAAGCACAGACACGTTTCTAGACACGGACACGGACACTGACACGGGACACGGCAAATTTCAAAAATGTAGGACACGGACACGGCATTGGATGAGGGAGAATATTTTTTTAATATATACATATATGTAGGTGTATGATGTATTAACTGGAATATGTTTTCAAATTTACCCCGATCAACATATCTATGTATATATAATCTTATATGCATATAGAGGTGTGTCTTTGTGTGTAGTACAGACAATGTGAAGAAGAAAATTATACATGTATTTCTGTAAATATAGTATATTACAGATTTTTTATATATACGAGTTCATATTACTCATTTAACCAACTTATTAGACCATAATTTGATTCATAATATCTGATTCAGCTTAGACTTTACATATTATTTTTTCCCAACAGATTTGCTTGTAATTGTGATCAGATATGAGCTCTATGTTAGGTTTTCTCAGTAATAGGACATAACAGTAGATGTATATTCAACGTTTGCGTTGTAAAATAGGCTATTACAGCAGCAGCAGCTGTAATGCCGTGTCCAGGAAGTGTCCGGGCAGTGTCCAGCCGTGTCCGGGGTGCAGAAAAAGACCAAAATGAACTGGACACGTCCCAGCCGTGTCCAAAACGTTTTGGGCCGTGTCCGGGAAGTGTCCGTGTCCAAAACGTGTCCGACACGGACACGGGAGCTGTCTAGAAGTGTCCGTGCTTCCTTGGTGATAATGGACCATTGTAAAGAAAAACTAAGAAGATAAGTGTAACAGATGGCATTGCCAATTTGCTCCTGCAGATAGATGGAAGTCCTGGAAGATTATTTGCCGATCAAAATTCTGCAAGATTATTCTCTGATCAAAATACTGCTAGCACAACTACGGTTATAGCATCTAGATTAGTGAAATTCATGTTTGCTCAATTCTGATTCAATCGAACTTGATTGGAATGGTACACCATATACTTCGGGTCATGGTACATGACTTTGACTTTGTATCGACTTCGCCAGGTGTAGAAGTGGAAGTTTGTAGAAGCTTCGAGGAAGTTTAGACGCAAACTTAGACAAACTTCGATGCCGATTTTTTAAGAAAGTGATGTGAATTTGAAGGAAACTTTGATTGAAAACTTCTAACTATGTTATACCTCTATCTTATCATTGTTAATTTAACACAAAACATGGTTCATGACTCTCTAGCCCTAGGTACGTTGATAATACAATGTGTTGCTTGCAATGGTAAAAGGCACAATACACATACAAATACAGTTGAAGTGTTGAACATATGGGTTATCTACAATATACAACCAAATAGTAGTTACAAGACCCTTTCTAGGAAAGAGTGGCAACAACAAACATAGGATTTAATATTAGAAGTTTTGAAGTGGGTTAGAGCAACACTTATGCCTTATATGGTCGTTAGGGCACTAGTTAGAATTAATGTTTTGGGTCGTCTCAACTTCGAGAAAACTTCGACAACTTCAGAGAAGTTTGGACAAAAATACACACAAAGTTCAACTTCGACGAAAATAGGAAAACTTTGCCCCGAGGTTTGGACGAGGTCAAAGTATTGGGCATTCGACTGCGCCCATGGTCAAAGTTCGAAGTTTTGGCAAAACTTTACCCAACTTTGCCGAAGTTTGATTCCATGCTTTGGGATAATCACCAATAAGGTGATGGTTATATTACTTCCAGGATTGACAGGATATTCCACAATTTTGACTTTTTATTTACTTTTCCTAATTTACGTGGTCAAGTCATTCTAACCTGATTAGTGATCATAGCATTATTATTCTTTGCATTGATAATAACGGAAAAATCATAGCTCCTTTCCAATTCTTTAATGATTGGGTGGAAAAGGATAGCTTCTTTGATGTTGTGAAAAAGGCTTGGGAATCTAACTTCTCTGCCTTCCTATGTCCATTCTCTATTAAAGATAAAGCTTGTTAGATCCAAAATAATAAATTGAAATAAATCCTCGGTTGGTAATTTTTCTGATCATACAAAGGCTCTTGAACATGCTGCTTTGGTGGCCTAACAGCTGCTGATGCTAATCCATATGAGTCCGGTATTCATGATAAAGCTACTTGCTGGAGGAATGATGCTATAAAAGCTCTAATACTTGACGAGTCCTTTAGACAAAATCACGTATAAAGTGGCTAAAAGAGGGAGACCCAATACCAAGATTTTCTAATCTACAGTCAAAGTGAGAAGGCATAGGAATAACATTAGACGTCTTATTATTCATGACCAAATGAATTTTGATTCCGGGAATGTCACTGAATACATTAATAACTTCCGTCTGAAGATATCATTTCAAATGCTTTCAGTACTGGTTCAGATCATTTTCTCCTTAGTCTTTCTTCTCTGGACAGTTGCAACCAGATTTTTTGTGGAAGTTGGTTACTGAAAGGAACTTGAATATATCATTTTGGCTATTGATAATAATAAAGCTCCTGCCCCCGATAGTTTTAATGCCTATCTTTTTAAATCCACACGGCCTATCATTAGATCTGATGTCCTTTCAGCTATTTCAGAATTCTCCAAAATGGGTAGATACTAGGTTGCTTCAAGAGGCAAATAAGACTTTCATCGCTCTAATCCCTAAGTCTAAACACAACGCATACTTTAAGAATTGGCGCCTTATTGCTTTATGCGATGTAATCTATGAAGTCATTACTAAAGTCCTTGCTATAATTGTTATTCATGATTTGGTGGATTCTAATGAGCATTCGAGACATACTTGTCAAGGCGCTCACCTATGAAGCATGGATACTCCAAAACAGGTGTCGTACCTGTATTCGATACATATCGGATACCAATACTCCGTGGATACTCTCAGATACGTATTGGATACTCCTAATCCGTATCCATGCCATCCAGGTTGTATCCAGTTTGTAAAAACTAGAAAAAAATCTGGGCATGACATTGCTTGATTAGCGTTTGACACCAACTCCTGTCTCAACCCTCTCTGTTAAGTAGTAGCTTGCAGCAAGGCTGTCACGGTTGCTTCCTTGAAGTAGTTCAAGCTTAGTCACGATTCGGCCTACTAAATGTCAATCTTCCTTCTTCTCTTTATTATTTGTACCTCCTCTGTTTTTTGGGATTTCACTTTTTAAAGAACTTCCATATGTAATCTGGATTTTTGTTTGTTCTTCATTGCAAACCAATTCATTCACCTTTAGATTGTACTTGTGGATGCTTTCCCTACTAAGGTGCAAGTTTAATGCACGTTGATGTCCTGCATATTCTAAAAAAGGCTTCAATTAGTATTCTTGGTTAACATGCCTCTTGTTTTGGTAACTAAATCCTTTGTGATTTATTCTGGATTTCTATCTAGACAATATGTATTTCGTCTCCTTTGAAGATAATCATTGCATCCCCATCCTTCTGTCCCCCCTATGAAGCATTGATACTCCAAAATAGGTGTCCTACCATTATTGAATACATATTTGATACTAATACTCCCTAGATACTCTCTAATACATAGCAGATACTTCTTAAGTCGTATTCCTTTTTTATTAGCAGGATATGACCTCAATGCAGCCAGGATACAACCAACCCATTTAGCAGCGAAGGGAGCACCCCACTCGTATGACCCCTCGACATCCTAAAACCATGTGACTTCCAACTCTAGACTCCCCCTATTGTATTGTGATTTGAGAATGAAATTGGTATTTTTTTGTTAAAATTTTAGAATAAACATTAAAAAAACGGTTGTATCCGCGTTGTACCTGTATCTTATATTTTTTAAAATTGTTGTATCCCCGTACCGTACCGTACCCGTATCCATTTCTATATCTATATCCGTGCTTCATAGTAGCTAGCCATACATGAGAGAAGATAGTTTGGTGTCACAGATGACACAACTCACTTTACAACACAACATTACTTGATACATCAAATGTGAAAGGTTTAGAATATGATATTATCATGTTTTTTTTGTAACTTCTATCTCACATTAATATGAATGAAAGACCCATTTTTATATCATTGTTTGACATTATGGTATTGGTTTCCATTTTCTTTAGAAATATTGTGATTTTTGAATGAAATTTGATTGTCTTCATTTATTTTTAAAATAAATATATCGGTTATTTTTAAAAATATTAAAAATTTGTCGTATCCATGATGTACCCGTATCCTATGTTTTCAAAAATTGTTATATCCTCGTACCCGTACCTGATACGTATCTGTATCCGTATCCGTGCTTCCTAGGCGCGCCTAGGCGGCAAGGCGCCCAAGGGTTACGCCTAGGCAAAGCCGTCTTGCCTATAATGTCGCACTGACCTAGTTTTGTGGGTCTGGTTCTATATTTATGTATTTTAATGTTTTATGTGGCTATCCTAATGTTCAAAATCAATATTGTTGTCTACATGATGTACCGAATATCACTTTTAATTGGATCTAATACTCTCTTTTTTTTGACCTGGATCTAATACTATTAATACACATCTTTTGATTTTTCTTATTTTGCACCTTCAATTTAGATTGTATTAAGTAGATATTCTGTTAAGGAAAGTGATTACATTGTGTAATACTTGTAGCTATGTACGACAATAAATGTTTATTTACTTGTTGATCACTCTCTTATGTTCTTTATAACAATTATTTTCATGTTCTTGACATTATTTTTAATGGCAATTTATTAGAAATGTAATTGGTTATTTTGTCATACATAAAATATATATAGGGAGATCGACCATAAATATGTATATAACTCATATAGAACTGTAAAATGACTGTATATTAGTGGGGAATGTTCATAAAAAGTGTGACACATATGTATATATACATAAAATATATACATAGAGTAATGTTTTTAAAGGTCGCCTAGGTAACGCTTAGTCACGCCTAGTCACAAAGTGTTCAGTTGGAATGTCGTGTGGCCTTGACGCCTTAACAAGTATGATTGGAGATGCTATCCTTTTAGCCAATGAGGTGATTTGTGACTCCAAAAATAAAGGTGCATGCTCAAAGATGTGTATTAAAATGGATATCACCAAGGCCTATAATTATATCAGTTGGAGTTATGGGGTTCTTCAAAGGATGAAATTATCTAGTTGCTGGATTCCTTGGACACTAATAAATCTTTTTTGTCTCTAGCTATAAGCCTCAAATAATGGTGAACCTTTAAATTCTTTCACGCCTTCAACTGGTGGGACCCTGGCACCATATTTGTTTGTTCTTGCTATGCAGGGCATGTCCACTATGATTAAAGAAGTGATTTCACTCGATGCTTTGGACCCTTTGAAAGCCTCTAAAGATTTAAGTCTCTCCCACTTAATTTCTGCGGATGAACTTTTAATTTTTACAAAGGAACTCTAAGAATGCTAGCTCTTTTAAGAAGATTCTAATTGACTTTGCCCTTTGTTCAGGTCTTTGTGTTAACTACTCTAAGAGCTCTATCATTTTCGATAAAGCCGCAAAAAAAATGAGATTATTCCTATTATTGATATTGATGAGGGTTCTTTGCCCCAAAAATATCTGAGCATTCCCCTCTTTTTTGAAGATTTTATATAAAAGTCACTATGCTCCACTCATGGACAAAATTAAGTCAAAATTGGGTGGCTGGAAATGTGCTCCCCTCATGGACAAAATTAAGTCAAAATTGGATGTCTGGAAATCAAAACGTTTTAAGTATGCCTGGCAGACTGGAACTGATCCAATCTACGATCTCTTCCATGCATTTATATTGGTCATCCTCTTTTTCATAATTCATTACCCTGCTCGGTTGTGAATGAAACTGAAAAGCTTTGCAGAAATTCTCTCTCAGACAGCACTAAGGGTAAAACTCAACTTCACCTTGTTAAATGGAGTACGATTACACTTCCCAAGAAAGAAAGTGGATTGGGGATTAAAATGCTCAGGGACATCTCTTGTGCTGGTTTCTTGCTAAATACTACGGAATGGGGCTAGTAAGAAAGACATGCTCTGGGTGAATGGGTTCATGAGTAGTACTTGAAGAAAAATTCCTTTTGGAATTTATGTCAGTCTCCTTCCATTTCCGGGTTATTCTCCAATTTGATGAATCACATATCACACCTGAAATCCATTTTGAGTTGCAAGATTCAACAAGGTAATGTAATTTCTATTAGGGGTAATCCTTGGACTCCTCTCATTGTCTGTTGTCAGAAAAATTTTGGGAACGAAGCTATTCTCAGTCTTGAGCTTCATATTCATGCAAATATGGAGAACTTGATTAAAAAAATGGTAAATGGTTTACCGTTAGGAGAATGAATGAACCCCTTTAAGCTTCTAAACACCCTTCCTAATCCTTCTGCAAAATCAGATTTAGTCCTATTCAGATAAGATCATCCCTAGTTATACTGATGTTTGGTCTTGGACCAAAATGGCAGAGAATACATGTTTTAGCTAGATTTGGAAACATAACATTCCCAACAGATTCAACATTAATGCATGGAAATCTTTCCACAATAAGCTTCCGACTTCGGACTATATTAGATGCAAAGGATTTACAATATGCTCTGTGTTTCCTGTGTAAAAAGGGTCGTGAGGATATTAATCATATTTTCGTTGTGTTCTTATTCCACAAATATTTGGCAAAAATGAATACTTGTGGTTTTCTTAGAAGGCAACCATCTAATCTTCAGGATTGTGTTTCCTTTTCTAAAAATGACAAGCACCTTCTAATTATTAATGTTCTGTCTATATTTGGAAGGAAAGAAAGTACAGAGTTCATGAGAATATGTACCACCGAGTCCTTATCTCAATCTATGGCTCCATTTTTAAGAGACTTCTCAACTCTGAATAAAAGTTGAGGTATTTAAAGATGATCCTTGTGGTTCTCTTCAGACTACTGCCTTGGGTACAGCAGTTGGATTGCTGTGATCGAGTTTTTTAATTTGCTTCTTTGTTTCCAGCAGCAGCTGACAAGAAGGGGAACTTCTCTTTCTAATGGTTGTCTTCATATTATTTGCTCATGTACAGCTGTTGGGTTTTGATATGATTGACTTTGCTACATTCCTTGTTTGTTACCGACAGCAGTGATGAAAGTCATTCTTCAGAAATGAGCTGACAGGAAGGGCAATTTCAGTATTCTTATTTCTTGCCTTGATGAATGGTTGTCTTCAGCTGGCTGACAGTTTCTTCTCTTTCTAGTGTCTACCAAGTTTAACTAAAATATAGTATTTAGCGCTGAACTGGCTGGTTATTCAGTGTTACCTATTTGCCATCAGGTGGTGATAAGTAACATGCAGCTGCCTCATATGGACACTCTTCTTACAACACTTTTTTATTTGATGTTCATAAGATCCTGGGCTGCTATATACGGAATTGGTCGTCAAGGTTATGCAGGAGCTATTACTTAAATTCCTTTTTGTTCCCACAGTTTTCTGCCTCCCTGTATAGCACAGGCTTAGTTTTATTCTTCTTTGCTGTTGTTAGAGCCCCTTCCCATTTACTGTATATTCACAGTTTTGAAATTTCTTCCATACATAAATGAAAAGGGAAAAAAAGAGAGCTGGAACCCAAAAAAAAACACGTAAAACAGTGTTCTGTTGTATGATAAGAGGGATAACTCTTTGGGAATCTGGTTAAAAGTAATTCAAATGATGCATACAACACAATACCGATCGCCCAGGATAAGTGAAAATAAGGCTTCACATTCTATCAGAATAAAGAAGTTACAAGGCTACAGTAATGATAGTAATGTAACTAACTCCAGCATCATTCTTCCTCTAGCAAATATTGAGATATACCGATTCCGCACCACCTCTCGCATTAGACACCCACTCCTCCTCAGACCTCGTCCTCGTTGAGAAGCATGTTAGGTACACCCTTACTGACGGGAAACTTCCTTCCTGACTCGGGACACACGAGGGCGCCCTCCTCCAGGTGGAGTTCAAGGAGCGCGTGGTGGAACCTTTTAAGGAATTCTTCAGATTCCAGCATCGAGTGGTCTACCTCTTCCGGGAGCTCGTTGTACTGCATCGCCCTGGCACCATCCACGAAGGCTTTCCACTCGATCTTGGGGAAGGTTCTGCGGAGGAATTCAGTGTTGAGTTCGACCTCCTTCGTCACCCACTTTTCCGCCTCGATCCGGAGCGGGAATCCGTTGGTCACGCCCTTAATGTGGCAGGAGAGCATATTGTGGGTGATGAGCCTCATTTAGCCGCTGCGTGAATCCCCTCCTTCTAAGCCCTAGGTTGCCGCCGCTGGATCTTTCACTGCTCGGCAGCGCCGCGCCTGCGCTGATGGCCCTTTGCCGCGGCCACTCCGGAGCTTTCCTGTTTTACTCGGCTCGATTGCAAGTAGGGTTTTAGGTTTTAGTTTTTTTTCTGCCTGCCCGCAGTCTAGGCTTTTGCACTTTTTCTATAATAAACACGTTATATTATATAAGTTAGGACTCATCGCGATGACGCGAGGAGCCATTACTACAAAACGAATTAAGCATCAACAATTCTATAAAAAAAGCATCTACATAAATGCCTTCTAGATAAAGGCACGAGCTGCAAATTGAACTATCAACTTTTTTAATGACTAATCTACAGTAAGATAAAATCAAATCAAGTTGATGATACATCATATTCATGTTGGTGATATTGATGTATGCATTGAAGGAGAGTAGTGAGTCATCAACTAGCACCTCAAAGATGTCAAAGGCAAATGAAGAAAATGATGATAGTTTGTCTTACATGATGTACTATGTGTAATTTTTTCGTAGTTGCATCAGATATAGAGTGTCATGTCATGAAACTATCAGAAATATAGTCAAAGGACGTGGTGGGGGTCAATTTTAGAATAAACCCAAGAAAATTAGAGGGGAACTCCACATAAAACCCTATAAAGCAGCAAACGATGCTACATGACAAAATGTGAGTGTCTGTTGGTGATTAATGCATATTCATCTTAGTGTTAGTGGTACTTTTGGTCTAATTTAGGTTTTTTTATTTCTTAATTTTCCTTAGTACATGACAAAATGTGAGTGTCGGTCGGTGATTAATGCAGATTCATCTTAGTTTTAGTGGTACTTTTAGTCTAGTTTAGGATTTTGATTTCTTATTTTTCATTAGAAATAGCTTCAATTTTGTCCTATTTAGATTTTATGATGATTTCTAGGTTTCTGATATTTTTCTTGAATCCTCTTGCAGATTTTGAATTTTATCTCTCCATACCAACGCGGCCTAGGGGATCATGTTGCCCTTCATAGGGTGGGATTTGAGAGGGCGCCTCTAGAAAGGTGGGGGGGCATTGCTTCGGTCTGAAATGGATTTTGGACATCTTCATAAGGTAGATAGATCAATATTTTTTGTAGAAGACCACATTCGACTACCTTGCTTGACCTAGCAATTGACCTCCAAAAATTAGTGCCTTTCGATTGAGCTCCATTCTTGATCGACCTCCCATAATGAGAAAATCCTTCAAAGTGATAGGTTGATCAAGACCCATCAACCTCCAAGTAGATTAAACTATACATGTTCAAGGTAGCCAATCAACCCATTCAATCAGAGGATATTGATCAACCTGGATGGTTGATAGCTTAAATAAAACATCACCCAGCACTAGATGAGCTCCATTGCATCAAGACCAAATGAATTCTTTAGTTAAACACTTCGATCGACCATCCATTAATCGACCTCTAGGTCGATCACCAGAGCTTGACGTCCACACCAACAACTTCAAGTGCTCAACCTATGCCCTATCAAGCACTCACGACTCGAGCACCAATGATCGACCTACAATCGTAGGTCGAGCAGCCTCCAAGACAAAGCTTGAGTGTCCCTCCATGCAATTGATCTTGGCCTCGACGGGAAGCTATTGTCTGCACCCATGGTCAGGGTTTGCATGAAGTTACACCCATCGACCTTGAGATCGATAGTTCCACCCCAATGTTTTTCATCATTAATCTAGACTAGATAATATTTCAAACCTTTACCTTTCTTACAATTAGTTTAATTCAACAAACTCAAATTTTGGTTTCAAGTATTAGTCTTGGTTCAACTGGATGAATGCTAGCACGGTTCTTAAAAAATTTTCCTTTAGGTTTGATCCTTAACATTTTATGATAAGACCCATCCACTTGTCGATGATATTACTGCATGTCTGATTTGGCTAAAAATATGGGGACTTTTCCTTTGATGAATTTGTTAGTACATTAAAATATCACATCAGTTATTCGAAAGGGTAGATTGAGTCATCAAGAAGAAGTCGCAACAAGGAGTCGGGCTTTGAGAGTAGGATCCTTAACATCATCAGCATTAAAGGATGGAGCACATAGTTGAGCATTAAAGGATCCATGGTTGGTTTTGGGCACTGTTTGGAGGGGTGAATTTGCTTTTTAAACATGCAGTAATCAAGGAAGTATGGACATGAGCAAATAGAAAATGTTATGTGAGATCAACATCTATATGTAAAAATATACCTTGGGGAGTTAATTTGTTTCTTTACTTATGTGCTAGAGGCATGAAAAAATGATATTTTTTCAAGGATAAGCTTTTGCAGTGACAAAATCAACCATAGTTTTTATTGAGGTATGTAACATATGATATCGTGTTAGGTTTATAAGATTTATGTTATAAATTTTCCATAAGGTGAGGGTGAAAAGGCAATGAATATAAATGTGGGTAGTGGATTTCATGTGACTATAGCATAACGAGTATAGAATAGGCTCACATATGAGTCTTTTATGTAGATTGGGCCTGATAACAAGTTTATTTGAGCATAATCGATAGATGAAAAGTTCTATGTTTGGTCTAGTGTTGATTCCATAGAATGATTTAGTAAAGGGGTAAATCGACGAATTTGTTGATGGAGGTTTCCTATTATTAGCTTGTTGCCCCATAGTTTAATGATAATTTGGTTATTGTGGGGTGGACAGATATAGTTGAGAATATATGTCAGGGAATTAGTAGGGAAGGTAATGAGGCGGAATCCTTTATAGAGATTGGATATGTTGTTAAGGATGTATCTTGTAGCATTATGTATAGTGATATATAGTTACGTTGGGTGTCTGATGTTGAGGCAAGCTAAGACACAATGTCCTCTAGACCAAAATGATCCTAAGAAAGTGTTGTTTATGGGAGCATCCGTAAAAATTATGATGATATTAGATTTCTATACCACATTTTTTCAAGTAGAACATTTATATGGTGGGATTGGAAACATGAAGGGGTATTTCCTATGTATTTGTTAGAGACAATTTTGCACCAAGGCATATACAATTTATCATGGATGGTGCAAAAGTTATTGATGGACAAATTTGAGGACATTTTGTAGTTGTTTGTAATACCCCAGTGACCCTCTGGTTTTGGAAAGCAAGTGACAAGACAAGCAAAGGTAAGAATGTTTTTATAGTTCCAAATATAATCCTTAACAACTTGTCTAGATAGACAATAATCTTATCAGGACTGGGAATACATTTCACATTATAAGTAAGGATATCTAATAGGTCCATGTTGATGAGTATAATTTGACCTATCATAGAAGGGAAGAACTTACCTATGCAGAGAGTTTTTATATTATTTTGTCAATTATATGATTCCATGTGGAATATTTAAGTTGTCTTGATTTACAACCCTCTCGGGCATTCGGCCTCCGCCACGAGCATGTGTGAGGGGTAGAGAATGCCTCTCTTAATCCCAATTATATGATTCCATGTGGAAGATTTAAGTATTCACGGGTTGAGAAGTAGCTCTAGATTAAGAACCAAGACTAGATTAGGGAATGAGAGTGTAGGTAGTGAGGTCATGTGATAACATGGAACTTCACCCCTTTTATGTAATTTCCAAATTGAACCTCACACCTCCAATTTCATGTTTGAATGAGTTTCTATGAACACTTAGTCCATCTAGTATATGTGTATCACTAAATTGATGCCCAATTTGACTAAAAATTAAATTTGTCTTCAAATAACACCTCATAACCTTTTGTTGAATTTTGATCATATTGTTGTGTGAATATTGTGAGAACCCATTACACTAAATGAGATTACTCAAAACATAAAACACAATCAATCACTAATTAATCACATACCCAAAAATATGGGTAAATTAAGACTGATTTCAACATCAACACCCGCTCAAAAACATTTGCATAAGAGCCCAACATATTTCTTGTATCCATACTATGCTAAGAATTTGATACATATTGGTCTATCTCCTTAGCCACAACATATATATACAGGAGAACAATATTCATATATGCCACACAAACAAGCATTAACATGCTAACAAAAGTTCTATTTGTTTGAAACATCATATACAAACTTTTCTTGCCCGGACCTGAGAGTACAGGGGCGACTCTAGGACACACTAGACATCTAATCAAATTTATCAAAGATTCATTATGATAGCTCCTCTTTGTTGCCATATGTTTGTTTTCGTCACTTCTGGTTACCTAAAAAAATGTGGCGAACCACAAGGGTGAGACCCATGTCCCACCAAGAGATATACCCTCCAACAATGTTTATTGAGTATAACATTTTTAAATAATTAAACAGTTACAAAGTTTAATCAGATATAACAAATAAGATCAACAATATTGATGATTAACAAAATACATAAAGGAGTAGATAATAACTATCATCATTAGACAGACTATCATTCTTTATCTTGTTGACAATATAAGCAATTCAGTAGCATATGCATATCTAGCATTTGTTTGTATGTATGCCCATAGAGCAAGTCATGTGATGATTGTAATGGGATACTTTGTAAATTATTTGAATGATAATAAAGGAAATTTCTGATCTATATGTTTTAACTATTTCTGAGATGATAGTGTAACATGATATATGTCTAAAGAATTGTTTACTCGATGACGTATGCTTTTAGGTTAAGGACCTAAACGATGAGATCATATGGATGTTATGAGTATACATTCTTGTTTAGTCCCTAGTCGATTGTTATTATGGAAATAACCATAGACATCAATAACACTAAAGACTAGATTGTGTGTTGGTTGATGACAGAATCTCATTAGTCGTGATATAGTAATATCAAACTAAGCACATAGGTACTTGTTAGAGAACAAGTGTACCGGACAGACCCACAGTGAGAGTGACACATGGAACCATGATTTGGTAGTCACAGTCAACTCTCACAGTGATGGTGGTGAATGTGATTCTTCGACCTGAAATCACTATACTCAATACATGTCGTTGGGTACACTTTGACATCATCAAACGCAGTCCTGAAACATGGGTTGTTATAAAGGTGATGATTGGGTGGCTTTGACACATGGGGCTTTTGAGGGGTGAGTGATACATATGGGATTTGTCCCTCCTAAGGGAGTTTAATGTCCATGGCCACTTGATGAGTAGGATTGAAAAAGGCATGTGCATGCATGTGTGAATCAATATGTGATATTGATGTCACACACATCTCACCCAGTCTGCTCTGAGATCAAGGAAATGGATGAGCATTGAAAGGATGATTGTACCATGCCTTGAGTTCATTCAAGACATTAGTGACAAAGAAACTATACATTCGTTGTAACACCATTCACAGATTGTAGGATTGAAATTTGTTCTCCAACTTTCTATTTCACTTGGGTAGCACTGATGTGCGACTAGGCACCGCTCTTTGCTTGTGAAGTCATAAGTGTTATGGACTTTCACTGCCAGCGTGAAATGGACCTACAGGGTCACACACATAGGATTTAACCTAGAAGAGGAGTTTTTCCACAAATGATGTTTAGATTGATTACTAAAGGAGTTTAGTAGTTCAATTAAACACTCAGTTGATTGATAGCTCAAAATCATAGTGTTCAAGGTGTTGGATCAATTAATTAGAGTATCAGATTGATTGAAACTGCAATTGACTGATTTTGCACAGTCTGTACTTCCAACCGATCGACTCATGTGATGAACCGATCGACTTAGGTTGGTGAACCGATCGGCTCATCTGGTGAGACGATTGACTCATGTATCAATGAGACGATCAGCTCAATTATTGAACTGGTCGGCTCATGTGACCAACCGAGATCGTTTGGAAAGTCAGAAGACTATTTTGCAAATACAATTTGTTTCACTTGTACAAATTTGATTTGGACAAGGATTAATATTTGATTAATCAGAAACAAATATGAAAGTCAATTCAAGTTGGATCAGGAGCATGAACCGATCGGCTCATGTGATGAACTGATCAGCTCAGATGCCCCTAACGATTGGTTTAGGTGTGAACCGATCGGCTAAGGTCACCAACCAACTGTTTCAGGGTTGAAACGATCAGTTCAGCTGACGCAGTTGGTTGTTTTGTGGAAAATCTCAAACCCTTCTACTCATGCTTTAATCTCGCATTGCCCGAGATAGAGAACCCTATCCCATGACCCTCTTATATATAGGGGTATTGGGGGCTTCTCAAAGTACAACTCAGAACACCAATTGCTCTGCAAAGTTGTCGTTCTCTCTGGTTTTGGTAACCGAGAGAGCGCGAGCAAGTGTTACCCGATAAGGGAGGCACAACAAGGGAAAGACAACTGCAGAAAAGCAACTGGTTGCAGGAGAGTGTGTCGGTGACTAGTATGCCGACATAAGGGTGTGACTCCTTCTGATTCCTTGTGGTACAAGGAGATCGGAGTTTCAGGCAGTCTGTGTGGACGACTGCAGAGGCAGGAGACTTCTGCCGCTCGGAGGACAACTGTCAATCCTGACAGTCTTGGTGAGACCAGGAGCTGCACAGACACTGTCTAAGACTGGAGGTGAAGACCGCACAAGCTGTGAGGTAACGTCGCCTAGCAAGCCTCGGGACAAGGTACGCCTCTACAAACCATCTTTCCTATTATATAGACGTTGATGTGATTCCTTTATTCTGAGTTTGGGAGAAGAAATTTTTTTATTTCCGCTGCCTTCTCTGTCTCCCCTAAAACCCAGCAGTGGTATCAGAGCCACGTCAACTGCTCTATGCTTGAGGATTATAGATATGATCGATTTTGGTTTGTCGCCTTTATTTATTGCATACGATGCGAATAAAATTGGCTTTATGCATGTCCAATCCTAAATCCACAAATCCCTATATACATATATGATATGTAATATGAATGCACTCGATACGCGTCACCCTTAAACGAGTTTTGTGGGGATGTATAGCGTGGTTATGGCCAATGAACCCTATGTATGTGTGCTTGGTTGAATGTGGTTGCTTGCATCTCAGTCTACGCACCGATTCCCTATCTCCTATTCCTGATGTAACTTGAGATAACTTGAGATTTCTTTCCTACCTTTGCTCCCCCGGATGTAACTCGGGGTTTCCTTTTTCAAATGTAAAATAGGATAGATTTTTATTTCCTGTTATGTCAAAGAATGGCGGACCTTTTGACGACCGGTTTGAGGAGTGAGACGAGCGGGTGGCGGCCTGAGGAGATGCACGACGACCAATGAACCGATCGGCTGGAGGTTCTAGTAGATCGGTTGGTGGCACCCAACCGACCGGCCTAATGGTGAGCTGATCAATCATGAAGATGAGTTGATCAAACCCAGAAAGGCAAAACACAGAGTTCATCTTATACATGTTGCATGTGATGTGGACCTAGATGACCGTGATTCCTCTTGGCTCGAGGAATCACATTAGGATGGCCATAATCATTGCTTTTATCATTTTACATGTTTTCTATGGGATATAGTATGTATATGATACTTACTATATTGTGGTGATTGGATATGTATATGTACCTATAAAACCAAATCCCTCATTAAATATTAAAGTTTTAGATGCCTTCCAAATGTGACACACGTGAAAAGCTTGATTGGCCAAGTGTGGGCACGCCCTAGCGTGGTACACCATCTATCTCATGGAAGTGTGAAGGATGGATATGTGGGTCTGCCCTAGCAGGGTGCATATTCATCGTGTTGGCTTTGGGTCAGACTTAACAGGGTGACCTAGATAGGATCTGGCACCTTGAGGCATGGAGGTGATCATGGCAAGGAGTTGCACATGACATATTTCAAGAGTTGCATATGATGCAATTAGCAAAAGTTGCCTACCTGGAAGATCTGAGTTATGGGTGACAGCCCTAGCTGGTCCAGGACTTAGAGGATTTCAGGATCTTGACCCACTAGAAGATTGTACGTTGCAATCTTCCGAATTGATGGTGAGGGCTGTCGATTTGAATCAAAATAGTGGGAGCGGTAATTAATTAAAGACCTAATTAACTACTATCAAATTTTATTCAAATCAAAAGGAGTTTTGACACATGAAATTTTCTCTTGTAGAATGGCAAAAGAATCATCTTTTAAAATGGGAAAATTAATTGAGAATAAATTCCATAACTGGTTGGGGATTGTGAGAAGTCATCTGCACAATCCAGAAATACCAGTAGCCTTTGAATCCACTCTATGTGTACTTAAGAAGAAGGATAGTTCATTGATGGAGATCAATGGAACAAAGTCTAAGGACAAAGGTGAGGGAGAGAAGGGTTCTCTCACCAAACCAATGTCAGAATCTTCTGCGCTCAAAACATGGAGAGAATGGAAGGAACGATGGAAGAAGAATAGAGAGATAGAGATCTCTACTTCTAGTGTATACGTGATAGAGATTAACTTTACTACTTCTTTGTCATGGGTACTTGATACCGGATGTGAATCTCACATTTGTTCAAATGTGAAGGATCTTAAAAGAAGTAGGCCTTTGGGGAAAGGCGAGGTTGAACTACGTGTTGCCAATTGTAACATCCATGACCTGGGTTATAACCTAACCCTAGAAGTTTTACCGAAATATGTAATTATATAGTTGTGATTACTTCCTGGCATGTAATTAAGTTCCCCAGGAACATATACTTTCAATTTTTCCCTTTTAAAACAAAGTTGTAGTATTATTTTGTAATGCAGGGACTTATGTGCAAATTACCCAGTTAAGGGGTTTAACTTGCAATTTTCACAGGTTAAGATGTTCCTATGATGATGAGACATCATGTGAGTGAATATGATGAGGTATGATGGATTTCCCAAGCTTGGGCATCAAGATGCAGCTTGAGGAATAATCCTTGTGCTTAAAATCCCTAATTTGGAGTAAAGTGCAATTTACCCAAATTGTGGGGCGCAATTTATAAAATACACCATCTAGAACATATTTTATGACTCTTTACATCATTTAGAGTGAAAATGATGAAAGGGACACATGAATGAGTAATCAGATAAGAAAAATGATCTTTGTGCATAAAATTTACCAAGTATGAGAATGGAGACCTTTCATATATGTACCCTAGTTGAAAGTTGGTTTTCTTCACCCTTAGATCTTGAGTTTTGATGGACTTTACATAAGTTTTGATAGCTTGGGGGTGCCTTAGAAACAAGGAGGGACTTGGATGAGAATTCCATGTTTTGGAGGTCCTTAAGGTAGAAAATAGCCTAAAGTATATAAGCCTTCACCCTTGCAAACCAAGTGAACGTATCACTTATCCTCTTCATTTCTCATCTTTCTCAAACGGACAAGGCAGAGCTCTGGACTTCAGGGAGACGACCAAGTATTTCTAAGGTGAGTAGGAACCATCTTCAAGCTCGGATTCTTGGATGAATTCATCATATAAGGTTGGTTCTATGGTTAACTCACTTAGATTCTTTGTTCTAGCCGACCATCCCCATCTTTTCCTTGGAGAATCACCTCTGGCCGAGTTTTGGAGCTCAAGACGCCATTAGAGGCTTGAAGCTTGGAAGCTTGGAGCTCTAGGAACAATGTTTGAGGCGGGTTTTATAACTCTAAACTCTTTGCTTTATATTGCTTATCTTTGTTCTTGTAAAGTATACTTAGTTCTTCTTCTACCTCCCTTCTTCCTTGCACTTTTGCAAGCAAAACAGTGGAGTAACCGACCTGAACAGAGGTTGAAGATGATGGGCGTGAATTCCTAGGCAACTTTATCAACCGACCTTGGACACTTTTGGTCCAAACGGTTGCAAACCGTTTGAGGTCAAACGGTCTCAAACCGTTTGATCTCATGCGGTCTTGCAAGACCGTTTGGATCAAAACGGTCTCAAGACCATTTGATAGTGTTGACCAAGGGATGACCATTTGAGGGTCTGTTGGTAACTTATTGAATTTCATTCCTAAAAAGAATCATAATCTAATTCTTAACCAATTGAGAGTTGGAGGCATTTCAACACCCTAACCCTAATCGGGTTGAAATTATTGTTTTCAAGTATAGATCTTGTTGAGTTTTGGGTTGAAGGACCCAAACGGTCTCAAGACCATTTGGGGATTCATCCAAACGGTCTCAAGACCGTTTGGTGACAACCCAAGACCATTTGGAGGTCTAGGGTTGAGGTAATTGGATGGTTTGAGGGTCCAATTACAATAAGTTGAAGAATTGATAATATGCTGATTTTAGACCTAATTAGGGTTCAACCCTTATCCAACCGACTTGGTTTTTGGTCAAACTTTGGGCAAACGGTCTCAAGACCATTTGGAGGATGTCCAAACAATCTCAAGACCGTTTGGGCCAAGTTTGGGCCCAATTGGAGGTCAATTGATGGGTTCAACCTCAATTTGATTCACATTGATGAACATTGATGACTATCCGATTGGAAACCCTAATTGAATTGGATTTAACCCTAATTGGCTTTCAAATGAGGGTCAATTTAGTGTCCAATTGATTAAGTCTCATCCTAATTAACTCAATTTGTAAGTGTTTAACATGGATTTGGATAAGTGAGGGCTTCAACATACATAACCATAATCGATTGTAACTTTTGAACCTTGTTTGAGGTCCAAACGGTCTCAAGACCGTTTGGGGCCAAACGATCTCAAGACCGTTTGGGATCAAACGATCTCAAGATCGTTTGGACCAATCGATCTCAAGAACATTTTGATCAAACGGTTTCAAACCGCATAAGCTTCAAATGGTTTGAAAGTCAACTCTCCCCAAACGGTCAACACACTCAAATGGTCTCAAGACCGTTTGGTGGTTGAAGGTTGAAACCGTTTGAAGGTTTTCAAGGTTGTTTATACTTAATCACTTAAAGGTGTAAATGGTTCAATGGTGATCTAATCTAAACCCTAATGGTAACCTAGTACATTAAGGGACTAGGTCACTAATGAATTTACCCATAATGATGATCAATGGGTAATTTACCAAAATGCCCTTGAGGGGTTCAATTGAGTAATACCTTGTTCTAATTAAACCCTGATCACTTGATAGTGGTGATTTGGCTTATGTTAGTCAATGAGGACTTAACCTAACCTAATCTAGAGTGGTGTAATCACCATCTACTAGTAAGAGGAGAGAGAAAGTACCATTTATGATGGAAACTCAAGTAAAGTACCATCAAAACATATGAATGTGCATGATTAGGGTATGATCCACCTATGTGAGATCATGGAAACCCTAGTTATGATAGTTGATGAATCTTAATCTTATCTAAGGGCTTTAATGATGATGTGTCTCATACATGATGATGTTATGAGTTCATTTCACCATGAGGTGAATAGTAAACCCTAATTCTAGGGTGATGACATGTAATGTGAATAGTAAACCCTAATTGATGAAAATCAGGGAACCTAACTCTTGTAAGAGTAGGAAGGTACAACTTCTTTAAAATGAATTGTTTACTGTTATCAGTTGAATTAACCATGCAGGTTCTTATGGGAAGATAATCATATCCAGGTAAGGATGATGATACCATATTCATTGAAAGCATGATTATTAGCTTTATGAATAGTGAAATACCTTGTTGCCTAGTAAGTGGCATCTAATGAGATTGTTAGGCTGCGAGAGCCATGAGTATCATCAAAGTCATGCTTAACAGATGACTTGTGATGAGATGATTGAGAAATGATAATTTATGTGAGTTAGACTTGTTACATTTAAGTATTCTATTTTCATAGCTGCTATGCTAATAATTAATGTTTGAGAACATGTATGATGTTAAAAGAATACTGCAATGTACCTAACTAATCAAGTATAATCATACCATGTAGAGCTCTGATCATAGATCCATCATTGTCAGAAAGCAAAATGATGGTGAAACAGGTTTTCCTAAGGGAACTCCTGGATCACATACTTTTGAGTATGTGGGGGAATATGGATGTGTAAATCCTTACATCCTAATGTAGGAATTGATGTAGATATATCTTAATCCATCAACCCTTCACTATATGTTTATGCTGTAACACTCGAGGAAATCCTTATACCGCATCAATCAGAGATAAACAAGAAATCTCTCGATGACAAAGAGAGTACAGAATGCCATTGTAACTCTAAAATAGTGAAGTACCAGATTACCCTGGTGAGCTATATTAGCAGAGACACAAGATGTCCTGCAAGTTATCCTCACTCTGACTGAGGAAGATGAGGTCATAAGAATCCGGCTCTTTTGATGACCTAGGTATGATACCGATGCGACTTAATAAGTGATCGGTAGGAGTATGAGCGGTATACCTCATCTCCGCAGGGCATAATAATGTTTGTAAAACATAATCAACAACATAGTATATCTGTTAGGATTAACTATGAGATACTTGATTGATGTTACACTGTATAGTACACATGTTCTTCATATTTCTTAAATGATGAACTTCTGCTTATTACCAAACTACTGTTGAATACTTTGAGAAGCTTTTATTGCTTATGATATTCTTTGAATTGCTATATAAAGCTTCTAGTGGAGAGTTATAACTCTCGCTGGGACAATTATTTAAAATTGTCTCACCCCGTAGACTTCAACTTTTTAGGTGGTCGTCGAAGACGGAGGAACCAGCCTACAGGTGACCAAAACCAGCAGCAGCAGCACTAGGAGCAACAGTGAATCTCAGGTGGAGATACTGACTGCTGAGTCATGTTGTTAGATAGTCCTATGCTGTCTTTGTACTCTCAGGTCCTTGGAGTTATTGGTCTGAGATTTTGGTTTTGACTCTTGAGATTTTGAACCATGTTGTGTATAATTACTCAAGAAGTAATTATCAGAGATGTAAACAGTTTATTCCTTTTTTTATGGAAGAAGGTTTATGGTTTCAAGCTCTTATCTCAAAAAGTTTTAATTTCCCGTGATTTTTGTCTTCCGCTGCTAATCGAATGTTTCCGCTGAGTTTAAAATCGTATTTATATCGTGGTTTGGAGATCATAGCCCACACTAATGGGACAAGAGTTGTCGCCAGTGCTGTAGGAACCTATGAGTTAACTCTACCCAGTGGGCTAATAATAGAGTTGAAGAACTGCTATTATATACCTGCCATAAATAGGAATATCATTTCTGTCTTTTATTTGGACAAAGATTGTTTTGAATTTCTTATTAAGAATGGAAAGTGTTCTATTTCAAAAGATGGGATCTTTTATGGCAGTGCCCCAATGTCTTATGGTCTATACTTGATAGATCTAGAGACAAATGTATACAACATAAATACCAAAAGGCAAAAACTCAACAACTCAAACAAAATATATCTTTGGCATTGTCGTCTAGGGCACATAAATGAGAAGCGCATTTCTAGACTCCATAAAGATGGTTATCTAGACTCTTTTGATTATGAATCAATAGAGACATGTGAATCTTGTTTGTTGTGAAAGATGACCCAGACTCCCTTTTCAGATAAAGGTGAGAGAGCTAGTGATCTATTAGGACTCATACATACTGATGTATGTGCACTATGAGAAAAATAAGAATTACCTACATTTCATCTGGCTACAATTTCTTTTTTTGTAGCTAAAAATATAGTTCGTTACATTTTTTATAAGTGTAACTAGATTATGTGTAGTTAAACGTAATAGCTACAAATTCATTACATTTCATGCGTTTAAAATTAGTTGGACGGTGCATCTTACTTTCCCCCCTCCCCCGCTGCCAATATGCTTTTCCCTCTCATAATTTGTTGGCGAAGTGGCGGGCGATACAAAATTTTCCACCCAATGTCTCTCTCTTGTTTCCTTTTAACTACCCTAAAATTAAAAACGGCTGGCGTCGATCTCCATCACCGGTGGGACAGCAGACATCATCTTCCATAGTTCTCCATGGCATACTGGACATATTGGATGTGCAGATCGAGAAAATGTGATTGTCTCGAAATCGGTAATCGTATCTTCCTCGGCAGTTTACCCTTGCTCAAGTGTTTTCTGTTAATCATCGGTGCATCCTATTTCCTAACATATCTAACTATTCGATTTGAATATATTAACATCGTAGGCATCTTTCCATGGAATCAATGGCCTTACACGACTGCTGGCAGCTCTAAGATTCTGTAATCATCGTCCTCATCCGTTCCTTCCCCCACCACTGGTTTCTCGGCTTTGAGGGCTGCAAAGGCGCCGCTTTGCTGCCGTCACATGCAAACTAGGCCAGGCCTACTTGGATCTCACCGATAGTAACCTTGGCTCAGTCTTTTTCTCAACACATCGCTGCCGCATCTTTGAAACCCCCTTCCTTATGTCACCTCATCATTAGCCACACAGATACTTCAGAGGATGATGCACTCGAGATCTTCACCTCTTACACAGTGCTTGCATACCAGGACCTGTAATTCTGCCCTGCGTTGGACACATATGGATTGCCGTCATGGCCGCAAGGTCTCTGGAAGGCACATGGGGTAGTTTCCGTTGAGAAGGGTATCAAAGATTTGCTCGTAGGTGAAGAGTAGTCAGACAACTGTATGCGAATCAATCGAGCAGGAGCAAGTATGTGGTTGGGGCTCATTGTTGGGTGGGGGGCGCTCATGGATGGATGGAATATCAATCTGAACAATGAGGATTCCGGCGTGGATACAAGTGAACGTGACGGTCTTTAAGCAAAGGTATGTGTGGAATGCTCCCACCTTTGACACATCGAAGCCATTGCTATGCCTGACAAGTTGTATTAAATAATAAACCATAATGACAACTACATTTTCACTAGCTGTTGCGGGAGTCCAGAAAAGAATAGGAAAGCAATGATGACAGGTAAGTGATATCTATCTCAAATACCAACACTTCGCGTTTATCTTTTATAAGAAATTAACCACGTTCTGAAATAAACAATCTGTGTACTACCATGCTTACTTTATCTTACTCTGAATTTTGATTATGTAAATAAATACTTTAACTATCTCTAGTTTTATGTGATCTAAGTGGACTATTTTTCTTGTACTAAACTTTTAGGTGCAAGGTGAAGATCGACAAGCCAATAAGAAGCTCCAGGATCTTGTTCTTAACATGTATACAATATGTAACAGATAGTTGAGCAGCTATAACTTCCCCATGCCATATCCGCATTAATCGTAATACGCAAAGGTAATTGAATAGACCTTGATTTATTAATCCAATTGACAATTCGTCTATTTCAAAAGTTGAATGCCTTCTTTTATAAAATAATTTTTTTCTAAAATAGTAAAGAGATTGATTTTAGCTATTGTAGAATGCTACTGGAATGCGGTTGTAATTCTTGTTTCTTCCTTGTCATGTCCTTATCAGTATAGTTGCATATAGACAAATGTTAGCTTCATCTCATGCATAGGATGACATTGTTGACAATTCTTGCTTCTGTGAAGATATGACCATGATCATATCGAGGCCTCTTACTCTATGTATGATATGTTTTTCTCATGTAGTCTTATATGAGTATGGTTTAGGGCTCCCTTAAGTGGCAATGTGTTGATTTTCTATATTTGCATTGTTTTATGGCTGCTACGTCTTATTTTTTATGTGCAATCAGATATAGCATTGTCATTTTATGGTTGTTGTTACCATTATATTTTCTGAGTGTAGTGTTCTGATCCATTATGATATTGCCTTTATTTCTCATTTGTCATCTCTTATCTCTAGAAAACCTTAAATCTTACATAGACAAATATATGAAAAAAAAAGAAACATAGAGCTTGATTTCCAAAAAATGATCTGCCTTTTCAATAAGTGAAAGGATCCATGATTCCACAATTTGTTTTGTGTTATTTGATACTCTTTCTATATATATGATGAATTCAAATATTCATCTATACTCAATTACATGTTTTACTAAATATGAATAGATGGGAACATATGTTGTCTCTATCTTATGAAGAGTATGCTTCTCATTGCCAATACAAAAAAACTACATAATTCTTCTTACTTGTGATTATGCTTCAATATGTAGTCGGGTTAGAGAATGAAGTAACTGGTGTTTGCTTGTGATTTACAGGTTCAGAAGCAAGGGAACGCTCTTGGTAGATCTATTAATCTCGCCAAGTTCAATGGATATGATGAGCTTATTGCTGAATGGGACAGGTTGACACAGTTACTTCAAGGAAAAAATCTATAGTGCAGATTACACTATAAATCAATCTAAATGCCTTCCAATTTTGATGTTTTATAGTGCACTTTCATGTTTTCCCTAGTTTTGAGTGCATGAAAAGTTGAACTCTATCTAAATGTCTTAACTGAATTGGACATCTTTTATGTTTTTCCTAGTTTCGAGTGCATTTAAAGCTGAAATCTGTCTAAATGTCTTGTCAATTTTAATGATATTTGGTCAGATCCTAAACATTGCCAGTGGAACTACATGGGTCATCTTGTTGATAGAGTGTTGAGTCGGCTGTAGTAGAAGACTGAGGTAGTCATACACTTTATTTTTCCTTATGTGTTGTTGAAGATCTACAAATGATCAGCTGGGTCATCTTGCTTGCTGATTCATATGTATTTATTTTTCCATTGTAGGACCTCTTCAGATGAAATCAAGAAATTGAGATTGATCATAGCAGTCAAGACCCCTTATCTACCTAATGGATGGTTTGATATTGAAGCATATGACAACCATGATCATTTTGCAAATTGACAACTTGATCATTTTCTACACCTTTGTCTGATGGTGTAAGATGTCGTCATCATTGCAGTTATGTATGCTTGTCACTAGTGGGATTGGCTATGGACTTAGATGAAAATCTTCATCACATATTGATTACTACCATCCGATCAGGTACTTTGTGTGTTGAGAATCTACTAATTTGGTATTTTAGCTTCTGTATTAAGCAAACCAACAGATGGACCATGTAGTGTGATCAGGTCAGAACCTCCTATAGTGGACATGAGGCATTTAAATTGTTCCAAAAGAACCAAACATTTTCAAATATGGTGAGAATCTAAAAAATTAGTTTATCTAGTTTTGATAGTATTTTTTTCAAGAAATAGCATGCGTCTTTCGAGCTTCAGTTCTGTAATCCCAATTTTGAATCCTTTTGTGTTGCTTATTGTGACGACCGTCTCGCGAAAACAAGATTAACTAATGCGGAAGCGTTCATCAAGCGGCGGATTAGCGAAAATCACTAAAAATTAAAACTTTTTGCAAAGGGATCCAATCATAGGAAAACTCTTTCATTCAGAACCAAAGTAAAACTTTACATCCTGGTTCATATATATACATCTCATGTACTTTTGCTTCTCGAGGAATACAAACATTAACTACTCTGTCTTAACTGTACACATGTAGTATAAAACCCTCGAGGCACTAAGCCAAAATCTCGAAATCATTAACTACTACTCCAAGGACCTGAGAGTACAGAGACGACACATAGGACTTCTATATACATCTGAACATGACATGACAGTCAATGTCTCCACCTGAGACTTTACTGATGTCCCTGCTACTGCTGATGTCCTTCACCTCCTGAAGGATTCCTGTCTCCTCGTCCGCATCCACCTAAAAATGTGGTTCCCACGGGGGTGAGACAATTATAAAAATTGCCCCAGCGAGAGATATAACTCTCCGCCAGAAACATTATTATTGCAACTTAATAAGATAAATATGAATAGGGAAATCATATTTATTTGACAGCAGATATTTTAATGTTTAACAGATTAAATCATTATTCTATATCAAAAGCATTGCAACTGTAACTTGATAGAATCAACATGTCACTTATCCTTTAATGAATAGGAAGAACATGTATAACATTTATTCAAACAATAGAATCATTACCACTGCATTAACTTTCTTCAAGCTTAGATCATATATCTAAATCCTGGCATTTTCAATGTGGAGTCATGGCCCGTAGCCATACTCTTTTCATAAGTGTTGGGATCTTAATCCCTCACTTCATCACTGGGTTTTTCTCATCCTTTCACAATTTCAATACCATAACCATGAATTCCTGGGTATTCAAACCCTTTGTTCATCACTTGAGCACTGTTACCTCTTTCTCAGGTAACTAACACCTTTAGGTCATTTGACCAAGGTAAGTATGATACTTGCTACACAAGCATCCATCATGGCACTTGATGCACATTAACTCTCTTGCCACCTCTTACCAGGCACAAGGTATATTATGGCACACAAGGCCCAATTAACAATTCAACTAATAATACATCATAGCTCATACCTGACTATGCTCATCATCTCATAAAGCATGCATGGTTAGCACATATAATAGTAGTACATCAATTATCTATCAATACCATGCAAAACAATGTATTAATAATTCAAGGGTATTACCCTTAATCCTTTACCAGGATTTGGATTTCCATCACACATAGCTCATCAGAACACTGTACATCTTGTCACCTTTCACTAGGCAACAACTTTATTCACATGGCTCACAAAACCATTCACATCTTGTCACCTCTCACTAGGCAACAACTTTATTCACATGGCGCACAAGGCCATTCACATCTTGTCACCTCTCACTAGGCAACAACTTAAAACAAAGGCTTACAAGCCCAACTCATCTTGTTACTTCTTTCTCAGTAACAAAAACATAATGGCACATATGGCCAATCAATTCTTATCAAATAAACATCATAGCTCATACCTGGCTATGATCATCAACTCATGAGACCTGCATGATTGTCACACATGATAATAGACTTATCAAGTTCACAACACATCATGAAATATAGGGTAACACTACTATTCCCTTACCAGGGTTAGGGTTTACCATCAATTAGGGCTTATCATTCCCTTTTCCCCAAATTAGGGTTAGGGTTCCCCATTTCTCATTAATTCAGACCCTCTTGAGTTAACCAACTTTGTCTTGTATTAAGGTATTTCCCCTCTTAATACATTCCATCACAAAATACTCACCCTTAGAATATAATGCATAGGCCACACATTCGAATTGTCCAGCTATCTCACATGATATGGACTTATCTTAGTTTAAGGCATGACTTTATTATAAAGTTACCTATAAACAATCACAATGATACACCCTCAACTAGGGTTTATAAGGATACACCCTCAACCAGGGTTCACAATGATACACCCTCCACTAGGGTTTCACAAGGATACACCCTCAACTAGGGTTTACAATGATACACCCTCAACTAGGGTTTCAACTCAATAACCCTGACGATTAGGGTTTATGTTCATGATTAGGGTTTCATGATCTCTCTACTTTAAGGATCATGCCCTTAATTACCACATGAATCATATTCATATATGAATTCATGCTATCATCATCTCAACTTGATTAGGTCATATCAACCCTTCAATCAAGTACATACAACTATGATTTACATAGTGTACCAAGTCATTGATCTTATCAGCAATTAGGGTTCATCCCTTAATTGACACTAATCACTTAGGTACTATTAGGGTTTTAACCTTTGTTCCTTCATTGGTTATCATTACTAACCATCATTGGATCAATAGTACATTCATCATCACATTGGACCTCCATTACATAAGGTATCCAAAGGAATTAGGGTTTACTATTCATCCTAATTAGTGATTTCACATGTAGGCAACCTCTTAATAGGGTTATACATGAAATCAGCCTCAATTAGGGTTTACATCATGTATTGGATCCATGCATTTGTTATGCATTAATGACTAGTACCACTAAAGGTATCTCCCACCTAATCACATTAGGTTTTCAAAAAGGTTTGATCCATTGGACCTTTAATGACATAAGGTATCCAATTAAATTAGGGTTTCCAATGTTGATTCCTTCAATCATTGGATTCATGGAACCAATCATCAATTGGACCTATACCCATACTTCAATTGAGTTTAAATAGGTCAACCTTCAAATTATTTGACCCTTAATTAACCCTCAATTGGTCATCAATTAGGGTTTGATTCAATTGAATTAGGGTTTGGAATCGATGATTCAACAACACTAATCAATGTAAGACTAGTTGCTTTGAAACCATTGAACCATCATCCAAGTTGGGTATGACCTGACCCCAAACGGTCTTGAGGTCGTTTGGATGACCTCCAAACGGTCTTGAGACCGTTTGCCCATCATATAACTCAAATCCAAGCCATCCAATTAAGGTTTGGATCATTGGATTGATCACCAAATCAGCATTGCATTGTATAACAGCTTGGTACCTTTAGACCTTCAAACACCTAACCATACTCAACCCTAGACCTCCAAACGGTCTTGGGTGACCACAAAACGGTCTTGAGACCGTTTGGATGAGCTCCAAACGGTCTTGAGACCGTTTTCCCATCATATCACTCCAATCCAAGCAATCTAATTAGGGTTTGGTTCATTGAAGTGCTCACCAAATCAGCAATCTATTGCAGATCAACTTGATATCTTTAGACCTTCAACCACTGAACTATACTCAACCCTAGACCTCCAAACGGTCTTGGGTGACCACCAAACGGTCTTGAGACCGTTTGGATGAGCTCCAAACGGTCTTGAGACCGTTTGGCCCATCCAACCTTTGGATTCTAGTGAAAAATCATCATGGATTGGTCTATCAAGTTGATCAACAAATCAGCATTTAGTTGCAATATGATTTGGTACCTTTAGACCTTCAATTGGTCAACTATACTTGACCCCAGACCTCCAAACGGTCTTGAGGTGACCCCAAACGGTCTTGAGACCGTTTGGATGATCCCCCAAACGGTCTTGAGACCGTTTGGGCTAATCAACCCAAAATCTCAACTTAACTCATTGGAATTTCAGCACTATTTTCAATTAGGGTTTGCCTAATTGATTAGTCTTCAACTCATGATCCCTTTGGAATTAACCCCTCAAATTTGGAGGGTCATTAACCAACATCATTATGAAAAAAAATCTCATACTTTCAACGCTTGGTCAACGCACTCAAACGGTCTTGAGACCGTTTGCCCAAGCAGGTCAAGTTGATCAGGTTGAAAATCAGCACTTAATCCAATTATGTTTCCCTAATTGATTAGGCTTCAACTCACGATTCCTTGTGAGTTAACCCATAAAACTTGGTGAGTCATTAGCCAACATAATTAGTATCAAAAATCTCATACGGTCAACGCTTGGTAAACGCACTCAAACGGTCTTGAGACCGTTTTCCCAAGCAGGTCAAGTTGATCAGGTTGAAAATCAGCACTTAATCCAATTAGGTTTCCCTAATTTATTAGGCTTCAACTCACGATTCCTTGGGAGTTAACCCATAAAACTTGGTGAGTCATTAGCCAACATAATTAGGATCAAAAATCGCATACGTTCAACGCTTGGTCAACGCACTCAAACGGTCTTGAGACCGTTTTCCCAAGCAGGTCAAGTTAATCAGGTTGAAAATCAGCACATAATTCAATTCGATTGACTAATTGATTGGCCTTCAACTCTCGATTCCTTTGGAGTTAATCCTAAAATTTGGAGGGTTATCAGCCTACATAATTAGGAACAAAATTCCCAAACGGTCAACGCTTAGTCAACCATCTCAAACGGTCTTGAGACCGTTTGCTTCCAAACGGTCTCAAACCGTTTGCCCTTAAACGGTTTGCTGAAACCGCATAGCCAATCAAATTAAAACGATTTGGAGTAGCTATCAAAACGGTTTTGCTTGGTAATTTTCTTTGGATAAGCATCTAGGATGATGTCATCATCCCCTTCCTTCGAACAACCAATAACAGCAACCGTTCTTGATGGAAATTGCAGCAAGAAACAAGAGTGCATCAAATTGAAGAAATCAATCAACAAAGCATAGAGAATTGATGCAATAACAATGTTTAAGGGTTTGAGTTATAAAACCCGCCTCCAATTGAGCTCCAAAGATTCAAGCTCACGCCATTAATGGTGGATGAAGCTCTTGCAACTCCCCCTAGGCTCGTCCTCAAGCTTTTGATTGCAAAAGTTGGCTAGGGTTGAAGAGGAGATCGAAATAAGAAGGAATCCATAATTTATTTTCGATTTCCACCATGAAATCAAGGAGAACGAAGGTCAAGGGCTCACCCACAGGTTGGGGACGTGCTCCCTGCTCCTCCCTAGCTCCTTGGTCGGTTTTGCAAGCAAGGGAAAGAAGAAAATCCGAAATAGTCTTTCATTTGGCTTGAAAAAGGCACTTTTATAAGGAAATTGAAGAGAGAGAAAATGCATTAAATTCCAAAAATATGGCCGCCTCTTCCCCTTCAAATCCCTTAAGGACGAGGCACCTTCCTTTGCCTTTAATTCTCCTTCACTATCCTTGATTTAAAGAAAATCAAATTAAGCACCTTAATGCTTATTATATTAATATCCATATGTGAGTGGGTTTTCTTTTTCTTATAATAAGGTGAGTGGAATTTCACCTACTTAGGATATTTTCGTTCCTTATCTTGGCAAAGGAACGTTCATCCTTATTCAAAATCAACCCAAAACATTTTGGTTGAAATCCCTTCAATTATTTTTATTCATTTTTGCCCTAAATCAAATTAGGGTTTCAATTAGGCATTAATCTTGATTATTTTAATATCAAGATTCTCTCTCCTCCAACTTAATTCAAATGAGGCACCCATCTCATTTTATTTGCTCTACATGTTTCCAAGAAACATTAGGGACCTTATTGAAGTGGTAATTTGCTTATTGAACCCTAGGTTTTGGGTAAATTGCACATTACACCAAAACTGGGTTTTAATGCACAAGGATTGCTTTACAAGCTTAATCTTGGTGCCCAAGATTGTGGAAACCATACCACTACATCACATTCATTCTTATGATGTATCATCATCAGAGTAACATCTTATCATGCAACATTTGCAAATTAACCCCTCAACTTGGGTAATTTGCACTTTAGTCCAAAATAAGCAAACATTACTTCAACATTGTTCAAACAGGACCAAAATTGAAACATAAGTTTCTCATGAGCCCTAATTACTTTTCCCAAGATAAGATTAAGAATCTACTCAACCTTATTAGACAAAACATCTAGGGTTAACACATAACCCAGGTCAAGGATGTTACAAATTATAAACCCCTAACAAGGATTTCGTCCTCGAAATCCCAAGAAAAGGATGGACAGATTGTTCATTAATCATGCCCTCAAGGCCCCAAATAATACCTTAATATCATGAAGATATCATGGATTCTGTAATTCACACATAGTTCCTTTCATTAATTCCTCCTTATCACTGTTTATGTTTATCAAGGCATAAACCCCTAACATATGATGTCCATATCATTGAAAGGAAGAAGCATAAAAGAACATACTTCAATAATCACTCAAGAATACTTATCAAAAGGAAAAACATATATATCTAACAAAGATAATTCACTTAGCAAACTCTATGTAATTGGGAATGTTCACATAGCTTTTCCTTTTTGTTGGGAATGTTCACATAGCTTTTCCTTTTTGTTGGGAATGTTCACATAGCTTTTCCTTTTATTTGGGAATGATCACATAGCTTTTCCTTTTAGTTGGGAATGTTCACATAGCTTTTCCTTTTGGTTGGGAATGTTCACATAGCTTTTCCTTTTAGTTGGGAATGTTCACATAGCTTTTCCTATTTGTTGGGAATGTTCACATAGCTTTTCCTTTTAGTTGGGAATGTTCACATAGCTTTTCCTTTTAGTTGGGAATGTTCACATAGCTTTTCCTTTTGGTTGGGAATGTTCACATAGCTTTTCCTTTTAGTTGGGAATGTTCACATAGCTTTTCCTATTTGTTGGGAATGTTCACATAGCTTTTCCTTTTAGTTGGGAATGTTCACATAGCTTTTCCTTTTGGTTGGGAATGTTCACATAGCTTTTCCTTTTGGTTGGGAATGTTCACATAGCTTTTCCTTTTAGTTGGGAATGTTCACATAGCTTTTCCTTTTAGTTGGGAATGTTCACATAGCTTTTCCTTTTTGTCTCATTATACTCTCTAGATTGTTTCAGAATGACTACTTGATCAGAGTAATAAAAAAGATAACAATCTAAGAGTTTCATACTTGCCTTATCTTCAATAATCATATACCTGGCCAGGGTATATAAGTATTGAGATTAGGTAGTATGCACTTACATGCTATCATATTCCTTGCTTTTCATATCATCATAAACATAAGATTTAACATACCTGGATTTTATCCAGACATCTCTTCTATACCTCTTCTTCTTTCATAGAGGTAAGAACAATATAGAGCATTTATAAGAATATTGAACAGAATTCAAATTCTAGTTCTCATCATTTCTTCCCTATATAGAAACCAATAGGGAAATCAAAATCAACAATCTTCCTTTTTATAACAAAAAGGGTTTAGTGTACTCAACATGTACACATTTATAACATACCTTGTCCTCATATCATGGTCTTATTAGTCTTATTACTAATGCAAAAACTAAGCCATGGAATCTTACATGTGAAAGGTTAAGACCTTTACACTTACTTAGTGGCTACTGCCCTGGTACACTAGGCATTTATTGCACTATTAGTACCAAAAACTTGGCTTTTTAAAACCATTAGGCAAATGTCTCTAAAATTATAGAGACCATTCCCTACTTCTCAGTTTATTGCCCCTTCTTGGGCACTGCCATCACAGATATACTGTTTGTCCAGATTTATGGCAGAGTCTACTTTCTTGCCATTTATTATTCTTTCCCACATTTTCCCTTGTTCCAACATGACTAAGTCATTTAGGAACTCTTTTAAAGCTCAAGATTTCTGTACTAAGGACTGATAATCTAGGTTGTAAGGCTAGTATCCAGTCCCCTATAAGAAATATTGTTGCCCTAGTCTGCCCAATAAGAGCATGATCATAGGATTCTCTATCCTGATCAGGTCTTAATGGGGATTCTCAGGCACTTGTTCTCCTCTTGCCGGGTCCCATGCACCCTCTCCTGGTGCAGCAAAATTGCCCTTAGCATTGTGTTCCTCGTGGTCTCCAGTCAATTTCAAGTTCTTCTTCTCCTATGTGAGCAGAAGATACTATCAAATAAACTGGAATATGCTTAGAACAAACTCTACAACCTTAGTCCTATGTCTCTGTAGACTCAGCGAACCTAGAGCTCTGTTACCACTAAATTGTGACGACCGTCTCGCGAAAACAAGATTAACTAATGCGGAAGCGTTCATCAAGCAGCGGATTAGCGAAAATCACTAAAAATTAAAACTTTTTGCAAAGGGATCCAATCATAGGAAAACTCTTTCATTCAGAACCAAAGTAAAACTTTACATCCTGGTTCATATATATACATCTCATGTACTTTTGCTTCTCGAGGAATACAAACATTAACTACTCTGTCTTAACTGTACACAGGTAGTATAAAACCCTCGAGGCACTAAGCCAAAATCTCGAAATCATTAACTACTACTCCAAGGACCTGAGAGTACAGAGACGACACATAGGACTTCTATATACATCTGAACATGACATGACAGTCAATGTCTCCACCTGAGACTTTACTGCTGTCCCTGCTACTGCTGATGTCCTTCACCTCCTGAAGGATTCCTGTCTCCTCGTCCGCGTCCACCTAAAAATGTGGTTCCCACGGGGGTGAGACAATTATAAAAATTGCCCCAGCGAGAGATATAACTCTCCACCAGAAACATTATTATTGCAACTTAATAAGATAAATATGAATAGGGAAATCATATTTATTTGACAGCAGATATTTTAATGTTTAACAGATTAAATCATTATTCTATATCAAAAGCATTGCAACTGTAACTTGATAGAATCAACATGTCACTTATCCTTTAATGAATAGGAAGAACATGTATAACATTTATTCAAACAATAGAATCATTACCACTGCATTAACTTTCTTCAAGCTTAGATCATATATCTAAATCCTGGCATTTTCAATGTGGAGTCATGGCCCGTAGCCATACTCTTTTCATAAGTGTTGGGATCTTAATCCCTCACTTCATCACTGGGTTTTTCTCATCCTTTCACAATTTCAATACCATAACCATGAATTCCTGGGTATTCAAACCCTTTGTTCATCACTTGAGCACTGTTACCTCTTTCTCAGGTAACTAACACCTTTAGGTCATTTGACCAAGGTAAGTATGATACTTGCTACACAAGCATCCATCATGGCACTTGATGCACATTAACTCTCTTGCCACCTCTTACCAGGCACAAGGTATATTATGGCACACAAGGCCCAATTAACAATTCAACTAATAATACATCATAGCTCATACCTGGCTATGCTCATCATCTCATAATACCTGCATGGTTAGCACATATAATAGTAGTACATCAATTATCTATCAATACCATGCAAAACAATGTATTAATAATTCAAGGGTATTACCCTTAATCCTTTACCAGGATTTGGATTTCCATCACACATAGCTCATCAGAACACTGTACATCTTGTCACCTTTCACTAGGCAACAACTTTATTCACATGGCTCACAAAACCATTCACATCTTGTCACCTCTCACTAGGCAACAACTTTATTCACATGGCGCACAAGGCCATTCACATCTTGTCACCTCTCACTAGGCAACAACTTAAAACAAAGGCTTACAAGCCCAACTCATCTTGTTACTTCTTTCTCAGTAACAAAAACATAATGGCACATATGGCCAATCAATTCTTATCAAATAAACATCATAGCTCATACCTGGCTATGATCATCAACTCATGAGACCTGCATGATTGTCACACATGATAATAGACTTATCAATTTCACAACACATCATGCAATATAGGGTAACACTACTATTCCCTTACCAGGGTTAGGGTTTACCATCAATTAGGGCTTATCATTCCCTTTTCCCCAAATTAGTGTTAGGGTTCCCCATTTCTCATTAATTCAGACCCTCTTCAGTTAACCAACTTTGTCTTGTATTAAGGTATTTCCCCTCTTAATACATTCCATCACAAAATACTCACCCTTAGAATATAATGCATAGGCCACACATTCGAATTGTCCAGCTATCTCACATGATATGGACTTATCTTAGTTTAAGGCATGACTTTATTATAAAGTTACCTATAAACAATCACAATGATACACCCTCAACTAGGGTTTATAAGGATACACCCTCAACCAGGGTTCACAATGATACACCCTCCACTAGGGTTTAACAAGGATACACCCTCAACTAGGGTTTACAATGATACACCCTCAACTAGGGTTTCAACTCAATAACCCTGACGATTAGGGTTTATGTTCATGATTAGGGTTTCATGATCTCTCTACTTTAAGGATCATGCCCTTAATCACCACATGAATCATATTCATATATGAATTCATGCTATCATCATCTCAACTTGATTAGGTCATATCAACCCTTCAATCAAGTACATACAACTATGATTTACATAGTGTACCAAGTCATTGATCTTATCAGCAATTAGGGTTCATCCCTTAATTGACACTAATCACTTAGGTACTATTAGGGTTTTAACCTTTGTTCCTTCATTGGTTATCATTACTAACCATCATTGGATCAATAGTACATTCATCATCACATTGGACCTCCATTACATAAGGTATCCAAAGGAATTAGGGTTTACTATTCATCCTAGTTAGTGATTTCACATGTAGGCAACCTCTTAATAGGGTTATACATGAAATCAGCCTCAATTAGGGTTTACATCATGTATTGGATCCATGCATTTGTTATGCATTAATGACTAGTACCATTAAAGGTATCTCCCACCTAATCACATTAGGTTTTCAAAAAGGTTTGATCCATTGGACCTTTAATGACATAAGGTATCCAATTGAATTAGGGTTTCCAATGTTGATTCCTTCAATCATTGGATTCATGGAACCAATCATCAATTGGACCTATACCCATACTTCAATTGAGTTTAAATAGGTAAACCTTCAAATTATTTGACCCTTAATTAACCCTCAATTGGTCATCAATTAGGGTTTGATTCAATTGAATTAGGGTTTGGAATCGATGATTCAACAACACTAATCAATGTAAGAAGACTAGTTGCTTTGAAACCATTGAACCATCATCCAAGTTGGGTATGACCTGACCCCAAACGGTCTTGAGGTCGTTTGGATGACCTCCAAACGGTCTTGAGACCGTTTTCCCATCATATCACTCAAATCCAAGCCATCCAATTAAGGTTTGGATCATTGGATTGATCACCAAATCAGCATTGCATTGTATAACAGCTTGGTACCTTTAGACCTTCAAACACCTAACCATACTCAACCCTAGACCTCCAAACGGTCTTGGGTGACCACCAAACGGTCTTGAGACCGTTTGCCCATCATATCACTCCAATCCAAGCAATCTAATTAGGGTTTGGTTCATTGAAGTGCTCACCAAATCAGCAATCTATTGCAGATCAACTTGATATCTTTAGACCTTCAACCACTGAACTATACTCAACCCTAGACCTCCAAACGGTCTTGGGTGACCACCAAACGGTCTTGAGACCGTTTGGATGAGATCCAAACGGTCTTGAGACCGTTTGGCCCATCCAACCTTTGGATTCTAGTGAAAAATCATCATGGATTGGTCTATCAAGTTGATCAACAAATCAGCATTTAGTTGCAATATGATTTGGTACCTTTGGACCTTCAATTGGTCAACTATACTTGACCCCAGACCTCCAAACGGTCTTGAGGTGACCCCAAACGGTCTTGAGACCGTTTGGATGATCCCCCAAACGGTCTTGAGACCGTTTGGGCTAATCAACCCAAAATCTCAACTTAACTCATTGGAAATTCAGCACTATTTTCAATTAGGGTTTGCCTAATTGATTAGTCTTCAACTCATGATCCCTTTGGAATTAACCCCTCAAATTTGGAGGGTCATTAACCAACATAATTATGAAAAAAAATCTCATACGGTCAACGCTTGGTCAACGCACTCAAATGGTCTTGAGACCGTTTGCCCAAGCAGGTCAAGTTGATCAGGTTGAAAATCAGCACTTAATCCAATTATGTTTCCCTAATTGATTAGGCTTCAACTCACGATTCCTTGGGAGTTAACCCATAAAACTTGGTGAGTCATTAGCCAACATAATTAGTATCAAAAATATCATACGGTCAACGCTTGGTCAACGCACTCAAACAGTCTTGAGACCGTTTTCCCAAGCAGGTCAAGTTGATCAGGTTGAAAATCAGCACTTAATCCAATTAGGTTTCCCTAATTGATTAGGCTTCAACTCACGATTCCTTGGGAGTTAACCCATAAAACTTGGTGAGTCATTAGCCAACATAATTAGGATCAAAAATCTCATACGGTCAACGCTTGGTCAACGCACTCAAACGGTCTTGAGACCGTTTGCCAAGCAGGTCAAGTTAATCAGGTTGAAAATCAGCACATAATTCAATTCGATTGCTTAATTGATTGGCCTTCAACTCTCGATTCCTTTGGAGTTAATCCCAAATTTGGAGGGTTATCAGCCTACATAATTAGGAACAAAATTCCCAAACGGTCAACGCTTAGTCAAGCATCTCAAACGGTCTTGAGACCGTTTGCTTCCAAACGGTCTCAAACCGTTTGCCCTTAAACAGTTTGCTGAAACCGCATAGCCAATCAAATTAAAACGATTTGGAGTAGCTATCAAAACGGTTTTGCTTGGTAATTTTCTTTGGATAAGCATCTAGGATGATGTCATCATCCCCTTCCTTCGAACAACCAATAACAGCAACCGTTCTTGATGGAAATTGCAGCAAGAAACAAGAGTGCATCAAATTGAAGAAATCAATCAACAAAGCATAGAGAATTGATGCAATAACAATGTTTAAGGGTTTGAGTTATAAAACCCGCCTCCAATTGAGCTCCAAAGCTCCAAGATCACGCCATTAATGGTGGATGAAGCTCTTGCAACTCCCCCTAGGCTCGTCCTCAAGCTTTTGATTGCAAAAGTTGGCTAGGGTTGAAGAGGAGATCGAAATAAGAAGGAATCCATAATTTATTTTCGATTTCCACCATGAAATCAAGGAGAACGAAGGTCAAGGGCTCACCCACAGGTTGGGGACGTGCTCCCTGCTCCTCCCTAGCTCCTTGGTCGGTTTTGCAAGCAAGGGAAAGAAGAAAATCCGAAATAGCCTTTCATTTGGCTTGAAAAAGGCACTTTTATAAGGAAATTGAAGAGAGAGAAAATGCATTATTAAAATGCATTAAATTCCAAAAATATGGCCGCCTCTTCCCCTTCAAATCCCTTAAGGACTAGGCACCTTCCTTTGCCTTTAATTCTCCTTCATTATCCTTGATTTAAAGAAAATCAAATTAAGCACCTTAATGCTTATTATATTAATATCCATATGTGAGTGGGTTTTCTTTTTCTTATAATAAGGTGAGTGGAATTTCACCTACTTAGGATATTTTCGTTCCTTATCTTGGAAAAGGAACGTTCATCCTTATTCAAAATCAACCCAAAACATTTTGGTTGAAATCCCTTCAATTATTTTTATTCATTTTTGCCCTAAATCAAATTAGGGTTTCAATTAGGCATTAATCTTGATTATTTTAATATCAAGATTCTCTCTCCTCCAACTTAATTCAAATGAGGCACCCATCTCATTTTATTTGCTCTACATGTTTCCAAGAAACATTAGGGACCTTATTGAAGTGGTAATTTGCTTATTGAACCCTAGGTTTTGGGTAAATTGCACATTACACCAAAACTGGGTTTTAATGCACAAGGATTGCTTTACAAGCTTAATCTTGGTGCCCAAGCTTGTGGAAACCATACCACTACATCACATTCATTCTTATGATGTATCATCATCAGAGGAACATCTTATCATGCAACATTTGCAAATTAACCCCTCAACTTGGGTAATTTGCACTTTAGTCCAAAATAAGCAAACATTACTTCAACATTGTTCAAACAGGACCAAAATTGAAACATAAGTTTCTCATGAGCCCTAATTACTTTTCCCAAGATAAGATTAAGAATCTACTCAACCTTATTAGACAAAACATCTAGGGTTAACACATAACCCAGGTCAAGGATGTTACACTTATAAACTAGAATTGTCACCAAATGTGATAAATGGCTTGGTAGTTTGTTGGCATGTTGCCTCTCACATGTTGTTCCTACTGTCAACAAACATGGAGTTATAAACATTTTCTTTATGATAATCTGATTGCTATGGAAGATTATTATCTGGTTTGTCTTACATTAGATGATTAACAATTTGATATTGTACATTTCATTGCTCCAAGATCTAGTAGGCAATGAGCATCTATGATATTGGCTTTCAAATACAACTTATTTATTGCACTTGCTGCAACTAAATCTGAAAGATTGTGGTATGGCTCCAAGATCAGGACGACATGAACTCAATAGCATCTATGATATTGGCTTTAAGTTTGCATTTTTGGTACTACATCTTAAATAGAACTAGAAGGAGAGCTTAAACAATCCTCCATTCAACTCTCGTATGCTTTCTTCCTTAGCAGTACATGATTGAATGCTGGTGAATAGAGCATGCTATTGAAAGGAGGCTATTTTATATTTACATGCATTTCGTTGAAGAAGGTATATTGCCCAGAAAAGTGTTTGTACTTCCTAACATGTATGTTGAACTTGTAGGTTATCAATTACAAACTTTTTTTAATAAGACCGATGTTAATCCAAATGTAGAGAGTAGTGGCTATCTACTTATCTACGAATGCATCACCCCTTTGCTTCTACACTGGTGTTTTATGATCCATTATGTTTTATGCTCTTACAGTACATGACTGAATCCTGGTGAGTAGAGCATGCTATTGAAAGGAGTCTATTGTATGTGTACATGCACTCCGTTGAAGAAGGTAATAATCTACAAATCCCATGACACAAATGCTTGACTAGAATTGATATTATTGTTCAAATTTTAATTTAAAATTGAATTTGTTGAATATTGCAGGTGGACTTAATCTATTTTCTTCAGTCTTGGGTCATCAGAAATTTTTAGCGTCTTATCTTTTGATTGGGAAGATTGATGGATACATCTACTCTATGTGATCTACCTTTAAATGGCCTAAGATATTTGTTCTCTCAGTTGAAGATGTTTCAAGTCTACTTTTTGCTTCAGTGGTAATCTGGTATGATGATATGAAATTTGAACATAATCATGTAGGTCTCGATCCAAGTGATTTCAAGCTTCTTGAAAAAGTTGAGAGATAGAGTACAATGTGGGGTTAAATTTGGAGAGAGATGTAAACTTATATTCTCATAAGGGTCATTGTATACATGTATCTTCTTTCCATGTTGTAAAATTGGGGCAAGTTTTATGTCCTCCCCATGTGTACTCATGTTTCAATATAAATAAAAGTATGATTATTGACATTACAACCAGAACTTGATCTGAATCACTATTGATTTTGACTTTTTTATGAAAAGTACTTTTGTGTTAATAATTTAGTGAATGTATACATAATCTAACTACATATGCATGAATATGTAGTTAGTGATGTCTCTAACTACACACTAACTACAATTACAAGTGTAGTAAGTGCTTATTTTTGCTACACATGAACTACATATACAATTGTAACTAATGGCATTTCCCCCTACATATCGTAGCTACAAATACCATTGTAGTCATCTATTTAACTACAATTGTAACTACATTTTTATGTGTAATGAAAACCTTTACCTACAATTGGGGTTCCATATGAAATTGTAGCTAGATGAATCTCTAACTACAATTTTAAAAAATGTAGTTAAAACAATTAGCTACACGGGTATTAGCTTCATATTCTAAATGTAAGGATAAATGTAGCTAAAGCTTTTAGCTACAAAAATTGGGGTATTTACTACACTTTTTATTTGTAGTTAAAGACCATTTTTTAGTAGTGGTGGGCCTTTTAGAATTAATGCCAAAAATGGGTATCAGTACTTCATTACCTTCACTGATGACTTCAGTAGGTATGGCTATGTGTACCTGATGAAACATAAGTCAGAAACCCTTGAAAGGTTCAAGGATTTCATGAATGAAGTATAGAACCAACTTGGTAAAAGTATTAAAGCAGTTCGATCCGATCGAGGTGGAGAATACTTGAGCCAGGAGTTTGAGGACCTTCTGCGAGCCTGTGGTATTGTATCACAATGGACTCCGCCTGAAACACCACAACATAATGGTGTGTCTGAAAGAAGGAATCACACTTTACTGGATATGGTGTGATCAATGATGAGTTTTACTGATCTTATAATTTCTTTCTGGGGTCATGCTCTTGAAACCACCGTGTTTACACTTAACTGAGTACCATCTAAATCAGTTCAAAAGACACAATATGAGATATGGAACAGTAAGCGTCCCAATTTGTCTTTTATTAAGATTTGGGGTTGTGAGGCTTACGTCAGGAAAAAATTTCCTGATAAGCTTGGACCCAAGTCTGATAAATGTCATTTTGTTGGATACCCCAAGGAAACGAGGGGATACTATTTATACCACCCTACTGACAACAAAGTGTTTGTTGTTAGGTTAGTTGTGTCCCTAGAAAAGGAATTTATTTCCATAGGAAACAGTGGGAGGAAAATAGGGCTTAAAGAGGTTCAAGCCCAACAAGAAAACATTGAACCGGTAGATGTATAAGAGGAACATAGAGATTCACAAGGTGTTGTGGAATCTCAGTCTCCTCAAGTAATACAAGGACCTCATAGATCTAGTAGGACACGCCTTGAACCTGAGAGGTTTGGATACCTTGTGACTCAAGAAGGCAGTGAGTTGATCATAGATGATGATCCAACTACCTATCTAGAGGCTATGGAGGGACCAGATTCTGAGAAATGGCTTGAGGCCATGAAATCCGAGATGGAATCCATGTACTCCAACAAAGTATGGACTTTGGTGAAACCACCTGAAGGGGTAAAACCCATAGGGTGCAAGTGGGTCTTCAAGAAGAAGACCGACATGGATGGCAATGTGCAAACTTATAAAGGCAGATTGGTTGCAAAGGGTTTTTGACAAGTTCAAGGTGTTGACTATGATGAAACTTTTTCTTCAGTTGCCACGATTAAGTCCATCAGGATTATGCTTGCTATTGCGGCTTACTATGACTATGAGATTTGGCAAACGGATGTTAAAACCACATTCCTTAATGGGAATATAAATGAGGATGTGTACATGACACAACCTGAAGGTTTTGTGGATCCAAAGAATGCCAATAAAGTCTGTAAGCTACAAAGGTCAATCTATGGATTGAAATAAGCATCTCAGAGTTAGAATCTTCGATTCGATGAGGAAATCAAAGTGTTTGGCTTTATTCAAAATGAAGATGAACCTTGTGTGTATAAGAAGGTTAGTGGGAGCACGACTACATTCCTCATATTGTATGTGGATGACATACTATTGATGGGAATGATGTCTTAGCCTTAGAGAAGGTAAATACTTGGCTCGAGAATACTTTATCAATGAAGGACTTAGGAGAAGCATCCTACATTCTAGGAATTAAGATCTATAGAGATAGATCTAAAAGTCTTCTCAGACTAAGTCAAAGCACGTACATTGACAAAGTGCTAAAGTGGTTCAACATGGAGAACTCAAAGAGAGGCAACATCCCCATGCTAAATGGAGTCAACATCTCTAGAGCTCAGTGTCCCCAATCTTGTGAAGATAGGGAGCGTATGAATGGGATCACATATGCATCAGCCATCAGACCCATCATGTACTCTATGTTGTGCACATGCCCAGATGTCTCATATGCCCTTAACATGATGAGAAGGTACCAATCAGATCTCAGGGATGCTCATTGGACAGTCGTAAAGAACATCCTCAAGTACTTGTGAAGGACTAAGGATCAATTCCTTGTATACGGAGGCAAGGATGAACTGATTGTAAAGGGTTACACCGATGCAAGCTTACAAACCGACAAAGATGATTACAGATCATAATCAGGATTTGTGTTTTGCCTAAACAATGGAGCTGTGAGCTGGAAGAGTTCCAAACGAGAAACATTTGTCGATTCTACTATAGAGGCTGAGTATATTGCTGCTTCACATGCAGCAAAGGAGGTTGTATGGATCAGGAAGTTTGTCACTGAACTTGGTGTGGTTCCCAATAGCTGTGATGCAATTGAGATTTATTGTGACAATAATGGATCTATTGCTCAAGCTAAGGATGATTGTAATGTGATACTTTGTAAATGATTTGAATATTAATAAAGGCAATTTCCGATCTATATGTTTTAACTATTTCTGAAATGATAGTGTAACATGATAGATGTCTAAAGAATTGTTTACTCGATGACGTATGCTTTTAGGTTAATGACCTAAACGATGAGATCATACGGATGTTAAGAGTATACATTCTTGTTTAGTCCCTAGTTGGTTGTTATTGTGGAAATAACCATAGACATCAATAATACTAAAGACTAGATTGTGTGTTAGTTGATGACAAAATCCCATTAGTCGTGATATAGTGATATCAAACCAAGCACATAGGTACTTGTTAAAGAACAAGTGTACCAGACAGACCCACCGTGAGAGTGACACATGGAACCATGATTTGGTAGTCACAGTCAGCTCTCACAGTGATGGTGGTGAATGTGATTCTTCGACCTGAAATCACTACACTCAACACATGTCGTTGGGTACACTTTGACATCATAAAATGCAGTCCTGAAACATGGGTTGTTATAAAGGTGATGATTGGGTGGCTTTGACACATGGGGCTTTTGAGGGGTGAGTGATAGATATGGGATTTGTCCCTCCTAAGGGCGTTTCGTGTCGATGGCCACTTGATGAGTAGGATTGAGAAAGGCATGTGCATGCATGTGTGAATCAATATGTGATATTGATGTCACACACATCTCACCCAGTCTGCTCTGAGATCAAGGAAATGGATGAACGTTGAAAGGATGATTGTAACATGCCTTGAGTTCATTCAGGACATTAGTGACAAAGGAATTGTACATTCGATGTAACACCATTCACGGATTGTAGGATTGAAAGTTGTTCTCCAACTTTCTATTTCACTTGGGTAGCACTGATGTGCGTTTAGGCACTGCTCTTTGCTTGTGAAGTCATAAGTGTTATGGACTTTCACTGCCAACGTGAAATGGACTTGCAGGGTCACACACATAGGATTTAACCTGGAAGAGGAGTTTTTCCACAAATGATGTTTAGATTGATTACTAAAGGAGTTTAGTAGTTCAATTAAACACTCAGTTGATAGCTCAAAATCATAGTGTTCAAGGTGTTGGACCAATTGATTAGAGTATCGGATTGTTTGAAACTACAATTGACTAATTTTGCACAGTCTACATTTCCAACCGATCGGCTCATGTGATGAACCGATCGGGTCAGGTTGGTGAACTGATCGGCTCATCTGGTCAGACGATCGACTCATGTATCAATGAGATGATCGACTCAATTGTTGAACCAGTAGGCTCATGTGACCAATCGAGATCGTTTGGAAAGTCAGAAGACTATTTTGCAAATACAATTTGTTTCACTTGTAAAAATTCGATTTGGACAAGGATTAATATTTGATTAATCAGAAACAAATATGAAAGTCAATTCAAGTTGGACCAGGAGCATGAACCGGTCGGCTCATGTGATGAAGCAATCGGCTTAGATGCCCCAAACGATCGGTGAACCGATCGACTGAGGTCACCAACCAACCGTTTCGGGGTTGAAACGACCAGTTCAGCTGACGCAGTTGGTTGTTTTGTGTAAAATCTTGAACCCTTCTACTCTTGATTTAATCCCGCATTGCCCGGGATAGAGAACCTTGTCCCATGACCCTCATATATATAGGGGTATTGGGGGCTTCTCAAAGTAAAACTCAGAATACCAGTTGCTCTACAAAGTTGTCGTTCTCTTTGGTTTTAGTAACCGAGAGAGTCCGAGCAAGTGCTACCCGATAAGGGAGGCACAACAAGGGAAAGACAACTGCAGAAAAGCAACTGGTTGTAGGAGAGTGTGTCGGTGAATAGTATGCTGACAGGAGGGTGTGACTCCTTCTGATTCCTTGTGGGACAAGGAGATCAGAGTTTCAGGCAGTCTGTGTGGACGACTGTAGAGGCGGGAGACTTCTACCGCTAGGAGGACAGCTATCAATCCCGACAGTCTCAGTGAGACCAGGAGCTGCACAGACACCGTCCAAGACTGGAGGTGAAGACCGCGCAAGCCGTGAGGTAACGTCACCGAGTAAACCTCGGGACAAGGTACGCCTCTACAAACCATCCTTCATATTGTATAGACGTTGACACGATTCCTTTATTCTGGGTTTGGGAGAAGAAAAATTTTGTTTCTTCTGCCTTCTCTGTCTCCCCTAAAACCCAACAGCATCATGAGCAAGTATAGTAACATAGCATAGCTAACAACATGAGCATGTCTAATTGGTTGAACATATCAATATCAGAAGAAGAGCTAACAACATAAGCACAACTATCTGGATAAGTATGATTAGCAGTATATGCATCTCTAGTTACAAAGGCATGGCTAGCATGGTAAACATAAATAACAACATGAGATAGCTAGCATCATGATTATAATAAGTAGTAGTAGTATAGTTATCGACATAATCATGGCTACTGTATGTACGCATCTTAAGAATATCCACAACATAAGTATATATACTATCTCTTAATTACACTAAGCATCATCTTTATGTAAAGAGAACAAACAAGGGTTATCATCCAATGTGAAGCGTTGTGTATAACCCTGAACAAATATGCTATACGGCTGTATTACATCTTTTATTATGGCATGAGGAATTTGAGGATACCACTCAAAATCTAACTGACCACTGTTAAGTTGAAATCAGTGCCATACAAGATCTAGGAAGAGTCGGACTCCTAAGATCTTCTCTGCCCCCGGTCAGTATGGGTCTGCCACAACGACACATAAGGTCAAGATGCTAACAGTCTAGTCCGTCCTTGGTACAGGTCACGACACTAGTGAAAGGAGGTGAGTACGCATACCCTACCATCTGAGGTACAACCATAGTTGTCCTCCAATCTCATCACATAACGACCGCAGTCGTTCTCAAACTAAGGGCTAGGTATGATCGCAGTCATCCTCCCTAAACACTTGAATTCAGGATGACAAGCACCCTGTATACTCATTAGTATGCGCACCAAGTTTCCCTTAGGAATACTCGTTTCACCATCTAGGATGTTCTGACACTCAGATGGATCTATGGAATAGGGCACTACATGATTAGATTTTCACTTGATTAGTTATGCCAATTGGGTGAGTTAAGGCTGCATCAAACAAGTGGACATACAAACCCTAATTCACTTCTAACAAGCATATAAATATCACAACTTTAAAAGATATAAAATGTGTGAAACATAATTTCTCATCTTATCATCACATGGTACTATTCACTTTCCATTCATGAGACCACACTACTTATCATACTATCACAAGATAATATTATTTTTCACAATATCATAGGGTATCAACCCTTATCAACATAAGAGGATTACACCTCATTCAGGGCTCAACCATGCCCAATGTCAATAAGACCATCATACTATCACAGGATATAAATCCTTTTCACAATATCACAAGGTATTAACCCTTATAAACACAAGAGGATCACACCTCATTCAGGGCTCAACCATGCCCAAAGGTCATTAAGACCATCATATTATTCCCTGCAAGATCATCATTATCATTGCATGCCTTATAACAAGGCTCAACAACATCACTTATATATAATACACCTGATCTGCACAATATTGCATTAATGAACTAGGTTATATTAATTAACAATCATAGCAGGGTTATATTAACAATAAGAACATTCCTTTATTACATCAACATGTAATGAATCTAGATATGATTAACTCTCATCATATTCATAATGCATGTGTTTATCATAAGAAAGTATCAACAATGTGGCTATCATAACTACCAATTAACATACCAAGGTTATGATCATGTTAAGTAGGTTATCCCACCATCATTCCATCATATAAGAATGTTAAACATGAATACTCATCTTTATCTATTTGCATTAGAGTTAGGTTCAACATGATAAATTATATCAATGTTACTAAATAGCACTCATACCCAAACCCTAACTCACAACATCCCCATTGGATCATGGATGCATAAGGTGAAGCATAACCATCACATTCCATACCATTCTCAAGTATGAACCCACACATACATAAAGGTATAACGATTGGGTTATAGCATACTATGGTTTCAACAATAGTAACAAAGTACTTCATGATTGCATTAGTCATTCAAGGACTATTCATACCCAATTACCATCATTCAGTTATATTAAAGCTAGGTATAACAAGTTATACCTCATTAGGGTTACATATCAACACAATATGGTTATCATCCCTTCTATTCATATGAGTGAATAGGTAAGACTACTTTATTAAGGGTAACCCTCCATTTGTTCCATCATCATTCAACCTGTATCACCATACCACAATGTCACCCAGAACATTTGGATGTTTAAAAGGTAAGACCTTTGGTTGTTTACATAGGTAAACACCTTAGATAAATCACCTATGAAGTCCTTGATTTGTGCTCTAGAAAGAGTCACCATCTAGCCCTAGACATCCATTGATTAACAACACAAAAAGTTCCGTTGAGAGTAGGGTAAAACCCACAATCAATTGTTCAGTTAAAACAAGCCATCCATTGTCAACAAGTAAGCTCCTTAAGTTGATCATATAAAGGAAACCATCTAAATCCCATTATTAGGACCAACGTATTACATTATCCATCATTCCACTTTATTGGAGGAATAAACATTAGATCTTGACCATTGGGTCAAGTTCATATATTAAAACCATCAATTATAGTATAGGTTCGACCATTGCATCAAGTGACCCAAGAAACCATTGGTCTAAGGATTAATTGATGCTAAAACTATATGATTAACTCACCATATATTGTAGAGACTTGATGCACCATCATTAGTGATCATTAAATCACTATAGGTTGTTAGATCAACACTATATTCATTAATCAACATCAAATATTAAGCTGATGTCATCATTGATTGATAACATCAATAGGGTACTTAATGGTTGATCATTATACTTCTAATTGATCCAAAACCTTACCTAAGGGAGCGACCATAGGTTGACACCATCATTTTACACATTTGATCACGACCATAAATTGTCATGAAGATAGGGTTTTTGCAATGGTACCATCTTCGGGTCATGGGTTTATAGAAGAAATCATCTTAAAACCCTAAAATTGACCATTGTTTGATTGGTGCTTAGCACCATAAGTTGTCAAAACAACCTGATCCAAGTCAAATTATACCTTATTAATAATGTACACATGATCACAGGTTCATCTAGAACTGAAATCAGAATAGAGAACATTATAAAAATCGAAATCCAAGTCAAGCATAGATTTTTAGTGCATGAATCATCATTTTCAAGCAAGAACATGATCTAGAAAGCTTATGGTAAGAAATAAATGTGGAGAAAATTATAAAACTTGCCTCTAATGAGAGGATAAAACCCCACAAAGAAGAAATCTCGAGCAGGTAGGGTAGAAAATCCAAGAGTAATATATGAATTCGTCCATCTAGCACCTTTCTTCATCAAATAAGCAAACCCTAAGCATAAGGAGCAAGAAAGGTAGGGTTTTAGAGCTTTAGAGCAATTTCTACCATGGAACAATAAAGTTCTGACCTAGAAAAAGATAGGAGGAAGGATAACAAAGAAATAGACGGAGGAAAGAAGGGAATTATTATACTTTTAGGTCAAGATCACTAGAAGGAAGCTTTTTCAACCCTAAAATGAAGTCAATTTCAACCTTAGAGCCTTTCTCCAAGAAGATCCCCACTTTCTTCTTCTTTGGGTAGCAAAATTCACAGCTGAATAGAGGGATAACAAGGTTGGGAGAAGGAGGGAGGTGATGGATAGAAAATGACTCATTTTGGTGCTTGGGGATAAGTATATGACACTTTAAGATAAAGAAAAGGAAAAAGTTGAAGTTCTAATATCTATCCAAGTGTCCATGGCCTTAATTTATTAAGAATATACAAGCACACACACAAGAAGCTCTCCCACCATGGGTATATACTTGCTTAGCTTTCCTTTGTCGAATTTCCCAACTAATCAAATAATTCATTAGTTTATAGCTACTAAAGGTAGCTCATTCGTGAAGGGGAAAACCCTAAAATACCCTTGGAGAAAACACCTTCAAACCAAGGTTTAAATAGGCACCCCATGGCTCAAAAATCTCAAGAATGATGATAGAATATCCAAGGAACATAATGCAAGTGATAAATTGCAAAGAAAACATCTCAATTGGGTAAATTGTAGAAAAGTCCAAAATGTGCATAAAATTGCATAACTTGCTCAAACAGTGTCCAAATTAGACCAAATTTGAAACTTAAGCTTGTCTTATGATTTCAAAGCATATCAAAAGGTTATATTAGGGTTATACAAATTCAATTATGATAATTAAGCTCATTCAACTCATTAAGTAAGTTTAGGGGCCTTACAAATATATACTCTTTTCTTGTGTTCATCTTGTAGAGGACACTTCAACGTTTCCAATGCACCAAAACTCACTCAATTCTAAGTTAAGATGAGAAAGTTATGCGTGTTTGAAATCCCATATGCAAATCCTATTTAATAGCTTTTTATCTCCTTTTTCGTCTGGGTCAGCCTTAATGGGCTAGAGCTTGGGCGCATTTGCGCGCGTGGCCCACAAAGCTCCCCTCCCTTTTTCCTATCTTGACCATCTAGCTCACATGTCATTAGCCAATTGCAAGGTTGCATATATGCACAATCATTTTTGAACCCTCGGATCCTCCAGCCATGGATTCATCCCCAGTTCGAACGGTCGAGATATCGTCCCCTTGCTCTGTATGGTAGGGTGACAGACTTGGCATTGTTCATGGAAAATCACTCCGGGTCCCACCTCTTGACACACTTTTAGAGCCACTTTTGCGTATTAACTCCTTCCCCAATTCGTTTCCAAGCTTTTCTGGACGTTTTCTGAACCCTAGTGCCTCCCCTCTCCCTTCTCTTTCCTCCAGGGATGGAAAAAGTCCCCATAACTTAATGGGTCACGCGGACCCAATATTAAATAACCCAAATGCAATGGGTTCTGGTGGGTCTTAGTTTGTTTCTGGGTCTTAATGGAGACTCCCGTATTGCATCTATTTCCCAGCAAGATACCCATGTTGACTCAAGGTCAATTAGGTCAATGTTGACTCACGTCTAAATTGACTAAACCCATGTTTTGATGATGACTAACCATTCCACATATTGGTGTCTAATGTCTCTACTTGAGTGATTTCAGATTAGGTATAGACACACTCCAAATGCCCTAACTTGCGCATATCAAATTGGAGAAAAGACAAGTTAAAGTCATACAAGTGCACATTTTTGTAATATGATGTAAATCCATTAGAATCATGTTGTAAATCACTTGTAATGATTGTATGACTTGTAATTAAGCTTAGAAAAATATCAGGAGCACTTAGATCGAATATTAGAGTACTTTAGATGCAACTTTGAAAATTGATTACAGGCACTTTGTCGATCGAGTTTTCCAGCCTGTAAACTCGACCGATCATCCTTGATCAATTTTCTGGAGATTGCATCGGTCGAGTTGTGTTTACACAGAACTAGACCGATGGAGTAACTGACCAAATTGATTTTTCATTAGTCGGTCGAGTTTCCTCAGGACAAACTCGACCGATGGTCTGAATATCGGCTTTGTCTTTTACTCTATCGGTCGAGTTACCCTTATAGAAACTCGACCAATTGCACTATACGGAAAAGTGCAGAAAAGTGCTTCTAGCCGTTGTGGAGTTGCAACAAGTGAAAATAGATCCGTTGCAAGCCACAAAATGGCTAGTTTTCATTCACAAGTGTTCCCAAAGGCTAAGAGGCATCCCCAACTATAAATAGGACCCCTTGGGCTTCATTCCAAGGTTGAGAATTCATTGCAAACTCTATGTGAGGTTCCTATTCTATAGTTGAGTGCTTCCTACAACCTCCTCTCTCTCTCTAAGCTTAATCACTTGCTACATCCATTAGAGTGAGTAGGAAATCTGTAAGAGAGCTAGTCCTATATGTATATCTTGTGAGGCTCTCACTTCCACCACCTCCATATCTCTATTTTCAATCATGAAGATGAAGGTTCTCTCTCTTGTCCAAGAGAGGTGAAGAAGAACAAGGGAAGGAGCCCTTGGTGAAGACGATGTCTGAAGACTTGGAGCTAGAGTGGGTAAGCCCTTGGTGAAGGCAGAAGACTCCTTGCTCAAGTAGGTAAGTCCTTGGTGGAAGCTTTTCTGAGTGAAGGTGAAGTCAAATGCTGAAGATCCAAGAAGAGTGGGTGATCCCTGCAAGGCTGAAGACTTATGCAAGACTGGGTAAGTCCTTGGAGAAGGCCGAAGACTCTTGCAAAGTGGACAAGTCCTTGGTAAGGTTGAAGACTCTTTATATTGGATAGGTAAGTCTTTTGTTGGGTCATGCATTGTATGTCTTATGAATGAATATAAGAATGCAATAGTTTGGAAGTCCTAGAGGTTGACCTCTCTAGGCAAGTGGACTGACACACTTCTAGTTTGAAGTGTGGAACCACTCTAAATAGCTTGTCTATTTGGTTCATGTTCAATCTCTCTCTCCCTTGCTATGTATGTTTTAGTTGCACTCAAATTACCTATTTAGCAACCTTATCTTGTCATATATCTTAAAGGTTTAATGAGTTTTGTTTAAGTGCTTTCAGCTCTATTCACCCCTCCTCTAGAGCATCTAATCACCCATCTAGGATCCAACAAACCATTGGGACCCATTAAAACCCAAAAATACCTAATCTCAATCTCTCCAGTCATCCCCCCACCCCCCATCTCAGTCTCTCCAGTCGCCGCCGCCGCACCCCCCGGTCCCAATCCTTCGTCACATCTTCCCACCCCCTTTCACTCTAGATCTAGCGATGAACCTGTACTGTACATTCTCTCCCATCTTCTATCTCCTAAGAGCTCGTCGTTCGCTCTCGACTCCCCCCAGTGGCGGTCTGGCTCTTTACCTTTTGTTGAATGGAGTCATCGCCGCTTGTCGTTGTTGATGCATGAGTTTTGAGTCACTTTTATAGGCTTATTTTATATCTGTTTTATGCATGTATTTGTCATTTTCTTGATTATATTTGCATAATTCACTATAGTTGGCCTTTAAAATATTTTTGCATCAAATTATACTTCTTTTATCATATTTATATGATTTTATATAATCATCGGACTTATACACATGTTTCGACACTTTTTCAGGCACTTTTGCATTGTCTAGAGTCCATACTATCGACCCTGGTGTCGATGGTATCGACATTTCATCAGAAAGAAACCCCAAAACACAATTTCGGAAGAAAATACCTGTATCATGGTTGATACCATTGACCTGGGTGTCGATACTATCGACAGCGTCGAGATCTGGCAATTTTCAGCACTAAAACGGAGCATTTTAATCCAACGGTTGAGCTTTTTCGGAGCCGTAAAGTGGTCCTATGACCTAGGAAGAGCACGTCCGGCCCTAGGGGGATCTCATATCGTATTGCACAACATCCAAGAAGGAGGGAGAGAGAGAGGATATGAGAGATAAAGGTCATCAACCGAGCGATCCGGACACCTCCGACGGGCGATTTTGCTGCCAGAAGACTGCAAAACGCACGTTTCATGAGGAGGATCTCCAGAAAAACCTTTGTATCAGGGGTTACACGAGTTTGCTCCATGTTTCCCATGTTTTTCTTCTCTACTCCTATGTATTTTCCATTGTCAACCATACGGGGTTAATCCCCTTTGTCTTTAGGACCGGGAGTAGCCCGAGTAATCACTGTATGATACTTTTTACATAGTTTATCATAATTTGTCTCTCAATTTTATGGTATGATTTCATTTTCTCCATTCTATCATTATGATTGATCACCTTAATGAAAATCTAATGCCTTTAATTACTTTGAAAGAAGAATTAACGGTTGAAAAGAGACGAATATCACATTAACTAATAAATTCCTTGAACAAGGCGATGTACGGTTAATGGTGGAAACCCAGAGTTTGTTTCTCATGCACCTAATTTAGGGTATATGTTACTACTATCGTGGAACCGACCTAGATTTGGGTAGTGAATTGTATCGCGAAAGCGAGCAATTCTGACTATAGGCCACTATCCAGAATAGGAGACGAATTAGGATAATTGTGTAGAAATTAGTACAGCGAGAACCTACGGTGAAACCACAATCCTAAAGATTCCCACTTAAGTTAATTAAACTAAACATTTAATTGATTGCTTTGTTTTATTTTATTTTATTTTCTTTTTCAATCAACTCTCAAACTCTTTTAATTGGTTTAGCTGATCGCAACCAGTTAGTAGTAGTCTACTAAAATTCATGTTTCCCTGAGTTCGACTTGGGGCATTGATACGTATACTTGCGTTTGCATGCACGGTTTACGTGTGTCAAGTTTTTGGCGTCGTTGCTGGGGAAACGGTGAATTTTAGCACTACGAGTGTTGCGAGCGGCCACACTAGGCCACTTTTAATTCCTATATTTTTTCTTTATATCTTTTGAACTGAATTGCAAATCTTATTCATTGTTTTAATTATTAGTACCGGTTCATACACTACCATTTGAAATTTCAGGTACTAGTAAAGTAATAATGGGTGACGGAGCAGTAAATGAGGAGCAGACGATCTGGGAGAAGATCAAGGCTTCTTCCTCCTCTGCATCTAAGGGGCCAATCAAGAGGCAGGCCATCAACATTCCTAACTACAAAATTGATCCAGGGCTAATTAATTTAGTCAAATCCAATGCATTCCATGGGCTGAAGAATGAAGATCCGGTGACCCACATCAGCACGTTCGTGGAAAATTGTGATATGATAAAGATTGACAGGTTCCCACAAGAGACACTTTACTTGAAGTTATTTCCCAGTTCTCTGGCGAGAAATGCACGAGAATGGCTACATAATCTTGATGATGAGTATGTGGAATCGTGGGATCACATTGTTGAGGTATTTTTCGAGAGGTTCTTTCTGCCTGAGAAGACAAATGATCTTGTGCAAAAGATCCACAACTTCAGCCAGAAGGCTGGTGAGACCTATTCTGAGACATGGGAGCGCTTCCAGATCATGTTGAGAAAGTGCCCACATAACGGGCTAGATAAGGAAAAATAGGTTAAAATTTTCTATTTTTCTCTCAATGAGCATGACAGAAGCAATCTGGATTCAGCAGGCTTGGGGTTCTTCTTGAACAACAAATTTTGAAAGAGATGTACGAGGTGCTGGGAAATTTTGAAGAATATGGCAAAGAAGCAGTCTTGGGATGAAAGAGATGCACCAGAGCAGGTTGGCATGACACATGAAGAAAAGGCCATCAAAGCGCTTAATGACAAGTTGGATCTTATAGCCAAGAAGCTCCTAGAGAAAGAGGACAATGGGTCTGATGATGAAGCACATGTAAAGTATATGCATCAACAGGGATATAGAAATAACAATTATGATTGGAGGAAGGAACAAAATTTTTAGAAGTTGCAGCCTAGCCTAGAGGAAAAGAACAATGAATTGCTTAGCCAGGTGGTGAAACAAAATCAAGAACTGATGAGTACGTTCAGCAAACAGTTACAGTCCCAGGGCGAGATTTTGAATCAATTTGGGCATATGTTGCAAAGTCATGGAGCGCAGATGAGGGCACTAGAGACGACTGTGACCCAAATTTCCAATGAAGTGGTGGCCATGAAGCATACAAATCAACAAAGACAGGCTGGGAATGCAGAGGCTGTTCAAGCACATCATCAAGTGAAGTACATATCTGTGATTAAGGAGACAGAGCCCCCAGTGGTGGAGGTCCATGAAAAGGTCAAAATGATTTTTGATACGGAGGATACACCGAGAATATCGTATCCTCATAGTTTTTATGGACTACCTGACGAATATTTCCCATTCAGAAAATCCCGCCAAGAACCCATCACGACCGTGCCCACACCTAGGCAAGAAAGCAGGTGAAGGCCGTACTTCATGGTGAAGCTACAACCACCGAGAAAGATGAGCAGCCACAAGTTGCACCAATTGTAAATGATGTGCCAAAGCATACGGAAGATGGTGACATTGAAGCAAGCTTAGGGGAGGATACCCCGAAAAGCCCATATGTGCCACCTCACAAGCGTCTAAATGAGGCAGTTGTGTCTGTTCTGGATAGTTCAAGGACGAAGAAAGAGCATAGACATTACAGGAAGTTCTTGGAGATGTTCAGAAAGCTCCATATTAACATTCCGTTAGTGGAGATGATAGAGCGGATTCCCGCATATGGGAAGCTTATCAAGGACATCATCACCAAGAAAAGGCGAATAAAAGACATAGATGTTTGTCGGGTGAATGAGATGGTGAGATCAATTATCCATGGGAGTTTACCACAGAAGAGGAAAGATCTAGGATGTTTCTACATACCATGTTCCATAGGTGGCTAACATTTCCCACAAGCACAGTGTGACTTAGGGGCAAGCATTAATCTTATGCCACTTGCCACTTTTCAAAAGCTGGGATTGAAGAAGCCAACACAAACTTCTATGACAATTGAGTTGGTGGATGGATCCATTGTGAAGCCGCAAGGTATATGCGAGGACGTGCTAGTGAAGGTCGACAAATTCATCTTCCATGTTGACTTTGTAGTCATGGACATGCATGAGCTAGAAGGAGGTGAGATGCTATTGGGAAGGTCGTTCCAAGCTATGACTGATGTAATCGCTGCCATTGGGCGAGGTTACTTGACACTTGGGATTGGTGATGATAGAGTTAAATTCAAATTGCCAAATGAATCATTAGAGACATACCTTGACAACCCAGGTTAAAGGTATCCTTATGTCAAGCCTAGGACATTAAACAAGGGCGCTTGTTGGGAGGCAACCCAACTTTAGGTTCATTTTATGTTGGGTTATGTTCTTTTATGTTTATGTACTTAGTTTTTGCTTAGGTTTTGATAATTTTTGTAAAAATGGTACCCTAACTCGTGTTTTGAAGTGTGCAGAATGTTAAGGTCGATACTATCGACACCCATGTCGATAGTATCGAGTTTGGATCAGTAAACGCTGAAGAAAAGTCGATACCATCGACCTTAATGTCGATAGTATCGAGATTCCTGAAGATTTTTAGAAAAATTGGTGACAGTAAAGTCGATACCATCGACCCTAGGGTTGATAGTATCGACACTTTTGAGTTACCAAGCTTTTAGATGCGTCTATTTAGCAAAATTGCTGAGTCTGGGTCGATACCATCGACCTTGGTGTCGATGGTATCGACACCTGCAGGACAACTACATAAAATAGGCCATAAAAGGTATCAAAATGAGATTTTTTCGAACCATTTTTTGCAGAGGAAAGATGGCTGAAGCAAGTCATGTCTTAGAACCACTAAGACAGAAAAATGGGCTACCAAAAAGAGGGAGATAGCAAGCATCACTTGGTCCACTTGAGCATCTAACCATCCTTCTTCACCACATTTCAAAGCGAATGGTACCGATGTTCCACCTCTTAAGTGAGAATGTTGACTATGAGGCCATAGTCATATTCAAGCTTGGGGGGGTGTTGGAACAACCCTCTATCTTAATTTTTACTTACTTATTCATATTTCGTTTACTTTTGAAATATTAGTTGTTTTTATTTCTAGGTTTACTGCTTTTGTAGGATCCACATCTATCTAGTGTAATCTGTGGAGCAATAAATGCATGGTTTCAATTGGGAGTTTTACTCTTAGGTTGTGTGCACATAAAAAATGAGCATTTTGAAAACTTTTTGAGCTTATTCTTATGAGTAATTGAGTTGCATAACTGAGGAAGTGCTTGGGTGAGTCAGCTTCAAGACATGGGGACATGAATGACCATCTTTATTGTCCAAGGAAAAGTGATTGACAAGGATGTTTGAGCCCAAACTGACCAAATGCTAACGTGACCTTAGACTCTAAAGTTTAAGAGAGAAATCCTTCAGTTACCATGTACACATGTCTTTAGAGAGGGACATATGATATTTTCAGAAGGTTCTGTCAATTAGTCTTGTGATCTGATCCACCGCAATTTCATTCACACTCCACCATAAGAAATGGGAGCACATTACTGTCTTTCACTTTTTGATTGCATCTCATGTAGATAGGTCTTGCATTACAACTATTTTCACATATTTTTTGCATGAAAATGAAAAAAAAGGATAGAGTAGTTATACATGCACATTATCCTTAGGTGCGTGTCATTTAATTGCATAACTATCATTTTGTAGCTGCATTCACATCTTTTGTGCATATAGTACATCATGCATCTTATGTCTTATGAAACATTAAAGGTGTTGAACTTGTTCCATATTTTATGAATGCTTCAAATGTATAAGTTATGTAACAAGAAGTGAGCCCGACAAATAATTCATTGTCATCTATGAAAATAAGGGCTTGAAAAAAATTGAAAAAAAGAGAAAAAAAAAAGAATTGAGAAGTAAGTAGGAATGAGAGGGAGAAAGGAACCTGTTCTCACTTACATACTAAGAAGAATAAGCACATGGTGTAGTTTTTTAGATATTCCATCTCACCTTGAGATGGAATGAAAGTGCATGCATCATTCCACCAAAAATATAACATTAGGACATTTTCACTTGCATTTTCCATCATGATAGGTCATTAATTTTTGTATTGCATGATTGACTATTATGTGCTTCCATCTCTTCCACAACCACCTATCCCATCCACCCGTTGCTCTAATCGGTAGGCCACCCATGATATTCTCCTCATTCATTAATATCAGGAGATCTGCTTCCATTTAGATGGTAGTTAGGAAATGAGCAACGTAGATAGGAGATCATAAGATGCATCAAGTATGGACCAAATGAGTTTATCATATTAACTACTTTAATTGATAGTGTTTCACTGATTGGGGGACATATATCTTTTACATAGGTCTTTGGTCGCCTGGATGGCAGTTAGTGTTCAGTGGTCAATGAGGGCCGGTTTGTGGAAAGAAAGTGGGGATGATGTAGATTTATTTCATGTATTTATGTCTTGTTGCTGACTTATATCAACCAGATCCAAAGTTTTATTGTTCTAGGACGAGCAAGGTTTAAGCTTAGGGGAGTTTGATGCATGAGTTTTGAGTCACTTTTATAGGCTTATTTTATATCTGTTTTATGCATGTATTTGTCATTTTCTTGATTATATTTGCATAATTCACTATAGTTGGCCTTTAAACTCTTTTTGCATCAAATTATACTTCTTTTATCATATTTATATGATTTTATATAATCCCCAGACTTATACACATGTTTCAGCACTTTTTCGGGCACTTTTGCATTGTCCAGAGTCGATACTATCGACCATGGTGTCGATAGTATCGACATTTCATCAGAAAGCAACCCCAAAATGCGATTTTGGAAGGAAATACCTGTATCATGGTCGATACCATCGACCTGGGTGTCGATACTATCGACAGCGTCGAGATTTGGAAATTTTTAGCACTAAAACGGAGCGTTTTAATCTGACGGTTGAGCTTTTTCGGAGTCGTAAAGTGGTCCTATGACCTAAGAAGAGAACGGCCGGCCCTAGGGGGATCTCATATCATGTTGCACAACATCCAAGAAGGATGGAGAGAGAGAGGAGATGAGAGACGAAGGCCGTCAACTGAGCGATCTGGGCACCTCCGACGGGCGATTTTGCTGCAGGAAGACTGCAAAACGCACATTTCTTGAGGAGTATCTCCAGGAACACCTTTGTATCAGGGGTTACACGAGTTTGCTCCATGTTTCCCATGTTTTTATTCTCTACTCCTATTTATTTTCCATTGTCAACCATGCGGGGCTAATCCCCTTTGTCTTTAGGATCGGGAGTAGCCTGGGTAATCTCTGTATGATACTTTTTACATAGTTTATCATAATTTGTCTCTCAATTTTGTGGTATGATTTCGTTTTCTCCATTCTATCATTATGATTGATCACCTTAATGATAATCTAATGCCTTTAATTACTTTGAAAGAAGAATTAACGGTTGAAAAGAGACGAATATCACATTAACTAATAAATTCCTTGAACAAGGCGATGTACGGTTAATGGTGGAAACCCAGAGTTTGTTTCTCATGCACCTAATTTAGGGTATAGGTTACTACTATCGTGGAACTGAACTAGATTTAGGTAGTGAATTGTATCGTGAAAGCGAGCAATTCTGACTACAGGCCACTATCCGGAATAGGAGACGAATTAGGATAATTGTATAGAAATTAGTACAGCGAGAACCTGCGGTGAAACCACAATCCTAAAGATTTCCATTTAAATTGATTAAACTAAACATTTAACTGATTGCTTTCTTTTATTTTATTTTATTTTCTTTTTCAATTAACTCTCAAACTCTTTTAATCGGTTTAGCTGATCGCAACCAGTTAGTAGTAGTCTACTAAAATTCATGTTTCCCTGAGTTCGACTCAGGCCTCACAAGGCCTATATTATATTGATACATATACTTGCGTTTGCACGCACAGTTTACGCATGTCAGTTGTCTCCTACCTCTAGACCCGTCTGCTACATCGTCCACGTCGTCCTATTCAAGAACGACGCTGCTACTTTCCCCTGCTGTTGTTGTTGCATCGGTCATGGTGGCCCGTCGTACCCTCACTGGATGAGGAGCTAGTGCCTTTGGCGCTGCTAACTGGTGTGATTCCGCTAGTGGTGATACACGCTAGCCGATTTGACCCGACTAGATGCGCCCCACGAGGTCGGAATGCACGGTGGATGGGGTTGTGCTTCAAAATTTATAAACCTAAACTAGCTACCTACGTCTACTAAAACACTATACCAGCAAGCGCACGAGGTCGTGTCGTAGTATAGGAAGGTGGCAAGTAAAGGGTCGATCCACAGGGAAAAGAGGGGGCGCTAGAGCTAGGTTAGTTTGGCTAGGTTCCTATTGCGGAGACTAGGGTTAAGGGTTTGATGGTTGATTTTGATCGTTAACTAAGGATAAACAAGCAAGCAATTAAAGGCGAGAATGAAACCTATGTTAACCCTAGACTAGATTAAGACTAAGCAGGAAAGAAAGGACTAAGCTAGGTATGAAAAGACAATTTATGCTAAGGCAAGCAAGAGAAAAGCAAAATAGCAATTAAAGAACTAAACTAGCATAAACAAGGCAAGAACAAGGCAAGCAACTGACTAAGCAAGAAAAGAACTAATTAAGCTAAGCAGGCAGAAAACTAGGGTTTTAAGCAATAAAGAGAGGTGTGGGCTGTTTAGGGGTATGAACTTATCACTTAAGTTGGGGGGTGACATATGAACATTATGATTTCATTTAGATCATCCAAACCAAAAACAAGTTAGAATCTAATGGATTAACCTAAGCTACTAACTGGCCATGGATATGCTAGGTTGTGTATAGGGGAACTAGTCCCTAACACCCCTACTACCCTTACGAGGCTCAATTGGGTTAGGGGTTAGGTTCAATCCAATTAGAGTCTAATAAAGTCTAGGTTTCTAGATTAGACATTCCTAGGGCAATTAGGGGCCGAGGGTAGTAATGGGGGGTGAAATTAGGGGTTTGGACCCCAATTCCCCCACATTCTAGCCTTGAGAAGGCTCCATGCTAATTGCACTAGAATTACCTAATCTAGCTACTTAGATCTCTCACTTAGGTTTAGGGAGATTTATTAGGATGTAGGAAGATGGGAGGCAACCTAGGGATCCAAGAATTGGACCTAGGGGCAAATCCCAAAATTCACACATATAAGCAATTTGCCTAAATTCCTAAGTGATTTCACACACAAATTAACAAGCAATCCATGGAGAATGAGATGCAAATAGAATATAATCATTAAAAAATGGAATTACAATGTTTACATGTCATTATCCCCCAACATGGTATCAAAGTAACATAATTTCCCCCAAACAGCCCACCAAAGGGGACTAGCTACTCATAGACATGGAAAATACAAAAAGAGAGAAGATAGAGGAAGAAGTAGTCATGGAGCTCAGTGTAGATGAAGGGCTCCTCCTCTCCAGTAGCTGCAAGGTCATCCTCCTTCTTCTTGGATGGAATGGTGTAAAATGGTGGTGGGAAGTGGATGGAAGGCTTAGATATGGGAGGTTATGTGGTGGAAATGGTGAAATGGAGTGGATTTGAGGTGGATATGGAGTAGAATGGAGTGGGTGGCGATTTGGGGAGCTAGGAAGGGGTAGAAGGTAGTCAGCCTCCTGCTCCAGCCGCCACCTAGGTATATATAGGTGTCTAGGGGGTCTAGGGTTAAGTTAGGGGCAAAATGGGTAAAATAGTGGAAAAGTGGCTGGATTCTGTGAGTAGCACGACCGTGGTGGGTAGGATAGGCCACGGCCGTGGTGGATGGGCACGGTCGTGGGAATTAAAATAGCAAAGTTACATGGTTTTTGTCAAAACGGCCACGACCGTGGTGGATCAACACGGTCGTGGTGGAGGTGGTGTGCCACGGCCGTGGTGCTCTGCTGTGCCACGGCCGAGGTGGCTGGCACGGCCGTGGTGCTCTGCTGTGCCACGACCGTTTTGTGGGGCACGACCGTGGTGCTTTCTGCTTTGAACCTGTTGATTTCTAAGTGACCTAGCACGACCGTTCTGTGGTACCACGGCCGTGCTGGGTCCTGGGGCAGCACTTTGACTTGAGTCTTTGACTTTTCTTGGACATCTTTGCTTCAATTGATCTTTGGCCACTAGGGGTAGGTCGAGGGAGCATCAGAATTTACTTTGGGCCTCTCCAAGTGCAGAGGAACCCTAGGATCGCCTCTTCTCTCTCTCTTCCATCAAGTGTGGTCCAAATGCCTGAAAAACATGCAAATAATGTCCATAAGTGCATTTTATACAAATAAGCATATTAGGGGGAATGACATGCAATCTAACAGGTATAGATGTGATTGAAGAGCAATATAACACAAGATGAAGCCCTAAAATAGGGCTGCATCACCACCCCAAACTTAAAACATACTTGTCCTCAAGTATGCTCCAACTCAATCTCTCTACAAACTTTCACAAAAAGAAATGACAAATGCAATATAAAAGATAATTGTTGCTGAATGGGATCAAAGATGACTAAGTGCATGCAATTCACCTCTCTTCTCTCCTGCTTTCACAAACCAATCATGAAAAGAGCACAAAGCATATGAAGTTCAAATATAGCGTATAGAATACACAAGTTATCCATATTTCTTCCATCAAGTTCCGGGTAAACCGTTTCATGGTGGCGTTAATCAAGAATGACTAGGAGTGTTGTTTCCCATTCATGCATTCAATCTTATATTTCAAATCACACCAAATGACCCACGTGGCTGCAGAAAAGGATGAAATGAGCTAAGTTTGATGTTTCCTAGATCAATGGGTATGAAAGTGGAAGAAGGGGTTGCGGTAAGATTTTTGGAGTGTTTTTACACACTCATCTTTTCTTTATTTGAATGATATTAAACAGGAGCATCCTTTTATTTTGTTTTTGCTTTTCTTTTTCTCTTCTTTTCTTTCTTTCCCTTGGTGTAGATAGGGCATATGGTGGATAGAGTGAAGCGGGGAGGTAGAGATATGGCCACCCCAAACTTTTAGAGGTGGCCAAGGCTGATTATGTGCACTAGGGCATCTTTTTATGAGGCGGAGGGGTATGAAGATGGTGGAAGAATAGTCGGGTCAAAAAGGGTCATTGGTATGGTTTTCCACATAAGACATTCTACATGAAAATTAATCCAACACTTCATTCAAGATATCACACCACATGAATGAACAACATGAAATTGATATATCAAACACGTGATTCCACAAACACTAAGCGTTCAAAGCTTGCTCAATTTCACAATTCAACAAATTCAATCACAATCCTAAGAGAGGTGATGCACATGTAAAAAGTCAAACATTGATACCACTTAGAAACAAACAATGGTGATTCGCTTGCATTTGTCAAAGGTCAACATTTTAATTCAAAACAATAGAGATTGGGTCAAAACACACTTTTTAGACAAGAAGTTCCAAATTTGGGCAAAATTGGCCAAAATGGTGCCAAGTTGCCTTCAATCACATCTAAGCCTATATTATTGAACTTAAAGCAGTAAACAAGCAAATCCTAACTAAAACATGCAAAAATTACCAAAAATCTACATGATATGCAATGCATGGCAAAAGAGAATTTTTTTTGAAAATTACGCAAAAAAATGACAATAAGGTAAACTACATGGAATGCAGGTGTGCAAAGCAGTAAAATTCTAGACTAGATAGCAGGACAAGCAAAAGAAATGAAAAACAACAAACAAAAAGTAAAATAGCAGATGAGATGAAAAAATGAGTGAAAGAAGAATGAGGGCATACTGCCCTACCACCCCAAACTTTTGAACCATGTTGTCCTCAGCATGACACTAAAGTTTAGGGTGATAGGGTAGATGATCACTGCGGAGGTGGTGGAGGTGCTCCTCCCTGCCTGTAGTAGGCACCCCAGTAGTCTGACTGTGGAGGCGGATAGCTGTCCTGAAAAGCTGATAAAGAACTCCAGCAGTCTTCACCCCACTGTGGGTTCCTCTGGGCCTGGGCATTGTGAAACTGATAAAGGTGGTTGACCTGGTAATGCATATGCTGGTGGTCCAACCACATGGCATCCTGTGTCCTCTGAAAGCCCTCCTGTGCTTGTAGAATTCTGTCCTGCGTCGCCTGAATGCCCTCTAACTGTGCATGGATGGTACCCATATCATATGCATTCACTGAAGGCTGATGTGGCTATGACGATCCCATTCTTTCTTCTCTTTGCCTCACCCGTCTTGCCACTCTCTCCTCTGTCGTCTGCCTCTGCTCTTCCGCCTATGAAGGCTCTTCTAGACTCCCTACAAACCTCACCTCAGGGATTTCCTCTCCTTTGGGGTTCTCCTCCTCGTACCTCCTCAACTTTTCTAGAAAATCTGGCGTTGGTCCAAACTGTGCCATGAGGGGAGGAGTATGGTAAGGCAGCTCCAATGTGACTCCTGGGTAAGGTGGGTTGATTTGGTAAATGATCTTCTGATCCGTAACTGTAATCATGGATGAGCGAGCCAGGTAGTACAAATCAACCAACTTGCCACCCTCTGCCTTTGTATATCCTGTCATGTCATGCCCCAAGGCAGTGGCAATAGATGTTACAATCCCTCCCATTACAAATGGATTTGTGCTCTTGGACGGGATTGTCCTCATGTGATCAATCAATAACGCCCCCAGGTTCACATGTCTCTCCTTTGCCATCCAACCAAGCACAAAAAGATCTTTGTTGGTGCAGCTGCCTTGATTTTTGTACCTGCCAAAGATGGTGTTTGCCAACACCTTCTGAACATAGCGGAGAAATGGGCTGTGAATACCACTTGTCTTTGATTTCCCTGCTACAAATGTACTTTGGCCGGTGAAGCACTTCCACATGGCTGGATACGTGGAACTAGAGTCATTTTATGTCCTTCCTCCATCTAGGAGGGCAGCCATCTCTCCAATTGGGGAAAAAATCTGATTTAGCATCTCTGAGGTTATTTTCCACCTCTTATCCCCAATCATTACCTTAATTACGTTCTCGCCATCATTTGTTGCTTTCTCTAGCGTGGTGAAGAACTGCTGTGTTAACTCGATGTCTGACTCCTACTGCAGTGTCAACATTTCAAAAAGCCCCAATTTTCCCATCAATTCTTGAAAACAGACAAAGAACCCCATTGCCTCCATTGACGCTTGGCATGCGTATCGAGTAGCTAACACTTTGTGTGTCAGGCACCCAGGGTGCTTGGGATCCTTTGCCCTGCCTGTAGTAACCTCTGGCTGTGAAAATGGGTGTTGTGGTGGGCTTGGTTGCTGCTCAACTTCAGGCATATCGGTATCATCTTCATCAGCTAGCACGAGCCGTCGATGGGGTCGTAGTCGTGGCCGCGGCTCGGGCTCTGGTTGTGCCGCGGAGGAGACGGACAGCCGTGCGGATGAGGCGGAAGGTCTCTCGGATGAGACGGAGTGTCAGGAGGTAGACGGTGGTGGCTGCGATGAAGATGGTGCCCACCGTTGTGGCTGTACGGTGGCTTCTTCAGTGATAGGATCCACTATGGCATCCAATTCTGCCTCCGTCAACTGGGGGTGGCTGTTCCTTGGCTTCCTTTGGTAGGGGATGACACCCCTAGTCTTCTCTACTGCCTTCCTTGTAAACTTCTTCATTCTTGCTTGAAAAATGAAGTGGAATTAGAAAATTTTGGATTTCTCCGAAGAACGGGGCTGTTGGGGCGGAATGGAGAGAAAGTGGTGCGTTTGTGGATGGAAATGGGTGGGATCTGGAGATTAATGTAGTGGAAATGGTAGGGGAGTGATTGGGAATGGTTTGGGGGTGATTTGGTGGGGATTCGAGGGTTGGAATGGGCGGGCGGAGCACTGCACGGTCGCTAGGGCGCGGGGCACGGCCGTTCTGTTCTTCGGAGAAATGAGCAAGTGAAAAAAAGTTTTGCAAATTCTGACTTAAATCTGCTGGAATCAGGATGCTGCACGGCCGTGCTGCGCGGCACGGACGTGGTGGCTTCGTGTACCATGGTCGTGCTGCCTTGCACGGCCGTGCTGACCTGGTTCGAAACTTAGCCGATTTTCACAATTTTCTGATCATTTCTTTGTTGAATGTGAGTGCACCACCACGGCCGTGTTGATGTACCATGGCCGTGTTGGGCACTGTAACAGCAGTAGGAGACTCAAATCTTGTTCAAACATCAAAAATAGACCTCAAGTTGATATTCTATTGATGCGTTGTCAAACTTTCATCTATTCTTCTTCGTTTCACTCTATTCTCGCATGCACATATCAAAACTATACAAAAACTATCAAATACGAGTGTGTGTGTGCTTTCTTGGAAAAAATGTAAGAACAAAGAAAAAGTATCAAAAATGTAGTCTGGGTCAAAAATTCCCAAACCTAGGTGGGTTTCCTCCCACAAGCGCTGAGTTTCTTGCCTTCAGCTAGGCTTCTTGGTGATTCTTCAAATTTCATCCGTTTGGCATTCTCATGTGTCCATTCTTGCAAAACATGCATCCTTCCTTTGCACTCAATCTGTTTTCCTCATCCCTTTGATCACAATAATCATCATTAACTTCTTCACCTTGATGTCCTTCTCTCAAATGCCCATTTGGACTTGTGAAGTGACCATGTCCAATATCCCTATCTCGGACTCGTCGGGTTGGGGTCTTGTACATGTTAATGTTGATCTTCATGTCCATGAATGAGACTGTCATGGTGCCACTATGTACGTGAATGTCGGCATTAGCTGTAGATAAGAACGACCTCCCCAAGATGATGGGAATCTTCCTATCCTCTGGCTCCATATCAAGTACAATGAAATCTATCGGGAACACCGCGCCTTTTTCCTTGTCTATCATTACCAAGACATCATCCACTCTACCTCTAGGCACTTTTATGGATCTATCTGCCAACTGGAGAGTGCAATGTGCCGGCTTCAACTTGCCTAAGCCCAGCTCAACATAGACATGATATGTCATCAAATTCATACTAGATCCCAAATCAAGCAAGGACCTGTCTATGCGATGTCCCCCTATGTAACTAGGTATGAGTGGGGCTCCTGGGTCCTTTCTCTTCACGAGAAGTGGGTGTTGTATGATGGATCTCACTTGTTCATTCTGTCTCACCTTCTTTGGAATCCTCCCCGTTGACCTTCTTTTCACAGTGCATAGGTTCTTGAGGAACTTGGCATATGATGAGATTTGCTTGATAGCATCCAAAAGTGGAATGTTCACCTTTACTTGATGAAACACCTCAAGAATGTCAACATTGTGCTTTTGCCTCCTTTTTAATTCTGGTGGCTCATCTAGTGCTTCTACAAATGGAGGATCACTAGCTTTTACTGCACTTACATGAACATGAGGCGGAACGCTAGGGATGGTAGGACCTGCAAAAGGGATATGTGGTGGATCACATGGAATCCCAAACTCAACATGCGGTATCACAACATCATCTTCAGCAATATCAATCACAGTATCACCACTTGGCTGCCTTTGCTTTGCTTTATCAACCTTTCTTTGACTTGCGGGCTGCTCAAGAGTTTTTCCACTCCTTAGAACTGTCACGGCACTACCTTGCTCATGGTGGAGAGGGGGAGCATGTTGTGGCTGTGGAGGAGGTGGAGGGGATACTTGGGGTTGAAATTGAGGTGGAGAAGGGAATTGAGGGGGATGAGAGAATTGGGGTTGGAAGGTGAAGTTTTGGGAAAATTGAGGTGGTGAAGGTGGTGGAGGAGTGTAAGGCTGGGGATAGCCTTAGAAGGGGTGAATGGGATGCACTTGCATGGGGGGTGGACTGTAGAAAACTTGTGAAGAGGGCATGGGTCCACTTGCTTTATGGTGGCTCACGATGGGTCTTGAAGACAATTTTTCCTCTTGGAGAGCGATTATAGAAGATAGTTGCTCTATTCTCTCTTCTAACCTTACAACATCCCTTTGAACATCATCAAACACTCTCAATCTAGAAAGAACTTCTTCCTCAAACCTCGAGCTATAGGTGGGACTTTGTGGTTCCTGGTAGCTATAGGAGTGAGATGTCTTCTTTTCTTCCCCATAGAACTCGATAGAATTGACCAGGTGGCAAGGAGCATTTGTCACCTGGTTCTTCATGAAGCTCACCATGTCACCAAGAATCTTCATCACTTGTGGGCTTGAGTCATCATGAGTAGGGGGTGTCACACCAAAGGCATACCCTCTTTCATTCATCATGCTAGAAGCTCGAATTCTTGATCCTTCAGCCAACTGCTCAAACAAAGGCCATATCTCCTCAGGTGGCCTAGCCATGAAAACTCCTCCACAAGAAGAGTCCACTGTGTCTTGGTCCTTTAGAGACAAACCAGAGTAGAATGATTGAACTAGCTGCCACAAAGGGATCTCATGGTGAGGACACTCTCTCAACAACTTCTTGAATCTCTCCCATGCATTATGAAACTGCTAATCTCCCATTTGACTAAAACTTGTCACGGCACGCCGCATTTGTGTCAACCTTGCAATAGAGTAGAATTGTCTCAAGAAAGCATTCTTCATTGTTTCCCAACTCATGATGTCCTTTCTTGAGTCATACCAGTCTTTAGCTCTATCTTTGAGGGAGAAAGAGAACAAGGTCAACCGAATTGTATCATCACTAGCCGTCGACGCCCTGAAGGTGGAGAATACTTCAAGAAAGGAGTCCAATTGCTTGTAGGGGTTCTCACTCTCTGAGCCGTAGAAGATGGGCAGGAGCCCAAGAAGACCTGGAGGAATAGAGAATTGCTCCCCTGGCATTTGATCAACCCTGCTAGCAATTGGTGATTTGTAGTTGCTAGGCATGAAGTAGTCTTGAAGCGGCTTGTGAGGTGCATTTTGGTCTTCCATCTTGCTTCCTCCCGAATGGATTGTCACATGCAAAAAGTACAACCAAACAAAAGAAAGCAAGTTAGTAAACCAATATACACAAGAAATGCAAAGAAAAATGAATAAAGAATAGCAATGATGAGGGCAATAGGAAAAGTCAAAGCAAAACTAACTAGATAGGCCGAGCGCCTCTAATCCCCGACAACGGCGCCAGAAAGCTTGGTGCGTCCCCACTAGTGGTGCAACAAACTAGCTGATTTGACCCAACTAGATGCGTCCCACGAGGTCAGAACACATGGGATTGGGGTTGTGCTTTCAAAATTTATAAACCTAAACTAGCTACCTGTTTCTACTAAAACACTACACCCGCAAGCACACGAGGTCGTGTCATAGTATAGGAAGGTGGCAAGTAAAGGGTCGATCCATAGGGAAAAGAGGGGGCGCTAGAGCTAGGTTAGTTTGGCTAGGTTCCTACTGCAGAGAATAGGGTTAAGGCTTTGAAGGTTGATTTTGATTGTTAACTAAGGATAAACAAGCAAGAAATTAAAGGCGAGAATGAAACCTATGTTAACCCTAGACTAGATTAAGACTAAGCAGGAAAGAAAGGACTAAGCTAGGTATGAAAAGACAATTTATGCTAAGGCAAGCAAGAGAAAAGCAAAAGAGCAATTAAAAAACTAAACTAGCATAAACAAGGAAAGAACAAGGCAAGCAACTGACTAAGCAAGAAAAGAACTAATTAATCTAAGCAGGCACAAAACTAGGGTTTTAAGCAATAAAGAGAGGTGTGGGCTGTTTAGGGGTATGAACTTATCACTTAAGTTGGGGGGTGACATATGAACATTATGATTTCATTTAGATCATCCAAACCAAACAACAAGTTAGAGTCTAATGGATTAACCTAAGCTACTAACTGCCATGGATATGCTAGGTTGTGTATAGGAGAACTAGTCCCTAACACCCCCTACTACCCTTACGAGGCTCAATTGGGTTAGGGGTTAGGTTCAATCCAATTAGAGTCTAATCAAGTCTAGGTTTCTAGATTAGACATTCCTAGGGCAATTAGGGGCCGAGGGTAGTAATGGGGGGGGGGGTGAAATTAGGGGTTTGGACCCCAATTCCCCCACATTCTAGCCTTGAGAAGGCTCCATGCTAATTGCACTAGAATTACCTAATCTAGCTACTTAGATCTCTCACTTAGGTTTAGGGAGATTGATTAGGATGTAGGAAGATGGGAGGCAACCTAGGGATCCAAGAATTGGACCTAGGGGAAAATCCCAAAATTCACACATATAAGCAATTTGCCTAAATTCCTAAGTGATTTCACACACAAATCAAAAAGCAATCCATGGAGAATGAGATGCAAATAGAATATAATCATTAAAAAATGGAATTACAATGTTTACATGTCATTATCCCCCAACATGGTATCAAAGTAACATAATTTCCCCCAAACAGCCCACCCAAGGGGACTAGCTACTCATAGACATGGAAAATACAAAAAGAGAGAAGATAGAGGAAGAAGTAGACACGGAGCTCGGTGTAGATGAAGGACTCCTCCTCTCCAGCAGTTGCAAGGTCTTCCTCCTCCTTCTTCTTGGATGGAATGGTGTAAAATGGTGGTGGGAAGTGGATGGAAGGCTTAGATATGGGGGGTTATGTGGTGGAAATGGTGAAATGGAGTGGATTTGAGGTGGATATGGAGTGGAATGGAGTGGGTGGCGATTTGGGGAGCTAGGAAGGGGTAGAAGGTAGCTAGCCTCATGTTCCAGCCGCCACGTATATATAGGTGTCTAGGGGGTCTAGGGTTAAGTTAGGGGCAAAATGGGGAAAATAGTGGAAAAGTGGCTGGATTCTGTGAGTAGCACGGCCGTGGTGGGGTACCATGACTGTGGTGGGTAGGATAGGCCACGACCGTGGTGGATGGGCACGATCGTGGGAATTAAAATAGCAAAGTTATAGGGTTTTTGTCAAAATGGCCACGGCCGTGGTGGATCAACATGGTCGTGGTGGAGGTGGTGTGCCACGGCCGTGGTGCTCTGCTGTGCCACGGCCGTGGTGCTCTGCTGTGCCACAACCGTTTTGTGGGGCACAGACGTGGTGCTTTCTACTTTGAGCATGTCGATTTCTAAGTGACCTAGCACGGCCGTTCTGTGGTACCACGGCCGTGCTGGGTCCTGGGGCAGCACTTTGACTTGAGTCTTTGACTTTTCTTGGACATCTTTGCTTCAATTGATCTTTGGCCACTAGGGGTAGGTCGAGGGAGCATCAGAATTCACTTTGGGCCTCTCCAAGTGCAGAGGAACCCTAGGATCGCCCCTTCTCTCTCTCTTCCATCAAGCGTGGTCCAAATGCCTAAAAAAACATGCAAATAATGTCCATAAGTGCATTTTATACAAATAAGCATATTAGGGGGAATGACATGCAATCTAACAGGTATAGATGTGATTGAAGAGCAATATAACAAAAGATGAAGCCCTAAAATAGGGATGCATCACTAACCAGAAGGTTGTTCCACCAAAATTTTTCGGTCCCCCTCCACAGGTGTCCAGCGAGCCGGTCAGCGAGCTCACCTACAACGTCTCCAAATCCAAGAAACACACCAAGGAGGATGAGCAGCTCATACAGGCAGCGCCGGCCGGTCTCACCATGCTTATGTACCTGTAGCAACTCCTTCAAAAGGTTACATCCACTACCCAGGTCGGAGAATATTGGACACGCTCTCTAGGACATGTAGGATGTGCTGCTTTGGCCACTGTAGCCTAGCTAATGTTCCTTATTCATTAGGTATAGTGTTGTTAGATCTCCACCTTGCATGATGCAACATATACTACTACTCGAGTCAGTGCCACCATTAGGCTTGGTACCACCATTTCATCAGGATCACTACTGCGATGAAGAGTAGCCGCTCCAGCCTGAGTTGTGCGAGAAGAATGGTTGTTCGCTGCATTCAGGCTGTAACATCCCTGACCTAGGTTATGTGTTAACCATAGATGTTTTGCCTAATAAGGTTGAGTATATTCTTAATATTATCTCGGGAAAAGTAATTAGGGCTCATGAGAAACTTATGTTTCAATTTTGGTCCTGTTTGAACAATGTTGAAGCAATCTTTGCTTATTTTGGACTAAAGTACAAATTACCCAAGTTGAGGGGTTAAATTGCAAATGTTGCATGAAAAGATGTTACTCTGATGTTGAGACATCATAAGAATGAATATGATGTAGTGGTATTGTTTTCACAAGCTTGGGCACCAAGATTAAACTTGTAAAGCAATCCTTGTGCATTAGAACCTAGTTTTGGTGTAATGTGCAATTTACCCAAAACCTAGGGTTCAATATGCAAATTACCAATTAAAAAAGGTCCCTAATGTTTCTTGTCATCTTTTAGAGCAAATAGAATGAGAGGGGCGCCTCATTTGAATTAAGTTGGAGGAGAGAGAATCTTGATATTAAAACAATCAAGATTTAATCCTAATTGAAACTCTAATTCAATTTAGGGCAAAAATGAATGTATTAATTAATGGGCCTTCAACCAAAATTAAAATGGTTGGATTCATATGTGTGTGGATGAGCTTAAAGCCTTGCAAAGGCACGAGCATATCCTAAGGAGGTGAAATTCCACTCACCATTATTATAAGAAAAAGAATTTCCACTCAAATATGGACATTCTTATTATAAGGGTTAAGGTGCTTAATTTCTTTTCCCTTAATTCATGGATAATGGAAGAGAGTTCGGTGGGGATAGATATGCCCTTGCATTCAAGAAACCAAGGGGGAAGTGGTGGCAACAATTTTGGAATTAAAAGACTTTTATAAAGTATTTTCTCTCTCATCAATTTTCTTATAAAAGTACCCTTTCTAAGCCAAAACAAAGGCTTTTTTCGGATTTCTTTCTTTCCCCTTGCTTGGAAAACGACCAAGGAGCTGTGGAGGAGCAGGAGAACGACCCCCAACCTGTTGGTATGGTTCTTGACCTCCTTTCACCTTGAATCCATGGCGAAAATCGAAAATCAATGCATACATTCTTCATATCTCGATCCCCTCTTCAATTCTAACCAATTCTTTTCACTCAAAGCTTGAGGACGACCCTTGGAATAGTGAAAGGATTTGCATCCACCATTGTTTCCATGATCTTGGAGCTTTGGAGCTCAATTGGAGGCGGGTTTTATAACTTGAACCCTTAATTTTATTATTGCAATAAATTCCTTATCAATTGGTGATCATTTCTACATTTCTGAAATTAAGTTTGGTTAATTGATGCAATCTCCATGGAAATCACAATAGATTTCGTGAGTTTGGAGCTTGATGATGATGACATCATAAACACACACCTCCCCAAATATCTAGGGCAAACAGTTTCAATGTTGGGACCAAAGGGTTTCACCAAACCGTTTGGTGGTTTGGGTTCCAAACTGTTTGGAATGGTTGACCATTTGAAATGGTTGACCATTTGAAGATATATGATGTGGTACTTGGATCTTGATCCAATGGTTTCAATTGGTTTATCTTTAAGGTTTCAGTTGTGAATGATTCCTTAATTGCAAACCCTAATCAGCTAAGTGCTGATTTTGAAATTGATTGAGATGATGTTTTGGGTTGATTGACCCAAACGGTTTCAAAACCGTTTGGGGATCACCCAAACGGTCTCAAGACCGTTTGTGGGTCACCCAATACCGTTTGGAGGTCTAGGGTTAAGTATGGCTAAGTGTTTGAAGGTCCAAAGGTACCAAATTGAATTGCAACTAAGTGCTGATTTGATAATCAATCCAATGGTCCAAAACCCTAATTGAATGTCATGGATTTTGATGATGGAATGGGCAAACAGTCTCAAGACCATTTGGAGATCAACCAAATGGTCTCAAGACCGTTTGGTGGTCATCCAAGACCGTTTGAGGTCAGGTCATATCATGTGATGATGGTAGTTTATTGATTTCAATTGATCTGGTTCCATAATGTCAACCATTGATGGATCCTCGATTTCAAACCCTAAGTGATGGTTTCTTGATTATCAAACCTAGTTCAATTGGGTTCAAAACCCTAAATTTAAGGTCTAATTGAATGGTGATTCAGTGGTCCAAGTGATGAATGCTTTAGTGGTTCAATTTATAATTAGTTCATGGATTGAAACATCGAGTCGATTGAGTGTTGAAGTGCCTTTTTGGTCCATGCGGTTTTGAGAAGGTTTGGACCAAATGGTCTCAAGACCATTTGGGACCAAACGATCTCAAACCATTTGGAGACCCAAAGTGCAAACGGTTTCAATACCTACTTTGTCCAATTGGTTTCAAGTATAACTTGTGCAATTGGTTTTCAACCAATTGATGTATGAGAACCAAGATCATTGAGGGTCTAAGTAATTAACTTTGTGAAGATCAACATGGTTAACCCATTTGAATATCTCATGTAATTGAGGTCTAATATGGTGAACCTATTTAGATACTTAATGCAATTGAATATTTCAATGGTTATCCCAATTGATCACTTTGTGGAAATGAAAGTTTAATTGGTCAATCCTTTTGAATTCTTTATATAATTGATGGTTTAATTGATTAGACCATTTGGACATCTAATATGATCAAAGGTCAATCATCTATGTGATTATTAAATATGTAGACCCATGATGATTGTGAAGGTTAACCCTAGCTATGTGTACTCAAGTGAAGAGTTGACCTAGATTAATCTTGGAGTAGTTAACCTCCTAAAGAGGATGAGAGAGAGAATGAGAGAGATGAATGCTTATATAATTAAGCCCTAATTCTCTCATAATGAGTAAACTATGTGATAAGGGTTGATCCATAATAATGAGATCATAAAACCCTAATCAATGAGCCTTAACCCTAATTAGAGCAATGCTATGTGTAAAACCCTAATTAGAGCAACGCTATGTGTGAAACCCTAATTAGAGTAATGCTATGTGTAAAACCCTAATTAGAGAAATGCTATGTGTAAAACCCTAATTAGAGCAATGTTATGTGTGAAACCCTAATTAGAGCAATGCTATGTGTAGAACCCTAATTAGAGCAATGCTATGTGTAAAACCCTAATGCTGAGTGTTATCATAAATCCAGGGTGATGATGTAATCCTAACTGAGTGTAACAATGAAGGAAACCCTAATTTAATGGGAATTATACATCCTAACCCTAATTTGGGTATGAGGTAAGAGAAACCTTACTTGGATGTGAATAGAAAACCTTAATCCCTAAAATGGGGTAAGGTGTATGAAACCCTAATATAGGGTAGTGCCACTAATCCTATGTGAAGACCTAGCACTGGATGATGTGTTGTGAAATCCTAATTTCACATAATATTAGGTGAAACTTTGATATAGAAGGATGATTATGTAAAACTCTATTGAAGAGTAATACTATGTGAAATCCATAAATATATGGAATATGCTATGTGAATCCTGAAATTATAAGTGTGGAGAATACTATTCCTAATAGTGGAATAGTGATTAATGTTATGACAAATGTAACACCTAGAAAGGTTGATAATGGATATCCTTATATTAATAGTTCCTAACTTAAGGATGAGTCTATAGTATTGGCAACAGTTGTATAATCTGAGTGACTAATGACCAATACTTTACATGATAATTGTGATGAACTGGTGCATAAAGTATTAGGATGGGGAATACCCTAATACAAACTAAGTGTATGAACTCAAGTAAGATAAAGGTGTTGAGGGAAGTGATACATCAAGATATGATAGATATCACATACAACACCCCAATACTGGTATACCTTGATGTGTTATAAGTCCAGGATAATTGGATGAATGACACATGAGATATGTCATGTCAATGGTTACATTGAGATGTAATGCACTATGTTGAATGAAGGCTAACATGCCTTATGAAAAGGTTATTCCAAACCTATAAACTATGATGTAATCATATTCCGGAAAAATGAGAGAGAAACTCATACTTTGTGTTGATAATACATTCAATGATGAATGATGAGAACAAATAAGTATGATTGAATATTTATGTTATTCATATTGATTCCTTGCTATGTGAATCCCTAATATAGGGTAATGCTATGTGAAACCCTAACATAAGTTAATGCTATGTGAACCCTAATACAAGGTAATGCTATGTGAAACCCTAACATAAGTTAATGCTATGTGAACCCTAATACAGGGTAATGATATGTGAAACCCTAGTACAAGATGATGCTATGTTAAGTCTTAACATAGAGCAATCCTATGTGAAACTCTAATACAAATTGATGGGTTATGAATTTAATAAGATAACCCTAGTATTGCATGTTACTGATATGTAATGGTATCATGATCACTAATCATGTAGATATGTTGAGATGATGAGCATAGCCAGGTATGAGCTATGATATATGTTTTGTATACTGAAAATGTTCTATAGGTCTTATAAGCCTTCATATGCTTTGTTACTTAGTGAGAGGTAACCTACAATTAATAAGTCTTGTGTGTCACATGATGTGCTAATTATCTTATATTGTTTATGAGCTTTGTGAACTATGTGCAATGCTTTGTGTAGCAAGAATTATAATGTCCCCGGGCCAAATGATATGAAGGTATGAAGTTACCTAATAAGTGGAAATAAGTGTTCTATGGTGAGTTATGGGTTTAAATACCCAGATTCTATAATCATGATAATGAACTTATTAAAAAGTGGAAATGTACTTGATGAGCTGAGGGACAAAGATCCCAACACTTGTGAAAAGAGTATGGCTACAGGCCATGACTCCCCAATGACAATGCCAATCATTAGATATATGATCTAAGCCTGAAGAGAGTTAATGTTGTGATAATGATTCTATAGTGAATAAACGTTATACATGTTCTTCATATTCATTAAAGGATAAGTGACATGTTGTTATATCAAATTATAGTTGTATGCTTTAGATAAGAATGATGTTCTAATCTGTTAGACATTGAATTAACTACTACCAAACAAATATAATTCCTTTGTGTATATTTATCTTCTTAAGCTGCAATAATAATGTTTATGGCGGAGAGTTATATCTCTTGCTGGGGTAATTTACAATTGTATCACCCCCGTGGGAATCACATTTTTAGGTGGACACAGACGAGGAGGCAGGAATCCTTCAATAGCTGAAGGGCAGCAACAACAGTAGTAGGGACAACATTGAAGTCTCAGATGGAGACACTGGTTGTTATGCCTTGTATAGATATAGATAGAGTCCTATGTGTCGTATCTGTACTCTCAGGTCCTCAGAGTAGTAGTTAGTGCTTTCGAGATTTTGGCTCAGTGCCTCGAGATTTTATACTACCTGTATTTAGCTTGACAGGATAGTTAATGCTTGTAATTCTCAAGAGGAGATGATACATAATATGTACCTGTGAACAAGAATGTAATTATGTTACTTTGGCTCTATGTGAGAAAGTTTTCCTTTGATGGATCTTTTGATTAAAAAGGTTTTAATTTTTAGTGATTTTTGGTAATTCGCTGCTTAGTGAACACTTCCGCATTAGTTAATTATATTTTTATGAGTTGTATGCCACACATGCTGTTTGTTCTTTTTTCTATGTGACGAGTTGCACCTTTTTATGTCAAAGACCACTTTGTAAATTTGTCATTTCTGTATAGACATTAGATTCATGATGTATTCTGAATTGTTTTAATGATAGGCATCAAATTATGTATGTGTTTTTGTGTTTTAATGCACATTCCCATGTGAATTATATATGAATATATGAACCTTGTGATGATTGGAGGGTCTCTATATAATTTTTCCAAGAAGGTTGGTGTCAATAATGTGATCGTGGAGTAAGTTCAAATTTGAATCATACAATTTATCTGGAGACACTCTTGGTTGATTTAAAGATGTACCGAAGACTATATAAAATGGTATTACAATATTCTATTGCATATTCTCACGAGCATCCTGCAAATGAGATACAATTTTTTTAACGTTGAATGGTGTTTGTTAAATTCTTAATGTCCAAAGAAAAAAGTTGTCTCCCAAATGCTACATGTGTAGGGGTTATGTTGCATATTGTGTGAAAACTATTGATAGTTGAGGGTCTCTTTACAATTTGTACAAGTTAAAAAAAATTATTTGTATAGTCAAAATGGGTAGTAATGGGTCCCCATTACCTATTGGGTTGGATATGGATATGCATTATTATGTATATATTTCAAGTGGGGCGGGTATGGGTTGGCTCAAAATCTAAATGGGTATAATGGGTATGGGTATGGGTATGGGTTGGTCCTACCCACCATCTTCCTCCTTCACCCATGGTGGCACCGCCAACAAGCCCCAATCTCTTCCATCGTTGGTTGAGCATGGAATCCCCTCCCGAATCTGAGTGGTTGATTTTTACCCATCGCGGGGGCCTGTAATCCAGGCTTCCCTAGGCCCTCCAGCGACCTCACGTCATGGCTTCCACCCTGCATCGTGTACGCTACCCCCTACTGGGTGGAAGGTCTATGAATCGGGCCATCGATCTCCATGTGGACGGTTGTGATCAGGAGTGAGGCTCGGGCCCATGCTTCCACTGCGACCTTCTTAGTGACCGCTAGTTAGCAGATCCGCAGGCTGGATGAACACGACGATGGACCACTCGAAGATGCGTCCATTCGTTGTAGGACATGACCGATCATGGTCAAGTGATACCGATCGCTCGGGGTAGGTTCCCCACCGCTCCCAGCATGCAGACCCATCAGTTCCCGCAGACCGGTCCCTCTTCTCCTCCTTTCAGCCCAATAAAGGTGATAATGGCCTACTTTGCTAATTGCATGTACTAAACTTCAAAACCCTTATCTCCCTAACCCCAAGAGCAAATTCAATGAAATTATATACCATTTTTATCATAAAAATGACACATTTTTAATGGTACTAATTTATATTACAAATTTCACATGTTTAGTCCATGATTTGGTGAAAAATGGTGTCTTTGTGATCTTATGCTTACTAATCAACCCTAAACATGCACCACTTGTATAATTAATGATTTTGGACCTTATTTTCATGCAAATCAGTAAAATATACCCCCTTCATCTTGATTGACATCTCGAACCATCTAAATGCACCCTAAGGACCATCTTGACCCCTATGACTAGCTTTGCCCTATTTATGGCTCTTTTATGTGCTTAAATTATGAAAGTTGATCATATATGGGGTCTTGAACCTAATTTCTCATCATGTAATGGTTGTACCTCAAAATTAGTACCCTAGCTTGAGAATTGTACTCTTTTGGACATATACCTGGTGCTAATACTCTAACTTTACCATGTATGCTCTCAAGTACTCATTTTTGTACTTTAAAATGATCTAGCTGGTCAAGTTTGTTCTTTTTAATAAAATGTGATTTGTATGCAAATATCTTGCTTTATCTTATTGAAATTAGTAAATTCATCACACTTATAACACTAAATGCTAACTTGATCTATCAAATACTCTTAATGCTCCTATACTTGGTAATATGATAAGATTATATGGTATTGGTATTATATGACTAAAATGTGATATTGCATGATTGAACCATGATGATAATCTAAATTGTATCCCTTACTCCTAATCAGACTTTATCTTTATCTAGAATTACTCATAATGTGGATGGTTCACCTAGACCTAGTGCTCAATGTCGATCCTTGAACTATATTGATGAATGACATGCAGTATTAGAAGTTTGAAACTATGTTGAACTATTTGAAACCTAGGATCACATGAGCTTTGAAATATGATTTGATAATTGATACTCTCCCTATTGGGATATTTTTGATGGAACATGCCTAATATAGACTAATGTGCTAGATTGGGGTGGTAGTTGACTTATGAATCCCCTAACCTAGGCCACACCCCCTTCATGACCACCTCTAAATGCTCATCTTGTTGATTATTTAGAGCTTGCAACAGTGACCTCTTCCACATGACTTTGATTTCTTGACCTAAGCCCCTAATAGGTTATGCATATAATGACATTGATACTCGATCTCAAAATCTTGATTTAATGATGATCTTGGAATATGACGACATTGACGATATCTAGTGGTCAAGTTTCTAGAAAGACCAAGGCCAAGATCATTCATCAACCATGAATACCATGAAATTAAACTCGATATTGATGCCATAAAATGTTAAATAATGACCGAAGTTGCTCAATTGATGGATGTGGATGAATGATCACCCCTAGGAGGGTGAGTTAATCAATTGGTTTAAGAATTGAAAAAACCTCAAATGTCACCTAATGTTTGGAGGGTTAAGTATACAAGCATGAAAGAACATATATTGAGTATAATTCTTTAAACCAAATATGCCATATTTAAGGGACATAAGGAAAAGTCACTAAGGAAGTGGCTGACAATAGGTGACCAAGCCCAGGAGGGAAGGTCACCAAGAGGCCAAGCCCAGGAGGGAAGGCTAAAAGACCAAGCCTAGGAGGAAGGTCACTAAGAGGTCAAGCCCAGGAGGGAAGACCAACATGAAGACTAAGCCCAAGAGGGAAGGTCACCAAGAAGAGAAAGCCCAGGAGGGTAGGTCACAATGAGCCCAATGTTGGGACATAAAGTAAATGATGTGCACCTAAGAGATGGAGAAAATTTGGGCTAAAGAAATACACAAAAATGATGCTCTTAAATGTTGCTAGAGAAACCTCAAGAAAAAGGAGAATGACGTCTCAGTAAAAACTTTGGGAAGGGTAGAGCCCTAAGTCACCCCTAAGGTCTAATACAAGAATCTAGACCCTGGATTCAAATATTGGGCCTATGGCTTTGATGTCCAAACTTGACTCTCAACATTGATTTATGAAATCTCGACTCATGATTATTGATCCCAATCATGATTAGACTCCTATATCACTCTATTTGGATCTTGAGATCACCCTCAATATATGAGTAATGACTTTCATGTCACTAAATTTGAAATGATAACTATGACAATTTTCTTGATTTATGACTTAAGGGTTAGATCCATGTGGACTAGGGTGGGACCTTCCATTGATTTTGAACATAAAAATCACGATCATTGAAATATGATGTTGGTCTTGAATTGTTGAAATATGAAACCTCAATTATGGATGTATAACCCCACCTAGGCCAATGTAAAAGCTAGAACCCTAGATGTTGTGAATGAAAGTCATGCCTTACTCTTGAATTCATGAGCTCTATTTGTTTGACCTAGAAGTGATCTCTCCAAATTGGTGAATCTATAGGATGACCTCTCTTAATTTGTGACTCGTATGATGATGTGTTGAATTTAATTCTCAATTTTGGAATGGGATTGGTTTGAAAGTAGTGATGAAACTTAAGGGATAGTGCGATTATGACACTGAATATGAAATCTGAAATCCTTACTAATGGATTGATTAATTTTGGGGACGAAAATTCTTTTAAGGTGGGGAGGATGTGATAACCTAGAACTTCACCCCTTTTGTGTATTTCCAAATTAAACCTCACTCTTGTCCTCACCTCAAATTTCATGTTTGAATGAGTTTTGATGAACACTTAGTCCATTTAGTACACATGTATCACTAAATTGATGCCCAATTTGGCTAAAACTTAAATTTATCTTCAGATAACACCTCATCATCTTTCCATTGAATTTTGATCATATTGTTGTGTGAATATATCTATTTTCTTGTGTTCATGTTGTATAGGAATCTCCAACGTTTCCAATGCACCAAATTTCACTCAATTCTAAGTTAAGATGAGAAAGTTATGCTTGTTTGAAATCCCATATGCAAATCTTATTTAATAGCTTTTTATCTCCTTTTTTTTTTTGTCTCGGTCGGCCTTAATGGGACAGATCTTGGGTGCGTGTGCGTGCGCGGCCCATGCAGTTCCCCCTATCTTTTTCCTTTCTCGGCCATCCATCTCACATGTCATCCGCCAATCGCAAGGTTGCATCTGCGCACAATCATTTTTTAACCTTCAGATCGTCTAGCCACGGATCCAGCCTCAGATAGGACGACCGAGACATCGTCCTCTTCCTCTGTAAGACAGGCTAGAGGACTTGGCTCTATTCATGGCCAATCGCTCTAGTTCCCGCCTCTTTACACACTTTTGGAGCCACTTTTACATATAAAACTCCTTCCCCAATTTGTTTCCAAGCTTTTCTAGACATTTTTTGAACCCTAGCGCCTCCCCTCTCCCTTCTCCTTCCTCCCTCACCCATGATGGCACTGACACCAAGCCCCTTTGGGAGTTTCTACACCATGCCATCTCAACCCAATCTCTTCCACCGTAGAGTACGAAATCCCCTCTCGAATTTGAGCGGCCAATTTTTACCCATTGCGGAGGCATGTAACCCAGGCGTCCCTAGGCCCTCCGGTGACCTCATGCCGTGGCTTCTGCCCCTACGTCGTGCACGCTATGCCCCTGCTGGGTTGAAGGTCCATGAATCAGGGTCACAGATCTCCAGGTGGACAACTGCGTTAGGGAGTGAGGCTCGGGCCCACGCTTCCACTACGCCCTCCTCGTGTGACCGCTAGTCCAGTGGAGCCCTAGACTGGATGAGCGCGACGATGGGCCGCTCGAAGACGTGCCTGTCCGCCGCAGGACACGACCGATTGTGGTCAAGCATTACAACTGCTCGGGGTAGGTTCCCCACCACTCCCAGCATGCGGATCCAGAAGTTCCTGTGGGCCGGTCCCTCTTCTCCTCCTTTTGGCCCAATAAAGGTGGTAATGCCCTAATTTGCTAATTGCATGCATTAAACTTCAAAACCCCTTATCTCCCTAAACCCAAGAGTAAATTCAATGAAATTATATACCATTTTGATCAGAAAAATGACACCTTTCTAATGGTACTGATATCTATTGCAAATTCCACATGGTGAAACATGGTGTCTTTGTGATCTTATGCTTACTAATCAACCCTAAACATGCACCACTTGTATATCTGATGATCTTGGACCTTATTTTCATGCAAAATAGTACAATCTATCCCCTTTTGTTGTGATTGACATATCAAACCATCTAAATGCACCCTAATGACCATCTTGACCACTGTGACTAGCTTTGCCCTATTTATGGCTCTTTTCTATGTTTCAATGATGCAAGTTGATCATATATGGGGTCTTGGACCTAATTTCTCATCATGTAATGGTTGTAACTCAAAATCAGTACCCTAGCTTGAGAATTGTACTCCTTTGGACAAATACCTCATTCTAATACTCTAAGTTTACCATGTATGCTCTCAAGTACTCATTTTTGTACTTTAAAATGATCTAGTCGGTCTAGTTTGTTCTTTTTGATGAAATTGGACTTGTATGCAAATATCTTGCTCTATCTTGTTGAAATCATAAAATTCATTACACTTGTAGAATTAAATGCTAACTTGATCTATCATATACTCTTAATGCTCGTATACTTGGTAATATGACAAGATTATATGGAATTGATATTATATGACTAAAATGTGATCTTGCATGATTGAACCGTGATGATATTTTAAATCTCATGCTTCCCTTACTCCTAATAAGACCTATCTTCATATTGAATTACTCATAATGTGGATGGTTGATAACATCTCATGTTGTGAACTTTTGCACCTATTTTATTCCTTTTTAAACATCCCTTTTGTGGATATTTCTGTCTATTTTAAATTCTTGAAATAATATCTGGATTTGACTCACTACCCTTTCCCAATCCATGCAGACCAGAAGCAAGTTGCGACCGCGACACCAATCGCCACTGAGATGCTCCATCTCGGTCTCGATGCCAGATGTTATGACCAAGAAGGGGTCATGACCTAGATAGAAGAAGCGACCGCGGCACCAGTCGTGATCCAGCATGTCATCGAGACCCTAAAAGTGTGTCGACCGATGATGGAGTCGTAGTCATAGCTATACCTCCTCACCGCAACTGAGGTGCATGTTGCTACTGTAACTGCACGTCATGACCATGATAATGGTCTCGGTCAAGGCATGTGTCGCAACAGTGACATGGTGTTAAGTCAATGGATAATGCCTATAAATAGGCCCCTGATTCCATATAAAGAGGGGGATCATCTGGAGCAACAAAGTACTACCAAACTCCAAAGAAATTATCGTTCATCTCGATTGGTTTGGATTTCTAAAGACGAAAGTTGGAGGAGAGAGAAGATCTACCATCCTCTTCTTCAAGAGAAGGAGTTGCCATCTTCCACGCCCATACCAAATCTAGACCTGAAGAAGTACCGTTGGTGTATCAAATCCTTCTTTCTTTAGATCTATTATCTTCCTCACACTGTACCATCCCCCTCTTTGTTATTCTGGATGTATCAACACTTTTGTAACGTCATTATGCTGCCCATTAACATGTGTGGATAAACATCTTGCTTGGGTTGGGAGTAGCCACTAAGGCTCTCCCAACATATATATACTTGCACCCCCTTTGAATATACATATTCTTAGCAATGGTTTTCTCCATACTCTTGTTCTAAAATGCTTCACTTATACACTTAGCTACCATCTTGTGATGTTTGATGGTTAATGCCTTAAAAAAGTAGTATTAATGCTATCTAAGTGCTATGGAGTAGTATGAATGCATGAGAATGTTGGAATACTAAAGTTAATGATCATATGGTTCGCTTTGTGGTTGTTTGTTTGTCATCTCGAGAGAGAGAGAGACAACCTTATAACCTAGATCTATATGAAAGCTTGAGAGAGGAGGGAATAAACATATATGATGATTGCTTGTAACCTTATAAGGGTATAAAGAGGGGTGTGAGTATTATATGTTGGTGAGATATCTTAGTAGGTGAAACCCAATCCAAGTTCCCTCCCATACTTTGGTTACACATTTTCTTATTTAATCTTATTCTTTTTCTTTATTATATTTTCTTTGGTTTTGTTATTTTGTTTGGAGTGATATTGTTCCTTTGGGAACACCACCTTATTCTACCTTTTAATTTGGTGTATTTAAGTATGAGGCTCTACGTTCCTAGCACATACCAAACTTATCTGTGTTTGTGACGACCGTCTCGCGAAAATAAGATTAACTAATGCGGAAGCGTTCATCAAGCAGCGGATTAGCGAAAATCACTAAAAATTAAAACTTTTTGCAAAGAGATCCACACATAGGAAATCTTTTCCAACAAATGCCATTGTATATCATATACATTCTGTTTCAAACGTACATATCCTGTACCATCTCTTTCCAGAGACTACATCATTAGCTGCCTTATAAACATATATGCAGGCAGCATACAAATCTCGAGGCATCAAGCCAAAACCTCAGACTGATACATCAAAAACACTGACTAAAAACTCCGAGGACCTGAGAGTACAGAGACGACACATAGGACTACTATCTATATGACTAGACAGACAATATCTCCACCTGAGATCTTATTGCTGTCCCTGTTGTTGCTGTTGCTGCTGCTCTTTCCCTGTTCTAGGGTTTCTGCTCTGCCTTTCATGCATACCTAAAAATGTTTCCCACGGGGGTGAGACAATTATAAAAATTACCCCAGCGAGAGATATAACTCTCTACCAGAAACATTATTATTGCAACTTGAGAAGATGAATATGAACATGAGAATCATATCTATTTGACAGCAAATATTTTAATGTCTAACAGATTAGAACATTATTCTATATCAAAAGCATTGCAGTTATTACTTGATAGAATTAACATGTCACTTATCCTTTAATGAATAGGAAGAACATGTATAACATATATTCAAACAACATAATCATTACCACTGCATTAACTTTCTTCAGGCTTAGATCATATATCTAAAGCCTGGCATTATCAATGTGGAGTCATGGCCCGTAGCCATACTCTTTTCATAATTGTTGGAATCTTAATCCCTCACTTCACCACTGGGTTTTTCTCATCCTTTCACAATTTCAATACCATAACCATGAAATCATGGGTATTCAAACCCTTTGTTCATCACTTGAGCACTGTTACCTCTTTCTCAGGTAACTAACACCTTTAGGTCATTTGACCAAGGTAAGTATGATACTTGCTACACAAGCATCCATCATGGCACTTGATGCACATTAACTCTCTTGCCACCTCTTACCAGGCACAAGGTATATTATAGCACACAAGGCCCAATAAACAAATTCAAACTAATAACACATCATAGCTCATACCTGGCTATGCTCATCATCTCATGATACCTGCATGGTTAGCACATATAATAGCAGTACATCAATTATCTATCAATACCATGCAAAAACAATGTATTAATAATTCAAGGGTATTACCCTTAATCCTTTACCAGGATTTGGATTTCCATCACACATAGCTCATCAGAACACTGTACATCTTGTCACCTTTCACTAGGCAACAACTTTATTCACATGGCTCACAAAACCATTCACATCTTGTCACCTCTCACTAGGCAACAACTTTATTCACATGGCGCACAAGGCCATTCACATCTTGTCACCTCTCACTAGGCAACAACTTTATTCACATGGCGCACAAGGCCATTCACATCTTGTCACCTCTCACTAGGAAACAACTTTATTCACATGGTGCACAAGGCCATTCACATCTTGTCACCTCTCACTAGGCAACAATTTTATTCACATGGCGCACAAGGCCATTCACATCTTGTCACCTCTCACTAGGCAACAACTTAAAACAAAGGCTTACAAGCCCAACTCATCTTGTTACTTCTTTCTCAGTAACAAAAACATAATGGCACATATGGCCAATCAATTCTTATCAAATAAACATCATAGCTCATACCTGGCTATGATCATCAACTCATGAGACCTGCATGATTGTCACACATGATAATAGACTTATCAAGTTCACAACACATCATGCAATATAAGATAACACCACTATTCCCTTACCAGAGTTAGGGTTTACCATCAAATAGGGCTTTCTCTCACATATCATTACCCTTCATTAAGAATAGGGTTTTCCATTATTAACCATTTAGGTTTTCAAGATCATATTATCAATGATCAAACCCTAGTTCATTGCTCCGCACATCTAGGAGCCAACATTTATACCATAAGTATTCAATCATACTTATTTATTCTCATCAATTATCATTAAATGATTATCATCACAAGGTATGAGTATCTCATCCTTAAGTTGAGAATTAACAAAACGACCATGTTAGGTCACTTTCAATTCAGCTCTAAGTCAAGCATAGGCCACCACGGCCGTGCTACCTTGCACGGTCGTGCAAAGTGAAGCTACCACGGCCGTGCTACCCTGTACGGTCGTGCTGAGTAAAGTCGCCACGGCCGTGCTGCCTTGCACGGTCGTGCTACATAGGATCATCACATGAATCATATTTATATATATATATGAATTCTATTATTTGATCCTTTCAACTTGATTAGGTCACATCAACCCGTCAATCATATGCATACAACTATGATTAACATAGGGTACCAAGTCATTGGTCCTATAAGCAATTAGGGATGCATTCCCAATTAGGGTTTCTCATGAAATCACCCACAATTAGGGTTCCACATGGATGCACCCTCAATTAGGGTTTCACTTGGAATCACCCTCAACTAGGGTTTCACATGGAATCACCCTCAACTAGGGTTTCACATGGAATCACCCTCAACTAGGGTTGAATTCAATAACCCTGTCAATTAGGGTTTATGTTCATGTTTAGGGTTTCATGATCTCTTTGATTAAGGATCATAACCCTTATACACCACATGATTCATATTCATGTATGAATTCATGCTATCAACTTCTTAACTTGATTAGGTCATATCAACTCTTCAGTCGAGTATATACAACTATGATTAACATAGTGTATCAAGTCATTGATCCTATAAGCAATTAGGGATTCATCCCTTAATTGGCACTTAATCACTTAGGTACTATTAGGGTTTCAACCTTTGTACCTTCATTTATTACCATTACTAATCATCATTGGATCAATAGAACATTCATCATCTTAATTCTCAAAAATTGAATTACATTGGACCTCCATTACATAAGGTATCCAAATGAATTAGGGTTTCCAATGTTGATTCCTTCAATCATTGGATTCATGGAACCAATCATCAATTGGACCTACCCTCATACTTCAATTGAGTTTAATAGGTCAACCTTCAACTGATTTGACCCTCAATTTACCCTCAATTAATCATCAATTGGGGTTGGAATCAATTGAATTAGGGTTTAGAATCAATGAACCTTCAATATTCATCAATGTGTAACTAGTTACTTCATAACTATTGAACCACCATTCAAATGGGGTATGACCTGACCCCAAACGGTCTTTAGGTCGTTTGGATGACCTCCAAACGGTCTTGAGACCGTTTTCCCATCATATCACTCAAATCCAAGCCATCCAATTAAGATTTGGATCATTGGATTGATCACCAAATCAGCATTGCATTGTATAACCGCTTGGTACCTTTAGACCTTCAAACACCTAACCATACTCAACCCTAGACATCCAAACGGTCTTGGGTGACCACCAAACGGTCTTGCGGTCGTTTGGATGACCTCCAAACGGTCTTGAGACCGTTTTCCCATCATATGACTCAAATCCAAGCAATCTAATTAGGGTTTGGTTCATTGAAGTGCTCACCAAATCAGCAATCTATTGCAGATCAACTTGATATCTTTAGACCTTCAACCACTGAACTATACTCAACCCTAGACCTCCAAACGGTCTTGGGTGACCACCAAATGGTCTTGAGACCGTTTGGATGAGCTCCAAACGGTCTTGATACCGTTTGGCCCATCCAACCTTTGGACTTTAGTGAAAAATCATCATGGATTGGTCTATCGAGTTGATCAACAAATCAGCATTTAGTTGCAGTATGATTTGGTACCTTTGGACCTTCAATTGGTCAACTATACTTGACCCCAGACCTCCAAACGGTCTTGGGGTGATCCCCAAACGGTCTTGAGACCGTTTGGGCTAATCAACCCAAAATCTCAACTTAACTCATTGGAATTTCAGCACTATTTTCAATTAGGCTTTGCCTAATTGATTAGCCTTCAACTCATGATCCCTTTTGAGTTAACCCCTCAAATTTTGAGGGTCATTAACCAACATCATTAGGAACAGTAATACCAAACGGTCAACGCTTGGTCAACGCACTCAAACGGTCTTGAGACCGTTTTCCCAAAACGTTCAATTAAATCAGATTGAAAATCAGCACTTAATCCAATTAGGTTTCCCTAATTGATTAGGCTTCAACTCACGATTCCTTTTGAGTTAATCCCTCAAATTTTGAGGGTTATTAATAAACATAATTATGAACAGGAATCCCAAACGGTCAACGCTTGGTCAACCATCTCAAACGGTCTTGAAACCGTTTGCTCAACCAGGTCAAGTTAATCAGGTTGAAAATCAGCACATAATTCAATTTGATTGCCTAATTGATTGGCCTTCAACTCTCGATTCCTTTGGAGTTAATCCCTCAAATTTGAAGGGTTATCATCCTACATAATTAGAAACAAAATTCCCAAACGGTCAACGCTTGGTCAACCATCTCAAACGGTCTTGAGACCGTTTTCTCCCAAACGGTCTCAAACCGTTTGTCCTTAAACGGTTTGCTGAAACCGCATAGCCAATCAAATTAAAACGATTTGGAGTAGCTATCAAAACGGTTTTGCTTGGTAATTTTCTTTGGATAAGCATCTAGGATGATTTCATCATCCCCTTCCTTCGAACAACCAAGAACAGCAACCGTTCTTGATGGAAATTGCAGCAAAGAAACAAGAGTGTATCAAATTGAAGAAATCAATCAACAAAGCATAAAGAATTGATGCAATAGCAATGTTTAAGGGTTTGAGTTATAAAACCCACCTCCAATTGAGCTCCAAAGCTCCAAGATCACGCCATTAATGGTGGATGAAGCTCTAGCAACTCCCCCTAGGCTCGTCCTCAAGCTTTTGATTGCAAAAGTTGGCTAGGGTTGAAGAGGAGATCGAAATAAGAAGGAATCCATAATTTATTTTCGATTTCCACCATGAAATCAAGGAGAACGAAGGTCAAGGGCTCACCCACAGGTTGGGGACGTGCTCCCTGCTCCTCCCTAGATCCTTGGTCGGTTTTGCAAGCAATGGGAAGAAGAAAATCCGAAATAGCCTTTCATTTGGCTTGAAAAAGGCACTTTTATAAGGAAATTGATGAGAGAGAATATGCCTTATAAAAATGCATTAAATTCCAAAAATATGGCCGCCTCTTCCCCCTCAAATCCCTTAAGGACGAGGCACCTTCCTTTTCCTTTAATTCTCCTTCATTATCCTTGATTTAAAGAAAATCAAATTAAGCACCTTAATGCTTATTATATTAATATCCATATGTGAGTGGGCTTTCTTTTTCTTATAATAAGGTGAGTGGAATTTCACCTACTTATGATATTTTCGTTCCTTATCTTGGCAAAGGAACGTTCATTCTTATTCAAAATCAACCCAAAACATTTTGGTTGAAAGCCCTTCAATTATTTTTATTCATTTTTGCCCTAAATCAAATTAGGGTTTCAATTAGGCATTAATCTTGATTATTTTAATATCAAGATTCTCTCTCCTCCAACTTAATTCAAATGAGGCACCCATCTCATTTTATTTGCTCTACATGTTTCCAAGAAACATTAGGGACCTTATTGAAGTGGTAATTTGCATATTGAACCCTAGGTCTTGGGTAAATTGCACTTTTCACCAAAACAAGGTTTTAATGCACAACACTGCTTTACAAGCTTAATCTTGGTGCCCAAGCTTGTGAAAACCATACCACTACATCATATTCATTCTTATGATGTCTCAACATCAGAGGAACATCTTACCATGCAAAATTTGCAATTTAACCCCTCAACTTGGGTAATTTGCACTTTGGTCCAAAATAAGCAAACATTGCTTCAACATTGCTCAAACAGGACCAAAACTGAAACATAAGTTTCTTATGAGGCCTAATTACTTTTCCCAAGATAAGATTAAGAATCTACTTAACCTTATTAGGAAAAACATCTAGGGTTAAATCATAACCCAGGTCAGGGATGTTACAGTGTTGTTCGACCCCAATCTACTACAACAGACCCCATATAATAGTTGTGGGGGTCTGGGTGTCGGCTTATAAATCTAAGAGTCTGACTACTCTAGATACGCTCCATTTTGGATGTGTAATTTAGGCCGATCAACTTTTTGGCACCATTTCCGGGGACAAGGTAAAACAATACTATTAAGAACACAAGTTTACCCACTATACACTCATGCTTCAAGCTTAGAAATAAGCTTGACTGCACAAAACTCTAAATCCGCTACATCTAGATTGCTTAGAATATTTTGCTTTACACATCTGAGTTTTCTAAGTTGACTATGCAATCTATTTTGGTATCCTAAAAAGAAGTAGATTTAAATCAACACCTTACCTCCTTTTCAAGACACCATGCCGCCTCATAGAGACAGTAGCTGTAAGGACCCTAACCTCTATTTTGGGCTTACCCTGTTTGCTTTGCCTAAACCTTGTGTTGAGATGCTTGCTAATCACCTAAAGTTGTGATTAGGGTTTGTTGTGCTTTGTTGATAGGTTGAGGTGCAACTTACAAATTACCCAAGTTCTAGGGTTGGTGTGCAAGTTTGTCACCTTGAGAGATGTCTTTCTCTCTCCTTACATCCTCTAGGGTTGAGAGGATGGGTTGGGCTCTTTGTTTGAGGGCTTTGGGCTTTATTGAGCCTTTTTTGAGTTGTGTTGAGCCTTGTTGGAATTTTTTTCGGGTTGGACCTTGGTGTATCGGCCAAGAGTGTTGGTTGTGTCGGGCAAGGGGCTGTGTCGGCCATGGTGTGTTGAGTTGCCATGTTGGGCGACACACACCCTCCACCCTAGCCTCGTTTGTGTCACCATCTTTGGACAAGTGGCTGTTGCTTTGCTAAGAGGGTGGCTAGTCGTGGATAGGTGGTTTGGAGTGCTAGCATGTGGCATAACCCTTGGACAAGTGTGCTAGGGGCGGGTGCCACCTTGCCTTGCTTTCCCCCTTCACTCCATATTATATAAACGACCCCTCCTTTGCTTGCTAGGCTCTTTGGTTCCTTTAGTTGCTTTCCTTCCTTTAGTGACTGAGCTAGGAGAAGAGTGGAGCAAGTGGTGGCCGATACTACTGGTGTCTTGGGCGACACACCTTGCTAGCTTGTCCCTTTCCTTCTCTTATGGTAGGTATCTCTCCCTTTCCTTGGCATCTTCTTCTTCTTCTTCTTATTCTTCCTTCTCTTCGGCCATGATGGTTACAAGTTGTTCTTCTTTGTGTTGGCCGAAGGTGGTGCCTTGGATCTTGGAGCTTGGTGCTAGAAGCTTGGAGCTTTAGAGCTTGAGGTGGGTTACATATCTCCTAACCCTAGCTATACTACTTCTTTTTCATGTTGCTTGCTATATGTGCTATCATGATCGACCATATCATCTTTTAGCTATGTTTCTTGCTTTAATGGTTATAAGGTTGCTTTAGATGTACCCTAGAATTTGTAGAGATGGTTATCTTGGGTTGCCTTGGGTTGGCCGAACCATGGATGTAGAGTTCCTTAGGTAAAACCCCTCTCTCACTTAGTTGTTGAGAGGTGAGCTTAGGGTCTCCAAATCGAATGGTGAGTTGAGCTTTGGCCGATATGATGTGATGAACTTCCTTGTTGCCCGATAGATGATGGAAGTTGTGCAATACCCCTCTCTCACTTAATTGTCTTGAGAGGTGAGCCAACTCTCTTGAACTCTTAGGGCTTCTTGGTGGCAGTCCTGAGGTTGAAGATGACCAACCCATCATGGTCTTTGAACCCTTGCATGATACCCCTTTGATGTGTTCTGCCCGATATCCCTCTTCTAGGGATGAATCTTGGGCGATATGATAAGTATGAACCTCTACCCAAGATGATGTTGTTGGGCGATATGCCTTTGACCGATATGGACCTTTACCTTAGAGGGAGCTGTTGGGTGTTATGCATTTGGTCGATATGCTTGGTAGACATCCCTAGTTTGAATGATAGGCTACCTTGGGCGCCATGGTGTTGTTTGATGGATGGAAATAGCGTACCTTGGGTGATATGAGAGTTTCCTTGGGCACCATGTTGTGCTAGCCAAGGGGTTGCTTGTTGGGTGACAAGGTTTTGACCTTGGGCGTTATGGCTGTAGGTGACACGGTCTTGATGGTTGCCCGATATGGAAACCCTAACCCTAGCTTAGGCGATAGGGTGTATCGACCGATAGGGTGAAGGTGCTACCCAATACACTCTTGTACCTGGATGCCCGATATCCTCTTGGTTCATGGCTGCATGACACACCTTTGGTTCTAGTCTTCCCGTTACCTCCTTGTGCATGGGTGAATGTTTTGGTGGTGGCCGATATGTGTGGCTTGGCACCCTAGGTTTTGTGGTGACTGGTAGCATTTTGGGTGAGGGATATGACCCTAACCGATATCCCTTGGGTGAGGGATAGTGCTACCCACCACACCTTTAATGAGGGTAGGCGACACCTTTGGTGAGGGATGCGCCTAGCCCGGGAACCCTAGATAGGTTGTGACCAATGACATGTTTGTTACCTAAGGTTGATGTTAAGTGAGATGATAGGATGTATCCTTAGGGAAGGTTGTGTTCATGATGTTATGAGATATATGGCATGGTGGATGCTCACGGTTTTGTAATATTAATATAAGATGTTGTTCCAATCTTATGCATCTCAAATCTTAATGGCACATGTTCTCTAAAGATCTATGTTTGGTGATCAAGTTATCTATCTTAATGTACATACTAACCATGCAGGTGTTATCAATTGAATTCATAGCTAGGTAAGAGCTATGAGGTGTATGTGTTTGGTATAACACTGAATAATGATACTCCTTGTTGATGAGATGACATGTATCACCAGTATGATGAGAAAGATTTGGTGACCTGATAAAGGCTGAGTGCCTGATTGAGGTGTTATCCTCTAATGATGACATGAGGGATTGTTATCCCATGATGATGAAGGCCTTGAGAGGCAGTGGCATTATGTGATGAGGGATTGAGATCCCATGGCAATATGACAATGACAGTTATAGTGTGACACAATGTTGTTTATGTTTTATAACCTGGTTGCCTCAACAATTCACCTAAAATATACTAATTAATGACAGTGGAACATTTCATGTAGTTTTGCCCTGGCCATAGATCCATCATCGTCAGTAGCTGGTGATGGTGAAACAAGTTTATCCTGCGTGATTACCTGGAGCACATATTGTTAAATATGCAGGGTTTCTCCTAGCTGAAAATAGGAGGATTAGAGTGCAATTGCGGTTGTGGACTCACGATGTGTATAAGAGCATGGTGAACAGGCACATGGCTTAGTGTGATGGAGCATGAATGCGTTCATGGCTCAGGAGCATGGTGAATAGGCCCGTGGCTCATGATATGCGAGCGCCGAGACCTATACCAAGGTGGGCTAGAGAAAAAGGGGTAGCCCGCGGGAGCTGACCCTGTGACTGAGGTCACTTAAGCATGAGACTGCGGTCCTGCTTTGGTTCTCGTGCACTAACCATGAGGAGGTGAGGTCATGGAGTTCGGCTCTCCCATTGACCTTGTATGGAACCGGTTTTGGGCTTCACAGCCGAAGGTTGGATTTGAGCGGTACGACTCACTTCCTCAGGGCATAATAAAATTGTAATCTAGCTGTATAGTATGTACTGCTTAGGAAAAAACACCGATAATTGGTTGAAGCCTTGCTTGTATAGTTGCTCTGGTTACATCTTGTAGTTATTTGTACGTTCCTCATATCTTGTGATAAGTTTTTATAAAGCTTATCTTGTCAATCATGTTCCATAAAGAAATATCTAGTTATATGCCTCCCATATATCTTGGTAAGTTTGTTAATAAAGTTAGTTCTGCTCAGTATACTGCTCATCTCATCTGCTTACTTGGGTTATCTGCTTAAGATTATCTGAAGTTTTATAGTTTGGCGGGGAGTTATGTTTCTCACTGGGACTATGTGTCTCACCCCATTGGTTTACAACCTTTTTAGGTGATCGTGCTAGACGTGGTGGTGGTCTTGAGGTTGTGGCCGGGCAACTAGAAGAACAGTAGGAGGCAAGAGATGGATATGCTGTTGTTTTAGTTGTTTTGTAGTAGAGTCTTAGAGTCATCCCTATACTCTCAGGTCCATGGAGGTGTTTCGACGATGTCTCGCAATGTATAGCTGATGTAGCTTTGTTTATCCTGCTGTTGGCCTGATATGGCCTGTTCTATACATAAACAGGTGGTGAACTCTTCGTGCCTATGTGACAGCTAGATCCTATGAATTGTGGACATGTATTAAGGTTCATTTGTATTTATATAACATGTTTCCTTGCAGGATAAGGATCTGGATGTAATAGTTTCTTTATTATCTGCTTTCCGCAATTAGTTTTAATTAACCCGTATTTCTGGTAACATGTGGTTTATGGATGTTTTGCACGTTTTCGCGTGGCATTTCATTGTCTGTGTGATAGCGGGATGTCACAGTATCCTTACTGGGGAGGATCAGATGCAAGATCATAACATAATCTTCCACCTCCAAAAACTAAAGAAGAAAGGGAGGAACGTCACTCTGACAGTCATCACCACGATGAAGAGGATTGTGAAGAGCAATGAGAAGAGGAGCGACACCATCACGAGCACCACCACCACCACAAAAACAACAGAGGGCACAAAATGAATCGTCAGGATCACGAGCGTGATCACGATAAAAACAAGGAGGAAGATGAAGAAGAAGATAGAACTCTTAGAGAAATGGCTGCTACCAAAGATAACGAGTCAAGACGTGCAATTGTCATCCTGCACTTCAATGCAGCCAATTTCAAGCTGAAACCTGCTGCAATTTCAATGATTCAGAATAAGCATTTCTGAGTGAATTCGAAGAACAAAAATCCTTACCATCATCTTGATGCCTTTAAGAACATCTGGGACACCATCAAGATGAGGGGAGTGACTCAATAAGTCATATATTGCAAGGGATTTATTTTCTCTCTGGAGGATAAAGCTATGTCCTAGTATCTTAACCTACCTCACCAATCCATAGATGGATAGAGACCCCTTGCTGATGCTTTCATCACTAAATTTTACCCCAGTGAGAAAACCATTCAAAATATGCAAAAGATCACTTCCTTCATGCAAAAGCCTAGAGAGAACCTTCATGAAGCTTGGGAACGATACCAAGAATATCAAGGGGACTGTACTCACCAAAATTATCACAAAAGATTTCAGGTGACAACATTTTACAATGGGATAACTCCTGCGGAATGGACCTCATTGAATGCAACTGCCAGGAGTGATTTTCTTGTAAAGAAGTCAAGCAGAACTATGAAAATCATGGACAACATGGCTACACTACAAGCATGCATGGAGTATGAGAGAAGTGATAGAGGCTCAACCAAGAAGGCTGGCTCTGAAGGGCCTTCAGTCAAAGCCAAAGCCCTGTAAACCATCACGGCTCAAATTCAGAAGATTGACACAAATGTCAAACAAGTAAAAGACACTGGAGACAAGAACAAGAAACCTATTGAAAAAGTCATGAAGTCTGTCACATGTGGTGAAGGAGGTCATGGAATTGACAATTGTATCTTACACGGTCAGAAGAAAGTGAAAGTGAAGAAGAAACAAAAAACATCTCTTATGCATTCAAATGTCGAGACCATTCAAGATTCAATTATGGCAAGAAAGACATTGTTGAGAACTCTCATCAACTGGGTAGTTCGTCTAAACCACCCCCAAGATTCGAGAAAAAAAGTGGACCGACTTAGTATACCAGAACTACTTGCTATCAATCAAACAAGAACTATTATCAAGGTCAATATCAAAGCAAAAGTGCGAGCCATCAAAATCAAGGACAAACTCCAAGTCAGAATCAAACCAAGGATAACAACCAGTATGACATTATCGCTCAACTGTTCGATTTTGTAAAAAGGCAAGCTTCAATAAATGACCAGCTTACTCAAAGCACCATCACAAACTCAGGAGTGATAACTATGATGCAAACTCAGATGGTCGACATGCCAACTCATTAAAGATAAATTGATCAATAGTTAGCCCAGTTGGCAGAACTTGTGAAGAATCCCCAGGGAAGATCCCATCAAACACAGACACCACAAAGATGGCTACTTTGCAGTCGGAGAAAGTTGTAGAAAAAAACAAGAAGAAATTCGCCATGAAAAGAAAAGGCGATCAATCAAAAGACTAAACATATTGTTTTAAAGGAGGAATCTGAAAGAGGGGAACCAGAAAAGGAAGACAAGGCTGAAGCCACTATGTCGACAAAGAAGAAAGATGCAAAGAGAAGAAGTCTGATCCCACCAAAGATAACTTTACGCAAAGAAATCCATATGCACCAAGAGTCTCATTCCCTTACAAATTGATTAAAACTCATTTAAAGAAGAGATATGAAAAGTTCATGCCGTTTCTAGATGCCATTGAGGAAATTCCTACCTATGCCAAGTTCTTCAAAGACTTGATCAGGAAGAGGAGGAGAGGTGATCACGCTGAGACAGTACAACTAGCCAAGATGTTAGGTGCCTTTATTCAAGCCACCATGCCGACAAAGAAGAGAGATCTGGGAGCATTTACTATTCCTTTCAATGTTGAAGACAATGTAGAAAGAAATGGACTCACTGATCTAGGAGCAAGTGTCAACCTTATGCCCCTTTCTTTAGCCCAAAATCTTGAGCTGACAGATAGGGTGAAGACAGGTATGAGAATTTAGCTTGTCGACCACACCTTTACAAAGCCAGTAGGAGTGGTAGAGGATGTCCCTATCCACGTCGGAAGATTCTTTATACCTTGTGATATAGTGGTGATTGACACCGACGAAGATCCATCATGCCCCATGATATTTAGAAGATCATTCCTCGCCACTGGGATAGCTCTGATAGATGTCGCAGAGGGAATCATAACACTCCACGTAGGTAATGATCACATTGATGTTTGTGCACAAGACACCATGAGAGGATCCTCTTTGTTTGAGTCAGTGTATTTTATGGACAATTATACTCAATATTATGAGGAAATACAAGAAAGTAATGCAATCGTCAACCCTCTCATGCGAGATTTAAACAATCTTGATCCCAGTCTAGAAGATCCTGAAGTAGTTGAGATTTTGGTTTATTTGAATCAACCTGAATAGGAGGTTTTCAGTGAAAAAGAAGGTACAGTAGAAACTATGATGTATGCCTCTCTAGATCAGACACCAAAAGAAGGCTACACCAGAACCAAAACTCAAGCTGAAGCAACTCCAAGAAGGGCTAAAGTATGAATTCCTAGATACTGATGGAAGAAACCCTATTATCATAAAATCTTCTTTGATTGAAGATCAAAAGGAGAAGTTTTTAAAGGAACTCAAACCACGAAGGAAAGCTATAAGTTATTCTGTGAAAGATATAAAGGGCCTCAGCCAAACTCTATGTATGCATAGAATTAATCTAGAGGAAACTGCTAAACCTTTGGCTCAGCCACTAAGAAAGATGAATCAGATGCTGAAAGAAGTCACAAAGAAAGAAGTTATTAAGTTACGAGATGCCATAATCATTTACCCCATCAGTGACAACAAATAGGTTAGCTCGATCCATGTTGTACCTAAGAAAGGTGGAATGACTGTAGTGAAGGGAAGTAATGGGGATGAAGTAGCCACTTGGATGGTTACCATGTGGATAATGTGCATGGACTAATGCAAGCTTAATACCGCCACAAGAAAAGACCACTTTCCCTTACCTTTTATTGACCAAGTTCTAGAAAGGCTGGCGGAGCAATCATATTTCTATTTTCTTGATGAATTTTCTAGATGTCACCAAGTCCCTATCCACCCTGATGATTAAGAAAAGACCACTTTCACATGTGTCTATGGGACATACACCTTCAGAAGAATGCCTTTCGGATTATGTAATTGATAACACCAATTTTTGTGATGTTTTTGCCCTTTATTCTGTTATCAAAACTGCCCTTTTCTGCCATTTTCCTCTCTTTTATAAGTACTTTTGCAATAATTGGCCAAGCAACGCTCTTAATCCAATATTTCCATCTTTTGCAGAGTTTTTCCTCATTTTGGTACGATAAGGCCGTCTCGGCCCACAAATAAGTTCAAGTCTGCATCGGCCTTCCTGATGCCCGATACGACCTCTGCCCGACAGGGTGGAGCGAAACAACGACGCACGACAAGGGGATGCCACGCAAGAAGAAACTGACGGACGACACGTCTTCTACCTGACAGGGAGCCAAATTCGCCACGACAACCCAAGCTTGTCGCGCGACAACCCAAGCTTGTCGCGCGACACAGCCACCCACCGGTAGGCGCCGCCCGTCACGTGACCGACAGCCGACACCCCTGTACCGAGCGATACCAGTATCGACCGCCCACCGACCTGTGAATAAGGAGGACACGTGGCGCTTCGAGCACCATAACTTCCCCCAACCGCTGCCTATAAATAGCAGCTACAGGAAGCCGAAAAGATAGTTCGGACAGTTGGGAACTTTGAGCGATCTTTGGAAGAAAACTGCGAGAGCAAGAGTATCGCGCCCCAGTGCTTGTGCCGGGCAACTCTAGGTGAGCTCTTCCTCATCCCGAGAGGGAGGGGATGGTTCACTTAGGACCATCCCAGGCGACACTGTGGGCCGACATCGGCCAATGTAGACGAGCGACACAAGTGCCCGACAGTAGAACGCGTCGCTCCATGCCCGACACGATATCGAACCCGATACGCTTCGCCCGTCATGTGTGCCGCCCGAGAGGGTGCACCGCCCGACATGAGCATATCGGCCAGGGTCCTTGAGTGATACAGTCGGCCGTCATAGTGTGCCGCCCGACACTGCTGTATCGGGATAGGCCCCTGACCGGTATTAGGATGGAGAGCCACAGTAGCCTATCGTCCTTCTACATCAAGGAGGCGACATCTATCTTTAATTCTGTTATTTAATTCCTTACTTATGCAATGTATTAAGATCCGTAATGTTTATGGGAATGGAAAAGCTTAATTACTTGCTGCTCTATGCTTGGTGAAAAATGTTGGATGAGTGCTATGTTTGATATCTGAACTCTAGCTTGCATGTTTGGATCGCGTTTCGCTTAGCTACCGAATCGTGTTTTCCCTTTGCAACAACTTCGAGAGTTGTGTTGTGGCTCTAGTGTTTGGTCCGATTCTGGAGTACGAGAGTGCCTAGAACAGAGTTGTTTCAGTAACATTCCACTCTAACTTAAGTCCAGCAACCTCGAGAGGGGTGTTGATGCTTGGTTAGAGGTACCCGCTCTGAGAGGAGGGGTGCAAGATGTTACTGCTACCGTTTGTTTTACTGAAGTCTTATCCTTCGTACCTTGCTCTAGCTCTAGTTTTATCTTTCTGTTTCTGTTGCATGAAAACCCCTAAAAACTGCTAAATGACTAAAACCTTAAATCTTTCTTGTAGCTCCAGTTGGAGATAGTTTTCTTTGTTTTGTTTGTGACATCTTGTTGTTTCCCTTTTGGGAATTTATTATCTCTTTACACCTGCCGGAGAGTAGCGTGTCGATTCTGGGTTCTCAACACTACCACCCTTGTCCCTGTGTTCGACCCCGTATATCTACTTCGACCCCGTAAATAAAGTTGCGGGGGCCTAGAAGGATTCAGGTTATAAATGTAAAAGTCTGACTAACTTCAAATCCGCCTCCATTTTTGGACGCGTGATTTAGGCCGGTCAATAATGCACCCACTACTTTTTAGAGGTGCGTGATATCCATGTTTTAGATTTCCTAGAAGACATAATGGAGGTATTCATGGACAATTTCTTGATATATAGGCCCGACTTTGAGAGATGCCTTGAAAACCTGTCAAAGGTCTTACAAAGGCGCGAGGAGAAGCAACTTGTGCTTAATTGGGGAAAATGTCATTTTATGGTGACAAAAGGCATAGTTCTAGGACACAGAATATCTAAAAATGGCTTGGAAGTAGATAAAAGTAAGATTGAAGCTATATCAAAGTTACCCCTACCAAAATTCATCACAGGAGTGAGGACTTCTGGGACATGTTGGATATTGCAGAAAATTCATCAAGGGTTTCTCAAAGGTTGTGAAACCTTTATCAAATATCCTTGTTAAAGATGTGGATTTTGATTTCACTGAAATATGCCTCAAAGCATTCATTTTTCTGAAAAATGCCCTGACCACAACCCCTATACTTCAAGCACCTAATTGGGGATTGCCTTTTGAAATCATGTGTGATGCCAGCGATTAAGCCATTGGAGCTGTACTAGGGAAAAGAAAAGAAAAGAAGCACCACACGATCTACTATGCTAGTAGAACTCTCAATGAAGCTCAGGTAAACTACACCACAACCGAGAAAGGGATGCTAGCAATAGTGTTTGCTTTTGAAAAGTTCAGATCCTACTTAATATGATCCAAGGTGAAGGTGTATACAGATCATGGGGCCATCAAATATCTCATGCTAAAAAAGGACACAAAGCCGAGACTGTTGCGATGGGCTTTGTTTCTACAAGAGGTCAACCACAAAATCATAGACAAGAAAGGAAAGGATAATGTGGTGACTGACTACTTGTCTAGAATAGTATACACCGAAGAAAATCAGATACTAATGAATGAAAATTACGTAGATGAGGCCGTGATGCTAGCCAAGTCAGTCGAACCAAATCGGCCTTGGTTTGCTGATATGTGTAATTATCTGGCTTGCGAGCAATTGCCTCCCGAGATAACCTATAATAAAAAGAATAAACTTTTCTCTAACTTGGAGAATTATATTACTAGGATGACCCACTGTTGTTTAAGAAATGCTTCGACAACTTATACCAACATTGCGTTCCAGAAGAAGAGGTGCCTCAGATCCCCAGGGAATGCCATTCCTCACTTTATGGAGGCTACCATGGAGGCGACAGACTGAGCTAAGGTCCTACAGTCAGGCTTTTATTAGTCGACACTTTTCAAAGATGCTATGTCTTTTGTTAAATCATGTAAAGAATGCCAACTGGATGGAAATATTACAAAAAGAGATGAGATGCTTATGTCTGATTGGGTGGAAGTGGAGAACTTTGATATCTGGGGAGTGGATTATGTGGGACCCTTTCCCCCTCTAGAGGAAACAAGTACATTCTCATCACAGTATATTATGTCTCCAAGTGGGTAGAAGCTGTAGCAACCCCCTACTTGTGACTCTAAATCAGTTGTGAGACTATTCGAGAAGACCATTTCCCCTAGATTTGGGGTTCCATACACTGTCATTAGTGATGGGGGTCCCATTTCACAGAAAAATAGTTTGAAGCACTGCTAAAGAAGTACAGGGTCAAACATAAAGTAGCCACACCATACCACCCCCAGACGTCATGACAAGTCAAAGTTTCAAACTGAAAGATCAAGCAAATATTAGAGAAAACTATTGGCATGACCCATAAGGATTGGTCCATGAAGTTGGATGATGCCCTGTGGGCATATAGAACTGATTAAAAAACACCAACATGGACTACTCCCTACCGACTGATCTATAGAAAGTTGTGCCATTTGCCGATTGAACTAGAGTACAAGGCCCTTTGGGCCATCAAATTCTTAAACATGGATCTGGACAGAGCTGGAAAGAAAAGGTATTTGTAGCTTCAAAAGTTGGAGGAGATGAGGCTACATGCCTATGAGAATGCCCGTATCTACAAAAAAAGAACAAAGTTGTGGCATGACACCCACATCAAGCACAAGGATGTTTCCGAAGGTGAAAAGGTTCTGCTGTTCAATTCAAGAATCATGCTTTTTCTAGGAAAGCTCATATCGAGATGGTCTGGTCCATACTCTATTATAAAGATCTACCCATCTGGGGTAATGTAGATCACCACCGAAAAGACAGGTACATTTAAGGTTAATGGACACAGAGTAAAAATATACTATGAAGTTGAAACTTTTGTCAGGAGGACAAAACTAGATTTAAAAGAGCCACAACCGGTACCAGCTGAAGAACCATGAGAAGGAAGAAATGAGAGTCAGGCTAAAGGCTTTAAATTAGCACTTCTTGGGAGGTAAACCAAGGATTTACTGCTTTCTCAAATTTTGCAATGCTTTCTATTTCCTCTTTAAAGTAAATCATGTACATATTCAACTCTGAACTTTCTCTCTCTAAGTAGCCTTTGATTCCTCTAAAATAGATGGTCTATTATGAATTAACATTTTTTTATTTTATCCTCAACTGCTTTAATGATGTGCAACAATTCAAAAATATGAATGTATGCTCTTTAGACCCTTATATCAATCAAAACACCCTTTTAGTGTCTCAATCGCGACACCTGTCGCTGTCGAGACAAAAAGTGGTGTAGTTTAGCATCATGACCGAGACATGCATCGTGACCGCGATACCCATTACGGTCATGACACCCGCCGAGTATAAAATAGGAAGGTTTTTCAACAGTAGTTTCCCATTTTTTTTCTCTCTCTCCCTTTTCTCTCATGATGTGACATAAGAACCCTAGCAAAGCAACACCGTGGAGCCGTGAGCGATCGCGATCAAGACCAGACCACTAGAAGATGTCTGTGGAGGCCCTTTAGAGCGATGAGCACCCAACCATCACCACTGCCTCCTTCACCGTTCCCTCTCACCTCCTTCATTCTCTTCCTCTCTTACTTCGGGAAGGTACCATGCTCATTTCTCTCTCTGATGCATATCTTTATTTGATTCACACCTTTGTGCTTACTTCTTCTCGACACATTAATCATTATGATCCTATCTTCATATCTGATTTGTCATTCACCTAAACCCTATTTTCTACCCTTTGCCTTCACGCACGTTGGTTGCGGTGACGGTCGCCATCCACCTCTTTGAATTTGCTTTTGTTTTAGCACCAACGGTTACCCCCGCCCTCTCTACCTCTTCCTTCACCTATCCATCCAGTGTCACTGTCACAACGAGGTCTCGGTTGAGACACATGTCTCAACTGTGACGCACCTCACTCTCTTTCATGTCTTCTGACCAATCACGACCATGCCATTCATCTCAATCGCGACAGTCATCGTGATCGCAACCTTTTAGACAAACCTATCCCTCGGTCATGACACGTTGGCTATGAAATCTCTACTGCCTTTGTTCTATCTATATGGCCACTCACATTTTTTTATATTCCCTCTTCTGTCTACCATCCACATCTTCCACCATTCCTTTTCTTGATCAATCAGTTTCCCTGACTGCGATATACATTTTGGTCATGACACACTTTCATTGTCGCGACACCTGATCTTTTCATTTAAGTCAGAGTACCATGTTTTTAGTTGCACACGCATCACAGTCGTGATGGTCGTTCTGATTGTCGTGGTCACGATGGGTTCCCATTTAAGTTTCTGACCTATCTCGACCACGATATCCGTCGCGATCATGACAAACATCTTAATGTTGTGGTCGAAACAGTTTCATTATAATACCTATCTCGATCAATACTCTAGGAATAGAAACAACTGCATACCTAATTAGTAATTAATATCATGTACAATATTGACTATTGAGTACCTAACAACCCCATGTTGCTAAAAATTGTAGGATGTCAACCTCGACAATAGACACCTTGAAAAAGAAGGTGACTTATCTGAAAGGGGCAGAAAAGGCCCTTGAGCAAAACACCAAAGTGATGAACGATCACCCTAATTTCTCACCAAGAAAGAAACTCCGACTGGAGCTAATAAAGAAGAAATATGAGTATATTTTGGGACACAAGACACCAAAGGAATCTGAGGAGTCTCAGGGAACAACTGTTACGACCCCAATTTTGGGTTCATCTGTTGAGAAATGTAAACTCTCATATGGAACAAATAATGATGTAATATCCTTGATGATTGTATTGTGGGCTTTATTGGCTATTGGGACCAATAACAAGGAAATTCAATCAATTAAGAAATCGAGAAAAGAAAGATGTGGAAACCTCTAGAAGGTAAAGAACCTAATCCAAAGGCAGATTTCGTGCCACATGGGTTCCTTGGGTTCCAAGGAGTCCAGAGTTGCAAAGAAAAGCAATAAGAAAGGAAAAAGATTAATTAAGTATTTCTTTATTAAGAAAGAAATTGAAAACAATGGTAAAAGGTGGAAAATAAGTGAAAAGAGGTATAAATGAGTTATCCTTAGTGGAATTTCGTATTCCAAGGATTCCTAATGATAAAAGGAATACCAATGAGGAAAACAAAAGAGAAATAAAAGAGAAATCCTCAAAAAGGGATATTTTAATAAGAAATCAACCTAATAATGAGAAATAAACAAGATAATGTGAAATAATACATCTTGATGCATTTAAGAATAATGAGTATTTCCTTAAAAAGGAATTTTGAATTATTAAAGTTTCTTGGGGTCCAAGGAACCCCAATGGAGAAGAAAGAAAGAGAAAAGGCAAATAAAATAAAAGGATAATGTGATATATCATGAATGAGTTTTTAACATTATCAAAGAGAGATAAAAATAGATTGTGCATGTTTTTTTTGCCTTACAACATTGCCATATGGGAAGTCTATTAAATACTCTCTTCACAAAAAAAAGATACTTTCCCATGAAGGCAGACCCTAGTTGTGAAGGAGGCCAATATAAGGTAAGAAAAGGAGGTTTATCTTAGATCTAAGATAATGGTTGCGGTTACTTCCTAAATATAATACATTGCCAACGGTGAACAACTTGGACACCAAGCCACAGAGCCACACACCTTATATATAGAGAGAGAGGGTTGGGATACCCAATGTCCACATCCTAGTTGTGCCTCCTTCGACATCATGGTAGGGTGGGGTTTCTCTCCGTGGCATGCTGTTTGCCAATCTGACGACCTTGAGGGGGAACGGGAAGCAGGCTGCTTCACCCTTTCTTTTGCAACGATCTCCTACCCATGAACTATCTTAGCCTCCCTTTCCTCTCCCTACATCACCCTTCAATCCAGGTCGGTGAAGAAGCCAACATGACCACCAGTGCTCTTAACTCCTGATGCAGCCAGGCTGGAGTACACACCAGGGTTGGCGGCGGCACCCCGTCGCTGCAGCGACATGGAGGCATGCAAAAGCCTTTTGGGGTCACACCCTATGTGAGGGAGGGATCTGTGAAGCTAGTTTTGGCTAGCAAGGGTGGTTGGGATGGTGGTCGGGACAACGATGATGGGGGGGGGGGAGGCCGCTGCTGGCAATCGAGGAGCTCGACGCTGGAGTTCTCTACTGCAGTGCCGACAGTGGATGACTACGTACATACTGGCAGGAGTGAATTCCTGCATGACTAAGAGAGGTGTTGGGGGAGGACACCCTCGGCCGAAAGACCGGGCAATGTACGGTGGCTGGTTGTGCTGGTTGCAGGAGCGGCGCTCGGGACTACATGTGCGGACGCCGAACAACAGTGGCAGTCAAGCAGAGGCCCGCACGAAGCCACCGCAGTGTGAGTCTGCGACTGCAGATGGCGAGCGTCGCCTTGTGCAGGACCGGTGGGAAGCGACTTGCCAACACCGTGCGTGCGCACGCGAGCGGAGACGGGCTGGAGATACATCGCGAGGAGGGAGTGAGGTTTATGCCAAATGACTCGGGTGCCCAGGGCAGATGCGCTGAGTGCAAGGGGCACGCTCATCTTTTCCCAGGATCATACGCTAAATTTTGGTAAGGGAATTAGAGCTCTTAGCTGACGTGACATCGCCTAATTGGTCCAGATCAACTAATTCTTGCAATTAATCTAGTTATTTATTGGTAACTCATATTTCAATAAGTTATATATGAAAATTTATCAGGAGAACGAGTAGAATCCAAATAAAATATTCCTAATGCCTAAATATGATTCCTGTTCTAAAAGTATAGTTGATCCATGAATGTAGGGTGATTAATACATAGAAACCCTAATTCTTATTAATACATTGTTGACCATGTTAGATATGCTTCCTTGAGATTTAAACTGATGATGTGGAATATAATGGTAAATTAACATGATTATGATCTTTATGATGATAGTTAGATTTTCTAATCAATGCATATGAATAATAAGGTTTAAGGATTCTAACTTGTTAATTTAATTTAATGTAAGTGATCATAATGTAAGAATGAAATAGATTTGATGATCATGGCTAAACCTAATGTGAATTAGGGTTCTTGAGCCATTAAATCAATAACATGTGGATTAGGGTTTAGAACCATATCCTTAATGATAATTTCGATGCTAAGAAAACCTAAACCCTAGACTAGGGTTGAGTAGGGTTTAATGTGATTAATAATGTGAAGGTGACAATTTAGGGTTTATATACATGCAGATTATAGACGATGAATGCTTGATTTTCTTGGATATATTGATTGGCTTGATTGTATATACATGGAGTAAATGTTGAATAATCTGCATGACTCACCTTTGAGGTATGTGGTTATGCCTATGAATATCCCAAATTAGATTCCCGAGGATTTTCGAGGTTTTATCGATGACTTGAATTAAACTGTTGGATGCATTTAATTCTTGCAAATTATAATGTGAATATGACTATCACCTAAGATATGTGCCTACTAGCTCAGATCCTAGTCCCCTCTGTAGCTTCATAGATTGACCTAGTAAATGGCTACCAATGGGGTAGGTCCATCAGGTCATTAAATGACTTAGTAAATGGCTACCAATGGGGTAGGAACATCAAGTCATCATGAGTCAGGGATTGGGCTACCTTTGGGTAGGGCCATGCGACTCCATAACCCTAGGAATTGACTACCTGTATGGTAGGGCCATGGGGGTAAGGATCTACCATATGAGAGAGGTAGTATCCATGTCCACTGCAGGGACAATACAGAGATAGGGGATAGGCAAGGATTGAGTAGTATTGCTTAAAACGTAATCTTGGATGTTAAATGATATTTGGTTGACTATATTGTTAACATAGTTGCACATTTATTGTTTCCCCCACATACCAGCTTCTTGCTGACCGACGTTTTGTCTGTCGGCATTTTAGGTACAAATGAAAAGAACAAACAATAAAGTGGCATATGTGGTACTAAATGAAAAATAACGTACACAGGAGGATTAGTTAGATTGGCATCTTCATGGATAGAAGTTTAGAAATCCCAACTTTTAAAAGGTAAGCAAAGTTTTTTTTATTTTATACCAGTTTTCACTTTAGTTGGTAAAGTTTGTTAATTATTATTGATTATTTGTCGAACCTTTGATCCTGTTAATTAAATAACGGCTCTGACCTTCGGGTCTCCCTTAATTAGGGGTTGCCGGGAGGCGGGGTCGTTACAATTGGTATCAGAGCATAGGTTCCTCAATTAATCTTTAATAATTATTAAATTTTACAAATTCTGTAGAACCCAAGGGAGTTATTAGAGGATTTTCTGAAAGATGGAGGTGTCTAGAAAAGTATCACGTCCGGGGACTGGCAATATTTTCCTCCGCACCGCTAGTCAGAATACGAGGACTCCCGGATTGTGTGACTGCCTGGACGATGTCTTAGGATATGACTCGAAATAAGATACCTTTAGGACTCTCTCATCTTGTTCATCCCTTCTCAACTCAAATTCTGTTAAGGACCTTAAGGATTAGGGTTTCCTCTCTTCTCCTCACCCTCTTGAGGTATGTGTAAGGTTGATAAGGATTAAGGAATCCTCCACAAAATTAATAAAAATCATGTAAATAAGGTGTCATGGACATAAGCTTAAAGGAATATATACATGCTTAGGTCGTATGACACGAGTTGTCATTACCCTCAGGGGATACATGAGGATAGACCTCCTTGACTGGAGGATGAGTAGAGAGAGTTAGTCTTGGAGGTAGAAACCTCCATTAAAAGTAGAGACCTAGCACATCCTCTGAGGATGATGTTAACCCTAACCCTAAGTGAAGGTTAGAGAGAGATGACATGATGAGTTAGATGTCATGATAAACATGCCTTGGATGCCATATGAACCATGAGAAGTTGATGACCGGGTACCTTTGGCAACCCCACCCTGGGAAGGGTCGTGCATGTTTGAGCGAAGGATAGATCCTTCATGGATGAGGTTAGAGAAGAACCTATAAGAACCTCTTGGGCTGTTGCAAGTAGGATATAGCTTGCACCCAGAGTGCATCAGTAGTGTTGACAGTTGGATGAAACCCTAGACAAGGGGTCATGATGGATGGATTATGAGATAAGCATAAGGAGTTATGGATGATCTTGAGAAAACATAAGTTTAAGCATAGGCTTCACCTACGTAGAGGTATGCTTATGAGCTTGATCCTTCATGAAGAAAGGACCTCTTATAGAGAGGTTGGCTATAGGATTAGCTCTAGAGAGAGAGAAGACCTCAGGAAAGAAGGTTGGAAGCCTAAAACCCCAAAACTTGAGGAACTGTGGGAGTTGAGGATGATGCTTCTGGTACCCATGGTATAAGTGACTACCTACTGGATGAGATAGAGAGTGCTTTAGACACTGAGGAGGTTTAAGTCACCAGTTGTGAGGATTTATATGTCCTGGAAGAGGAATCAACTCCGAAGTGTTGCTCAAGTAGAAAGATCATGGAAGTACATGACATATATTGGACATGCTTGATTCATGATTAAGAGATTGAGCATGCAGTTGGACACCTGAAGGTGAACCTAGGGTTCCTAGGCCTAAGAGGGGGAGTAGTGTACCTAATGCTCATGAGGAGATTTGAGTCTCCATAGTTTCGAGCATGATACTACTCATGTGAAGAGGTAAAGGAAACCCCTTAAGTTAAGGGTATGTTTGATGAACCCCTCACCACTAAGTTGACCTAATGTTGAGGAAAGAGAACAAGTATGACCTAGCTTGGCTTTGTAGGTGTCTGTTTTGCCTTAGTAGCTTTCTAGGGCTAAGCATGCTCATGTGGATGTAGACCCTGAACTTAAGGACACGTGTGACCTTTGTTATCCAGGTGTAGTTTCCTCCCATCCTGGGAGAGGGACCCATTGGTAGGGTGTATACCAGTTTTGTTGGTTATGAGGTAATCTAAAGAGGTTTCAGAGGAACTTGTGAAGCTAGGTGAAAAGTACATGGCATGAGGACAAACCTGTAGACCCATAGATAACCATATCTAAGTGCATGTGGATGTGTTACCATGGAGGTAACCGACATGGGGCCTGACCAAGGTAGGCAGGTTGCCATGACCCCTATGAAGGGATGAAAGTCAATCATGAATGTAGAGAGAGATGAAGAAGGTTTGGGTAAGGTTTTAAGTTGAATCCTAAGTCTATCCTAGGGTAAGGTAGGGATAAGACCGATGAAAGAAGGAGTTTCCTAATTCCCTAGTTGCACATGACCATAGGGTCGGGAGGTAACAACTATCATTGTCTGAGGGCCATGGGTTGGGAGATTAATCACCTTCATGAACTCATGGGACCCAAAGGGCAGATGAGTAGGGCACTCTCTGGATGCATGAAGGAAGAGGGATGACTCCAAAAGTGTCGGCACCCTATAGACTTAGAGGAGATGACCAAGGATTGTGTGTAAACCCTAGTAGGTTCGAGACCAGTTTTCCATGAAAGTAATTTTTTTTTGATATCATGATGTGTGTAATGTGGAGACATGAGTTGCATGTTTCAACTTAGATTTGAAGGTGTACTGGCAAGGTGGGCTGTACCATCTCTACTCTTAAAATGGGAAGAACTCTGTATTTGGACGGCCGCCAAATGCTTATTTCTTCTTGTTATGGGAGTGAGAGATAGGACAGTACGCATGCCGCACACCAAGGGTAAAGATGATGTGAGTTGGAACGTTGCTATAAGGAATAAGGACAGAGATGATAACGTGCCCTGGTGGAGTGAATGATACATGGACAAGTACAAAAGATAAGAGTATTAAGGAAATCATCTTGTGAGGATGTTTTATCATGAGCCATTTGCAAGGGGATGGGCTCAGAGAGTTCTGATGAAGATAGACTTAGAGATGAGATGATAAGTGGAATACATGGAAGTGTATTTCTTTGACATTACCTAACACCTAAGGGTAAGAGGTGGTAATGAATGCTCTGGTTGAGATATAGTTGTCTAGTTTAGCTGGAAGCTAGAAGAAGTTGAGGTTGTTAGGCTAACCTTAAGCTGAGAAAAAAGAGATAAGTTTGGTTAACATTCAGATATAACGAGATATGTTGAACATGATTAGTGGTTGTTTGGATAGCCAGCCTAGTCCTTGATGTGGTAGAAGGATGGTTGTGGAACCCTGGATACACTTCTTTGGAAAGGAAGGTGATGAGACCCTGACTAAAGTGGTTTAGGGTTTCCGAGGTATCAATCTTAAGGAATCATGAGAATACAGAAGATCATGACTTAAGATCACCATACACCGTACTATGAAGAAGTAAAAATAGTTTTTGGATGTCTAAGGTGAAGTTTCATGTAGCATGTGGCCATGCAAGCTAGGAGGCGAAGGACGAACACCAGTAACCCAGTATATGGATATAATGTATAAAGAGTTCCCGAGAGGGAATGGGAGTTCATCACTGTGGATGTTGTGAGTCTCCCCTGGACCAAGGAAGGTCAAGGTGCAATATGGGTTATGGTAGATTGCCTTATCTAGATGAAAGATTACTATCAAGGGATAGATCGGGTTGAACTACATAAGAGAGAGATGGTTCAACCACACCGTGATGCGAGTTCAAAAGTTCTTGGGTATGACCAAGGTTCACTTCCATGAGGTGGAAGTGGATACATGAAGAACTCGATGATAGTATAGTTTATCACCCCATACTAATGGACAATATGATCTAGACTAGAGGGTCTGATGAGATCATGTGTGCTCATTTAGGGTGATACATAGAGATAGTTCTTAAGATGTGATGTTAACCACCATAGCCTTTATCGGGATGTAAGAAGTCTTATAGAGAGGGTGTGTCGGTCACCACTTCATTAAGATGATGTTGGTGAAGGAGGCCTCGCGAAGGTCAGAAAAGAACCACAGTGTGTGTAGATGAAGTCGCTTTGACCGTGCAATGGCTGAGAGAGATCCCAATGGTAACATGAGTCACGAGATGATGCAAAGTAGACTGACATGCAGCTCACTGTGGGAGAGAATGTGATGTGAAAATCTGACCTCTCTAAGCTACAGCTAAGAAAGCTGAGTCCCCGATATATGGGTTCATTTGAGATGGATTGGTGGAGACGGTTGTGTTTAGCCTTTCCCCTCAGGATAGCATGATGTATAATGTGTTCCATGAGTCTGATCTAGAGCACTATGTGAGGTACCCAAGCCATGTGCTGAGCCTTGAACCTATTCATTTTTTCAGAGGCTGAAATGTCCTAAGTCACCTATGAGGGTACAATATACCAAGGTAAGAAAGAACTCAGATGGAAGAATATGAGATGATAAAGGTTCTTAGGAAGCACTATGGAAAGGGAAAGGCCACATGGGAGCCATGATGGACGTATGAAAGGTTTATCCTGAATTGTTTGTTTGCTTGGTGGAATTTTGAGGGCAAAATTCTTATAAGAGGGGAAGGATGTTACGACCCCAATTTTGGGTTCATCTGTTGAGAAATGTAAACTCTCATATGGAACAAATAATGATGTAATAGCCTTGATGATTGTATTGTGGGCTTTATTGGCTATTGGGCCCAATAACAAGGAAATTCAATTAATTAAGAAATCGAGAAAAGAAAGATGTGGAAACCTCTAGAAGGTAAAGAACCTAATCCACAGGTGGATTTCGTGCCACATGGGTTCCTTGGGTTCCAAGGAGTCCAGAGTTGCAAAGAAAAGCAATAAGAAAGGAAAAATATTAATTAAGTATTTCTTTATTAAGAAAGAAATTGAAAACAATGGTAAAAGGTGGAAAATAAGTGAAAAGAGGTATACATGAGTTATCCTTAGTGGAATTTCGTATTCCAAGGATTCCTAATGATAAAAGGAACACCAATGAGGAAAACAAAAGAGAAATAAAAGAGAAATCCTCAAAAAGGGATATTTTAATAAGAAATCAACCTAATAATGAGAAATAAACAAGATAATGTGAAATAATGCATCTTGATGCATTTAAGAATAATGAGTATTTCCTTAAAAAGGAATTTTGAATTATTAAAGTTTCTTGGGGTCCAAGGAACCCCAATGGAGAAGAAAGAAAGAGAAAAGGCAAATAAAATAAAAGGATAATGTGATATATCATGAATGAGTTTTTAACATTATCAAAGAGAGATAAAAATAGATTGTACATGTTTCTTTTGCCTTACAACGTTGCCATATGGGAAGTATATTAAATACTCTCTTCACAACAAAAAGATACTTTCCCATGAAGGCAAACCCTAGTTGTGAAGGAGGCCAATATAAGGTAAGAAAAGGAGGTTTATCTCAGATCTAAGATAATGGTTGCGGTTACTTCCTAAATATAATACATTGCCAACGGTGAACAACTTGGACACCAAGTCACAGAGCCACACACCTTATATATAGAGAGAGAGGGTTGGGATACCCAATGTCCACAGCCTAGTTGTGCCTCCTTCGACATCATGGTAGGGTGGGGTTTCTCTCCGTTGCATACTGCTTGCCAATTTGATGACCTTGAGGGGGAACGGGAAGCAAGCTGCTTCACCCTTTCTATCACAACGATCTCCTACCCATGAAATATCTTAGCCTCCCTTTCCTCTCCCTACATCACCCTTCAATCCAGGTCGGTGAAGAAGCCAACATGACCACCAGTTCTCTTAACTCCTGATGCAGCCAGGCTGGAGTACGCACCAGGGTTGGCGGCAGCACCCCGTCGCAGCAGCGACATGGAGGCATGAAAAAGCCTTTTGGGGTGACACCCTATGTGAGGGAGGGATCTATGAAGCTAGTTTTGGCTAGCAAGGGTGGTTGGGATGGTGGTCGGGACAACGATGTTGAGAGGGGGGAGGCCGGTGCTGGCAATCGAGGAGCTCAACGCTGGAGTTCTCTACTGCATTGCCGGCATTGGATGACTACGTACGTACGGGCAGGAGTGAATTCCTGCGTGAGTAAGAGAGGTGTTGGGGGAGGACACCCTCGGCCGAAAGACCGGGCACTGTACGGTGGCTGGTTGTGCCGGTTGCGGGAGCGGCACTCAGGACTACATGTGCGGACGCCGAACAACAGTGGCAGTCAAGCAGAGGCCCGCACGAAGCCACCACAGCGCGAGTCTGCGACTGCAGATGGAGAGCGGGGCCTTGTGCAGGACCGGTGGGAGGCGACCTGCTAACGCCGTGCATGCGCACACGAGCGGAGACGGGCTGGAGATACCTCACGAGGAGGGAGACAGGTTTATGCCAAATGACTCGGGTGCCCAGGGCAGATGTGCTGAGTGCAAGGGGCATGCTCGTATTTTCCCAGGATCATACACTAAATTTTGGTAAGGGAATTAGAGCTCTTAGCTGACGTGACATCGCCTAATTGGTCCAGATCAACTCATTCTTGCAATTAATCTAGTTATTTATTGGTAACTCATATTTCAATAAGTTATATATGAAAATTTATCAGGAGAACGAGTAGAATCCAAATAAAATATTCCTAATGCCTAAATATGATTCCTGTTCTAAAAGTATAGTTGATCCATGAATGTAGGGTGATTAATACATAGAAACCCTAATTCTTATTAATACGTTATTGACCATGTTAGATATGCTTCCTTGAGATTTAAACTGATGATGTGGAATATAATGGTAAATTAACATGATTATGATCTTTATGATGATAGTTAGATTTTCTAATCAATGCATATGAATAATAAGGTTTAAGGATTCTAACTTGTTAATTTAATTTAATGTAAGTGATCATAATGTAAGAATGAAATAGATTTGATGATCATGGCTAAACCTAATGTGAATTAGGGTTCTTGAGCCATTAAATCAATAACATGTGGATTAGGGTTTAGAACCATATCCTTAATGATAATTTCGATGCTAAGAAAACCTAAACCCTAGACTAGGGTTGAGTAGGGTTTAATGTGATTAATAATGTGAAGGTGACAATTTAGGGTTTATATACATGCAGATTATAGACGATGAATGCTTGATTTTCTTGGATATATTGATTGGCTTGATTGTATATACATGGAGTAAATGTTGAATAATCTGCATGACTCACCTTTGAGGTATGTGGTTATGCCTATGAATATCCCGAATTAGATTCCCGAGGATTTTTGAGGTTTTATCGATGACTTGAATTAAACTGTTGGATGCATTTAATTCTTGCAAATTATAATGTGAATATGACTATCACCTAAGATATGTGCCTACTAGCTCAGATCCTAGTCCCCTCTGTAGCTTCATAGATTGACCTAGTAAATGGCTACCAATGGGGTAGGTCCATCAGGTCATTAAATGACTTAGTAAATGGCTACCAATGGGGTAGGAACATCAAGTCATCATGAGTCAGGGATTGGGCTACCTTTGGGTAGGGCCATGCGACTCCATAACCCTAGGAATTGACTACCTGTATGGTAGGGCCATGGGGGTAAGGATCTACCATATGAGAGAGGTAGTATCCATGTCCACTGCAGGGACAATACAGAGATAGGGGATAGGCAAGGATTGAGTAGTATTGCTTAAAATGTAATCTTGGATGTTAAATGATATTTGGTTGACTATATTGTTAACATAGTTGCACATTTATTGTTTCCCCCACATACCAGCTTCTTGCTGACCGACGTTTTGTCTGTCGGCATTTTAGGTACAAATGAAAAGAACAAACAATAAAGTGGCATATGTGGTACTAAATGAAAAATAACGTACACAGGAGGATTAGTTAGATTGGCATCTTCATGGATAGAAGTTTAGAAATCCCAACTTTTAAAAGGTAAGCAAAGTTTTTTTTATTTTATACCAGTTTTCACTTTAGTTGGTAAAGTTTGTTAATTATTATTGATTATTTGTCGAACCTTTGATCCTGTTAATTAAATAACGGCTCTGACCTTCGGGTCTCCCTTAATTAGGGGTTGCCGGGAGGCGGGGTCGTTACAATTGGTATCAGAGCATAGGTTCCTCAATTAATCTTTAATAATTATTAAATTTTACAAATTCTGTAGAACCCAAGGGAGTTATTAGAGGATTTTCTGAAAGATGGAGGTGTCTAGAAAAGTATCACGTCCGGGGACTGGCAATATTTTCCTCCGCACCGCTAGTCAGAATACGAGGACTCCCGGATTGTGTGACTGCCTGGACGATGTCTTAGGATATGACTCGAAATAAGATACCTTTAGGACTCTCTCATCTTGTTCATCCCTTCTCAACTCAAATTCTGTTAAGGACCTTAAGGATTAGGGTTTCCTCTCTTCTCCTCACCCTCTTGAGGTATGTGTAAGGTTGATAAGGATTAAGGAATCCTCCACAAAATTAATAAAAATCATGTAAATAAGGTGTCATGGACATAAGCTTAAAGGAATATATACATGCTTAGGTCGTATGACACGAGTTGTCATTACCCTCAGGGGATACATGAGGATAGACCTCCTTGACTGGAGGATGAGTAGAGAGAGTTAGTCTTGGAGGTAGAAACCTCCATTAAAAGTAGAGACCTAGCACATCCTCTGAGGATGATGTTAACCCTAACCCTAAGTGAAGGTTAGAGAGAGATGACATGATGAGTTAGATGTCATGATAAACATGCCTTGGATGCCATATGAACCATGAGAAGTTGATGACCGGGTACCTTTGGCAACCCCACCCTGGGAAGGGTCGTGCATGTTTGAGCGAAGGATAGATCCTTCATGGATGAGGTTAGAGAAGAACCTATAAGAACCTCTTGGGCTGTTGCAAGTAGGATATAGCTTGCACCCAGAGTGCATCAGTAGTGTTGACAGTTGGATGAAACCCTAGACAAGGGGTCATGATGGATGGATTATGAGATAAGCATAAGGAGTTATGGATGATCTTGAGAAAACATAAGTTTAAGCATAGGCTTCACCTACGTAGAGGTATGCTTATGAGCTTGATCCTTCATGAAGAAAGGACCTCTTATAGAGAGGTTGGCTGTAGGATTAGCTCTAGAGAGAGAGAAGACCTCAGGAAAGAAGGTTGGAAGCCTAAAACCCCAAAACTTGAGGAACTGTGGGAGTTGAGGATGATGCTTCTGGTACCCATGGTATAAGTGACTACCTACTGGATGAGATAGAGAGTGCTTTAGACACTGAGGAGGTTTAAGTCACCAGTTGTGAGGATTTATATGTCCTGGAAGAGGAATCAACTCCGAAGTGTTGCTCAAGTAGAAAGATCATGGAAGTACATGACATATATTGGACATGCTTGATTCATGATTAAGAGATTGAGCATGCAGTTGGACACCTGAAGGTGAACCTAGGGTTCCTAGGCCTAAGAGGGGGAGTAGTGTACCTAATGCTCATGAGGAGATTTGAGTCTCCATAGTTTCGAGCATGATACTACTCATGTGAAGAGGTAAAGGAAACCCCTTAAGTTAAGGGTATGTTTGATGAACCCCTCACCACTAAGTTGACCTAATGTTGAGGAAAGAGAACAAGTATGACCTAGCTTGGCTTTGTAGGTGTCTGTTTTGCCTTAGTAGCTTTCTAGGGCTAAGCATGCTCATGTGGATGTAGACCCTGAACTTAAGGACACGTGTGACCTTTGTTATCCAGGTGTAGTTTCCTCCCATCCTGGGAGAGGGACCCATTGGTAGGGTGTATACCAGTTTTGTTGGTTATGAGGTAATCTAAAGAGGTTTCAGAGGAACTTGTGAAGCTAGGTGAAAAGTACATGGCATGAGGACAAACCTGTAGACCCATAGATAACCATATCTAAGTGCATGTGGATGTGTTACCATGGAGGTAACCGACATGGGGCCTGACCCAAGGTAGGCAGGTTGCCATGACCCCTATGAAGGGATGAAAGTCAATCATGAATGTAGAGAGAGATGAAGAAGGTTTGGGTAAGGTTTTAAGTTGAATCCTAAGTCTATCCTAGGGTAAGGTAGGGATAAGACCGATGAAAGAAGGAGTTTCCTAATTCCCTAGTTGCACATGACCATAGGGTCGGGAGGTAACAACTATCATTGTCTGAGGGCCATGGGTTGGGAGATTAATCACCTTCATGAACTCATGGGACCCAAAGGGCAGATGAGTAGGGCACTCTCTGGATGCATGAAGGAAGAGGGATGACTCCAAAAGTGTCGGCACCCTATAGACTTAGAGGAGATGACCAAGGATTGTGTGTAAACCCTAGTAGGTTCGAGACCAGTTTTCCATGAAAGTAATTTTTTTTTTGATATCATGATGTGTGTAATGTGGAGACATGAGTTGCATGTTTCAACTTAGATTTGAAGGTGTACTGGCAAGGTGGGCTGTACCATCTCTACTCTTGAAATGGGAAGAACTCTGTATTTGGACGGCCGCCAAATGCTTATTTCTTCTTGTTATGGGAGTGAGAGATAGGACAGTACGCATGCCGCACACCAAGGGTAAAGATGATGTGAGTTGGAACGTTGCTATAAGGAATAAGGACAGAGATGATAACGTGCCCTGGTGGAGTGAATGATACATGGACAAGTACAAAAGATAAGAGTATTAAGGAAATCATCTTGTGAGGATGTTTTATCATGAGCCATTTGCAAGGGGATGGGCTCAGAGAGTTCTGATGAAGATAGACTTAGAGATGAGATGATAAGTGGAATACATGGAAGTGTATTTCTTTGACATTACCTAACACCTAAGGGTAAGAGGTGGTAATGAATGCTCTGGTTGAGATATAGTTGTCTAGTTTAGCTGGAAGCTAGAAGAAGTTGAGGTTGTTAGGCTAACCTTAAGCTGAGAAAAAAGAGATAAGTTTGGTTAACATTCAGATATAACGAGATATGTTGAACATGATTAGTGGTTGTTTGGATAGCCAGCCTAGTCCTTGATGTGGTAGAAGGATGGTTGTGGAACCCTGGATACACTTCTTTGGAAAGGAAGGTGATGAGACCCTGACTAAAGTGGTTTAGGGTTTCCGAGGTATCAATCTTAAGGAATCATGAGAATACAGAAGATCATGACTTAAGATCACCATACACCGTACTATGAAGAAGTAAAAATAGTTTTTGGATGTCTAAGGTGAAGTTTCATGTAGCATGTGGCCATGCAAGCTAGGAGGCGAAGGACGAACACCAGTAACCCAGTATATGGATATAATGTATAAAGAGTTCCCGAGAGGGAATGGGAGTTCATCACTGTGGATGTTGTGAGTCTCCCCTGGACCAAGGAAGGTCAAGGTGCAATATGGGTTATGGTAGATTGCCTTATCTAGATGAAAGATTACTATCAAGGGATAGATCGGGTTGAACTACATAAGAGAGAGATGGTTCAACCACACCGTGATGCGAGTTCAAAAGTTCTTGGGTATGACCAAGGTTCACTTCCATGAGGTGGAAGTGGATACATGAAGAACTCGATGATAGTACAGTTTATCACCCCATACTAATGGACAATATGATCTAGACTAGAGGGTCTGATAAGATCATGTGTGCTCATTTAGGGTGATACATAGAGATAGTTCTTAAGATGTGATGTTAACCACCATAGCCTTTATCGGGATGCAAGAAGTCTTATAGAGAGGGTGTGTCGGTCACCACTTCATTAAGATGATGTTGGTGAAGGAGGCCTCGCGAAGGTCAGAAAAGAACCACAGTGTGTGTAGATGAAGTCGCTTTGACCGTGCAATGGCTGAGAGAGATCCCAATGGTAACATGAGTCACGAGATGATGCAAAGTAGACTGACATGCAACTCACTGTGGGAGAGAATGTGATGTGAAAATCTGACCTCTCTAAGCTACAGCTAAGAAAGCTGAGTCCCCGATATATGGGTTCATTTGAGATGGATTGGTGGAGACGGTTGTGTTTAGCCTTTCCCCTCAGGATAGCATGATGTATAATGTGTTCCATGAGTCTGATCTAGAGCACTATGTGAGGTACCCAAGCCATGTGCTGAGCCTTGAACCTATTCATTTTTTCAGAGGCTGAAATGTCCTAAGTCACCTATGAGGGTACAATATACCAAGGTAAGAAAGAACTCAGATGGAAGAATATGAGATGATAAAGGTTCTTAGGAAGCACTATGGAAAGGGAAAGGCCACATGGGAGCCATGATGGACGTATGAAAGGTTTATCCTGAATTGTTTGTTTGCTTGGTGGAATTTTGAGGGCAAAATTCTTATAAGAGGGGAAGGATGTTACGACCCCAATTTTGGGTTCATCTGTTGAGAAATGTAAACTCTCATATGGAACAAATAATGATGTAATAGCCTTGATGATTGTATTGTGGGCTTTATTGGCTATTGGGCCCAATAACAAGGAAATTCAATTAATTAAGAAATCGAGAAAAGAAAGATGTGGAAACCTCTAGAAGGTAAAGAACCTAATCCACAGGTGGATTTCGTGCCACATGGGTTCCTTGGGTTCCAAGGAGTCCAGAGTTGCAAAGAAAAGCAATAAGAAAGGAAAAATATTAATTAAGTATTTCTTTATTAAGAAAGAAATTGAAAACAATGGTAAAAGGTGGAAAATAAGTGAAAAGAGGTATACATGAGTTATCCTTAGTGGAATTTCGTATTCCAAGGATTCCTAATGATAAAAGGAACACCAATGAGGAAAACAAAAGAGAAATAAAAGAGAAATCCTCAAAAAGGGATATTTTAATAAGAAATCAACCTAATAATGAGAAATAAACAAGATAATGTGAAATAATGCATCTTGATGCATTTAAGAATAATGAGTATTTCCTTAAAAAGGAATTTTGAATTATTAAAGTTTCTTGGGGTCCAAGGAACCCCAATGGAGAAGAAAGAAAGAGAAAAGGCAAATAAAATAAAAGGATAATGTGATATATCATGAATGAGTTTTTAACATTATCAAAGAGAGATAAAAATAGATTGTACATGTTTCTTTTGCCTTACAACGTTGCCATATGGGAAGTATATTAAATACTCTCTTCACAACAAAAAGATACTTTCCCATGAAGGCAAACCCTAGTTGTGAAGGAGGCCAATATAAGGTAAGAAAAGGAGGTTTATCTCAGATCTAAGATAATGGTTGCGGTTACTTCCTAAATATAATACATTGCCAACGGTGAACAACTTGGACACCAAGTCACAGAGCCACACACCTTATATATAGAGAGAGAGGGTTGGGATACCCAATGTCCACAGCCTAGTTGTGCCTCCTTCGACATCATGGTAGGGTGGGGTTTCTCTCCGTTGCATACTGCTTGCCAATTTGATGACCTTGAGGGGGAACGGGAAGCAAGCTGCTTCACCCTTTCTATCACAACGATCTCCTACCCATGAAATATCTTAGCCTCCCTTTCCTCTCCCTACATCACCCTTCAATCCAGGTCGGTGAAGAAGCCAACATGACCACCAGTTCTCTTAACTCCTGATGCAGCCAGGCTGGAGTACGCACCAGGGTTGGCGGCAGCACCCCGTCGCAGCAGCGACATGGAGGCATGAAAAAGCCTTTTGGGGTGACACCCTATGTGAGGGAGGGATCTATGAAGCTAGTTTTGGCTAGCAAGGGTGGTTGGGATGGTGGTCGGGACAACGATGTTGAGAGGGGGGAGGCCGGTGCTGGCAATCGAGGAGCTCAACGCTGGAGTTCTCTACTGCATTGCCGGCATTGGATGACTACGTACGTACGGGCAGGAGTGAATTCCTGCGTGAGTAAGAGAGGTGTTGGGGGAGGATACCCTCGGCCGAAAGACCGGGCACTGTACGGTGGCTGGTTGTGCCGGTTGCGGGAGCGGCACTCAGGACTACATGTGCGGACGCCGAACAACAGTGGCAGTCAAGCAGAGGCCCGCACGAAGCCACCACAGCGCGAGTCTGCGACTGCAGATGGAGAGCGGGGCCTTGTGCAGGACCGGTGGGAGGCGACCTGCCAACGCCGTGCATGCGCACACGAGCGGAGACGGGCTGGAGATACCTCACGAGGAGGGAGACAGGTTTATGCCAAATGACTCGGGTGCCCAGGGCAGATGTGCTGAGTGCAAGGGGCATGCTCGTATTTTCCCAGGATCATACACTAAATTTTGGTAAGGGAATTAGAGCTCTTAGCTGACGTGACATCGCCTAATTGGTCCAGATCAACTCATTCTTGCAATTAATCTAGTTATTTATTGGTAACTCATATTTCAATAAGTTATATATGAAAATTTATCAGGAGAACGAGTAGAATCCAAATAAAATATTCCTAATGCCTAAATATGATTCCTGTTCTAAAAGTATAGTTGATCCATGAATGTAGGGTGATTAATACATAGAAACCCTAATTCTTATTAATACGTTATTGACCATGTTAGATATGCTTCCTTGAGATTTAAACTGATGATGTGGAATATAATGGTAAATTAACATGATTATGATCTTTATGATGATAGTTAGATTTTCTAATCAATGCATATGAATAATAAGGTTTAAGGATTCTAACTTGTTAATTTAATTTAATGTAAGTGATCATAATGTAAGAATGAAATAGATTTGATGATCATGGCTAAACCTAATGTGAATTAGGGTTCTTGAGCCATTAAATCAATAACATGTGGATTAGGGTTTAGAACCATATCCTTAATGATAATTTCGATGCTAAGAAAACCTAAACCCTAGACTAGGGTTGAGTAGGGTTTAATGTGATTAATAATGTGAAGGTGACAATTTAGGGTTTATATACATGCAGATTATAGACGATGAATGCTTGATTTTCTTGGATATATTGATTGGCTTGATTGTATATACATGGAGTAAATGTTGAATAATCTGCATGACTCACCTTTGAGGTATGTGGTTATGCCTATGAATATCCCGAATTAGATTCCCGAGGATTTTTGAGGTTTTATCGATGACTTGAATTAAACTGTTGGATGCATTTAATTCTTGCAAATTATAATGTGAATATGACTATCACCTAAGATATGTGCCTACTAGCTCAGATCCTAGTCCCCTCTGTAGCTTCATAGATTGACCTAGTAAATGGCTACCAATGGGGTAGGTCCATCAGGTCATTAAATGACTTAGTAAATGGCTACCAATGGGGTAGGAACATCAAGTCATCATGAGTCAGGGATTGGGCTACCTTTGGGTAGGGCCATGCGACTCCATAACCCTAGGAATTGACTACCTGTATGGTAGGGCCATGGGGGTAAGGATCTACCATATGAGAGAGGTAGTATCCATGTCCACTGCAGGGACAATACAGAGATAGGGGATAGGCAAGGATTGAGTAGTATTGCTTAAAATGTAATCTTGGATGTTAAATGATATTTGGTTGACTATATTGTTAACATAGTTGCACATTTATTGTTTCCCCCACATACCAGCTTCTTGCTGACCGACGTTTTGTCTGTCGGCATTTTAGGTACAAATGAAAAGAACAAACAATAAAGTGGCATATGTGGTACTAAATGAAAAATAACGTACACAGGAGGATTAGTTAGATTGGCATCTTCATGGATAGAAGTTTAGAAATCCCAACTTTTAAAAGGTAAGCAAAGTTTTTTTTATTTTATACCAGTTTTCACTTTAGTTGGTAAAGTTTGTTAATTATTATTGATTATTTGTCGAACCTTTGATCCTGTTAATTAAATAACGGCTCTGACCTTCGGGTCTCCCTTAATTAGGGGTTGCCGGGAGGCGGGGTCATTACAATTGGTATCAGAGCATAGGTTCCTCAATTAATCTTTAATAATTATTAAATTTTACAAATTCTGTAGAACCCAAGGGAGTTATTAGAGGATTTTCTGAAAGATGGAGGTGTCTAGAAAAGTATCACGTCCGGGGACTGGCAATATTTTCCTCCGCACCGCTAGTCAGAATACGAGGACTCCCGGATTGTGTGACTGCCTGGACGATGTCTTAGGATATGACTCGAAATAAGATACCTTTAGGACTCTCTCATCTTGTTCATCCCTTCTCAACTCAAATTCTGTTAAGGACCTTAAGGATTAGGGTTTCCTCTCTTCTCCTCACCCTCTTGAGGTATGTGTAAGGTTGATAAGGATTAAGGAATCCTCCACAAAATTAATAAAAATCATGTAAATAAGGTGTCATGGACATAAGCTTAAAGGAATATATACATGCTTAGGTCGTATGACACGAGTTGTCATTACCCTCAGGGGATACATGAGGATAGACCTCCTTGACTGGAGGATGAGTAGAGAGAGTTAGTCTTGGAGGTAGAAACCTCCATTAAAAGTAGAGACCTAGCACATCCTCTGAGGATGATGTTAACCCTAACCCTAAGTGAAGGTTAGAGAGAGATGACATGATGAGTTAGATGTCATGATAAACATGCCTTGGATGCCATATGAACCATGAGAAGTTGATGACCGGGTACCTTTGGCAACCCCACCCTGGGAAGGGTCGTGCATGTTTGAGCGAAGGATAGATCCTTCATGGATGAGGTTAGAGAAGAACCTATAAGAACCTCTTGGGCTGTTGCAAGTAGGATATAGCTTGCACCCAGAGTGCATCAGTAGTGTTGACAGTTGGATGAAACCCTAGACAAGGGGTCATGATGGATGGATTATGAGATAAGCATAAGGAGTTATGGATGATCTTGAGAAAACATAAGTTTAAGCATAGGCTTCACCTACGTAGAGGTATGCTTATGAGCTTGATCCTTCATGAAGAAAGGACCTCTTATAGAGAGGTTGGCTGTAGGATTAGCTCTAGAGAGAGAGAAGACCTCAGGAAAGAAGGTTGGAAGCCTAAAACCCCAAAACTTGAGGAACTGTGGGAGTTGAGGATGATGCTTCTGGTACCCATGGTATAAGTGACTACCTACTGGATGAGATAGAGAGTGCTTTAGACACTGAGGAGGTTTAAGTCACCAGTTGTGAGGATTTATATGTCCTGGAAGAGGAATCAACTCCGAAGTGTTGCTCAAGTAGAAAGATCATGGAAGTACATGACATATATTGGACATGCTTGATTCATGATTAAGAGATTGAGCATGCAGTTGGACACCTGAAGGTGAACCTAGGGTTCCTAGGCCTAAGAGGGGGAGTAGTGTACCTAATGCTCATGAGGAGATTTGAGTCTCCATAGTTTCGAGCATGATACTACTCATGTGAAGAGGTAAAGGAAACCCCTTAAGTTAAGGGTATGTTTGATGAACCCCTCACCACTAAGTTGACCTAATGTTGAGGAAAGAGAACAAGTATGACCTAGCTTGGCTTTGTAGGTGTCTGTTTTGCCTTAGTAGCTTTCTAGGGCTAAGCATGCTCATGTGGATGTAGACCCTGAACTTAAGGACACGTGTGACCTTTGTTATCCAGGTGTAGTTTCCTCCCATCCTGGGAGAGGGACCCATTGGTAGGGTGTATACCAGTTTTGTTGGTTATGAGGTAATCTAAAGAGGTTTCAGAGGAACTTGTGAAGCTAGGTGAAAAGTACATGGCATGAGGACAAACCTGTAGACCCATAGATAACCATATCTAAGTGCATGTGGATGTGTTACCATGGAGGTAACCGACATGGGGCCTGACCCAAGGTAGGCAGGTTGCCATGACCCCTATGAAGGGATGAAAGTCAATCATGAATGTAGAGAGAGATGAAGAAGGTTTGGGTAAGGTTTTAAGTTGAATCCTAAGTCTATCCTAGGGTAAGGTAGGGATAAGACCGATGAAAGAAGGAGTTTCCTAATTCCCTAGTTGCACATGACCATAGGGTCGGGAGGTAACAACTATCATTGTCTGAGGGCCATGGGTTGGGAGATTAATCACCTTCATGAACTCATGGGACCCAAAGGGCAGATGAGTAGGGCACTCTCTAGATGCATGAAGGAAGAGGGATGACTCCAAAAGTGTCGGCACCCTATAGACTTAGAGGAGATGACCAAGGATTGTGTGTAAACCCTAGTAGGTTCGAGACCAGTTTTCCATGAAAGTAATTTTTTTTTGATATCATGATGTGTGTAATGTGGAGACATGAGTTGCATGTTTCAACTTAGATTTGAAGGTGTACTGGCAAGGTGGGCTGTACCATCTCTACTCTTGAAATGGGAAGAACTCTGTATTTGGACGGCCGCCAAATGCTTATTTCTTCTTGTTATGGGAGTGAGAGATAGGACAGTACGCATGCCGCACACCAAGGGTAAAGATGATGTGAGTTGGAACGTTGCTATAAGGAATAAGGACAGAGATGATAACGTGCCCTGGTGGAGTGAATGATACATGGACAAGTACAAAAGATAAGAGTATTAAGGAAATCATCTTGTGAGGATGTTTTATCATGAGCCATTTGCAAGGGGATGGGCTCAGAGAGTTCTGATGAAGATAGACTTAGAGATGAGATGATAAGTGGAATACATGGAAGTGTATTTCTTTGACATTACCTAACACCTAAGGGTAAGAGGTGGTAATGAATGCTCTGGTTGAGATATAGTTGTCTAGTTTAGCTGGAAGCTAGAAGAAGTTGAGGTTGTTAGGCTAACCTTAAGCTGAGAAAAAAGAGATAAGTTTGGTTAACATTCAGATATAACGAGATATGTTGAACATGATTAGTGGTTGTTTGTATAGCCAGCCTAGTCCTTGATGTGGTAGAAGGATGGTTGTGGAACCCTGGATACACTTCTTTGGAAAGGAAGGTGATGAGACCCTGACTAAAGTGGTTTAGGGTTTCCGAGGTATCAATCTTAAGGAATCATGAGAATACAGAAGATCATGACTTAAGATCACCATACACCGTACTATGAAGAAGTAAAAATAGTTTTTGGATGTCTAAGGTGAAGTTTCATGTAGCATGTGGCCATGCAAGCTAGGAGGCGAAGGACGAACACCAGTAACCCAGTATATGGATATAATGTATAAAGAGTTCCCGAGAGGGAATGGGAGTTCATCACTGTGGATGTTGTGAGTCTCCCCTGGACCAAGGAAGGTCAAGGTGCAATATGGGTTATGGTAGATTGCCTTATCTAGATGAAAGATTACTATCAAGGGATAGATCGGGTTGAACTACATAAGAGAGAGATGGTTCAACCACACCGTGATGCGAGTTCAAAAGTTCTTGGGTATGACCAAGGTTCACTTCCATGAGGTGGAAGTGGATACATGAAGAACTCGATGATAGTACAGTTTATCACCCCATACTAATGGACAATATGATCTAGACTAGAGGGTCTGATGAGATCATGTGTGCTCATTTAGGGTGATACATAGAGATAGTTCTTAAGATGTGATGTTAACCACCATAGCCTTTATCGGGATGCAAGAAGTCTTATAGAGAGGGTGTGTCGGTCACCACTTCATTAAGATGATGTTGGTGAAGGAGGCCTCGCGAAGGTCAGAAAAGAACCACAGTGTGTGTAGATGAAGTCGCTTTGACCGTGCAATGGCTGAGAGAGATCCCAATGGTAACATGAGTCACGAGATGATGCAAAGTAGACTGACATGCAACTCACTGTGGGAGAGAATGTGATGTGAAAATCTGACCTCTCTAAGCTACAGCTAAGAAAGCTGAGTCCCCGATATATGGGTTCATTTGAGATGGATTGGTGGAGACGGTTGTGTTTAGCCTTTCCCCTCAGGATAGCATGATGTATAATGTGTTCCATGAGTCTGATCTAGAGCACTATGTGAGGTACCCAAGCCATGTGCTGAGCCTTGAACCTATTCATTTTTTCAGAGGCTGAAATGTCCTAAGTCACCTATGAGGGTACAATATACCAAGGTAAGAAAGAACTCAGATGGAAGAATATGAGATGATAAAGGTTCTTAGGAAGCACTATGGAAAGGGAAAGGCCACATGGGAGCCATGATGGACGTATGAAAGGTTTATCCTGAATTGTTTGTTTGCTTGGTGGAATTTTGAGGGCAAAATTCTTATAAGAGGGGAAGGATGTTACGACCCCAATTTTGGGTTCATCTGTTGAGAAATGTAAACTCTCATATGGAACAAATAATGATGTAATAGCCTTGATGATTGTATTGTGGGCTTTATTGGCTATTGGGCCCAATAACAAGGAAATTCAATTAATTAAGAAATCGAGAAAAGAAAGATGTGGAAACCTCTAGAAGGTAAAGAACCTAATCCACAGGTGGATTTCGTGCCACATGGGTTCCTTGGGTTCCAAGGAGTCCAGAGTTGCAAAGAAAAGCAATAAGAAAGGAAAAATATTAATTAAGTATTTCTTTATTAAGAAAGAAATTGAAAACAATGGTAAAAGGTGGAAAATAAGTGAAAAGAGGTATACATGAGTTATCCTTAGTGGAATTTCGTATTCCAAGGATTCCTAATGATAAAAGGAACACCAATGAGGAAAACAAAAGAGAAATAAAAGAGAAATCCTCAAAAAGGGATATTTTAATAAGAAATCAACCTAATAATGAGAAATAAACAAGATAATGTGAAATAATGCATCTTGATGCATTTAAGAATAATGAGTATTTCCTTAAAAAGGAATTTTGAATTATTAAAGTTTCTTGGGGTCCAAGGAACCCCAATGGAGAAGAAAGAAAGAGAAAAGGCAAATAAAATAAAAGGATAATGTGATATATCATGAATGAGTTTTTAACATTATCAAAGAGAGATAAAAATAGATTGTACATGTTTCTTTTGCCTTACAACGTTGCCATATGGGAAGTATATTAAATACTCTCTTCACAACAAAAAGATACTTTCCCATGAAGGCAAACCCTAGTTGTGAAGGAGGCCAATATAAGGTAAGAAAAGGAGGTTTATCTCAGATCTAAGATAATGGTTGCGGTTACTTCCTAAATATAATACATTGCCAACGGTGAACAACTTGGACACCAAGTCACGGAGCCACACACCTTATATATAGAGAGAGAGGGTTGGGATACCCAATGTCCACAGCCTAGTTGTGCCTCCTTCGACATCATGGTAGGGTGGGGTTTCTCTCCGTTGCATACTGCTTGCCAATTTGATGACCTTGAGGGGGAACGGGAAGCAAGCTGCTTCACCCTTTCTATCACAACGATCTCCTACCCATGAAATATCTTAGCCTCCCTTTCCTCTCCCTACATCACCCTTCAATCCAGGTTGGTGAAGAAGCCAACATGACCACCAGTTCTCTTAACTCCTGATGCAGCCAGGCTGGAGTACGCACCAGGGTTGGCGGCAGCACCCCGTCGCAGCAGCGACATGGAGGCATGAAAAAGCCTTTTGGGGTGACACCCTATGTGAGGGAGGGATCTATGAAGCTAGTTTTGGCTAGCAAGGGTGGTTGGGATGGTGGTCGGGACAACGACGTTGAGAGGGGGGAGGCCGGTGCTGGCAATCGAGGAGCTCAACGCTGGAGTTCTCTACTGCATTGCCGGCAGTGGATGACTACGTACGTACGGGCAGGAGTGAATTCCTGCGTGAGTAAGAGAGGTGTTGGGGGAGGACACCCTCGGCTGAGAGACCGGGCACTGTACGGTGGATGGTTGTGCCGGTTGCGGGAGCGGCACTCAGGACTACATGTGCGGACGCTGAACAACAGTGGCAGTCAAGCAGAGGCCCGCACGAAGCCACCACAGCGCGAGTCCGCGACTGCAGATGGAGAGCGGGGCCTTGTGCAGGACCGGTGGGAGGCGACCTGCCAACGCCGTGCATGCGCACACGAGCGGAGACGGGCTGGAGATACCTCACGAGGAGGGAGACAGGTTTATGCCAAATGACTCGGGTGCCCAGGGCAGATGTGTTGAGTGCAAGGGGCATGCTCGTATTTTCCCAGGATCATACACTAAATTTTGGTAAGGGAATTAGAGCTCTTAGCTGACGTGACATCGCCTAATTGGTCCAGATCAACTCATTCTTGCAATTAATCTAGTTATTTATTGGTAACTCATATTTCAATAAGTTATATATGAAAATTTATCAGGAGAACGAGTAGAATCCAAATAAAATATTCCTAATGCCTAAATATGATTCCTGTTCTAAAAGTATAGTTGATCCATGAATGTAGGGTGATTAATACATAGAAACCCTAATTCTTATTAATACGTTATTGACCATGTTAGATATGCTTCCTTGAGATTTAAACTGATGATGTGGAATATAATGGTAAATTAACATGATTATGATCTTAATGATGATAATTATATTTTCTAATCAATGCATGTGAATAATAAGGTTTAAGGATTCTAACTTGTTAATTTAATTTAATGTAAGTGATCATAATGTAAGAATGAAATAGATTTGATGATCATGGCTAAACCTAATGTGAATTAGGGTTCTTGAGCCATTAAATCAATAACATGTGGATTAGGGTTTAGAAACATATCCTTAATGATAAATTTGATGCTAAGAAAACCTAAACCCTAGACTAGGGTTGAGTAGGGTTTAATATGATTAATAATGTGAAGGTGACAATTTAGGTTTTATATACATGCAGATTATAGACGATGAATGCTTGATTTGCTTGGATCTGTTGATTGGCTTAATTGTATATACATGGAGTAAATGTTGAATAATCTGCATGACTCACCTTTGAGGTATGTGGTTACGCCTATGAATATCCCGAATTAGATTCCCGAGGATTTTTGAGGTTTTATCGATGACTTGAATTAAACTGTTGGATGCATTTAATTCTTGCAAATTATAATGTGAATATGACTATCACCTAAGATATGTGCCTACTAGCTCAGATCCTAGTCCCCTCTGTAGCTTCATAGATTGACCTAGTAAATGGCTACCAATGGGGTAGGTCCATCAGGTCATTAAATGACTTAGTAAATGTCTACCAATGGGGTAGGACCATCAAGTCATCATGAGTCAGGGATTGGGCTACCTTTGGGTAGGGCCATGCGACTCCATAACCCTAGGAATTGGCTACCTGTGTGGTAGGGCCATGGGGGTAAGGATCTACCATATGAGAGAGGTAGTATCCATGTCCACTGCAGGGATAGTACAGAGATAGGGGATAGGCAAGGATTGAGTAGTATTGCTTAAAACGTAATCTTGGATGTTAAATGATATTTGGTTGACTATATTGTTAACATAGTTGCACATTTATTGTTTCCCCCACATACCAGCTTCTTGCTGAGCGACGTTTTGTCTGTCGGCGTTTTAGGTACAAATGAAAAGAACAAACAATAAAGTGGCATATGTGGTACTAAATAAAAAATAACATACACAGGAGGATTAGTTAGATTGGCATCTTCATGGATAGAAGTTTAGAAAACCCAACTTTTAAAAGGTAAGCAAAGTTTTTTTATATTTTATACCAGTTTTCACTTTAGTTGGTAAAGTTTGTTAATTATTATTGATTATTTGTCGAACCTTTGATCCTGTTAATTGAATAATGGCTCTGACGTTCGGGTCTTCCTTAATTGGGGGTTACCAGGAGGTGGGGTCGTTACAACCACAGAGATAGAGACTTCAGAATACAAACCTAAAGAGGAAGTGCCTAAGCAGAAGGGGAAGCGAAAGGCCGTTGCGCCAGTGGAAACCAAATCAAAGAAGTTGAAGAAGATAGTGAAGGTTGACTTTGGGACAGTAGAGAGAAAAGAACCTACTGTAAAGGCTACAACAATGGGGCAATCAATAGCCTTCATACCACAAGACCCAGTGCATAAATCCTATGATGAGATGATCAAGACTACTAAAATGTTCAAGCCCACGAGGTACATTGATGCTGAAGATTTCAAGAAGCTAGGGATCCATGATGAAATAATGGATTTCCTCAGGGGAGCAAACCTGCACCATATCAGTGTATCTAAAACAATCTCTCTGACACAACTCATTACCGAGTTCATATCCTAAATTGAAGTAGTCGTCGTCAATAACAAAGAAAGGAGGGAAAGAGGAGGAGATTTCAAGCTACATGTGAAAATGGGAGGAAAGGAGTAGTATGTGAAGGAGGAAATTTTGAACAAAATCTTTATAGATAATGATGAAGAAGCTAAGGCTTGCTTAGCAACATCGGGAGACAAAACCACTATAGGGTATAATAGCCATAAGACATGGGAGAAGCTCATGGGAGAACCCACTCACAGCCCAAAGAACTTAAAGGAGACACAAATCTCCTAGTGCTTCATCAGACCGATGCAAAAAATAATTTCAAACACGATCTTTACAAGGTCGGAGACAGGGGGAGTGTCAAAAGGAGACATATTCCTCATTTGGTCAATGCTGAACAAAAGACCAGTAAACATAGGAAAGCTCCTAATTGAGAAGCTATCAACTACTGTAGGATAGGACGTCAAGAAGATAAAAGATCTCTATATGGGATGACAAATAACTCAAATCAACTCCTACTTCCTACCGATTGAGCAATTAAGAAGATATGATGAAATAGAAGGGTACTTGAAGATAGATATCTGATGCAGCCCTATTTTAGGGCTCCATCCTGTGCCATTTTGTATATAAGTTGCATCTAAACATGTTAGATTACAAGTATTTTCCCCCAATTTGATTATCATTGCAAATATGCTTATGGATGTTCGTTGCACTATTTTCAGGTATTTGGACCACAATGGATGGACGAGTGTGATGGAGGGGCCCAAAGAAGGCCCCAAAGCTCCCCCAACCTACCTTAGTGGCCAAAGAGTCATCACCAAGCAAGGACATCCGAATTTGACAAAGTTTGAAGCTCATCAGCCTGCTCAAGCCCTCACCACGGCCGTGGCCACTGCCCACGGCCGTAATGTTTATTGCCAAGGAGCAGCAGTTCCAACAGGAGAAATGGCCAGAATCACCACGGGCATGGCTCTCGGCCACGACCATGACAAACCAGATTCACCACGGCCGTGGCCACTGCCCACGGCCGTAATGTTTATTGCCAAGGAATCAACAGGGGAATGTTCGCCAGTCACCACACCCGTGGCCCAGCCACTTCACCACGGCCGTGGCTCCTCACCACGGTCGTATTGAGCCACTCCATTCATTTCCAGTTTCCCTTCACCATAGCCGTACCACCTGACCACGGCCATGTTATACCATCTTCGCCACGGCCGTGGCCCTTCATCACAGTCGTGGTGGCCTTCTTTCCAGCAGACGTTTCCACTGTTTTTCCTTTTATACCCCCACTCAACCCTAGATCCTATATAAGTACTAGTTGCTTCTAGGGCTCGAGAGAGAGCACCCCTAGCTGACCCTAGCTACTTCCTTGCCTCCATTACTCCCATCCACCTACTCCCTTGCATCTAACCCCATTTCCACCCACTTTCCACTCATTTCCACCATAGAAACCTAGTTTCTCTAGGTTTCTATCCATCCATTCCACCTTTTTCATGCACCCTTGCACCATTGGAGGAGGGAGGACGTCTACATCTGCTTGGAGGTGAAGAAGAAGGCCACTTCATCAAGCTTCATGGAGTTTCTTCCTCTTCTACCCGTTTCTTTTCCTATTTTCATGATTATGTTTAGCTAAGCCCCTTGTGGTGGGCTGTTTGGGATTAAAATGTTACTTTGATACCATGTTGGGGGATAAATTCTTGTAATGAACTCAATGCATATTTATGATGATTACTTCTTTCTTCCATCCCTTTTCCAACCTTATTGCATGTGGTTTGTGCTTCTTGTATGAATTGCTTGTCTTGAGGTTTTTGATGACACTTCATTTCTAGGAGGAATTGGAGTGTATGTGGCAATCGTAGGAATGGCTCCTAGGTCCAATTAGTGGATCCCTAACTAGCCCCCTTTGTTCCTACATACACATCCCTCCCCCTACAAATGAGTGTGAGATTTAAGTGGCTAGTGTAAGTGAGAGTGGTGCAATTGCTTAGGGCCTTCTAAAGGCTAGAGTGGCTAGTAGCATGAGGTTAAACCCCTCATCTCCACTCCCATATCTACCCTCAACCCTCAATTGTCTACTATCACTTACCCTAGAAACCTAGATTTGGCCAATCTCACTAGAACTACACCTAACCCTAGTCTTCTACTAGTAGTATAGGGTATGTTCTAATGGCATTACCCTTGTTGTTTGGTTTGGTAATCGAGATATGAATTAAGCACCATGCATGTTTAATGAACTCCCCCAACTAAAATCAAAGTAACATTCCCCAAACAGCCCACCCACCTTAATCACCTTGCTTAAAACCCTAATCGCTTCGTTTGCTTGTTAATGCTAGCTTAGTTCAATTGCTTTAGTCTAACTTAGTAAATTGCCTAGTTTTGTTAGCTAGTGTTAATTTAGGTCTTTCATCTTGTTTAGTGGTTAACTTAGGCTCTAAATTGTTAGTTGCTTGCTTAGTGTAGTTCATGCTTGCTCTTGGTTAGATAGCTTGTTAACTTAGATTGTTCACTTAGCATGTTGATAATTTAGTTTTCGTCTCGCATTTCTTACTTGCTCTCTTAGTTAATCGACAAACAATCCACCTTAAAACCTTGAAAACCCTACTCTCTGCACTAGGAACGTAGCTCACGCCAACTAACTCTAGTGCCCCCTTTATCCTCACGGATCGACCCCGTATTTTCCGCCTTACCTATACTACGACACGACCCCATGCGCTTGCGGGTGTAATGTCTTAGTAGAAGTAGGTAGTTAGTGTGGGACCATACAAATTTCGAAAGCAAAGATCCCATCTCATCCCGTGCCTCCCGACCTCGTGGATTGCACTTGTTGCAAGCCTCTAGCGGGAGTGCACCAAGCTTTCTGGCGCCGTTACCGGGGATAGAGGCGCTCGGCCTAGTTAGATAGTGTAGCTTAGCCTTTCCTTTTGCCCTCACCATTGCTATTCTTTATTCTTTGTGTTACTCTTACATATTGGTTCGCTAACTTGGCTCTTTGTTGTTTGTTTGTGATTTGCGCAGGTGACAGCTGTGCATGCGTAGTACGCGTTCGACTTGCACCGACTTGGTGGTTTACGACCCTGAGATTGGGAGGAGAAGACGTCAAGCTCGTCGCAACCTACTTCGAGAGGCCGAGATGGCCGAGAACAACCCGCCACCGGATGTTCCACCTCCACCACCACACCGCCCGCTTCATGAGTATTTCACACCGTGGAACTACAATTCCCCCATAGCTACGCTGGTGGACCAGATGCCTGGTCTGCAGTTCTCCATTCCGCCAGCACTTTTGGGACTTCTGCCCACATACTACGGAATGGAGAACGAAAATCCTTATCACCATATAGACGCGTTCTTAGAAACGTGTTCGACCTTCCGCACGCCTGCTGCCACCGACGAATCGATCCGCAGAACGCTCTTTCCTTTCTCCCTCAAGGAGAAAGCCAAGGAGTGGTACGTCTCGAGGCCAGAGCTCATCACATGGAATGAAGTAAAGAATGAGTTTCTGAAGAAGTTCTTTCCGATAGCCAAGTTATCCTACATGAGAAGGTGCATCACATCCTTCGCCCAAAAAGAGAACGAACCCTTCCATGAGGCATGGGAGAGGTTCCAGAAGTTGCTTCGTGACTGCCCTCACCATGAGGTCCCGCTTTGGCAGCTGGTTCAAGCCTTCTACACCGGGCTTGAGGAGCAGAGCCAAAACAATGTGGATTCTTCTTGCGGGGGCACGTTCATGGCCAAGCCGCCCGAGGACTCATGGCCACTGTTTGAACATCTCACCGAGAATTCTCGCCACCGAGCTTCCACTAAAGGGGGGCATTGCGGTCGGAACTACACTCCCCCACCGTCCTCCGTGGCTCCCGCACACAATGCCACTAACCCCGATATGATGAAAATGATGGCAGATATGATGCAAATGATGAAGAATCAAGTGGGTGGCTCTTCTAGCCAACCCGCAATGGCTGTGGACGTTGTAGACGAGGAAGTTAACGCTTTACATTCCTTTGGTGTCCGCAACAACCAGGGCCCAATGTCCCAATCCTACACCCCCGAGTGGAGGAACCACCCAAATTTCTCTTGGAAACAACCAAATGAGGATGGACAAGGACAGGGGCAGCATAAGCCACGCTACATCTCTAAGTTTGAGGATGAGGTTCTTGGAAGGCTAAGAAGCCTAGATGAAGTCAAAAAGGACGTCAACGCACATGGCCAGTCTATAAGCCGACTTGAGCAGAGGTTAGATCAGATTTCTCTTTCTTTGGCTAGAAGAGAAGAAGGAAGACTCCCCTCTCAACCTATGCCAAATCCAAACAATGATGGGACTTTTCAATATGCTCCTCCTCCTCCTCAAGCGCCGCTCAATTATCAATATGCCCCACCTCCACCTCATACTTACCAACAACCACCTCCACAATATCACCCCCCACCTCAACAACAACCACAACCCCAATTCATCCTTCAAAATCCCAATTCCCCTCACCAAAGGCCTCCACAACCCCAACAGCCACAACCACCTCCACAAGCTCCCCCTTCTACCACCCATGAGCATGTGAAGGCTGTGACTACTTTGAGGAGTGGTAGGACTTTGGAGAGGCCCCATGGTGCTGTTGTTGGCAGAGATGACACTGAGGCAGAGCAGGTTGATACTGAGATGTAGAATGATGATACTGTGATAAGAGGCAATGCTGATACTGTGACACCGAGCAGTGATACTGTGATTCCGAGCCGTGATACTGTGATTCCAGTGATACCAGTAGATGATACTATTGATTTGGACCGATTGGGGTCCCAACTCCCGCCATACCCTGATGCACTTGAGGAGCCTTCTGCTGCAAAGAAAAAGAAGAAGCATGCAGATGATATTTTGGAGATCTTCAAGCAAGTGAAAATCAATGTACCCCTTATAGACGTAGTCAAGCAAATTCCGTCCTATGTGAAGTTCCTTAAAGAATTGTGCACCTTCAAAAGAAAGACAACAGGAAGGACACCTAAGAAGATCAAGCTCACTGAGCAAGTGAGCTCCATTCTCCAACACACCATCCCCCGGAAAAGAAAAGACCCCGGTGCCCCCATCATCTCATGCTACATCGGGGTGCATCGCATAGACCAGGCTCTTCTTGACTTGGGGTCTAGCGTAAACTTGATGCCTTATGATCTGTTTGCTGAGCTCCAAATGGGAGAGTTGAGGCCAGCCCATTGCACTCTACAGTTGGCCGACTGTTCTGTGAAGACGCCTAGAGGGCGTGTGGATGATGTGCTGGTTCGTCTTGATGAGGATACTTCTGCCTTCTTCCCAGCCAATTTTATCATTCTTGATATGGAAAAGGAAGCTAGAAAGGTGCCAATCATCTTGGGGAGACCTTTCTTAGCCACAGCTGATGCCGTGATCCATGTGAGGATATGGACCATGTATGTTACATTCATGCACATGAAGATCCGGTTGAACATCTTCAAGTCTTCTACTACAGCTGAAGTGATAGGGGCCACCGAAGAAGATTGTTATTTGGTGGAATGCCTAGATGAGATTGTTGAAGAGTTCCTACCTGTTTGGATTGAGACTGCTACTCAAGGTAGAGGTCTTGAACCAATTGTTGAGTTCCCTGACGATGATGATGAGGATGATGAAGAGTGCGAGCTAGCCTTAGTGGCTGCAAGCCAGGACCTCCCTTCTATTTCTGCACCTTTGAAGAACTCCCTTGAAGCACCTCCAGTTCTTGAGTTGAAGAAACTTCCTGAAGGATTGAAGTACGCCTTCCTTGGCTCAAATGACACCCTCCCGATGATCATTTCCTCCATTCTCTCTCCTGAGCAAGAAGATGCCTTGATAGAAGTCTTGAGGAAGAACATCCAAGCCATTGGATGGTCTATTGCTGACTTGAGAGGGATTGACCCCTCCATTTGTGTGCATCAGATATACTTAGAAGAAGATGCGAACCCGACCCGTCAAATGCAAAGAAGGCTAAATCCAAAGTTGAAGGATGTTGTAACTCAAGAGGTTGTAAAGTTGCTCGATGCATGGATCATCTATCCCATTTCTGACAGTACATGGGTGAGTCCCATCCAAGTTGTGCCCAAAAAGGGTGGGATTACGACTGCAGAAAATGCCGATGGTGAGCTTATGCCGGTGAGAGAGCAATCGAAGTGGAGAATGTGCGTGGATTACCGGAAGCTTAATGAAAAGACAAAGAAGGACCACTACCAACTTCCGTTTCTTGATCAGATCTTAGAGAGGTTGGCTGGGCAGAGCTTCTACTGCTTTCTTGATGGATACTCAGGATATTTTCAGATTGCTGTGCATCCGGCGGATCAGGAAAAGACGACATTCACTTGTCTAAGTGGTACTTTTGCCTACCGGAGAATGCCATTTGGACTGTGCAATGCCCCTTCCACTTTCCAGAGATGCGTAACCTCGATCTTTTCTGACATGCTTGATTCGTCGCTTGAGGTTTTCATGGATGATTTTTCAGTTTTTGGGAAAACCTTTGATGAGTGCTTGCTACATCTAGCTGCGGTTCTGGAAAGATGTGTGAAAGTTCGCTTAGTTCTATCTTGGGAAAAAAGTCATTTCATGGTACCTGAGGGTATAGTTCTGGGACACCGAGTTTCGAAAGATGGGATTGAAGTTGACAAGGCCAAGGTGGGCCTTATTTCTACACTTGACTTTCCTTCGACCGTAAAACATGTCCGATCTTTCTTGGGACATGCATGCTTCTACCGACGTTTTATCAAGGACTTCAGCAAAATCTCAAGACCACTCTGTCGATTACTTGAGAAAGATGTGGAATTTCAGTTTGATGACAAATGTGTTGCAGCCTTCAATCATTTGAAAGAGAGGCTTATTTCTGCTCCTATCATGTAGCCCCCATATTTCTCTTTGCCATTTGAGATCATGACGGATGCATACGATATGGCGGTGGGGGCTGTGTTGGGTCAACGCATTGGCTGAATTCCTCATGCTATTTATTATGCAAGCAAAACATTAGACGATGCTCAAAGAAACTATACGACGACCGAGAAGGTTTTACTTGCGGTGATCTTTGCTCTTGACAAGTTCCAGCCGTATCTCTTGCAAAACAAAGTGACAATCTACACGGACCATGCTGCGTTGAAGTATCTCAGGTCCAAGAAAGTCTCAAAGCCAAGGTTGATCCGATGGATTTTGTTACTCCAAGAATTTGACATAGAAATTGTGGATAAGAAAGGGATAGAAAATGGTGCTGCGGATCATCTCTCCCGCCTTGATAGACCTTTTGATATGACAAGTCCAATCAAAGAGACAATGCCACATGAACAACTCCTCTTAGTCTCATCTGTCCAAAGGCCATGGTACAAGCACATAGCGAATTTCCTAGCCAGTGGGAGGATACCGAGCATGTGGACACGAGAGGAAAGCAAGAGATTGTTTGCCATGGTAAAGAACTACATTTGGGATGACCCTCACCTCTTTAAGTATTGCCCAGACCAACTCATTAGGAGGTGCATTTCGGAGATGGAGCAGCAAAAGTCTTATCTATGTGCCATTCCGGAGTGTGTGGAGGCCATTTTGGAGGGAAACACACGGCCGCCAAAGTTCTTCAATGTGGATTCTACTGGCCAACATTGTTCAAAGATGCTCATGACTTTTGTATGAGTTGCATCAAGTGCCAAAAAGTGGGCACTATCTCAAAGAGGGACATGATGCCTTTGTCACCTATCTTGGTGGTAGAAGTGTTTGATGTTTGGGGGATTGACTTTATGGGTCATTTCCCCCCTTCTTTCGGGTATGTCTACATCTTGTTCGCCGTAGACTATGTATCAAAATGGATTGAGGCTGTGGCAACAAGAACAAATGATCATAAAGTGGTGTGTGATTTCGTGAGATCCAACATCTTTAGCCGTTTTGGTGTTCCAATGGCTATGATTAGTGATGGCGGGAGTCATTTCATTCACCACACTTTTGAAGGACTGCTAAAGAGACATGGGGTGAACCATAGTGTAGCTACTCCTTACCACCCTCAAATGAGTGGTCAAGTTGAGTTGGCAAATCAGGATATAAAGCTCATTTTGGAGAAGACGGTGCGACCGGACCGCAAGGATTGGTCACTTTGCCTCAATGAAGCTTTATGGGCATATAGGACTGCATACAAAGCCCCGATTGGCACTACACCGTTCAAACTTGTCTATGGTAAGAGTTGCCATTTGCCGCTTGAAATGCAGCACAAGGCATTGTGGGCCTTGAAGACGATGGACTTCGATGAAGAGAATGCCGGACTGAGGAGAAAGTTTCAATTGAATGAGCTAGAAGAGATGCGGCATGAAGCCTATGAAATGTCAAAAAGCTACAAAGAGAGGACCAAGTTTCTGCATGACAAGATCATAAGGAGGAAAGAGTTTGAGCCCGACAAATGGGTATGGCTATACAATTCAAGGATGAAATTCTTCCCCGGAAAGCTTCGGTCTAGATGGGAGGGCCCTTACCTTGTCAAGAAAGTATACCCATCCGGAGCAGTGATCATTTGTGTAAAGGAAGGAGCTAAGGAATTTGCTGTTAATGGAAAAAGGTTAAAACCTGTTGTTGAAATCGGCCCAGACAAGGCTAACTAGGATTTTGATGTTGTTATGCTGGTAGAAGAAGAATCTGATGAAGAGGAGTGTTTGGACGAGGATGAGAAAGGGATTTACTACAAGGATCTTTTGAAGATTCCCAAAAAGTGAAAAAGTCCAACATTCAATAAGCCTGGCTGAAGGTGTTAAATTTAGCGCTAGTGGGAGGCAACCCATATGGTTTGAGATTCTCAAACCCTCCTTTTGATACTTTAGTTTTGTTTTACACAAATACACACACGCACACTCGTGCTTGATAGTTTTGTTTATAGTTTTGATGAAATGGCAGATGATATGCACTAAGGAGAGAAATATTGAAGAAAAAAATGAAATGCTGCTGAGTTGAGGCTGTCCAAGAGCCCAACACGGCCGTGGCACAAGACCACGGCCGTAATGTTTATTGGTCAAAAGTTACAGGAGCCAACAGGGATTTTAGGGATTTGGCCCACGACCGTGTCCGCCGGCCACGGCCGTGACAAACTCAGAGAAATACGACCGTGTCCTCCAGCCACGGTCGTGTTGAGGTCAGCCGAGGCTCTTTCAGCGACAACACGCCCGTGGGCTGACGCCACGCCTGTTCTTTGGTGGAAGTACCACGACCGTGGCCGAACCGGGTTCAACAAGATTCTATATAATCCCTCTGAACCACCCTTCCTCTTTTCTTTTTCTTCCCCGCGCAGAGCACGGCCGTGACGCCGCCAACACCACCGTGGGCACTCGTCCTCCACCTCCAGCCCTCCAAAACACCCCCAATCACCCTCCTTTCTCCACCATACCTTCCCCCAGTCACCCTACTCCCTTTTCCACCACAAATACACCCCCAATCGAACCTCCCTCTCCACCTTCTTCTCAAAACCGCCCAGCCACATCCCCTACCTAAAACCTCCACTAAATCCCACTTTTCATCCACCAAACCCAAATTAAACCTCCCAATCACCTTCCTGACCTTCCTACCTCTCCATTCCACCCCCAATCCCCTCCCATACCACCCCTACTCATTTTAGAATTTTCAACCTAAATCATGAAGAAGGCAGGGAAGATGGTGAAGAGTGGGGCGAAGACGACCCTCAACGTCATCACTGGAGGGCAGCATTCCAAAAATGCCTCCACCAACGTCTTCGCACCGTCCCACACCCCATCTCTACTCACCTCCGCATCCCGCTCATCCGACGACATCCACCTCACAGACGAGACCTATGCAGGAGGAGAGGAAGAAGAAGAGGAGGAGTCCGAGGAGGCTACCCCAATCAAATGGTTGATGAAGTGATACTAGAAGCTGCCCCGCGAGCCCGACGAACAAAAGTGGGGCCATCCACATCACGCCTATCCACATCGCGTGCGTCAGAGGGCCAAGATGAGCAGTCGCAGTCCGTGCGGCAATTGCAGCCCGGAGATGAGCAACTGGCACAGTGGTACAATCTGGATACCACTTTGGGTTCAAAAACTTACACGTCGGCGGACGATGAAAATAGTGAAGATGAGGATATGGAGCTGTCCATGGAGGATGATGATGTTCTGGCAAAGATGGAGGAGGAAAGACTAAAAATCATGGGCAAGGTGCCCAAGGGAACTTCATATGGGAGGGAGCTAAGGCAAAGGCATATCTCTCACAAATACTCGAAGTGCTTGACGAGGTGAATAGTCGCCACAAGGTATGGCAGTGAGAAGATACTTGATACCTTGGGCATCAAGGAGGCTCTAGAAGAGAGCTTGAAGACCGTGGGGCTGTGGCATGTTCTCTTCACGCCCCAAATATCTTATGACCAGATGACCAAGGAGTTCTTTGCTACGCTGGAAAAGATAAGAGTGAGAGGAAAAGATGCTTTGAAGTTTGCCATCTTAGGCCATTTCTACACTCTAACATCGAAGGACTTGAACAACATTTTTGCGGCAAGTCCGGAGGAAGCCAAGGAACTTGATGATGGCTTGTTGGAAAAAGATTCGGAGTATGATTACGTGCTTTTCTGGAAACAAATGACAGGCAGAGATGGATATTATGCAGGGAGGGTGAAGACTTCAGCTCTAAGCAACCCTCTCATCCGCTACACGCAAAAAGTCCTTGCTAATACCATCGTGGGAAGATATGACAATCAGGGCACGATCTCACAAAAAGAAATGTTTGTCCTGAAAGCCATGACAGAAAAGTAGCATGTCAACCTAGGAGTGCTACTTATTGACCATATACCCTATAAGAGCAAGACTCCATTTGTCATGGGAGGGTTGGTCACTTCAATTGCACTCGGGTTGGGCCATGATCTCTCTGGGCTCGAAGATGGGGGTCCTATAGATTATGTTGATATGGATTATCTCATCCGCTCACTCACCATCAAGAAGGATGGCAATAGGCTGATTTATCTCACTACCAGTCTGCCGGATCTCGAGCTGGAGCTCCCATACCACGCGGTGCCTCTTCTATCCGTGTTGGGAATCTACTACAAGCTGAGAGACAAAATAGCAAAATGGGAGAGAGATCACCCCAGAGAGACCTACGTCAGGGGAGCCACTGCCGCACATGAAGAAATGGCAGAGTCAAATGTGTAGGGGCAGGAATAGCCAGTTGAAGAACAAGAGCGACCCCAGCGAAGACGAAGGAGGGATAAGGGAACATCCCAGCTGCAGTAGCCCTCAAGAAACGCCTATGACATGTCACACATCCAGGAACAACTTGAGGAAATTTATCAGATACAACAGCAGGTGCAGCTCACCCAGCAGCGCATGTGGCAAGACCAACAAAAATTACACTACCAGGTTAACCACATGTACCACTACAACCACGCCCAGGCAGCAAGGAACCCCGAATGGGGTGAAGAGTTTTTGGGTGGTGTAGTGGAATATCCAGTAGCCTACCCTCCGCCTCAGGACGCATATTGGGGACAGTACTACCAGTACCAGCATCCTCCGACAGGCACCGTCCCTCCTCCAGATCACCCCCCAGGGGACGGACCAGTCCTCGCAGTAGCACTGACACTTCCCCTATCTACCCTGAGCCATAGTTTCATGCTGAGGACAACATGATTCTAAAGTTTGGGGTGGGTAGGGCGGTACACACCTCCCTTCTCTCTATCTAGTGATTTTTGTTCCACATCTCACCATTTAGTCTAGTTTTCATTTTATTGCTTTTTCTGTCATATCCATACATGTCATGTAGTTTTCATTCTCGTCATTTTTGCGTAATTTTTCAAAATTTCAGCCATGCATTGCATCTCATGTAGGCTTTTGCTAATTTTTGCATGTTTTAGCTAGGATTTACTTGCTTTTTCCCTAAAGTAGGTTTAGATGCGATTTTGTGCAAAGTGGCACCATTTTGGCCAATTTTGCCCAGATTTGAATATTCTTGCTCTGATAAGGATGTTTTGACTTAATCTCCAATGTTTGAAATGAAAATGTGTACTCTTGTGACAAATGCATGCTACATTCTTATATTTTATTGATATATGGTCTTGGTTGTGACTTTTTACATGTGAACCACATCTCTTAAGTCTGTGAATGCGTTGGTTGAATCATGAATTGAGCAAGCGACAAACGTTTAAAGCCAATGGAATCACTTGGTAGAAATATGAATATTGTGTTAATTCTATCATGTGATGTGATATTACTTGGTGAAGTGTTGAATTAGCTTTCATGCAGGGAATCGTATGTTGAAAACTACACTGATGACCCCTCTTTGATCAGACTTTTCTTCCACCATCTTCATACCCCTCCGCCTCATAAAAGATGCCAAAGTGCACATATTAGCCGTGGCCACCTCCAAAAGTTTGGGGTGGCCACATCTTTATCTCCCCGCTTCACTCTATCCACCATATGCCCTATCTACACCAAGGGCATAGAAAAAGAAAAAGAAAAGCAAAAATAAAATAAAAGGATGCTCCTGTTTAAGAGCATTCAAATAAAGAAAAGAAGAGTGTGTAAAAGCACTCCAAATCTTACCACAACCCTTTCTTCTTCTTTTATACCCATTGAGCTGGAAAACATAAAATCTAGATCACTTTACCCTTTCTACAGCCAAGTGGATCATCTAGTGTGGTTTGAAGCATAAGACCGAATGCATGAAAGTGAAACAACACTCCTAGTCACATGTGATTAACATCAACATGAAACGGTTTACCCGGAATGACATGAAGGACATATGGACAACTTGTGTTTCTACGCTTTATATTTGAAGTTTGTATGCTCAGTGCTCAGTTCATGATTGGGTTGTGAAAGAAGGAGAGGAGAGATGTGAGACACATGCACTTAGTCATTTCCAAGACCACATATATTCAATAATCTTCTACTGCTTTGCATTTGTCATTTGTTTTTGTGGAAAAGAACGAAAAAGAGAGATTAAGTTGGAGCATACTTGAGGACAAGTATGTTTTAAGTTTGGGGTGGTGATGCAACCCTATTTTAGGGCTCCATCCTGTGCCATTTTGTATATAAGTTGCATCTAAACATGTTAGATTACAAGTATTTTCCCCCAATTTGATTATCATTGCAAATACGCTTATGGATGTTTGTTGCACTATTTTTAGGTATTTGGACCACAATGGATGGAAGAGTGTGATGGAGGGGCCCAAAGAAGGCCCCAAATCTCCCCCAACCTACCTTAGTGGCCAAAGAGTCATCACCAAGCAAGGACATCCGAATTTGACAAAGTTTGAAGCTCATCAGCCTGCTCAAGCCCTCACCACGGCCGTGGCCACTGCCCACGACCGTAATGTTTATTGCCAAGGAGCAGCAGTTCCAACAGGAAAAATGGCCAGAATCACCACGGGCATGGCTCTCGGCCACGACCATGACAAACCAGATTCACCACGGCCGTGGCCACTGCCCACGGCCGTAATGTTTATTGCCAAGGAATCAACATGGGAATGTTCGCCAGTCACCACACCCGTGGCCGCTCACCACGCCCGTGGCCCAGCCACTTCACCACGGCCGTGGCTCCTCACCACGGTCGTATTGAGCCACTCCATTCATTTCCAGTTTCCCTTCACCATAGCCGTACCACCTGACCACGGCCATGTTATACCATCTTCGCCACGACCGTGGCCCTTCATCACGGTCGTGGTGGCCTTCTTTCCAGCAGACTTTTCCACTGTTTTTCCTTTTATACCCCCACTCAACCCTAGCTCCTATATAAGAACTAGTTGCTTCTAGGGCTCGAGAGAGAGAACCCCTAGCCGACCCTAGCTGCTTCCTTGCCTCCATTACTCCCATCCACCTACTCCCTTGCATCTAACCCCATTTCCACCCACTTTCCACTCATTTCCACCATAGAAACCTAGTTTCTCTAGGTTTCTATCCATCCATTCCACCTTATTCATGCACCCTTGCACCATTGGAGGAGGGAGGACGTCTGCATCTTCTTGGAGGTGAAGAAGAAGGCCACTTCATCAAGCTTCATGGAGTTTCTTCCTCTTCTACCCCTTTCTTTTCCTGTTTTCATGATTATGTTTAGCTAAGCCCCTTGTGGTGGGCTGTTTGGGATTAAAATGTTACTTTGATACCATGTTGGGGGATAAATTCTTGTAATGAACTCAATGCATATTTATGATGATTACTTCTTGCTTCCACCCCTTTTCCAACCTTATTGCATGTGGTTTGTGCTTCTTGTATGAATTGCTTGTCTTGAGGTTTTTGATGACACTTCATTTCTAGGAGGAATTGGAGTGTATGTGGCAATCGTAGGAATGGCTCCTAGGTCCAATTAGTGGATCCCTAGCTAGCCCCCTTTGTTCCTACATACACATCCCTCCCCCTACAAATGAGTGTGAGATTTAAGTGGCTAGTGTAAGTGAGAGTGGTGCAATTGCTTAGGGCCTTCTAAAGGCTAGAGTGGCTAGTGGCATGAGGTTAAACCCCTCATCTCCACTCCCATCTCTACCCTCAACCCTCAATTGTCTACTATCACTTACCCTAGAAACCTAGATTTGGCCAATCTCACTAGAACTACACCTAACCCTAGTCTTCTACTAGTAGTATAGGGTATGTTCTAATGGCATTGCCCTTGTTGTTTGGTTTGGTAATCGAGATATGAATTAAGCACCATGCATGTTTAATGAACTCCCCCAACTAAAATCAAATTAACATTCCCCAAACAGCCCACCCACCTTAATCACCTTGCTTAAAACCCTAATCGCTTCGTTTGCTTGTTAATGCTAGCTTAGTTCAATTGCTTTAGTCTAACTTAGTCAATTGCCTAGTTTTGTTAGCTAGTGTTAATTTAGGTCTTTCATCTTGTTTAGTGGTTAACTTAGGCTCTAAATTTTTAGGTGCTTGCTTAGTGTAGTTCGTGCTTGCTCTTGGTTAGATAGCTTGTTAACTTAGATTGTTCACTTAGCCTGTTGATAATTTAGTTTTCGTCTCGCATTTCTTACTTGCTCTCTTAGTTAATCAACAAACAATCAACCTTAAAACCCTGAAAACCCTACTCTCTGCACTAGGAACGTAGCTCACGCCAGCTAACTCTAGTGCCCCCTTTATCCTCACGGATCGACCCCGTACTTGCCGCCTTACCTATACTACGACACGACCCCGTGCGCTTGCGGGTGTAATGTCTTAGTAAAAGTAGGTAGTTAGTGTGGGACCATACAAATTTCGTAAGCAAAGATCCCATCTCATCCCGTGCCTCCCGACCTCGTGGATTGCACTTGTTGCAAGCCTCTAGCGGGAGCGCACCAATATCAAGTACCTCACGACTACTGGCATTATAGTACAAAATAAGGAAAAACTCTTCTACAAGCAGTCCTACTCAAAGTTGTTGCTCCCCCACCCAGAGATGGCATACTATGACACCCACAAGCTGCGGCTCATGAAAGAAGAAATGAATAAAATGCACTCAAGTGCAATTAGAAGAGCTACATACCCACATTCACCTACTAGCATGGGATATGAGCCACGATCAGAGCTGGAGATAGAACAACTAAAGCCAGCAAAAAGGAAGAAACTGGCAATCAGAAAACAAAAAGACAAGACATAATATGCCACTCTTAGAAATATAGAAGTGACAAAGAAACCATCTCTAGACGAAGAACCAGATCAACATGATGAAGGGCTCAATAATGCACCACCCTCCCCATCCATCTCAAATGAGGTGCAATAAATGCTAAAACTAGAGATGTTTGACAAGAAAAGTGCCTCCACCACTGTAAAAGAACAAACTCCAGAGGTTGAGAAGGAATCAAGCCATGGCCCTGAGGCCTCCAATCTCTCCCCAACCCATCCCACAGTAGAAGAAGTGCCCTAGGTGCCCGACCAACCTGAAGCATCATCCACTGTACAAGCCACCGATGCTGAAAAAGAAGTACACATGACAAAAGAACTAGTGTAAGAAAAATCAGCTCAGCCTTCACAACCAGTCCCTGAAGCAACAACAACAATGCCATCAATGCCTACATCCGAACAACATCAACACCCACAAACTTTTGGTGATGTATTAGGGCATATATTTGATACCATGTGGGCACATATGCAACATTATTTAGAAGTTAATTTTCATATCACCTCTAGCATGTGCACACTAATGATGTAGGTAAAAATTTTAAATGCAAAGACCGAATTGCTTTCTCAATTCATTCAAGAGGTGATAAATAACTAGGTGATGATGACGGGGGATATAAAGTCTATCTCAGAAGAGATAGAAAACTTCATAAAAGAGAGGCACAACATGTAGGCTGACAAAGAGATGATGCGAAAAGGGTATGAGGAGGCGTTGCAAGACCTGAGGAATGAATGACAACAATTAGATGAAGAGCAAAAAGAAATGGCAGTAGAGTGCCAGGAGCTAGAAAACTAGAGAAACAAAAAGTGGTCAAGGTGTCTAACCAACCTCTCTACATCTCATGCTTCCTCAATCCCTTCAAGCCCAGATCACGAGGATAATGACGTGGGCAGAGTGGGTGCACCCTCAACACCCAAATATGAAAGAGTGAATGTAAAGCCCACCCAAAGGGAGGAGCCATATGCAAAAGAGTTGCCATCACAACCTGAAGAACCACAAGGTGCTGATGGGAACAAGAAGAACACATTAGTACAGGAGTTCGGTTTGAACTCCTTCCCAACAGAAGATGAGATGATGTTTGAAGAGCATCAAAACAAATGCCTCGTCAGAGAGGATACCGCCACTTCTGATAAGTTGACTTTTGGTGAGATAACAACTATAAATAAAATCCTAGATGACATGAACATTGACATGGATATCTATGACATCTACCTCCAAGAACCATAACACGATGAACACAACAATGCCATATATGATAGTAAGATGGTAGCAAATTTAGCTGCACTCAACGAAGTAGTGCTCGATTCGCCATCAGAGGCAAACCAACTCCTAGAGGAGTCCATTACAACAATAACCGCCAAAAACGTGATACAAGCAAAGACATAGGTGAAGAAGAACACTGAAGAGCCGACCCCTACTCCTTCTGCCCCAACCTCACCAATACAAGAAGCATGAGAAGGAACTTTTAAAGATGATGAAGGTGGCCTCACCTCATTCTTATCAATGAACCAACCAGAAATTGAAGTCCACCTGCTGAGCAAGAAGAGTTAGGTGCTACTCCACCTCTTCCATGCAAGATGGCAGACATGGAAATTTCCTCACTCTCTATAATAACATGCAGGGATGTCCATGTCCTGGAGGATGTGCTAGATGACAACTTTCCAAGCATAATTGTCCTGGATCATAACAAAGGAAGGTCTTTGACTAGGGAAAACTTTTGAGGAATCTTTCTGAAGAGAGCACATGTTCACAAGAAATTATCTGAAGTTCTCTGCTCTACATTGCTTGAAGAGTTCCTTCACGCTAACAAGGTGCATCAGATGTTTAAAGGCACCACTCATCTGGTAGGGCATCTATTCGATCAAAGGTTTAATTCTGAAGATGTGAAAGAGCTCCAACGGATGGTGAATAGAGCAGAGACCTAATTTGTAACCCTGCCTATGAGGATAGTCAAGCACTGGGCTTTGATAGTGGCGAATATGTATGAGCGCCGCACCATAGTGTATATATATTGTGCCACTGAGTTGGACAACACTTCCTTGATATACAAAAGGAAGGAAGCCAGGGATATCCTAAAGGTACCACTGTGCCTACAATGTGCAATCCAAAACAATAGGAGACCGCCACCAAGGAATATGGAAACAATTCTCTATCTATAAGAAGGTACCTCAGGAAGAGGCAGGGATAGGGGATTGTGATTTCACTGTATTAAGAATGATGGAGGTCATCAACAAGGGAATTCCACTAGAAGACCTCTGCAACAAAGATTTACACGTCCTACATGTTGTCTATGCAATGGAAGTGATCTACGATTGCTGCTTCTTCAATGATTCAGTGATGCCCTTAGATGTGATACCACAAAGGCTTCACACCGAAATTCCCTTGCCTAAAAATAAGACATGGCGAGAACAACTAAGGATCCTATGGATCAATCCTGATGAACCAGCCAGGGTAGTTGCTTGGAAAGAAGGATGGGTGTCAGATAGTCAACCTCTAGACTCCACTCAGAATAAAGAACAACAAACCAAAGTTATAGACAAGCAAGAAGTCAACATCACAACTGAGAAAGAGCCAGATGAACATGCTACTAATGAGTTTGAAGATTGAGAAATTAATGAAGATAATATGCCCAAAATCAAGCCAGATGGGCCATCAGGGGAGATAGAGCCCACTTTCCAGAACTTTGACAGATGGGCTTGTGAAGACATATCATTGGAATCTTTGCAGATACTGATGAATTTTTTGAAGGAGGGCAATACATTAGAGAGGTAATATTTGAATGAGAGGGCATATGTGTACTAAAAGATGACCTCTGAGATACTCTAAAAATAGGAGGATATCTCTTAGTAAATGTTACGTCTTCTTATCAATCTTTGTGGGAAGAACACGAATAATGTGCACATGACATACTTCTTACTTGTTGAGGATATACTCAAGGACAAGAGGTCAGGCAAAAAAGAACGCTTGCAGTAACATCTGATGAACTTTCTTCCAGACTATATATTCCTGCCCATTCTGCATGATAACCATTGGACTCTTCTGGTAGTTAATATAATAGTGAAGACTGTAGTTCTATATAACAGCTCAGATTCAGCCTTCACACTGAACAAACACACCAATATGACTACTGCGAAGACACATATAGAAGAAAAAGTAGCCACATGCACTGAAACAATCATCAAGACGATCCAAAATAAAGGGAAGGGATACAAGCATGCAAAGGGTAAAGACTTCAAAAGACACAATTCTGCCACAAAAGTCCACAACAAATGCCCTTATCCAATGACTACAAATTCTACTACCTGGCTTGGATGACAACCCTGGACCTAATGAATGAGAAGGTTGAAAGCATGCATCATGAAAAATATCACACGCTCTGTGGAATATACACCAACATGCTCCTGCAATCAAAATGGGCAATCACTAAAAACCAACAACCACAAAATAAGCCCATTTATACCTACACCTTCATTTTTGACACTGTGAAATGGAGTGAATGATAAGTTTGGGGGAGGAGTTATAAACGGGCATGAGAGGTACAGTTTTATCACTTAAGTTTAATTTCCACTTGTATAAATTCATAATTTTACCTCTTGCACATTAGGAAATTTTAAAACAACTTTAAAAATTTTGAACCATTCGAACAAACTCTTGATATAGTTTATAGTTTTGACATTTCTCTATGTGATTTAACTTTCCCTCTTCTTATACTTGTTTTTCCTCTTGCTACCTTTTAGTATAATCATTACTAGAGTGGTGCAAATGAGCTATGAATTCACATAAAAATGAAAGGGCACAACAATATGATTCTACTCCATTCTTACAACAAGATGTTGTGTAAAGGCAGAAGAACACCCCTAAATCTATGGAACCCTTGGAATAAAGAGGACTCTACCAATCACTCTCCTAACCAATCTTTCTAGCCTAACAATACTAGCTAGAAAGTCTACATCTCCCACAAGAAGGAAACAATTACCCCTTCTAGTTTTTTTTATTATCCCCACTCTGGGATGAAAAGAAGCTTGCCCCCTAGAAATCCTACCAACCTCTTTCCCAAGCCTGAGAGCAGAATGAAAAGCCAAAAAAAATCACGAGAGTTGTATAAAAAGATGTTGAAGGATTCCACATGGTCGATGTATTGCTCCACTCATGAATGCAGATATGTCATGCCCGGAAGTGGAATCTTGAAGTCGAGTTATATGCACCTTAATTCAAAGCAACCCTCATAGAACCACTTGACATTACATCAGGGCTCATTTGGGCAACACTATCTTTATGACAGCCCATGGTTGAGGGATATTGAAGGGTGCAAGAAAACACTGAAAGCCTGGCCTACCCAAAGACAATAACTTAGGCACGACCAAAATAAAGGTAGGGTGTGAAAGCTACCCCTTGATGGAACCGTTTACAAGTATAGCCAGAAACATAGGGCTGGAAGGTCATTGCAAAGGAGAGTCCTTTACTACAAAAGATAGTGGCTTGGGTGCAAAGTCAAGTGACTTTGGAAACAAAGGGGGGAAATGGAAGTGCAGGCAGTGAACCAAGCCTAACACAAAGGTTTTTGCTGTAAGGATGGAATCATTTGGTAATGGTGCATTCATAAAAAGAGAAATCATATATAGCTCATCATTCAGTAATTTGATTCTATCTATTAGCCTGAGGACAAACTAGACTCTAATTTTGGGGGAGTTGATAACATATCATTTGGTGAACTTTTTGCACCTATTTTATTCTTTTTTAAACATCCCTTTTGTGGATATTTCTATCGATTTTTATATCTTGGAACAACATCTGGATCTAACTTACTACCCTTTCCCAATCCATACAGACTAGAAGCAAGTTGTGACCAAGATGCTCCATCACCATCGTGATGCCAGATGTCACGACCAAGAAGGGGTCGCAACCCAGGTAAAAGAAGCGACCGCGACACCAGTCGCGATCTAGCATACCGTCAGGACCATGAAAGCATGTCGACCTTTGATGGAGTCACGATCGTAACTATACCTCCTCACTGCGATCGAGGAACATGTTGCTACTGATACTACACATCGTGACCACAACAATGGTCTCGTTCGAGGCATGCATCACGACCGCGATATGATGTTAAGTCGGTGGGCATTGCCTATAAATAGGCCCTTGATTCCATATAAAGAGGGGGATCATCAAGAGCCACGAAGTGCTACCAAACTCTAGAGCCATTATCATTCATCTCAGTTGGTCTTGGATCTCCAAAAATGAAAGTTGGAAGATAGAGAAGATCTGCCATCCTCTTATTCAAAAGGAGTTGCCATATTCCACACCCCTATTAGATCTATATATGAAGAAGTACCATTGGTGTATCACCCCCTTCTTTCTTTAGATATATTATCTTCCTCACACTGTACCATCCCCTCTTTGTTATTCTTGATGTGCTAACACATTGTAACATTGTTATGTTGCCTGTTAACATGTGTGGGTAAACATCTTGCTTAGGTTGGGAGTAGCCACTAAGGCTCTCCCAATATGTATATACTTGTACCACCTTTGAATATATGTATTCTTAGCAATGGTTATCCCCATACTCTTGTTCTTAAATGCTTCACTTGTATTCTTAGCTACCATCTTGTGATGTTTGATGGTTAATGCCTCAAAAGAGTAGTATTAATGTTATCTAAGTGTTATAGAGTAGTATGAATGCATGATAATGTTGGAATACTAAAGTAATTAATGATCATATGGTTTGCTTTGTTGTCATTTGTTTTTCATCTCGAGAGAGAGACAACCTTACAACCTAGATCTATCCTAAAGCTTGAGGGAGGAGGGAATAGACATGTATGATGATTGCTTGTAACCTTCCTAAGGGTATAAAGAGGGGTGTGAGTATTGAATGTTGGTGATAGATCTTAGTAGGTGAAACATGATCCAAGTTCCCTTCCATACTTGGTTACATCTTTTCTTGTTTGATCTTATTCTTTTGCTTTGTTATCTTTTCTTTGCTTTTGTTATTTTGTTTGGAGTGACATTGTTCCTTTGGGAACACCACCTTATTCTATCTTTTCGTTAGGTGTGTTTGAGTCTGAGGGTTTACGTTCCTAGCACAGACCAACCTTGTCCCCATGGTTTGACCTCAAACTACTACAGTGGACCCCGTATAATAGTTGCGGGGGCATGAGTGTCAGGTTATAAATCTAAGAGTCCGACTACTCTAGATCCGCTCCATTTTGGATATGTGATTTAGGCCGGTCAATGGTTCACCTAGACCTAGGGCTAAATGATTGGAGGTTTGAAACTATGTTGAACTATTTGAAACCTAGGATTAGGAAAACATACACATGGCATGTTTCATGTTTATTTTAACCAAATGCTTTGAACTAAGACACCATACTATATCTTTTCTTTGTGAGGTTCCCTTAGTTTGGATCATCTCTATCTATCTTACTCAAGAAACATAACTTGTTTTCTATACTCACAATGTATGTTTTCCTCTTGACCTTACTATGATATTGGCATGCTTGTATGTATGCTTGTATGAATGCTTGGCTACTTACTTGGTTGAGGTATTGTTCCTATGCTTACTACTTTCATGTTTGAGTATTCTATGTTGACAAACCTTGACTATGGTATATAGAAATCCGTTATGCAACCCAATGTTGACATTAGGGACAAAGGAACCTAAAACATGTTGTGTATGAAACAATATCGTTAGTTGTTCTTGCTTTGCTTCTTCTTCTTGAGTATGATCATGTTTCTAGCCGAGAAAATTTTACTATACTCTTAAATAGTTTACATTCCTTTTCATGGCGTACTTAATACTTTAGCATTAATACATTTTGTTTATCAAATTTGTAGTCCCCAAATGAAGATCTGTTGCACTCAAGGCTCTAAGATCATATATGGAACACCAATGGTTTACTTTATTATAGAAATGGGTACATGCTTCTTTATCCTCCTTTTAGTATCTTGCTATATGTTGTGTTATTGCTTTTACATATATATTGCTCGTGCAAAATATTCGATCCATTCTAGGGATGGACGCCCATGTCCACTTGCCTTTGGCTGTGTAGCCATTAGGAGTGTGGACTTAGGGTAACAAATGGTTCTGTGACAGGTCATTTGGCAAGGTGGGGAAAGTTAGGAGAGAATCAAAGGATGTGCTTGGTTTTAATGTTTATAGATGTTTCATATTGTTAGTTTATTGCCCCATATTCAGGTGATAATGGGGTTATTGTGGGGTTGGCAGATATAGTTAAGAACAAATAAGAGGAATTAATGGGGAAGTGACGAGGCAAAGTCTTTTATAGATATGGGATAAATTTATAAGTATGTATCTTTTGGTTTTATATATTGAGATTTTTGGCTTCGATGGCTATTTTATGCCTAGATAAGCTGAGGGGAAATGTTCTTAAAACCAAAAGGATTGCAAGAAAGTGTTATTTATGGGAATAGGCATCAAAATTGTAATGGTAATAGATTGATTTACCATATTGTTCTAGACAAGAATATTTACATGGTGGGATTTGAAACAAAAAGGGGTGTTTCTTGTAGTATTTGGAGGTGACAATATTACACCAAGGGATATATGGTTTATCATGGATGTGTAAATGTTTCTTCTGGTGAAACACATGGACAATTTTTTAATGTTTGTAATTCCCCAACCAGCCTCTGATTTAGGAAGGAGATGACAGTCTAAGCAAAAGGGTGGATGTTTTATAGTACCAACGATATTCCTTAGCATCTTGTCTATACAAGCAATAATATTAGTAGGAACTATAATACATCTTATGTGATAAGTAGGGATATGTGATAGCACCCAATTAATGAGTATAATTAGACCATACATAGAAAGGGAAGAATTTACCCATCTAGAGAGTTTTTATTTTATTTTTTTAGTGATTAGATCCCATGTAGAAGACTTAAGGTTTTGTGGGTTGAGTGGTGGCTCTAAATATTTTGCGGGTTGCAACATATATTAGAGAATGTGAGTGCATGTAGTGAGCTCATGTGGTGAGGTTTATAAACTTAGGAGAGATGATTCATAATAGTTAATTTCCAGACCTAATATATGTTGAAAAATTCAAAGGATGTGTTTGGTGTTGATAATGTCTGCAAGGGTGTGTGTAATTTGCAAATAGGATTGAGTTATCAATGGTGACGGGGTCAATAATTCCAATAGAAGAAGCAAGTCAAAGCATGCAACTGAGACATTCAGTTGTTAATTTGAAGAGTAAGGGGGATAAGGGGTCACCTTGTCAAAGGTTGTTTGATATATTGAATAAACCGTGTGGTGTGTGATTAATGAACACAAATAAGGAAGCATAAGATACACAAAAATCAGTCTAATTATCCATTTTTTGGTAAAACCATGGCCCTCAAGGATTTTCCATACAAAGTGTCATTTGATATGATCAAACGCTTTTCTAAAGTTTATTTTAAGTATATTAAGTGGAAGCTTTTTGGAATGATAATGATGAATAATCCAATTAGTCATGAGGTATGAATCATGTATATGCATACCTTTTATGAAATCAAATTGATAGTAAAGTGGTTGAGATGAGGGGAGAGTCTATATCCAAACACTTTATGAATAGTCCTATATTTAGATATCATATTTGGGTTTACATTTTGTGGGACAAGGACAAGGTGTGTAGTGTTCATCCTAGATATGAGAGTTTTTGTCCAGGGTGAGAGTGAAAGGAGTTGTACATATCTATAGTATTGAATTTGAAGAGATCTGAATTAGCAGTATAGAAGGAAACATAGAAATCATCAGGCTCATTTTCTTTATCCATGTCAAAGGTTATGAGAGCATTATAAAGTTCCTTTACGGTGAAGGTAGCATGATAAAATGTGCCTCAATGATGGTTATGTTTATGTAGTATATGGAACTTAGGTTAAAGGAAGAGTTGAGATTGTTGTTTGAATGTTTTTGGGTAAGTATTCAAAGTGTATTATGATATGATGGATGGCATCATAATTGTTTTTGAAGAGTGATTTATTGATAGAATGGTAGTAAATGGAGTTTTGGCTTTTGTGCATAGATCATACCTGATAAAAAATAGTATTTTTTTCTCCTTCTTTTTACCAAGATAAATTTATCTTTTTTTTTCCTATTTGTTTCTTGGTTACAGAAGTTCTATAGATAGGAAAGAAGATTTTATATTATATGTTTGGTTTGGATTATATCGGAGGGGTGTGAGGCTTCAAGCTCTTTGATATCGTTATAAAGGGTATTTAATGCAGTGGTAGGAAGATATATATTGTCTTTGTACAATAAAAGTGGTAGATGAGGGGGGAGAAGATGATAAAGATAGACAATTGGACCATATACAAATTACTGTACTTACCTAAATTACTTGTGAAGGAGGGTGGAAGCAAGGGTCTAAGACACAGACCAGGAAGGGACAACACATACGTTGAAGCCTTGGGTGTGAGTGGCCCATGGAGATGGTGGATCGATCACAACAAAAGATGGAGTGGCAAATGGAGAGGATGGAGTATACCTTAGTTTCTTCCCCATGTGTTCATTATTTAAGATTTTCTATTTTTATCCCCTTTGAAAATAGTAGAGATTGTGGATTACACTAGTATTAGGTGCATTAATGATTGGGCGGTCAATATGCTTCTCAAAACTTCATGCATGTGGTATTTGCTGCCCAGGCGCCTTGACAAGTAGAAAACTTGAAACATGAAATTGGATTCATATACTAGATAGAACACATGTACATTATTTATTATGATTAAATTGTCTTGTGTCACCAAGTAGTCTCCACTCTCTCTCAATATTAATGATTCAAGGAATAACTTTTAAAACCTTTTTTTTGATGCGACATACTGACACAAAATAAGAGGGAAATATGAAATGGGAAGGAACATAAAAGGGAAGGAGAAGAGATAAACAAATTTGTGAAAAAGTGTGGTTTTGTTGTATTTTCATAGGAAATTGGAAATAAAGCATGAAATGGGATCAAGAGAGGCATTCTCTCCCCTCTCCCATGCCTGTGGCAGAGGCCAAATGTCTGAGAGGGCGGTAAATCAAGGAAAATAGAACATGAAATAGTTCAATAATCAAATTTTGAAGAATATGGAGGGGCACATGTTTAACTCACCCCATATATTTATGTATATTTTTTGTTTGATTGAAGTAGCAAATAAACTCAAATAAAACCTTATTGCAACAAGATTCATGGAATAAACAACAACATTAATTTCTCATCATCGTTATTTTGCAAATAAAGCATATAATATAAAACACAAGGATGAATATGAAATTGCTCTTAAATCTTGTTATAGAGTAGCAAATAAATAGCATGATAGAGTAACATGGCCTAGATTCAATGATTGGATTAACTATGACCACAAATTAATAATAAATTCATTGTGATTTATGACATTACTACACTAAGCAATATCAAAGACATTGCATTAATCACTATTGTTAAAATTTCTAATAAAGGAAAAGACTTTGAATCAATTTTGCTTTATGACACAAGGTCAGGTTTCTTTTACATACGAAGATGACACAATTTATTTTGGATGTGAACTGGTTTGGTAACTTTTTGTATAGATAAATGAATTATCACTGGTGATGTATTCACTTGAAAGGAACCATTTTTCTAATATGAAATTTCTTGACTTGAAAATTGTAATGCTATTTGTGACTATTTTATTATGAATAGGTCCAAATACGTCACTCAAAGTTGTATTTTTTAGTTCTTGTGAAAAAGCATCACTTATTTATGATGGGTTTGCATACAAGTCCAAAACCATCACTCAAAGTTGCATTTTCAATTCTTGCAAAATAAGCATCGATTATTTGTGACAATTTAATTGATAATACGTCCAAAACCATATGGGAGAAAAAAATTCTTTTTGCTATAAAAAATTCTTAGAGTAAAATATCAAACTGGATGGAAGTAAATTCTCCAATTGAAAGTAATTTTTGGAAGAAAATGTCCCCTAAACATAATGTTATTTTCTAGGAGAGAACAAATTATTAAAGGAGAATAGTTACTTGAATGGAAACAAATGTAGGTAAAACTATTTTTTTTTCAAATTAAACATTTAGTTAGACTACAATAAATTCTCAATAAGATAATTATAACATTTAGTCACATATCCCAAGTCTCTAATAGAGTTTATGAAATGATAATTGGTCTCATATACCAACAATGGACTTGGATGCACACTTTGTCTTGTTAGAACAACTCAGAAAAACTTCCCAACAACTCACCCATGCTAGTACTAACTTGGACCAAGAATGCTTAACTATGAAGAACTTAGTAATGGGATTCATAGAAAGTAGGCCCACCTTGTTGATATGGATAGTCCAACCATCAATTTAAGATCATTTTATCTAAAGACTCAATACTTGAGATATTACAATTCTAACCACTTAAAAAAACCATCCTTAGAATTTTCATGCTACTACCCACCTTAGGGTTCTCCCTATATCTAGTCTAGTGAGACTCCACTACCACAAATTCGTCATAAAGGTTCATAATTTTCAATTAAGAGTTGAAACAACATAGTACTTAAGTTACCACTATTCTACATTCACAACACAAACAAGTTCATATAACTAAAACTTGGCCTCAAACTATGTCATACTTTCTTCATTACCTTCATCCTCATTGGAAACCATCACACAAATTTTGTCTCCCTTATTTTTGAACTCTGTTATGTTTGGCCTTGCACAATTCCCTACATTAAGACCGGAGTGAGGCCATGTGTCGTTTTATGATTCAACTACATTTTAAATATGAAATATTATTTTGGATTTTTTTGTAATTACTGAACTAAAAAAATTAATTATGTCTCATATTTCATACACATTTTATATGATGTGCAAATACTACACTTAAAATTTGGCTCAATAAAACTCTAGAAGTTATTGACTTTAAAGAAGATAACTTATCCATTACATCAAGCTCTGGGTTTGATAGATATAGTAAGAGACAACCGATGGTAGTGAAGTGGGATCTAGACTAGCCTATTTGATCACAATGGGTGGGTCAAAGTGGATCATGTTAGAGTTCATTGATTACATTCTGTAATAGATGGGTGCCTAGATTGGGTTGAAGTGGGAGAAACCAAGGTTTTATGCAGCTAGTCTTAATCGATGCAACCCACCATGGGTCAAATCTTGGATAGTTTGGGTCGATGCAGGATATAGAATGGTCAAAACAAAAATTTAGGATCACTTTTAAGCATGTTGTATTTAGGTTGAGGTGGCCCTTAAAAGGTTAAAACAAGCTGCATAATCGTTGAAAAGTGACCATATTATTTTGCAATTTTATCTAGAATCCAACTATATAAATAGATTTTATTTGACATAAGATTTTTCATGTTGTTTTTGGGATGGAGAGATCATGTTGGAACTTAAATAAGTAAATTTCTTGAATAGAAATGCCTTCATGGTGATTCTTCAAATTTCTTAAAGATTTAAGCATGAATTACCAGTGAAGTCTAACCAAACTTGAAATCATGTATATTTCATATCCTATTCTCATATTTACTATTGTTTCTTTTGGAAAAATTTCTCCTTGTTCCTTTGTTGAAATCTCTCTTCTCTACCTAAAGTCTCTATTGTTTTATTCTCTGGCCTAGTTGGAGCTAGTCTATCTAAGAGTGAACATTTTGGAACTATTTGCTGGATCTTGGAATTGGAGCCTAATGCATGAACTTATTATAAATGTGTTATTCCATAAGGTGAGTGATTTAACCTCTGTCTAGTAATCCTTGTGATACAATTCCTAGAAATAGTTTCTAAACTCAACTAAATACATTAAATATAAACTAAAGATGAGGTTTTTGTGTTTGCCTTGGATGAAATTATGAATACTTAATTATTATTACATTCTTTATCATAACTTGTTGCTATTAAATGAAAATATAACCCCTTTACTATCATATACTTGAAATAATGATTCTTCTATATGAACTTACCAATATTTCCAACTCAGGCACTTTTAATACTTTTTGTATATTAAGCTCAAATTCATTAATCTCTTGATGAAACTTTGAAAAATGTTCTATAAGAGAGTAATGTTGATTCAACTGGATAGGGACCTTTTTGAGATAGGATATTAGTATAAAAAGTTGCTTTTTCATCAATGAGGTATCCACCTTCAAACGCTACATGACAATCACAACAAAATGTTAAATTTTGGAGAGTAGACAAACCAAATATGACATATTGCATGATTGCTAAATTTCCTCTCTAGTTTCTTGGGCTCTACATGATTAAGGTCCCCCTATTGTGGAGTGGTTTTTACTGACTACTCCCCCAATATCTTCCACCTATCTTCACCTGATACCACTTTTTGAAGGCTATGAGAGCCCCTATTTATGGCCTATGAGTTACAAGATCATCAATCCATACATGAATTGAAGGAATGAGTGACTTGGTGAGGACAATAAGGAGGCAAGGAAGAGTTGTGGGTAATCCCTATGCACGATGTACATTGAGTCAGAGGACTTTAATTAATGGAATTTGGGGGATAAGTTAAGTGCTAGAGTGGATGACGTGAAAGATTATCACATAGAAAATTTCCTAGGGTTACCTTAACCAATGTATGACAATCCCACATGCAAGCATACATATGTTACCATACTATAGTACATGATAAAACCCAAAGGACAATCAACTTAAGAATCATCTAATCAAAGTAACCACATAAGAAATAGTATTTATCACAAAAACTGGGTGGGGTTCAATCAACAAAGATTTAAATTACAAAAGGGCTAGATAAAGGTTATATTTATCAATTGATGAAAAGATCTTGTTGAATCTATTTTACTGTCACTACATATCATTCACTCTCACATTGCATCATAATAAGTGGAAACACACATATGTTGAGACATGTTATATTCCCCTTTTGGCATTTGGATTAAAGCCTGATAGATATAAATCTGATCTCACTATCACATTAAAGATGTGAGTTTTATTGCACATTCAAATTCCCTAAGATGGATTATCCTAAGTTTTAAACCTTTTTACAAGTTTAGTAACTCAACGGCAAGTGAAATGATCAATAGAAGTATAACAAGGGTTGAACCCAAAGGACAACATTTTTAAGAATCTGCCAAGAAATAATTGTTGAGAATGATTTTCATAATTGATTATTTGAGAGTGATTATAGACTAGTGGTTGAATTAATAGATTGTAGTGCATGAAATTAGATTAAAAATAGGTTAAAACAATATTAAACAACACCATGATTATTGATTTTTACCACCATCACATTTTTACCTATCCTAATCATCACAACTTAGAAATCACTGCAATCAAACTAGCACCATGTGATTTCACCTCATTTTGGAATGCAAATTGCACAAGGATTGAATTTTCCATGGGCACAAGGTTTTGTTACCCACAATTCATGACTCTATCATCATATAGAACCCCTTCATGATTGCATCTGGAATCCCACACATCCATTTGAGGATCTAATCCTAAGTTCCATGGTCTCTACACTAAATAATATATCAAACATGCTAACTGAGAGATCAATTCAACAATCAAGCATAGATTGAATGAAGAACAATATAAATTATGGACAAAATTGAGTTTGATAACAATTAAGATAAGGTACCTGTGATGGGGATAATCCCCAAGCCCCAAAGAGAAGGTCTACTTTCTCATTGCCATGATAGGAAAAAAATAAGTAGAGACAAGATAAAGAATGTCGCTTATGGAGAAGAGAGAGGACAACCAGGGGTCTCTAACTGCATCAATCCATTTTGATAGTAATAAGTCTTAAGATCTTTGTGAAGGTGATCTTCTTCCCTCTTTCTCCTCATGATGAACCTCATACTTGGGATAGTGGTTCTATGTGAAGGAATCTAGAAGTTGCCTTATTTTTCAAAGTGAGTAGAAATTTTCTTATGGGTATGTGGTTGTAGAAAGAATGTCTTGTGGGACATATACATGTCTTTGCTTAAGTTGCTTGAACTTATGAAGATATTTTAACCATAATCAATAGAACTACAAAACCTTGATGTTGATCATAATGTTGTTCCTTATATAATGCATGATATATGACAATAATCTCACTTGAGTTAAAATTAATATGTACATATGTTAAGCCACCCTCATAAGCTAGACCTATTATGAAACCATACCATACATGAAAGATGTATATTTGTAATCATGAACTTGATACAATGAGGCCTTGAAATATTAACTTGAATAATCATGAATATAATGTTTAATTTCAGATCCAAAGTAAAAAAACAAAAATAATTAGTGATGTTTGGTAGAATCTGGGGGGGGGGTCTAATCCATTTCATGTATTTTTCAAATTGATGAGGAAATATAAGGGCAATGATAACCTTAATTGGAAGTCATAATAATTAATATGTTCATTTGAAAATTTTGATAACATAGATTTGGATGACACACCTCAAGCTAGTATGAACACATGAACAAAACCCTAATATAGTGGGTATAAGGGATGTTGAAACCCTAAATATCTAGATGATGTTATGCTATGATGATTAGCTAAGTGATGCTCGAATGTATATGATTGGGATGGGTACACCTTCGATGATAGAAATCTATGTATGCAACCCATTATGAGGGGATGTAGTGATACCTATGGGGTGGTCAAATTAAAACATGATGAATGTTAAATTTGACCTTTGACTATGATATTGGATGAATTTCTTTTAAGAAGGGATGTGACAATCTGACTCTCTCTCTACCTTTGTGCATATTCTATCTCTTCTAGTGGACCTTTCACTCAATTGGATATCAATTCTATAGTTTGAGGGTGGTAATACTCCAATTTGTCCACATGAATAATCAATTCCACAATGTGGGCCTTTGATTTGTACATTTGATCCAAGTTTCTTGTAATAACGAGTCCTCATCTTGTAGGTAAAGTTTAACCTCATTAACAATATCTTCTTGCTTTCTAAGTATGTCATGAGGTAGTGGATTTAGTTATGAATCCAACGATGCAAAATTTGCCTCAGTCAAACCTTCAGAGCTTGAGATATATCTCTTCAAATTTGCTCAATTACACATGTTTTAATCAATTTATTTGGATTTTTTGATCTTTTTTGGTCCCACTTATGGGCGTCGGACCACCTGGGATGTGTTTGATGACACAATTGATTTGGCTCACTCGATACTAGCCTTTGATCACTTTCTAATGGATTCTAGCCCCCTTATCCAATACTGCCATCTTTTCTTCTTCCTCCATATGCACAAGCAGCACATGGGGTGCTTTGGTCATCCAACCCTCCACCTCAACAACCAATAGGCACCTTACTCACTTATTTTTCACCCCTAATTATACTTTTTTTTCTTTCCCCTCATTTGTTTTCCCCTCTTTTCTCTTCATCCCACGCCATCTGGCTTCCTCCTCACTCCTCCCTTCACAGGACAACAACCACAATGGCCGCCGCCCGTGGAGGGTTGGGGAATTGGTTCCTGACCTTCCTCAGCCATGATTGAGCCTAATCCTAGCCTCACGATGCATTTACTAATATCAACATGTTTTATAGATGCCATGTGCATTCTTCCCTCCTTTCCTCTCTTATTTGGTGAGAATCTCAGGCTCATCTGCTGCAACACACAACCTATGTCTATTGTGCATGATGGATGGGGGAGACGAAAGCAAGCTGCTAGATCACAACTTAAAGGCTGAGATCCATCCGCTCCTCTCCTAGGCTCCTCTTCCACGTGGTCCCATGATCAAATCTTTGACCGAGAGCATCCCAATCAACGGGCACCACGTATCATGATCCCTTCTAGTATGTGAGGGCACGTGAGGAGGGAGAAACACCGATGCCCTATATGGTATCAAAGGCCTAAATCAATTAAAGATGAAAGGGTAACACCCCCACATTTATATAGTTCTCTATGCAATTTCTAAAGATCATATCTTATAAAATCCTTGGTGAAATGATGTGAACCAATATATCATATTTATGAGATTAAAAATATGTACAACTGGAACTAGGTTTCACATTGAAATTCCTTCATTTATTCTCCTATTTCCTTAAAACATTATAACCCTAATTCTTTTGAATAAAGTTGATGCATTTAGATGATAAAGTTTGAATATTTGTTTCTCAAGATACCTCCTAACCATGAAATATATATCTTTTATTTACTTTGGAACTAAGTGATGGCTCAAATCACCATTCTTACTCCTTGTTTAACCTTTATGAACTATTGTGACTTGTTTTTGGACTTTAATGTATAACATCGATCAAATTTGTAATCTTGACTCAAAATGAGCTTCCATCCCACCCTAACTTAGAAATAAGTAACTTACATCTCTCCATGACATTGATATCTATACCTAACATCCCTTTTGCTAGTGTTGATCAATATGACACATTATGCATGAATTTGATCCTATACAGTGATGTATCTTGATACCCTAATTAAATGTGGGTTTTGATGTAATTGTGCCCAAAGATCCTTTATATTCTTAAATTGAGTAAAACCATGATTACTGTAGACACTAATGTCCATGTTGACTCTATGATATGACATGTTGGTGTTTTTGACTTTTAATCCACTAGTGTGACCTATTGTGACACATATGACTTGCTTGCTATGATTGTGCCATAATATCAATGTGAATCTTATTATCGTGCTCTCCCCTCTCAAATCAGAGTTGAGTTTACTATTTGTGACCCCTTTGATGTGGATGTTCCACCTAAGTCACATGTTGAATCTTTTTGGCTTATGACATATGTTAATGTTTTCATGTATGTTGATGTGTTGATACCAATTTTGGACAAAGATGCCTAGACCCTAGGGGACATCCACCCAACTTCAAAAGTAATCCTTATGTCCTAATATTACTGATGTAATCCATCTTTAATGATTGTTTCTCATGTCTGATGAATCTTGACATGGTTATTGTATTGTCTGTCCTTTTGCCCTAAAATGCAAGTAAGCCACATAAATCTTGATATAATCATATGAAATAAATGAAATCTTAATATGAAATGAAACTAAACCACACCTTTACAATGGACCCTAAATTAGTAAAAGGTAATCAGATGCACTAGTAAGGAATGTTGAACCTAACAAAACCCTAATATTAGAACTAACTAGGTCTAATGATGGGAAGTTATAATACATGTATGTAATCTTGTTCTTAATCACGTGTAGCTTGTGGATGAATGATCAAGGATAAGTTATGTTGTGAATCTATGAATCAGATATATGATTTAATAATTACATGACTATGGCTTTCTTTCTTTTTTACTTGATATGTATGATTGCTAGTTTACTTGCTCAAATATTGTGATTTAGTGTTGTAGTATTGTACTCAATGCTTTGTCTCATTGATTTTACTGGTAAACATAAAGTTGATCTCCATTATACAAACCTTATACACCTACCTATATTCTCAAGTCTAGGACACATGGGCATGCTGTTGGGTTTTAGAGGAGGCAGAGAAGCAGCGGAAATAAAAATTTTCTCCCCAAAACCCAGAACAAAAGGAATCACGTCAACGTCTATACAATAGGAAAGATGGTTTGTGAATTCATACCTTGTCCCTAGGCTTGCTCGGCGACAGTACCTCGCGCCTTGCACGGTCTTCACCTCCAGTCTTGGACGGTGTCTATGTATCTCCTGGTCGCACCGGGACTGAAGACTCCTGGTCTCACCGGGACTGTCGAGATTGACAATTGTCCTCCAAGCGATAGAAGTCTCCCGCCTCTGCAGTTGTCCACACAGACTGCCTGGAACTCTGATCTCCTTGTCCCACAAGGAATCAGAACAAGTCACACCCTCCTATTGGCGTACTAGTCACCAACACACTCTCCTGCCACCAGTTGCTTTCTACAGTTGTCTTTCCCTTGCTGTGCCTCCCTTTTCGGGTAGCACTTGCTTGGGCTCTCTCTTGGTTACCAAAACCAGAGAGAACGACAACTTCACAGAGCAACTGGTTGCACTGAGTTGTACTTTGAGAAGCCCCCAATACCCCTATACATAAGAGGGTCATGGGATAGAGTTCTCCATCCAGGGCAATGCAGGACTAAAGCAGGAGTAGAAGGGTTTGAGATTTTCCACAAAAACAACCAACTCGCAACCTGAACCGATCGTTTCATAACTGAAACGGTCAGTTGGGGACCTGAGCCGGTCGGTTGACACCTCAACTGATCGGTTGGGACCCATGAACCAGTCGGTTCACTTCTGAACCGGTCAGTTCGTGGTCCTAATCAGTTCCTGATTGACTTTCCTTCTTTTGTTTCCAATTGGTATCGAATACCAATCCTTGTTCCAATCAAATTGGGCAAGTGAAATGAAAAGAAATTTCTCACCAATCTTACTTTCCCAGCTTGCCCGGTTGCAACAGTTGAACCGATCGTTTCAACACTTGAAGTAATTGTTCACCCTGTCCATGAGCTGATGGACTCACCAGTTGAGCTGATCGATTCACCAAGCTCAGCCGATCGGTTCATCACATGAGCCAATCGGTTGGGAGTACAGATTGTGCAGAATCAGTCAATTGCGGTTTCAATCAATCTGATACTCTAATCAATCAGTCCAACACCTTGAACACTATGATATTGAGCTATCGATTAATTGAGTGTTTAATTGAACTACTAAACTCCTTTAGTAATCAATCTAAACATTGTTTGTGAACAAACTCCTATTCCAGGTTAAATCCTATGTGTGTGACCCTGCAGGTCCATTTCACATTGGCAAAGAAAGTCCATAACATTTATGACTTCACAAGAAAAGAGCGGTGCCTAGTCACACACCAGTGCTACCCAAGTGAAATAGAAAGTTAGAGAACAACTTTCAATCCTAAAATCTGTGAATGGTGTTACAGTGAATGTATAATTCCTTTATCACATATTGATTCACACATGCATGCGCATGCCTTTCTCAATCCTACTCATCAAGTGGCCAAGGACATCAAACTCCCTCAGGAGGGACAAATCCCATATCTATCACTCACCCCTCAAAAGCCCCATGTGTCAAAGCCACCCAATCATCACCTTTATAACAACCCATGTTTCAGGACTGCGTTTGATGATGTCAAAGTGTACCCAACGACATGTGTTGAGTGTAGTGATTTTAGGTCTAAGAATCACACTCACCACCATCACTGTGAGAGCTCACTGTGACTACCAAGTCATGGTTCCATGTGTCACTCTCACGGTGGGTCTGTACGGTACCTTGTTCTCTAACAAGTACCTATGTGTTTGGTTTGATATCACTATATCATGACTAATGAGATTCTGTCATCAACCAACACACAAGCTAGTCTTCAGTGTTATTGATGTCTATGGTTATTTCCACAATAACAACCGACTAGGGACTAAACAAGAATGAATACTCTTAACATCCATATGATCTCATCGTTCAGGTCCTCAACCCAAAAGCATACGTCATTGAGTAAAACAATTCTTTAGACATCTATCATGTTACACCATCATCTCAGAAATAGTTTAAACATATAGATCGAAAATTGCCTTTATTATTATTCAAATCATTTACAAAGTATCCCATTACAATAATTATATGACTTGCTCTATGGGCATACATACCAACAGACTCCCACTTGCACTTAGAGCCAGTCACCAAGGAACCTCAATCGACCTAGCATGACCATCATGCTTCTGCTGAGAAAGGGCTTTAGTTAGTGGACCAGCTATGTTGTCTTCAGTTGGTACTTTGCAAATCTTCACATCTCCTCACTGTACGATCTCTCGTATGAGATGGAAGCACCGCAGTATGTGCTTGGACCGCTGATGTGATCTGGGTTCCTTAGCTTGTGCAATAGCCCCATTATTGTCATAATAAAGCTCAATTGCATCACAACTACTGGGAACTACACCAAGTTCAGAAATGAACTTCCTGATCCACACAACCTCCTTTGCTGCATGTGAAGCAGCAATATACTCGGCCTCTGTAGTAGAATCGACAACTGTTTCTTGCTTGGAACTCTTCCAGCTCACAACTCCATTATTAAGGCAAAATACAAATCCTGACTGTGATCTGTAATCATCTTTATCGGTTTGGAAGCTTGCATCGGTGTAACCCTTTACAACCAACTCTTCCTCGCCACCGTAAACAAGAAACTGATCATTAGTCATTCGCAAGTACTTGAGGATGTTCTTCACGACTATCCAATGAGCATCCTCGGGATCTGACTGGTACCTGCTCGTCATGCTGAGAGCATACAAGACATCTTGGCATGTGCACAACATAGCGTACATGATGGATCTGATGGCTGATGTATATGGGATCCCATTCATACACTCCCTCTCTTCACAAGATTGGGGACATTGAGCTCTAGAGACGGTGACTCCATGTAGCATGGGGATGTTGCCTCTCTTTGAGTTCTCCATGCTGAACCGCTTCAACACTTTGTCAATGTACGTGCTCTGACTTAGTCCGAGAAGCCTTCTAGATCTATCTCTATAGATCTTAATTCCTAGAATGTAGGATGCTTCTCCTAAGTCCTTCATTGAGAAAGTATTCCCAAGCCAAGTCTTTACCTTCTCTAAGGCTAAGACATCATTCCCCATCAAAAGTATGCCATCCACATACAATATGAGGAATGTGGTTGAGCTCCCACTAACCTTCTTGTACACACAAGGTTCATCTTCATTTTGAATAAAGCCAAACACTTTGACTTCCTCATCAAATCAAAGATTCCAACTCCGAGATGCTTGCTTCAATCCATAGATTGACCTTTGCAGCTTACAGACTTTATTGGCATTCTTTGGATCTACAAAACCTTCAGGTTGTGTCATGTACACATCCTCATTTATATTCCCATTAAGGAAAGCAATTTTAACATCCATCTGCCAAATATCATAGTCATAATAAGCTGCAATAGCAAGCATGATCCTGATGGACTTAAATCATGGAAACTGGAGAAAAGGTTTCGTCATAGTCAACACCTTGAACTTGTTGAAATCCCTTCGCAACCAATCTGCCTTTATAAGTTTGCACATTGCCATCCATGTCGGTCTTTTTCTTAAAGACCAACTTGCACCCTATGGGCTTTACCCCTTTGGGTGGTTCCACCAAAGTCCATACTTTGTTGGAGTACATGGATTCCATCTCTGATCTCATGGCTTCAAGACATTTCTCAGAATCTGGTCCCTCCATAGCCTCTACGTAGGTAGTTGGATCATCATCTATGATCAACTCACCACCTTCCTGAGTCACAAGGTATCCAAACCTCTCAGGTTCAAGGTGGGTCCTACTAGATCTATGAGGTCCTTGTGTTACTTGAGGAGAATGAGATTCCACAACACCTTGTGAATCTCCATATTCCTCTCATACATCTATCGGTTCAATGTTTTCTTGTTGGGCTTGAACATCTTCAACCTCTATTTTCCTCCCACTGTTTCCTTTGGAAATAAATTCCTTCTCTAGGAATACAGCATCCCTGGCAACAAACACTTTGTTGTTAGTAGGGTGGTATAGATAATATTCCTTGGTCTCCTTGGGATATCCAACAAAATAACATTTATCAGATTTGGGTCCAAGCTTATCAGGAAACATTTTCCTAACGTAAGCCTCACAACCCCAAATCTTCATAAAAGACAAATTGGGACGCTTCCCGGTCCATATCTCATATGATGTCTTTTGAACCGATTTATATGGTACTCGGTTAAGTGTAAACGCGGCGGTTTCAATAGCATAACCCCAGAACTAAATTGGAAGATCAGCAAAACTCATCATTGATCGCACCATATCCAACAATGTACAATTCCTTCTTTCAGACACACCATTATGTTGTGGTGTTCCAGGCGGAGTCCATTGTGATACAATACCACGGGCTCACAAAAGGTCCTCAAACTCCTGGCTTAAGTATTCTCCACCTCAATCGGATCAAAGTGCCTTAATACTTTTACCAAGTTGGTTCTGTACTTCATTCATGAAATCCTTGAACCTTTCAAGGGTTTCTGACTTATGTTTCATCAAGTACACATAGCCATACCTACTAAAATCATCAGTGAAGGTAATGAAGTACTGATACCCATTTCTGGCATTAGTTCTAAAAGGCCCACATACATCAGTATGTATGAGTCCTAATAGATCACTAGCTCTCTCACCTTTACCTGAAAAGGGAGTCTTAGTCATCTTGCCCAACAAACAAGATTCACATGTCTCTATTGATTCATAATCAAAAGAGTCTAGATAACCATCTTTATGGAGTCTAGAAATGCGCTTCTCATTTATGTGCCCTAGACGACAATGCCAGAGATATGTTTTGTTTGATTTCTTGAGTTTTTACTTTTTGGTGTTTACGTTGTATACATTTGTCTCCAAATCTATCAAGTATAGACCATAAGACATTGGGGCACTGCCATAAAAGATCCCATCTTTAGAAATGGAACATTTTCCATTCTTAATAAGAAATTCAAATCCATCTTTGTGCAAATAAGAGACGGAAATGATATTCCTATTTATGGCATGTACATAATAGCAATTCATCAACTCTATTATTATCCCACTAGGTAGAGTTAACTCATAGGTTCCTACGACACTGGCGACAACTCTTTCCCCATTAGTAACACGTAGTTCAACCTCGCCTTTCCCTAAAGGTCTACTTCTCTTAAGATCCTTCACATTTGAACAAATGTGAGATCCACATCCGATATCAAGTACCCATGATGAAGAAGTAGTAAAGTTAATCTCTATCACGTATACACCAGAAGTAGAGATCTCTATCTCTGACTTCTTCTTCCATTGTTCCCTCCATCCTCTCCATGTAGATGAAATTGGTTTGGCGAGAGAACCCTTCTCTCCCTTACCTTTCGTTCCATTGATCTCTATCAATGAACTTTCTTTCTTCTTCACTAACGCATTAAGCGTACATAGAGTGGATTCAAAGGCTCCTGGTATATCTGGATTGTACAGAACACTTCTCACAGTCCTCAACCAATTGTGGAATTTGTTCTCAATTAATTTGCCCATTTTAAAAGATGATTCTTTTGCCATTATACAAGAGAAAATTGCATTTGTCAAAACTCCTTTTGATTTGATTTTAATAAAATTTGATGATAGTTAATTAGGCCTTTAATTAATTACCGCTCCCACTATTTTGACTCAAATTGACAGCCCTCACCATCAATTCGGAAGATTGCAACGTACAATCTTCTAGTGGGTCAAGATCCATATTTCATCAAGTCATGAGTCAGCTTTGGCTGATCGCCCATAATCTTGACTATTTAGGTAGGCCATCATGCCAATTACATCATATGCAACTCTTGATGAATGAACATGCGCAACACCTTGCCATGAACATTCCATGCCTCTGGGCTTAGACGCTCTAAGAATCACCAGTTAAGTCTATCCCAAAAGCCGACACGGTAAACATGCACCCTGCTTTGGCAGAACCTGCATGTCGACCCTTCACACTTCCACAAGATGGATGGCGCACCACGCTTTGGCGTAACCTATGCTTGGTCGATCGAGTTTGCCATGCGTGTCACTAATGGAAGGCATATAAGACTTAATATTTTAATGAGGGATTTGGTTTTTATATACATATACATATCCAATCACCACAATATATAGTACGTATTATATACATGCTATATCCCATAGAAAACATGCGAAACGATAAAAGTAATGATTATGGCCATCCTATTGTGATTCCTCGAGCCAAGAGGAATCATGATCATCTAGGTCTACATCACATGCAACCTATACAAGATGTAATCTGTGCCTGCCTTTCTGGGTTTGATCAGCTCATCTCCATGACTGATCGACTCGCCATCAAGTTGGTTGTTCGGGTGCCACCAGCCGATCGATTGGCGCCTCCAGCCGATCGGTTCACCAGTCGTCGTGCATCTCCTCAGGTCGCCACCCGCTCGTCTTGCTCCTCGAACCGGTCGTCTGGAACGTCAACCGATTGGTTCACGCCTTGAACCGATCATCTCAGGTCATCTGCCATTCTTTGACATAATAGGAAATAAAATCTATCCTATTTACAATTGAATTGTGAAACCCCGAGTTACATTTAGGGGGAGCAAAGGTAGGAAAGAAGTCTCGAATTATTTTGAGTTACATCAGGAATAGGGGAAAAGGAATCAGTGCACAAACCGAGATGCAAGCAACCACATACAACCACACACAGATATAGGGTTTATAGGCCATAACCATGCTACACATCCACCACAAAACTCGTTTAAGGGCGACACGTATCGAGTGCATTATATTACATATCATATATGTATATTTGGGATTTGTGGACTGGACATGCATAAAGCCAATTTTATTCACATCGTATGCAATAAATAAAGGTGACAAACCAAAATCGATCATATCGATAGTCCTAAAACATAGAGCAGTTGACGTGGCTCTGATACCACTGTTGGGTTTTAGAGGAGGCAGAGAAGCAGCGGAAACAAAAATTTTCTCCCCAAAACCCAGAACAAAAGGAATCGCGTCAACGTCTATACAATAGGAAAGATGGTTTGTGAATTCATACCTTGTACCGAGGCTTGCTCGGTGACAGTACCTCACGCCTTGCGTGGTCTTCACCTCCGGTCTTGGACGGTGTCTGTGCAGCTCCTGGTCGCACCAGGACTAAAGACTCCTGGTCTCACCGGGACTGTCAGGATTGACAGTTGTCCTCCGAGCGACAGAGGTCTCCCGCCTCTGCAGTCATCCACACAGACTGCCTAGAACTCTGATCTCCTTGTCCCACAAGGTATCAGAAGGAGTCACACCCTCCTATTGGCGTACTAGTCACTGACACACTCTCCTGCCACCAGTCACTTTCTGCAGTTGTCTTTCCCTTGTTGTGCCTCCTTTTTCGGGTAGCACTTGCTCGAGCTCTCTCTTGGTTACCAAAACCAGAGAGAACGACAACTTCACAAAGAAACTGGTTGCACTGAGTTGTACTTTGAGAAGCCCCCAATACCCCTATATATAGGAGGGTCATGGGACATGGTTCTCCATCTCAGGCAATGCGGGACTAAAGCAGGAGAAGAAGGGTTCAAGATTTTCCACAAAAACAACCAACTTGCAACCTGAACTGATCGTTTCATAACTGAAACGGTCGGTTGGGGATCTGAGCCGGTCGGTTGACACCTCAACCGATCGGTTAGGACCCATGAACCGATCGTTTCACTTCTGAACCGGTCAGTTCATGGTCCTGATCAGTTCCTGATTGACTTTCCTTCTTTTGTTTCCAATTGGTATCGAATACCAATCCTTGTTCCAATCAAATTGGGCAAGTGAAATGAAAAGAAATTTCTCACCAATCTTACTTTCCCAACTTGCCCGGTTGCAACAGTTGAACCGATCGTTTCAACACTTGAAGCAATCATTCACCCTGTCCATGAGCCGATCGACTCACCAGTTGAGCCGATCGACTCACCAGTTGAGCCGATCGGTTCACCAAGCTCAGCCGATTGGTTCATCACATGAGCCGATCGGTTGGGAGTATAGATTGTGCAGAATCAGTCAATTGCGGTTTCAATCAATTCAATACTCTAATCAATTAGTCCAACACATTGAACACTATGATATCGAGCTATCGATTAATTGAGTGTTTAATTTAACTACTAAACTCCTTTAGTAATCAATCTAAACATTGTTTGTGGACAAACTCCTATTCCAGGTTAAATCCTATGTGTGTGACCCTGCAGGTCCATTTCACGTTGGCAGTGAAAGTCCATAACATTTATGACTTCACAAGCAAAGAGCGGTGCCTAGTCACACATCAATTCTACCCAAGTGAAATAGAAAGTTGGAGAACAAATTTCAATCCTACAATCCGTGAATGGTGTTACAGTGAATGTAAAATTCCTTTGTCACTGATATCCTGAATGAACTTGAGGCATGGAACAATCATCCTGTCAACATTCATTCATTTCCTTGATCTCAGAGCAGACTGGGTGAGATGTGTGTGACATCAATATCACATATTGATTCACACGTGCATGCACATGCATTTCTCAATCCTACTCATCAAGTGGCTAAGGACATCAAACTCCCTCAGGAGGGACAAATCCCATATCTATCACTCACCCCTCAAAAGCCCCATGTGTTAAAGCCACCCAATCATCACCTTTATAACAACCCATGTTTCAGGACTGCGTTTGATGATGTCAAAGTGTACCCAACGACATGTGTTGAGTGTAGTGATTTCAGGTCTAAAAAATCACACTCACCACCATCACTGTGAGAGATGACTGTGACTACCAAGTCATGGTTCCATGTGTCACTCTCACGGTGGGTCTGTCCGGTACCTTGTTCTCTAACAAGTACCTATGTGCTTGGTTTGATATCACTATATCATGACTAATGAGATTCTGTCATCAACCAACACACAAGCTAGTCTTCAATGTTATTGATGTCTATGGTTATTTCCACAATAACAACCGACTAGGGACTAAACAAGAATGAATACTCTTAACATCCATATGATCTCATCGTTCAGGTCCTCAACCCAAAAGCATACGTCATTGAGTAAAACAATTCTTTAGACATCTATCATGTTACACCATCATCTCAGAAACAGTTTAAACATATAGATCGGAAATTGCCTTTATTATTATTCAAATCATTTACAAAGTATCCCATTACAATCATCATATGACTTGCTCTATGGGCATACATACCAACACAGACACCTTCTTGAGTTGTCAATATAGGATAGATAATGTCGATAAGCATGGATGTCTAATGACATTGTGACTTAAGCACCCTCATGGATGCTTTCATGGGAAGCAGGTCAAAGGCATTATGATACATGATAGTGTTTGTATAATTGGAGTAAAATCATGTGATATCCTAGATTTTAGGGTTTTAATACCCAGTATAGTAGTTGAGGACTCGGTTATTCAATTAAGAATAATTCCACTAAAAGTGCACTTAGAGATACCAATGATGATGATAATAACTAAATTAGTTCGATTATTATGTATAAGTTGTATTGATTTATTGGGTACTTATGATGACAAGATACCCATTTAATATTATTAATGGAATCAAGTGGAACATTAATGAATCCCAAGATATGCTAAGACCATAATATGTATTTTTGGACTTGTTTGAGCAATATTTGAGGATTTGTTGTGAAGAAATTATAAACATGATCAATACCGAACTGGTTCAAAAGCTACGTTTCATGGTTATCCACCAAGGTTTAAATTTTCATGACATTTGGATGAGCCGTTGAACAAATTTTGATTTTTTTTGAAAATTTCATTAGAGGACTAAGGTTTCATAAGATTTCAAACCTAGATTTGGTTCTCATATATGTCACACAACCACTCATATTCAATCGATAGGTGGTAGTACTAAAGCCATGCTTGGCTCATCAAATCCTAGCTCCAAATTCTGAGGAGAATGTGGCTGCAACATGGACTGTTAAGGAAAGAGTCTTCACGAGGAATCAAGGATTGATGTTACGCCGCTCCTTCCAGATCTCACTAACCATGATGTGGGTTGTTGCTTCACATATCTCCTTAGATTCAAAGACCCCTCACCCTCCACTCTCTACCACCGATAATAGATGAGTAGGCTAGGTTGGAAAGGGGTTTCTAATAAGGTTCAAGTAGCAAGATTCACACCACCCTCATCCACATAACATCAACGAGGGTCTGATCAGTTGGATATCAATCTGAACCAAGACGGTGTTATCAATATACTAGCCTACTCGTTGCCCGTCAATACCCTAGATTGTACCCACCTAAACCTTCTCCATGGAGGCACCGAAGCAATGGCCTTCTTCTTCCTTGGCATTACTGCAGGTTCATATGAAGATGGAGAGGTTCTGTGTACCTTTCTTCACTACTAAGAGTTATTTTAGGTCTTGGAGACCTCACAGATCCAAAGGTGATGTGATTTACTGAGAAAGATGAACCTGGGAGCAAGAAGATTCACATTTGACTTCTCGCATCATCGACTTGTGGATCGACCTCCTTCAAGTTTGGGCAATGGATCTTTTGGCATCTTAGAACCGAGCCGATGGATTTGCCCTGTGTCTACCTATGTGAGGTCATCTTCAGAACTCTGAGCCCCATGGCAAGAAGGTCTCCTACTACCAGGAAACCTCTTCGTACTACTCCTTCCCCACCATCGAACTAAACCATCACCTACAATAGCTTCATCTCGATGGGGAGCTGTACGACCTTGCCGAGACCTGAGTACTCACTAGCAGGCACAAAATACGTCCCTTGAATCTCTGTTCTGGCGGCCGGTCTTGCCTAGTGAGAGGAAGATCTGTGGGATCACATCCTCTGCCACTACAAAATATAATTGCCAGAGATCCTTACGGTGTGGTGGAGATTCATTCCCCTGTACCTCACTTCTAGGATTGGAGCCAGAGGCGTCTATCCAATGCAGTAGTCTTGCACCATCGTGGAACTGGTTTGCAGACTGAGAATTAGGCCTGGGGACTCTCACGTGGGCATGAAGGAGAGAGCTGGGAGTTGAGGCAGATCGAGCCTAATACCAGCTAGACCGGCCGGTCCATGACAGACCACTCCACTGAACTACGTCCCACTCTAATGGTCGACGTGGGCCAATCCCAGACTGCCACCCTAGGCGATGGACCCCACAGAGAAAGGTAAATATCTCAATTTAAGTACAAATCTTAGAAAATACATTAAAAATAGATCCACTGTCCTATAAATCCCCCAAATATACCCCTGGATTCAAAAAAATGCCCAATGTATGACGAAACCCTTAGATCAGACCTTTGAAGTAGTTTTATTGCTATTTTTAATTTACAAGATGACACCTTTGTTAGGATATATTAAATGTAATAAATGATATTTATTGACATAAATTCTGAGAAACTTTATTCCATACCCTAATATCATGTAGAGACAATATCTTGAACATGATCTTAACTATATTGCCAAAATATTAGGTCTTTCTCCATTAATGACTTATAAGATGCTTTTCGTCTCATAATAATTTTAGAAAAAAGATAAAGCATCAGAAAAATATGAAAATTGTATCAGAACCTTAGTATGACTTACTAATCAATATTAAATATTGGAAACTCATTTAGGGCCAGTTGAACCTAGATTTGGCTAAACCCTAATCTGGACCTAAATATCATTAATAATGGTGAAAATTGTATTAATGATGATGATTATTATTAATCAGGTGATGACCGAATATCTAGATGAGCAAGAATGATTAGAAATCTCTGAGCTCAGGTACGTGGGCTTTATCTAAGTATATGACTAATTTTCTTGTGTGCAATAACTATGCTATATTGCTTGTCTTTATTTGAGAATATTGCTTGGATGTACTATGATTATAGTATCTTTGCCATGTCAATAAGAACATCAAAGAATATAGATGGTTTGTAGCTACTAAGTGGATATACATTCTCTCTCTACATCCTCTCTCTCTCTTCTTCCTCTAAATATAAGGTTGGCACTCGGTCCCCATAGCCCAAGGGGTGGGGAGAAATGAAGTGTGACACCACTTAGTAGTACAAATGCATCAAAAGACATCTAAAAATATGTGTTTACCTGATTATCACTTTAAATAATGTTTTCTTTTACTCTTTCTTTCTCAAGTTATTTCAATTATGCAAGCATATTAGTATGTATCTTTCTACCCATGTACACAACACCTTGTGTGTTGATTCATTATTTCACGTATGTTTTAGGTTCAGAGCTAGCGTGGGACAAAAGACGGAAAGTGAGAAGTTGTACAGGTTTACCTATTGTCTAAGATCCTAGATAGCATACATGTTCAGACTATGTATCTTTCTACTTCAATATGTAATTATAATTCATGTTATAATAAGTCATCTTGTAATAATTTACATGTTGAATGTTGAGAAATGTTATGGTGTATTCCTATAATTGCATGTTCATGTATGTGTATTATGCTTCCGCATCACTCTCTGATATGATTGTCTAACATTTTCGAATTTGTCCTCTCGAGCCTTCCAAGGTTCGAGATGGCAGAATCCGGGGACGTTACAGTTGGTATCAGAGCATGAACAATAGTTGCGCCTGGAAATTTCTCACCGGGAAACATAAAACATAATTTCACCTTTCACTTTAAACCCTAGAACTTAGTAAGTTGTTCTATAGGAATAAGTTTTGACTTAGCCTCTAGGTTAGAACCTAGATGTTCGAGAACTAGGTTTAGACAAATGTGTGAGACCCTTTCCATATAGAGCTCATATGTATGGGGTAGCTATACTAGTCTACACTTTGTTCTCACCATTTCACTAGGTTACATGACACTAGACTATCTACTGTGTGTGGGACACTCATTTTGCTGATTTGGTTTTGTTTTCCAATCGGCTCGAGCCTCGACAGTTTGCTCTGATGACTTCTTTCTCGAAGAAAAACTATATAATATTTTATTATATATATGTAAATATAAAAATGTGTCCCTCACATTGGAGAGTAATTAGTGTTTATGCAACCTAAGTGAAAGGGGGTGACATCAATCTAGAAGAGAGAGTATATCTAGAATAGATGTCTAGAGCCTTATAAGGATATGTGGTAGATGGATAGACAATAGAATGATAGATGATATAAGCAAGGATGATCTTATATAAATTTGATCTCTGAGGTCTAAGTTCTCTATAAAGATCTAAGCTGCATATGCGGTCTAAGTCTAGTTTTGGATAATCTAAGACAAGTCTAGGTGATGAAAGTACATACTCTTTTCTTGATTAAGATGATCTAAATTAAGATAAAGTTGAATATGCATGAGCCTCAAGCTCTTTTATAGAGGAGGACCTCTAGTGTTAGGATAAGATATGTGGTGAACTCCAGAGAGAGTGAGACCCATAAGGAGAGGGTAGTAGGACCTTCCCTGAGATATATGTGAAATGATGTGTCCTAAGTCGGGTTACTCCTGAGTAGATGAGTTGAGTCCTTTTACATGATTCAATCCTATATGTGAGAGTTGGGTAAAAGTGATGGGTAGGTGACTCATAATGAGAAAACAATCCTCTGACTAAGTTAGGTCCTAGCTTGAGTGACTTATGTTTATGAAGCTCATCATTAGCTGCAAGTGAGGTGATATATGAAATGCTAGTTCTTGGAGTAAAAATGCCTTGTGCATAAGACACTCAACAATACATGTCGCTCTTTCTTCTCTTTCTCTATATATGATGTTAAAAACCTCACTTGAGCTATTTGTATGATTATGTATGAAGCGTCATTCATGTAAGCTTGACCTATTATATATTCCCTTCCTATATCATACATGTAATATCGAAGTTTGAAATCATGATAAGATTGGCTTAGTATATTCTCTTTCCCTCGATATCATGCATGAAAGATACAAGTTTGAAATCATGAGCTAAAGAATAAGATATCTTTGGATCATAGCTTGCCTTGTCACAAAATATAGTTCTTACCATTAATCCTTCTCAATTTATGCTTCTAAGTTTGAGCATGACTCTCACACAATAGGGTGAAACCCTAATAGGTAAATATGAAAAGAAAAATCAATCCCTTCTCTAATGCTGAAATCCTAGCATGTTGTTGATCATAAACCACATTAAAGATGTTAAGTCTGATAATTCAAATAAATAATGGCATGAAACCTTGACATCACTGTATGATTAATAGGGTGAAATATGAAACCATGAGTGGTAACTTAGATTTCATATGTATGCACAAACCCTTATCCTTAAGGGGCCATGAGGATGTAAATCCTAAAATACAAGAATGACATGTGATGACTAAGACACTAAGTGATTTTACAATTCTGTAAAAAAATAATGCTTCAACCTATATAAGGTGGGGTGGGTACACCCTACATGCTTAAATATCCTAAGATGCAACTTAGAATGAATCTAGAACAATGATGCTTGGCACTTAGAAGTGATGGTTAGATGCTTCCACAACTGCTTAATATCAGCATAAGAATATGACATTAGTTAAATTTTGAGGATGAAATTGATTATAAGGTGGGGTGAATGTGACATCCTAGATTTTAGGGTTTTAATACCCAGTATAATAGTTGAGGACTCAGTTATTCAATTAAGAATAATTTCACTAAAAGTGCACTTAGAGATACCAATGATGATGATGATAACTAAATTAGTTCAATTATGATGTATAAGTTGTATTGATTGATTGAGTACTCATGATGACAAGATACCCATTTAATATTATTAATGGAATTAAGTGGAACATTAATGAATCCCAAGGTATGCTAATACCATAATATGTATTTTTGGACTTGTTTGAGCAATATTTGAGGATTTTTTGTGAAGAAATTATAAACATGATCAATATCGAACTGGTTCAAAAGCTACGTTTCATGGTTATCCACCAAGGTTTAAATTCTCATGACATTTGGATGAGCCGTTGAACAAATTTTGATTTTTTTGAAAATTTCATTAGAGGACTAAGGTTTCATAAGATTTCAAACCTAGATTTGGTTCTCATATATGTCACACAGCCACTCCTATTCAATCAATACGTGGAAGTACTAAAGCCACGCTTGGCTCATCAAATCCTAGCTCCAAATTCTGAGGAGAATGTGGCTGCAACGTGGACTGTTAAGGAAAGAGTCTTTATGAGGAATCAGGGATTGATGTTATGCCGCTCCTTCCAGATCTCACTAACCATGATGTGGGTTTTTGTTTTGCAGATCTCCTTAGATTCAAAGACCCCTCACCCTCCACTCTCTACGAACGACAACAGATGAGTAGACTAGGTTAGAAAGGGGTTTCCAATAAGGTTCAAGTAGCGAGATTCACACCACCCTCATCCATGTAACATCAACAAGAGTCTGATCAGTTGGATACCAATCTGAAATAAGACGGTGATATCAATATACTAGCCTGCTCATTGCCCTTCAATACCCTAGATTGTACCCACCTAAACCTTCTCCATGGAGGCACTGAAGCAATGCCCTTCTTCTTCCTTGGCATTACTGCAGGTTCAGATGAAGCTGGAGAGGATCTGAGTACCTTTCTTCACTGCTAAGAGTTGTTCCAGCTCTTGGAGACCTCACAGATCCAAAGGTGATGTGATTTACTGAGAAAGATGAACCCCGGAGCAAGAAGATTCACACGTGACTTCCCGCATCATCGACTTCTGGATCAACCTCCTTCAAGTTTGGGCAATGGATCTTTTGGCATCTCAGAACCAAGCCGATGGATTTGCCCTGTGTTTACCTATGCGAGATCATCTTCAGAACTCCGAGCGTCATGTCAAGCATGCCTCCTACTGTCAGGACACCTCTTAACACTACTCCTTCCCCACCATCGAACTAAACCATCACCTATAATAGCTTCATCTCGATGGGGAGATGCACGACCTTACTGAGACCTGAGGACCCAATAGCAGGCGCAAAGTACATCCCTTGAATCTTTGTTCTGGTGGCCAGTCTTGCCTAGTGAGAGGAAGATCCGCAGGATCACATCCTCTCCCATTGCAAAATATAGTTGCCGGAGATCCTTACGGTGTGGTGGAGCTTCATTCCCTTGTACCTCACTTCTAGGATTGGAGCCAGAGACATCTGTCCAATGCAGTAGTCTTGCATCATTGTGGAAATGGTTTGCTGACTGAGAATCGGGCCTGGGGACTCTCACGCGGACACGAAGGAGAGAACTGGGAGTCAAGGTGGATCGGGCCTAATACTAGCTAGACCGGCCGGTCCATGACAGACCACTCCACTGAACTGCATCCCACTCTAATGGCCAACGTGGGCCAATCCCAGACGGCCACCCTGGGCGATGGACCCCACAGAGCAAGGTAAATATTTCAATTTAAGTACAAATCTTAGAAAATACATTAAAAATAGCTCCACTATCCTATAAATCCCCCAAAAATACCCTTGGATTCAGAAAAATGCCCTATGTAAACCCTTAGATCAGGCCTTTGAAGTATTTTTATTGCTAGTTTTTAATTTACAAGATGACACCTTGTTAGGATATATTAAATGTAATAAATGATATTTATTGACATAAATTTTGACAAATTTTATTCCAGACACTAATATCATGTAGAGACAATGTCTTGAACATGATCAAAACTATATTGCCAATATATTAGGTCTTTCTCCATTAATGACTTATAAGATGCTTTTCGTCTCATAATAATTTTAGAAAAAAGATAAAGCATCAAAAAAATATGAAAATTGTATCAGACCCTTAGTATGACTTACTAATCAGTATAAAAATATTGGAAACTCATTTAGGGCCAGTTGAACCTAGATTTGGCTAAACCCTAATCTGGACCTAAATATAATTAATAATGGTGAAAATTGTACTAATGATGATTATTATTATTAATCAGGTGATGACCGAATATCTAGATGAGCAAGAATGATTAGAAATCTCTGAACTCAGGTATGTGGGCTTTATCTAAGTATCTAACTAGTTTTCTTATGTGCAATAGCTATGTTGTATTGCTTGTCTTTATTTGAGAATATTGCTTGTATGTACTATGATTATAATATCTTCACCATGTCAATAAGAACATCAAAGAATATAGATGGTTTGTAGCTACTAAGTGGATATACACTCTCTCTCTGCATTCTCTTTCTCTCTCTCTTCCTCTAAATATAAGGTCGGCACTCGGTCCCCATAGCCTAAGGGGTGGGGAAAAATGAAGTGCGACACCACTTAGTAGTACAAACGCATCAAAAGACATCTAAAAATATGTGTTTACCTGATTATCACTTTAAATAATGTTTTCTTTTACTCTTTCTTTCTCAAGTTATTTCAATTATGCAAGCATATTAGCATGTTTCTTTCTACCCATGTACACAACACCTTGTGTGTTGATTTGTTGTTTCACATATGTTTTAGGTTCAGATCTAGCATGGGACAAAAGACGGGAAGTGAGAGGTTGTATAGGTTTACCTATTGTCTAAGATCCTAGATAGCATACATGTTCAGACTGTGTATCTTTCTACTTCAATATGTAATTATAATTCATGTTGTAATAAGTCATCTTGTAATAATTTACATGTTGAATGTTGAGAAATGTTATGATGTATTCCTATAATTGTATGTTCATGTATGTGTATTATGCTTCCGCATCACTCTCTGATATGATTGTCTAACGTTTTCAGATTTGTCCTCTCGGGCCTTCCAAAGTTCAAGACGACAAAATCCGGGGATGTTACAAATCAACTAAAACATGTGCTCTCATTCATCTAATTCATTTACTTATATAATATTTTCAAATTATGCAAAACATACACACAAACACACAAACACACATATATGTATGTATGTATCGGAATCAGGTAAATATATTCTGACTCCCCCTACAACTGTAGGAGGGTCAAGAGTTACATATAGCCCTATGCTCGCTATACAACATGTATGTGAGCAACTCACCCGACTAGCTTACACATAATCTCTTTTTAACATTTTTACAAATTTTTACAGCAATATAACTCACACTACTATCTACTCCTCCGTGCTTACGAGTTTTTCTTTCATTCCAAACATAAAAGCACAAGGCAGCAAAAAGAATCAGCTTCTTCTCCTCATTGGTGCATCGTTTGCCGTCTTTTTTAAGTCTATGTTCAACTCTATATTCAGCAAGAATTCTTTGCAAATAATCTCCCATAAGCTCTTCGTAAAGGTGCAACAACTGAATAAATGACTATGGGATTCATCACTTTCCTTGCATAGGTAACATGTGACAACAATATTGCGATTCCATTCATGAACTTTGTCCAAAGTCTCTAGAGCACCAAGCAGAATTTTAAACACACATGTAGACCATTTAGGAATTTTCTTACCATCCCATATCCATGCCATAGTGCCATCTTTTGCAGCCCTTATCCTGGTAATCTCCCACAGATCCATCTTTGGATTAAGCATATACCATTGTCCATCAGGCTTCAGACAGAAATGATGCTTGACCTGCGGCCAAAGACCCCTCATCATATGAATGGTACGTGAAATACCTTCTTTGGTGCGGGGCTGGAAATCCAGTCCCTGTGTGTATCTATCCCTCATCCATCTCCCCCAAATAGAACCGCCAGTCTGGTACAAGATGATTCTCCTCAGAGTCCCCCATCTAGCAATGTCTCTTGGTGTTTTTAGTTGCAAGCCTCCCTCATCTTTAGGTAGATCCAGTCTTAAATAGTGCATGAGATGATACTCACCCACCCAGATGAAGTTTGAGATTTTCATCTCCATCCTGTCAAGCACAACACCCGAAATCTCGCCCTATTGCACCCAGAAAATAAGAAGTCCCTCAATAGCTGATCTAATGAGGGTAGCGTGACCCGCCATGGATGTCTTCTGTGTTGGCCATCTGGCTATCATCTCATCCAACTTATCAATGCATTCAGCAAAATCTTTGACCTGTAGATTGCCCCCGGCAAGAGGGAAGCCCAAGTATTTAGTCGGGAACTTACCTAACTCCACACCAATGGCTTCTTGTAGTCTCGCTTCCAACTGGTGACAGTTCTTTGAGAGATAGAGTTGAGTTTTATTAACATTAATCCGCAACCCCGTCCGCTCACCAAACTTTCCCAGAAAATTTTTCAACTCTTTTAACATATCAACTTTGGCCTCCAGAATAAGTAAGACATCATCTGCAAAGATAAGATGGCTCATTACCTTCATCCCATGGACCGTATATTCTTTGATTATTTTTGAGTCTTCCACAACTTTCAACTTCCTTGTGAAGTATTCCATGATAATGGTGAAGAGGAGTGGAGAAAGGGGGTTGCCTTACCGTAGCCCATTGCTGCCTTTAAACATACCGGCCGATGTACTATTGACGAGCACCAAGAAGCTAGTAGTTCCAACACATTGTTGCATCCATTGTATCCATTTACCAGAGAATCCCATCTTTTGCATGATCCACCACAGTTTTTCCCATCTCACACTGTCATACGCCTTCGAGATATCAAGCTTTAAACAAGCCTTTCTACTCCCTCTCATGACATTGTAATCAGCTAGGAATTCATCAGCAAGGAGGGCACAATCACTAATGCTCCTGCCAGTAATGAAAGCTCCTTGGTTTTCAGAAATCAGAAAGGGGAGAACCATCTTCAACCTTGTTGCTAGGATTTTTGCAATAATTTTATATTGGATAGAGCAGCAAGCAATAGGTCTAAAATCCACAAGAGATGCCGTAACCTTCTTCTTTGGGATGAGGATCAAGAAAGCATGATTGACTTGTCTAACCATATTACCACCATCAAGAAACCATCTCACATACCTCAGAAGATCTTCTTTAATGGTATCCCAAGCCGTCCTATAGAAGAAAGCATCGAAACCATCTGACCCGGGGGATTTGTTGCAGCCAATGCTCTATAGTGCATCTTTAACTTCTTGCTCAGTGACCTCCCTAGTGAGAATGTTGTTATGGGTACTAGAAAGCTTGAATTTCCATTCTATGTCTTCCTCCTCAATTGAGTTTTCTAAGTTTTTATTGTATAGCTCGCTATAGAACTGAATGGCTTGGTCCTCAATGTCTTCTTGTTTATTAACCACCTACCCGTCTTTGTCAATCATCTCACATATGATATTAGCAGCCTCCCTTCTTCTAACTGCCATGTGATAGAGCTTGGTGTTTCTCTCACCGTCCTTCAACCATTTCTCTCTACTTCTTTGCCAATAGAATTTCTCCTCAGCTTTATTTAAGTCAACAATCATCATTCTTAATTCACGATCCTTCTCTATCAACTCCTTATTGAGCGGACCAGTCATCAACAGCTTTCTAACTTCACTACACTCCCTATTTGTAGATGTAATCAAATTAGGAATGTTTACCTTTTCCTTTGCCCACTTTTTAGTGTAGTTTTCAGCAAAGACAACTTTTTTGCAAAGACAAATATAGGATTCCCGTGGATGTGTGTACCCCATACCTCTTTCAGAATTTCATCAAAGCCCTTCCAATCAGCCCAATAGTTTAGAAATCTGAAAGGTCTTCTCTTTTGTTTTTTCTCTATGATGTGCACAAGAAGAGGAGCATGATCACTAAGCTCAGATCCACTGGCTTTCACCTGTACATTAGGAAAAAATTTCAGCCATTCTTCATTAACCGGAGCTCTATCTAGTTTTCTAGCTATCCTGTCCTCTGGGTCTTGTTTGTTATTCCACGTAAAGAGGTCACCGCCTATCATGGGAAGTTCTATCAACTCTGCTTTATCAATAGCCATGTTAAAGGCATCAATAAAAACACATAGTGCAAGTCTGCCCCCAATCTTCTCACCTTGTAATATGACGTTGTTGAAGTCACCAATCACCATCCACAATGTCATCCTCTGTATAGAAAGCAGAACCAGATCATGTCAAAGGGCCTCCCTACTTTTTGCATCATTATGGGCATAGACTGCAGTCAAGGACATGTGTAGGCCAGCTGCATTCAAACAATCTAATGTGATGTGTTGATCAATCATCATTCTCACTATCATCTGCCATGCATTGGGCTTCCATGCCACACACACTCTAGCCAATTCAGAACATTGGATGTTGGATACATGTTCCCATCCTTGTGGAAATAAATAGCCAATACTTGATTTGTTGTTTTCTCTGATCTTGGTTTCAACCAACGCTACAATAGAGCAACCACTAGCACCAATCCACTCTCAGATTTCCTTCTTTTTATTCCTATCACACCCCCCTTTTATGTTCCACATAACAATGGACATTTTAAATGTTTTTGTTTGCCCGAGTACACCTGGGCTGCTCCTTCTTCTTGTTGCCTTCTTTCTTCTTTTTTGGTTCCACCTGTTCAGGTTCTTCTGCATCTGACTCTATGAGTGCTTCAAATCTATTGGTGGCCTCCAAAATGGAACTGACACCTTGTGTCTTTGGGATCCCACTTTGACTTCTCCTCCTTGATGCGGGGGTAAACTCCCCTTCTTCTTTTTGATCTATATCATGAGTCTCTCCTTCAGGTGCGTTAACAACAGCAAATGTGGAGATCTCAATAGATGTATGTATGTATGTATATATACATATATATACATACATACACACACACATATATATATATATATGTATATATATATATATATATATATATATATAAGTTCAGATATATGTTGGGAGTTGGTGGCTTGTGAGTAGGTGTTAGGTGTAATTTTTGTAAGATCCTAGCTAGTGTAAATGTTTATACTTGTATAAATGTACTCTCAATTTGTAATGAAACTATTTTATAAAAAATGTTGCTATTAATAATACTTGTTAAATTTTGATATTATGTTGGTGCTTTCATCTTGTTATTTATTCATGTATGATAAGATTTTATGCATCCACATTTGTGCTTTGATATTATCATGCTAGTGATGAATGCTCGGGCCATTTAGCTATTAACTTTCTAGTCAATTGGAGGTTTCATTTGAGTAACAAATGTGTCCATGAAACCCACCTCCTATCTTTATAAATGAGATGATCTAGGAGATACCAAATATGCATCACTCCCATATTGTGCTTTTTCCTATAGATCCACACACAACTATTACACTCCCTCTACTGAAGGAGTATTTGTGGATCTTGTTGTATGGATTGAGGGGTTGAAAGAAACATCAATACAAGACTCCTCAAAGTCCATTCAATCTACCACAACCACTTGATCACATTCTTCACCATGGATATCACATGTTCAAGGTGCCAACCCTTGTTTATATTCCTTTCGCTGGACCTTCTTTGAGTTGTCAGGGCTTTCTGGATGAGCATCAAGGATTCCTTCCCTTCCGTCTTGGTTTAGTGTTTACTCGGGAATGAGAAAATTTCTAAGCTCGAGGTGGAGGTTGGGTGTTATGTATTCCTTTCCACCCACACCTATTTGCTTTAAATTCTTATTTTTATTTCAACATGTTTATTTTGCATGTTACTTGCACTGCATGTAGAGTTAAACTATTTTTATATCAGTTATTAGTTCTTGAAATCTTAGTTGAAGTCATTATCTAATTAGCTTAGTTTACATTCATGTTTGCATAGAGATTTTTTCATACAATCCCCTTATTCAAATTATGATCTTGATGTTTATTATATTTGTAAAAATATACCGATGTTTAGAAATCACCCATTGTAGCCAATGAATCTAAGCATCATATTTCTAGGAAAGGATATGGGGTGTTATAGGAACCAATAGGGATAAAACATGATGTTCCTTACTGATTAGTGAATCAAGTCTATGTAATTTCCATACATTTTATTATCATGTCATTATTTGGTTTGTAGTGAATTAAAGGAATAACTCAATGTAATTAATCATAAAAAATAGGTTTTGCACATGATTAAAATCCTCTTCTACACTTTGTAAGACCCCTGACCTGGGTTTTGGGGTAAGACTGTTTGTTTGTCTTAAGTAAGTTTCTTAGAACCTTTCTATAATCTTTTGAGATGTAATTAGGGTTTGTGGAGAACTCAACTTTCTAGTTTGATCTTGTTTGGATGGTGTTTGTGCTTTATGTGCTAGTTTTGGTGCAAATTGCAATTTACCCAAAGTAGGTGATGAATCAATTGATTTGAGGTTGACATCGTTCCTTCCTTATTCTACTCCAACATTAGCCCCTTTTTTCCATCAAATTGAATAATCAAGAGAAGAAATTGACAGAATTACCAATAACCATAATTGTCAGATGTGCAATTTGTCACCTCTAGAGTGTTCCTTCTCTTTCTTGACATCACCTAGAGGAGAGATAAAGAAGTGGGCACCGTGTTTGAGCCTTGGTTTAAGAGTGTCACCCTTAGTGGTGATTAGGGTTTCTGTGGGTGATGTGTGCCTTGACCTAAATGTATATAGTGTGTTGTCTCGACCTAAGTCACGACCTAGGGCATGTTTGGTGGGTGTCGCGGTTGAGACACCCCCTATTGGTGTTGATGTCATGACCAAGGTGGTCTTGGGTCGAGATGGTTGCCCTCTTATAGGATGTCTCAACCTAGGGTTTGAGTTGGTCTCTTGTCTCAACCAAGTGATGATGGTTGGTGTGTATGTCGCGACCATGGATGGTGAACCATGAAAGGGTCATGACCGCAACCATGTGGGGGACCAAGGAGGTCGAGACCCATCCTATAGTGTATCACCCTACCTTGCATGTTGAGGTAGAGTGGTTGCATGTTGGTTTCTTGAGTGGACAAGTGTCCCTTTGGTACCTTGGGGTGTTGACACATCATCCCTTACCTTCTCCTCATCTTCCACCTATATAACCCCTTATCTCTCCATGCTTGTCACCCTTTTGGTCCTCCATCTTCTTCCTTCTATTTTTATTGTTCTTGGAACTTGTTGGAGCAAGGAGATCTAACCTTGGAGCTTGGTGACTGAACTCTTTTTGCATGTGGTGCTTGTGGTGACCACAACTCATCTTCAACCTTGTTAAGTGTTTATCTTCCTTGATGGCATTTTATTTGATCTCCCACCTCCATCCTCATCTTTTTTCTTAGCCCTAGACCATGATTCCTCCATGGTGGTCATTTTGGAGGGAGACTCCTCTTCACAAGGGTCATAGACCATGTTTTGACAAGGTATACCCAAGTGTGAGGAGGGCTTCTTCTCTCTTTCTCCCTTTCTTTTTTGGTTCAGCCTAGAGCTTTGTGCTCTCTTTTCTTAGGCTAGTTTTAACCTTGGTACCTTTTTTGTTCTTGAGGCACTCTTATGGCTGAGGGTGGATCCTTTGGTGGATCTTCTTCAAACTTTGGATCATGTGCTTGGAGCCTTGATCTTGGAGATTGGAATCCTTGATAGTGATCTTCTTTAAGGCAGGTTATATAACTCTTTGCCCTCTCTATTACTTGCACTCTTTCATACATTCAAGCTACTATTTTCTCCCTCAAAAATTCTCCCTTAACATTCTAGTAGATTATGATAAACTATAGGATTGGTTTGATGTTTGAACCATGCTTGGTTTGGTAGAAATTCGAACCCTAATTTTCATATACCCGATTATGGTGTTTGTGGTGTTATGTTGATTCTTTCTTTACCTTTTGATCTTAGTTTTACTCACATGCATGATGTTCGAGTACCTAGATGTTGAAGAGAGTTTAGGTTCTATTTTGGATACCTTAATCATGGTTTCCTCTCTCTTGGATTAGATCCCTTCATGTGGTTTCATGATGCATGACCTAGGGTTTATGGTGATCATTTTGCATGAGCTTTTTCCTTCACCATGATCATGGTTTTCTTTGGCATTGTTTTCTATTTTGGGACTGAGATATCATTCCTTAGGATGGTCGAGATTGGGATTGAGATATCATTCCTTAGGATGGTTGAGACACCTACCCCATGTTGGTCCCGACCATGGTTGGTCTTAGTCGAGTTGCTTCCCTTTGATGAGTTGGACCTAGTGTTGATAAAGGTCACGACACTTGATGTTGAAGGCTATGTTGATCCTTGTTTTGGTTGGGTTGTTTCCCTAGCTTTTAGGTCTCGATCTTGACCATATCTTGGTCATGGAATGTCCCTTGAGAGAGGTCATGACATGTTGGTCTTGGGTTATGACATGCTGCCATGGCTTGAGATTGAGACATCAATGCTCCTTGAGGTTGCGACATGATCCTTTGGTAAGTGGAACCCTAACCCTATATGGGTCAAGATGCCCTCGATGTCACAGTCATGACATGGACTAGGTTGGGTGGTCACGACCTAGATGTTTATGTGGTCGGGGCACATGGCAATGTTAGTGGTCGAAACACATGCTAATGGTGGTGGTTGAAAGGTATGCTTGGACACTTAATGATACTCTTGCATGTGTAATGTATAAGCCCACATAGAGTGCTATTTGAAATAATGTATAATCAACCCTAATGATGTTCCTTAACCCTAATACACTCCCAGATGGTGGGAGATGGTGAGCCTAGGATTGGTGATTAAGCTTAGCTTCAAAACCCTAATAGGCTATGAATGGAAAACCTTAACCCTAATGATGAGTATGGTGACATGATTGCTTATCTTTCTTGGAATGGCTAGCATATTATGATGATATCTTTCTCTTATTGTGAAGCTCTAACCTTGCAGGAGGAATTCATGCCATGCTTGGGCATGCTATGGTGATGGTTGTGTCTGATTGAGGCATGTGGAGATGATTATGTGACACTTGAGTTTAGGATGCTTCCTCTCTCCTGATTATCAATTTCTAACCATGCAGGTGATATGAACTTGAATATCATAGCTAGTGCATGCTATAATGAGTATGATATGAATAGGTCCTATTAGCTGGTGATGGCTTTATGCCTATTGTGAGGTGATATCTTCTAGTGCTATGATTAAGGGATTTATATCCCACAATTATGTGACATTAGTGATAGCCTTGAGTGGCTGTGTAGTAGTGATGATGGTCTTGTAAATGGCAGTGTTACGTGTTTTAAGTGGTGATAGTGTGACAAGTTCACACCTTATATGTTTTGTATCTTCTAAAGTTGTACTATACCTCTAATCTTGTAGAGTTTGTTATGGTCATATATGTTGTAACTTTATTGATGCTAAAATATGCCTAATTGACATAACTAAGAGACAACCATGCATGAGCCGATGTCATTGTGATATATGGAATGACCATGCGTGAGCTAGTTTCCTTGTTAGATATGTATGGCCATGAGTGAGCCACTCCTTTTTAGGATGGCCATGTGTGAGCTGATTCCCTTGTGATATATGGATGGCCATGCGTGCGCTGATCAATCTATTAACTATATGTCACTTATATAAGTTGACTAATATTTAACTATAGTGTCACTCACATGCAAGCTGGGAAGTGTTAGAAAGGTCATGGAATCTGACTCTTCCATTGACCATGTGTGGTACCAATATGGACTTAGTAGCGGTACTTTCGTAATATCAAATATGAAAATATTGGATGAGGCCTTGCTTGCTTTTGTATAGTTTGGTTGGTAGAAAATATACATGTTCTTTATATTCCTTCTTAGTTTATAAAATGTTCTACTTCTATGCTATGATCACTTCATCTGCTTAGAGGATGATAACTGCCCTGCTTACATCTATAATTGAATCTGTTTATCATAGTTGTAGCTTTACTTCTATTCTTTAGTTACTGTGCCTGCGCTTTGATAGCATTGGTGGAGAGTTATATCTCTCGCTAGGACATCTGGTCTCACCCTGTGGGTTTTCACATCTTTTAGGTGTACATGCATACTAAGATAGAGATCACATTGTTGAGACAAACATCCTGAGATGTTGTAGTTGTTGGACCATGGATATGCAGCTAGTGTTTAGTAATAGAGTCCTATGTGTCGTCCCTGTACCTCAGGTCCTTGGGGTGTTTTAAGACGTTGTACATCGGTTTGAGTTTTTGGACATATACGATGATGGCTCAGATGTGATTTGTGTATGTGACCATGTTATCACATGTAACAGGTTGTGGCTAGAACGCCAATAAAAAATGTAATGTAACAACTTTTGATATGAATGAAATACAGTAGCTCCAATTTATGGCTTCATACATGAGGAGTTGAGCTTGATGCAGGTTATAAAATCAATTTTAATTTACCCTATTTTGTGGTAATGTTGATGTTAGTGTTAATCCCATGCTTGATTTTGAGTAATCTCACTTTGTGTGACAAAAGGTGTCAGACACTTATTCTTCCATCTTCTTATCTTCCATCAACCAAAATGAAAATAAAAAGAATATCCATGAAGAGTGCCAAACACTAAGATCAAGGGTGGTAGACCACTCTTATTTCTATAATCACTTGTTCCATACCCCTATCTATGTTGTTGGGGTGTATCACCAAAAAAGAAAAAGATTTCAATGTGCACAAACATTCAATATATGTATCTTATACAAATAAAATCTCTATCCAAATAGGGAAGAGATACATAGTCTTCCTTCCATACATAAAGTAAGTCAATTGTCCACCTAGGGGCCCATTTCATACTCCTTTGATATCCATTTACCATACTCATGTATTGGATTATGTCCATACTTGTGATTTTGAAGGATTCCTCAAATTTTCATTAAGTCCATAAAATTTGGTATCAGGGATGGTGGTGAGGAAGTGGTGTTGTGAATCAAAGTCAAAAATAGGGATATGGAAAGTCATATTATATGATCTCAAGAGGTTGGGTTACTTGGCCATATTGGTGGTATGGATTCAAACATGAAGTGAGCATGATGCATGTAAATTGGTTGAACGTATTTCTTTGGAGAGTGTTTTGGATTTTGTGTTACTCAAGGATCAACAATGTTCAATCTCAAGGTTGTGAATGTCTATTCATCATGTTTCTTAGTTGCATTTTTAATTTAATTTTACATATTTTGCTTGGATTTCACTTGATATTTCCTTGCTTTAGATTTCTAGTTGTTCACGCAATTAATTTGGATTTTAATTAGTTTTTATGTTTAATTTGTAGGTTGATGCAAAGAAAAGAGGAGAAGTCATAAACTCTTTATATCATGTTGATGCAATAAGTTAAAATGTTGATGCAAGGAGAAGAGGAGATTTCACAAACTCCCTATGAAATTCCCATTAAAGAAGAAAAAACATTATATCCTCACTCCCCAACTCCATCAATTAGAGATATGATCATAAATACATACCCAATAGTAAATAACTATAGATTCCACATATGACATCTGGAATTGGATGATTCAAGTTGGGTTTGTAACGAACTAAAATTTGGGTATATTCTCAATTTAGCCTTTTTTCTTAAGTTTTTCATATCCCTTACATCTTGTTTGTCCTTGATGTTGAATTTGTAGAATTAATAGTGGTTTGAAGTATATTTTATCTCTATTCATGCCAATGAATGGATTTATGCACAAATACCTCAATTTATGTTTCAATCAGGGTCTAAAATGCAAAATTACCACTTAAGATGCACATTGATAAAATAAATTCATTCTAGAATATTCCTTAGACTTATGGAGCAAGGAAGAGAAAAAAAAAGAATGAATAATAATGCTTTAAACTTGTTAATATGACATTATTTAATTAAATTGAGAAAATAATGGTAATAATGGACAATGGGCTAAAATTTATAAATGGAAGACTAATTGGTTAAAGACAACTTCAATTTTTTTTCTTTGGGTTTGATTTGGTTTGGAGGCCAAGTTTCACAAATTTGGAATAATAATAACTATACCGATTTTATTTAGAAAAGAAAATGGTGATTTTCCTCCAAAATACAAAACAAAACATTTAAAGACTCCAAAAGAAAAAAAAAACTAATCTTAGATTCGTAATCTACACATTAAAAATAGCCTTTGCATAAATTTTCATCTAATTTGATAATCTTTATTGTTCTTGTGTAGATTAGGAGAGAAAAAGTATGTAAAAACTTAAAATGTTAAATAATGTGATAAATTACTTTAAGGGATAAAATTAATGTCAAATTTGTGGTCCATATGTTTTAGTTTGCTTGAGGGTGAAGTTTCACATTAATTGATAGATTGTAGATGTCTTTTTTTTGGGAAAGACATTAGGTTCTCTTATTCATGTCGTCCTCCTATTATGGCCTCAAAATCATTAACCTGGGGGGTAGACTGAACCCTTTGATATCTTTTTCTCTCGACAAGATGAGAGATAGATCTCTGCGGGATAGCATGGTATGGGAACCCGTGAGGTTTTTTAGGTGGTGCTTTGCCGGGCCATCGGCCACCTGGTTGGCCCTTCTTCTCACGAACGGGAACGTGATGTCTTCGAAGTTCTAGGCTTTGCTTCTAATCTGGTTCAAGGCTGGCATATGGGCCGGGGGCAGCCTGATCACCTTTCTTACCCAATTGATGGCCTTCTCACTGTCACTTTCAATTACCACTCTGTTGGCCCCCATGGTACGGGCCTGCTGTACAGTAGCTTCAATGGCCTCGAGTTCTCCTGCCACGGCTGATATACAGCTGCAGCTCCTGCTCACACCTCTGATCCAATTGCCTGCCTCATCTCTAGATACAACTGCAATAGCATCACCCCTTTTACTTGTTGCCACGTCAGTGTTGCATTTAGTCCAGCCTTCCGCCGGAGCAGCCCACCTTGCCTCCAGGTTGTCCATGCGTTCATTCCGTGTTCTGTCCTCACTGTGGGATCCCCTCTTTTGCCATATCCTCCGCCGTGAGGATGAGGGTTGCAGGGGGGATGTCCTTACCTTCGAAAATATTCAAATTTCTGGCTCCCCAGATCTTCCATGCCGTTATCATAGCTCTTTCCTTGCTGCCATATTTCTCCTTCAAAGCTCATCCAAGCTTCGAGCTCCCCACCAAAGAAGTTAGGGATCACTTCCTCAATCTCACTGTGTCTTCATACCTCCCTAGCTGTTGGGAAATCACGAAGAGCGTGCAATGTAGACTCCTCCTTCAAACACATGGGGCAGATGGCATCAGTTGTGAGATGGTGGATTTTCCTTCTCTTATTTGTTAGGATAGCATCTTTGTGTGCCAACCAGAAGAACATTTTGCCTTTTTCTGGGCATTTGCCATGCCACAGTCTTTCCCAGCACCCTGCTCTGTTCCCTTGACTGGTTTCTCTCAAAAGTTTATATGCTGAGGTTGTGGTAAAGAAGCCATCCTGTGTGCCCTTCCACATCAAGCCATCTTCCCCGCTGTCCTCAGTGGGCGCCTTCATCTTTAGGATTTTCCTAGCCGTTTGCTCATTGAAATAATTATTAGGAAAAAAACCCAAATAGCACACTTTAAATAGCACCATTCCCAACTTATTTCCCAAACTAGCACACTTTCAGACTAAAACGCCACACTAGTTGGCGTTTTACTGTCTCGGAAACAAAAAGTGCCACATTATGTGACGTTTTCAGGCTTGAAGATACAAAAGCGCCACTTTATTTGGCGTTTTCAGGCTTGAGGACACCAAAGCGCCATATAACCTGACGTTTTACGATTGCGGGGATAAAAAACGCCACGTAAAGTGGCATTTTACTTGAATGTGTCCCACCAATCGGGTTGTGTGGCGGAAAAATGCCACATTATCTGGTGCTTTCCGTTTATTCGGTCAGCAGGCGGATGCGTCGCGTCCGTCCTTGGAACAACTTTTATATAAAGTACCACTTTATGTGGCGTTTTACTGTAAACGCCAGTGGTGGTGGCTTGTTTTGCTTGGTTACGAGGGATAAAGCGCCACTTTATGTGGCATTTTCTGATAAACGCCACTTAGGTTGGCGTTTTCCGCTTGGTTACCTCCTCGAGCGAGCGCGACTTTCCTTTCTCCCTCGCTCGCTCCTCACTTCATTTTTTCCTCCGCCGCTGTGTGAAGTCGCCGCTGCTCCTCCTCGCTTGGTTACCTCCAGCCGTCGGTGGTCGCTTGTCGTAGCCACAACCGCCACCACATGTCGCAACCGCCGTCGGCGCCTCATCCTCGTCCTCCTCCTCGTCTGCTCAACAGGCAGGTCCGCCGGCGCCTCGTCGTCCTCCTCGTCTGCTCAACAGAAAGGTCCGCCTTCGCTTCCTCCTCTCCTGCTCCGCCTCCTCCTCTTTCCCGCCTCCTCCTCTCCTGCTGTCCTACTGCGACCCAGTGGCGCCGCCTCTGAGCGTCGATGCTGACAACCCAGCTATGGCCAGCCGTACTCCATGCCAGCACCACCTCCAGCCGCTTGTCTCTGCCATTACAGATATAGGAAAAAAAACCCAAATGGGAGATCCGCCTTCTGCTCCGCCTCCTCCTCTTTCCCGCTTCCGGCTCCGGCTCTGCCAGCCGCCTCCTCCTCCTTCATCTTCTACGGAAGGCGCAGGCAGTTGCATTTGGTATTGTAGGGAACCTAATGATTTTTATTTGTTTATATCTAGGCTCTATTGACAATGAGATTAGGCTCTATTGACAACGAGATTAGGCTCTCTTCACAGCGAGATTAGGGAGAAATGAACCAAACGAGAGAACAACTTCACATCCAAAGGTGAGAGTTGTGTATGTGTTCTTACTAATGTTGTGTGAGTTTTAATGTATGCATTTGTAAAATGTAAGTTTAATGGACTGTAATTTATTGGACTGTATTTTAAAAGGACTTTGTCCTACATGGACTGTTAATTATTTAGACATTATTTAAGTATGCCACGATATTTATTAGTATTTTTTATTTTGTACAAGTCTAGTCTATTTTTGTGTGTGAATGATGGTTTGATTGTGTATGTTTTTATAATTAAATCATGAGAAGTAGTTGATTTTATCAAAGTCATTTGAACAAAGGCAATTTTAGATCTAGTGAAATATATCAAATTCGTTGAACAAAGTCATTTTTATATGGTTAGCGATTTATCAAAGTCATTTGAACAAAAACAATTTTATATCTAGTGAAATATTTCAAATTCATTGAACAAAGTCATTTTTATATGATTAGTGATTTATCAAAGTCATGAGAACAAAAACAATTTTAGATCAAATCATTTGAACAAATGCGGTAGCTATATGGTTAGTGATTTTAGATCTACAAAAATATACCAAATTCACTGAACTAAGTCATTTTTATATGGTTAGTGATTTTATCAAAGTCATTTGAACAAAGACAATTTTAGATCTAGTGAAATATATCAAATTCGTTGAACAAAGTCATTTTTATATGGTTAGCGATTTATCAAAGTCATTTGAAAAAAAACAATATGGTTAGTGATTTTAACGCCACTGAAATATACCAAATTCGCTCAACATAGTCATTTTTATATGGCTAGTGATTTTATAAAGTCATTTGAACAAAAACAATTTTAGATCAAAATCATTTGAACTAATGCAGTAGCTATATGGTTAGTGATTTTAGATCAAAACTTTCAAATTATATATCTAACAAAAATTACTTCCATACAATTCAGGACTATGGCCGATACCTCAAGACATTTTGTCATACTTTATGATGGAACACCCATGCCTATTGAAATATCTACGACATCTACTTATGCCGAGTTTATGTCATTCATACATCAAGTTCTTGCCATCAACTCATCAATGCACGACATACATTTAAGTTACACCCTTCCGAGTGATTTAGGTCCGACGTTTAACTTATTTCCTACTCAAGTTGTGGATGATGATAGTTGGAAAGACCTACTCACTATCGGCTATGGGAGGCATATGAATCTTTATGTTGAGAAATCTGATATTTTGGGTGATGATGGAAAACACAATGTTTTAGAGGATGATAACGATGATGTTGATCCATAATATGATGATGATGATGATGATGATGATGACCTTGATAATGACGTAGAATTGCAACAAGTTTGTATATATGATAGCAATCATGATGTTTATGTTGACCCATAAACCTAGAAGGATGATTGGGTGGACCATAACAATATGGATAACTATGAAAGTTTTAAAGTGGATGATTGGATTGATGACTTTGCAAACCCTTTAGACATGGGAGACGATGAAGTTGTTACATGACAAGGTTTTAATAAAGGTGATAATATTTGAAACAAAAACAGACCTCCTTGTAAAATTGCAGTCTTGGTCAATCAATAATAATGTCCAATTTCGGATAGACCGATCAAATAAGCATTTCCTTACACTTATATGTCTGCATAAGGATCAATATTCATGGAGACTTCATGCATGTGCTTCTAAGAGGGTTGGTGGGTTATGGAAAATAACAAAATACAATGATAAACACTCCTACCACAGTGCAATTTTGTACAAGGATCATATGCAATGCAAGTCTTCATATATTACAAGGATGATAATGCCTATGTTGAGAGCAAAACTAGACATGAGCTCTCGAGAGATAGTTGAAAGAGTGAAAGCTGAGTTGTATCTTACCATATCCTACAAGAAGGCTTGGCATGTACGTAAGAAAGCCATTTCATCAATCTTTGGAGATTGGGAGACATCATATGGGTCGTTACTTCTATTCCTTAGATATGTTCAACAAGCTATTCCAAGAACTGTATATAATTTCAATGCCAGTGAAACAACCCTTGGCCATCGATTTGAATGTGTATTTTGGAGTTTTGGTCCATCTATTGCATGTTAGGCTCATTGTCGGCCAGTGATTAGTGTTGATGGCACATTTTTGTACGGTAAATATGGTGGGACGTTACTTATAGCTACTGGCATTGATGGAAACAATGGATTGTTTCCCTTAGCTTTTGCAGTTGTTGAGAAAGAAAACCGTTCTTCTTGGGTGTGGTTCTTGAATTGCATGAAATATCAAATTCTGATTGTCCGACAAAGGAATGACTTTTGTGTTATATCTGATAAGATGTGCAACATTCATCAAGCTTTGGATGAGGTGTTCCCATATGCCACTCAACGTAACTGTTTAAGACATTATAGAGACAACTTTCATAAGAAATTTAAGTCTACTGAATTATATAACTTGATGTGGAAAGCAGCTAAGGCAACTGAAGTGGTAGAGTTAGATAAACACATGAGTGCTATAAAAGCCATTGACCCATCTGCTTACAGTTGGCTAATGCTTTTAAACCCAAGATTGTGGACTATGTCTTGTGATGGTGGTTATCGATACAGTACAAAAACAAACAATTAGTCTGAGATGATTAATGGAATTTTAAAGCGTGCTCACAATCTTCCCATACAAGCCCTCATATGTAGCACATATTATCGGTTGGTCGCGATGTTATTTAAAAGGAGGAACTTCGCAACATCATTAACTGGCCAATTCACCACGAGAATAGCTTATAAATTGGAGAAGTTGGAGCAGGAGGCAAGGAAACATCACATTAGTTGCCGAGTAAATGAGTTAGAATTCACTGTCAATGATCTGTCATGCAATAGTTATTAGGTGCATATTCTACGAAATCCCTATCCTTCACAGTGTACTTGTGGTAAACCACAAGTTTATCATATCCCATGCTTACATGTACTGGCCTACACTAGTTTCATACACTATGAATATTTTCAGTTTGTCAGCAGTTGGTACAAGCTAGACAATTATAGGCTGACATATGCCCCTTAGTTTAGTGGAATCCCAGATAAAAGATACTGGCCAGGGTTTGATCCAACCATGGGTCTTGTATATCTTCTACCACCAGTTGTTACAACACGTGCAGGAAGACCTAAGGTGAAGCGTAGAATGACAAATATGGATATTGATCCTAATCGCACTTCTTACAAATGTGGAAACTGTGGTGGTTTAGGTCATAATGAGAGAACATGTAAGAAAAGCAATGGTTAGAAATCTCCAAATGTAATCGTAGTTTTGTACTTTGAAATCTCTACATGTAATCTTCATTTTCTAATTAGTAATCTCTATATGTAATCTTAGTTTTCTACTTTGAAATCTCTAGCTGTAATCTTAGTTTGCTAACTCGCATGAGGAGGGCAGGATGAATAAAATTTCCTCCTGACTTCTGTAATAGTAATAGTATATGTAATAAACTGTTAGATTCTATTTTGGTATACATCTCATTAACGATTTTTTGTAATTTTATTGTATGCATTTAGTCATTTATCACAATATTGTGATATTTTTTCTTTCTTTGTATAGACATGGTGAAAGGAGATGATACATTGCGGATTACATGGCACTCCACTAAAATTTCTAGGTGGGAGTTAACAGATGCAGATGTGTTAGGGTATGTTCGTACAGTGGGGTTCGGATCAATCATTACCCTTTCTAGGGTTCACTTTGATGCATCATTGATAACAACACTTAGTAGAAGGTGGAACTCAAATACAAATTCCTTCCACTTGCCTTTAGGTGAGATGACGATCACACTTCAGGATGTTGAAGTCTTACTAGGTTTACATGTTGATCGCGATGCCGTTGTAGCTCATCATCCTATAGGTCCCAATGAAGGTCAATTTAGTTCTTGGTCTTCCATGTGCGACCATATCTTAGGTTCACATCCAGAAGGGCTTGATCATGGGTCCGTCCAGTTGAGTTGGTTGCGTTCTACATTTACATGCATTGACTTGGAGAATGTCGACGATCAAGTAAAACGTCAATACACAAGTGCATACTTGTTACACCTTTTAGGTTGTTTTCTATTACCAGATGGTACTGGTAACGAGGCTCATCTTTGCTACTTGCCTCTTCTAGTGGATTTTGACCATTGCGGTTTATACTCTTGGGGCAGTGCAGTTTTTGTGGGCTCTGATCTCCAAATCATGACATAAACACGATTAAAACTTAGCGGAAGCGAATCGGTAATCAGCGGAAGACAAAATCACGGGAAATTAAAACTTTTCGTGACAAGAGCTTGAATCCATAAAAGCTTCTTTCATAAAGATAGATAAACTGTTTACATCTCAGGATAATCACTTCTCGAGTAATTATATACATCAAGATACAAAATCTCAAGATTACTATACAAAAGACTCCAAGACCTGAGAGTACAGAGGACACATAGGACTGACTCTAACTACACCACATGGCAGGACAATCTCCACCTGAGATTACTGCTGCCCCTGGTGCTTCTGCTGAGACTGGTCACCTGTAGGCTGGTTCCTTCGTCTCCGACGTCCACCTAAAAAGTTGAAGCCTACGGGGTGAGACAATTATACATAATTGTCCCAGTGAGAGTTATAACTCTTCGCCAGAAGCTTTATTATAACATCAAAGATTATTTTAAACAGTAAAGCCTTCAAAGCATTCTATAACATTTGCAGGTATAACAAGATCTCTACAATTTAGGAGATATGGAAAATATCAACATTATTGCAATGTAACATCAATCAACTAACTTGGAGTCATCTCTAACAAGTTATACTACATGGTTGATTATGTTTTTCAAAAAACATTATGCCCTGTCGAGATGAGGCTTACCACTCATACTCCAACTGATCGCTGAGAAGTCTCATCAGTATCATACATAGGTCATTAAGAGAGCCGGATTCTCATGACCTTCACCTTCCTCAGTCAGTAAGAGGATCACTTGTAGGACATCCCGTGTCTCTACTACTATAGCTCACCAGGGTAAACTGGTCCTTCACTATTTTAGAGTCACAGTGGCGTTCTGTACTCTCTTCGACATCAGGAGGTTTCATATTTACCTACCACTGATACAGATATCTGTGCTTTCTTCATCATCAGGAGGTTTCATGTTTACCTACCACTGATACGGTATGGAACTATAGTGAAGGATGGATGGATTCCACATCTACATCACTTTCCTACACTAGGATGTAAGGTTCTACACATCCATGTACCCCACATACTCAAAAGTATGTGCTCCAGGAGTTCCCCGAGGAAAACCTGTTTCACCATCACTTAATTTCTGACAATGATGGATCTATGATCAGGGCTCTACATTATACTTGATTAGTTAGGTACATTCAGTATTCTTTAACAGCATACATTGTTCTGCAAACAATAACAATAGCATAGCAGCTATAAAAGAAGAATACTAAATGTAACATGCCTAACTCATATCAATCATTATTTCTCATTATCCTCATCACAAGTCATCTCTAAGGCATGACCTTGATGGTATTCATGGCTCTCATAGCCCATTATCAACATAGGATGCCACTGGAAAGGCATCAGATTACTTTACTTATTCATAAGGCTAACAGCATGCCTTTAACGAATATAACATCAACATCCATACCTGGATATGATTACCTTCATATCAGAACCTGCATGGTGAATACATCTGATAAAGATAATACAACAATAAGGAATGTACTTCCTACTCTTGTGATAAGAGTTAAATCTTTAATTCAAATCAAATAGAGTTTAATACTCAGAAGCATGCCATTACCCTTGAATTAGGGTTTACTATTCACATTACATGTCATCACCCTTGAATTAGGGTTTACTATTCACATCAAGGTGAATTAAACTCATAACATCATCATGTATGAGTAACATCTTCATTGATGCTCTTGGATTAGTTAAAGGTTCATCATTTATCATAATTAGGGTTTCTATGATCTCACACAGGTGGATCATACCCTAATTATGCTCATTCCTGTGCATTGGAGATGCTTTAGTTGAGTTTCTACTTAAAAAGGGCACTTTCTCTCTCTAGAAGTACTTTCTCTCTCTAGAAGTACTTTCTCTCTCATCATAATGTTAGGTGATGTCAACATCATTCTAAAACAGGTTGGATTGAGGCATCATAGGCTAACATAGCCAAAAACATCATCATTATGTGATTAGAGTTACTTTCTCTCTCTAGGGTACTTTCTCTCTCTAGAGTACTCTCTCTATAATCATACTAATGGTTGATGGTAACATTAGACTAGATCAAGTTGGATAGAGTCATTATGACTAAAAACATCATTCTCATGTAATTAGGGTTTGAATTGAGCAAGGTATAACTTAATTGACCCTTCAGGGGTATATTGGTAATTCACCCCATTGATCATTATTATGGTCAAAACCTTAGTCAAATAACCCCTTAATATCCTAGGTTGTCATTAGGGTTTGATTAGGGCAACATTGAACCATTTATATCATCATTTGATTTAATGAAGTCAACCTTGAATCACATTGATTGATTTCAATCATTAATCATCAATTGAATTGAGATCGGTTGAAAGTGTTGACCGTTTGCCCACTTTGACCCTCCAAGACCACGAGCCTCTTTCTAACTCCAAGACCGCGAGCCCCCTTAGGCTTCAGGACCGCGAGCCTCTTCAAGTGGTTCAAGACCGCGAGCCCTATCATTGGTTCAATTGATGTTGAGACCGCGAAGATCAAGTTGGAGTTGAGACCGCGAAGAGACGTTGACCGTTTGGCTAGTTTGACCTCAGGACCGCGAGGCCCTTCGCGGTCTTTAGACCGCGAGCCTCCTCTCGGTCTTGAGACCGTGAGCCCCCTCACGGTCTTGAGACCGCGAGCCCTCTCACGGTCTTGAGACCGCGAGGCTCTCATGGTCTCAGCCGCTTGGTCCTTCAACAAGGCTCAAAGGTGCAACCAATAATGTCAAACGATGTTGAAGCCTTCAAAAGGTCCAATCTATGTTGAACACCTATGGATTTGGTTAATCAAGATTATGCTTGACCAATTGGTCAACCAATTGACCCTCAATTGTTGACCAAGTAGGATTGAAATCGATTCAATTAGGGTCTATCAATGTTCACCCATCAACACTCAACAATGTGCATCAACACAAGGTTGAACCCTTCAATTGAGCTCCAAATGGGCCCAAACTTGGCCCAAACGGTCTTTAGGTCATGTGGGTGGACCCCACATGGTCTTAAGACCGTTTGCCCAAGATTTCATCAAATTCTAAGGTGATTTGATAGGGGTTGAACCATGATTGAACCACAAAACAGAATTTTGATTAAATTGATAACTTATTTGCAATTGGGTCCTCAATTGGTCAAATAACTCAACCCTAGACCTTCAAACGGTCTTGGGTGATTGTCCTCTCGGTCTTGAGACCGTTTGGATGAGTTCCAAACGGTCTTGAGACCGTTTGCCCATCCAATTTTTGGATTCTAGTGGAAATTCATCAAGGTTGAACAAATTGAGTTGATGATTATATCAATATTTAATTGCAATGTAAATTGGTGTAAAAGTACCTTCAATTGGTCAACAAATCTTGACCCCAGACCTCCAAACGGTCTTGGTTGATTGCCCTCGCGGTCTTGAGACCGTTTGGTGACCCCCAAACGGTCTTGAGACCGTTTAGGTCAATCAACCCTAAAAACCCTAATTAGGTCACCATAATTTCAGTACTGATTTTACCTAGGGTTAGCCCTAGTATTCACCCTTCAACTCTTAGCCCGTTTGAAATTAGACCATCAAACTTGGTGAGTTGTTAATTAAAATAATTTTGAACAGTAATCTCATACGGTAAACGCTTAGTCAACGACCTTACACGGTCTTGAGACCGTTTGCCCAAAAAGGCAATTTCAGACCGTTTGAAAATCAGCAATTAATTCATTTAAAGTTGTGACTTAAAAAGGTCATATCTCCCGATTCCTTTGGAGTTAGTCTCCCAAATATTGAGGGTAATTATCCTATATAATTAGAAACAGATTTCTTATACGGTCCACGCTCGTTAAACGGGGCCAAACGGTCTTGAGACCGTTTGCCCTGTCGCGGTCTCGAGACTGTTTGCTCACCTCGCGGTCTTGAGTCCAAGAGAGCAAACTGTTAGGACCGTTTAAGGAAAAGAAAAGCGGTGGGTTTTTCTTGGAAATCACGCCTTCATCTCCTAGCTCAAGAACAGTACGAATATCCCATGGGTTTGCTTGTAAAATAGCAAAGAACAGTAAGGAACATGAAGGACTATCATCTAACCGCATATAAAGGATGCATATAGTAAAGCATGGGTTTATAGTTATAAAACCCGCCTAAAGCTTGCTTCTTGAGCTCCAAGCTTTCAAGATCCAAGCTCTAATGGATTCCTTGAGTTCTTATAGGTTGGCCAAGGTGAAAGCTCCAAGGAAGGATGAAAAGAGACGGCTAGAAAGGTAGGGTTTCAAGAGTTAGCCATGAAGATGACCTTGAATTCGAGTTTTAACCATGGAATTAGGCAAGAAGAGGGGTTTAAACCTACCTTGCACCCCTTGGTCGTCCTCCTTAGCTCCAAGGCAGTCCTTGATCGTCTTTGGTGAAATGAAACAGTAAAGGAACGAAGGGTGAGTTTCCTTGCAACTAAGGGAAGGAGAGCTTATATACATGGGGTAGGATTTTCAATATTAGTACATAAGTTGTCCATAATTCCAACTAGGTCCCTCCTTATTTACTTGATCGTCCCTTCCTCTTTATTCTAAGGACAAACCTTCTCTTAAGGTCTTAGGAAAAGAAGGTAAAGGGGAGCAAGCTAATAATGAGGTACATACATAGAGAAACATTGCACATATACCCTGATTATTCACTCGCAAGGTATATCTCATAACTTAATAATTCAATTGAGGTGACTTCCTCATCATTTCTTCTCTAAATGATGGCAAGAGTCTAAAAGATACATTAGATGACATATTTTACAATTTGTATCCCTTAATTTGGGTAAATTGCATTTTACCCCAAACTAGGGTTTCAAGCACCGGGATTGCTTCCACAGCTGCACCTTGGTGCCTTAGCTTGGGAAATCCCTCAAACTTTGCTAAAAAGATTTCTCATGATGTCTCAACATCATAGGAACATCTCATCATGTGTAAATTGCAAGCTAACCCTTTTAACTGGGTAAATTGCACATAGGTCCCTGTATATCAAAACAATGCTACAACTTTAAATAAAAAGGAGCAAATACTGAAATATATGTTTCTGAGAAACTTAATTACATGCTCAGAGTTAATCACAAAGATTTAATCTCATATTTAGGCAAAATACCTAGGGTTAACTCATAACCCAGGTCAGGGATGTTACAGTTTTAGCATACTTATATCGTCAGTTGTATAGGTGTCGTCCAAGTTCTAAACAAAAATGAATATCTGGGTGTGTGAATCTATTGCAACTGTGGTCTTGGGAAAGATTGCTTGTTGGTAGACCTGGAAAGTTGGACATGCTAGATGATTTTTAGTGGCCTGAACATGCTCCACTAGGCTATAGGCAAGTCATAGGAATATATAAATACTCTATTTTAGAAAGTATAATCTCATAATATTCTTATCGTTGGTAAATTATGTGAAACAAATGGAACCATCTGATGGAGCGTGTACATGTACCACGAGGAACTGTGACGTTCTACCTTAATGAGATTGATACCCATCAACCAAGTTAGGTGAGAGTTTTAGTTCATTTCATTCTTAAATTTTACATAACTTTATTTGCGAAATATGTATTCTAATGTATTGTTATATTTATTGTTATATATATTTAAATTGTTATAAATATTTCAATTTGCAGTTAGTTTGGACACCTTACAGTGTTGAACTATTGGCCAAGTTTCCGCCTATATGTCAACAAGGTAGAGATATTTGGATGGCACGTGTACCAATGATCTCTTCTACTGCAATGGAGTGGCATGCTCCTGATAGAGTCCTAAGACAATTTGGTGCTCACTATCAACCACAACCCCAAGACCTTCCTATATATCATAGGATTGATGGTAGAGGGTGTAGCAGCAATGACTGGTTGGTCCAATATAGCACAGAGCTAAATGCATGGAATGACAGACGTAATAGTATTGTTCAACTTCCTGATCCTTTGACTGTCGAGCTGCCCCCTACATGGTACAAACCTGAGTATCATGCTCAACGGCCAGTTGATCCACCTACTTTGTACTATCCTCGTGGATACATAGAGCGAGATTGTGTAAGTATACATATATATATATATATATATATTTATATATATCTTAATGTTGAAATGAAATCAATTTTAATTAGCATTCATTCTGATAGGTCCAAACTCATGTGCAAATCCAAGAGACACTACAAGCATTCACACAAGAGACACATGTTGATGATTGGTTGACAACACGGGATAACATATATAAAGTACAGAATGCATGGTTTCAGTAAATACCTAGCCACATGCATCCGAATCAGAGTATAGCTCCTCCTACGACAACATAAGTCGATGCCACTCCTTTTGCAACTTCTACAACAACTGGACACTTTACACCACAAGGGCATTCTACTACACCAGGTTGTTCTACAACAACTGAACACTTTAAACCACAAGGGCATTCTACTGCACTAGGTTGTTCTACAACAACAAGTGACTCCTTGCCTGTAGGCGATTCTACATCTGCAAGACAATTTCCTGTTGGTACTCCTTCTTCGTTTCCAGGAATGTTCTACTCTTATTCGTCGCCACCATCTGATCACTTTGGGGTTCCTTCTACTTTATCATGGTCTCAACCAAGTTTTAGTCCGTCCCGAGGCTTTGACCAACACGGACCTTTTTATCCATTTTCACCACATGGACCACCACCTAGCTGGTCACAGGACCTCCACACAACCATGTTTGGATCACCTCCACCATCTTGGAATATGCCCTTCACTCGACCTCTTACACCACCACTTCCTATGAGTAGGCCTACACGTGGAGCTCAAACTACACAGTTGAGCCCAATCCAAGATTCTCCAAACATAGAACAACAATTTGGTGACCAAACCTAAGGTTTAAAGAGTCAAAAGTGACAGGTATTAATTCTTTCAAATATTTTTCTATTCTAAATAATATATTGTATTGTTGACTATAGTTTAATAATTTGGTCAAATATTTCTTTTATTTTGATTGCATGATTGAACGTCTTTGTTGCAGCATCTGAAGATTACTTGTCATTTCCAAATATTGTAGATTTCCTAGTTGAATCATGTATCTTTCTTAAATGCATTTAGACTGATGTTTGTTTTTGTTGTTGTTCTATGTTGGATCATTTTGTATTCACCATTTACCTTATTCCCTTTTGGACATATTTCTATGATATTGTAATCATAATCTAGCTTAATGTGTTGGATATTTAAAAATTTAGAACATGCAACAAATACCATATGAATGTGTTGGATATTTAGAAATTTAGAACATGCAACAAACACTATATGAATACGGGTTTGATATTAAGATAATGCAGCAAATACCATATAAATATGTGTTGATTTTTTATAAAATTAGAACATGCTTGAACGTATAATGCAGCAAATACATACATTAAGCGCTAACAAAAAACGTGCTTTGGTTGTGGTATTGCTTGATAACCCAATGAAGCAACCATGAAAATTTCAGTCTGTTCGGCGGTTTTCGGTCGTCAGAAATGCCAAATAATAAAATGCCACATTATCTGGCGCTTTACAATAAAACGCCAACCTTTTTGGCACTTTCCCTTGAAAACGCCAACCTATGTGGCGCTTTTCTGTCCTCAAGCCTGTAAACGCCACTTTACGTGGCACTTTTTATCCCCGCAATCGTAAAACGCTAGGTTATATGTCTCTTTTGTGTCCTCAAGCCTGAAAATGCCAAATAAAGTGGCACTTTTGTGTCCTCAAGCCTAAAAATGCCACATAATGTGGCACTTTTTGTTCCCGAGACAATAAAATGCCAACTAGTGTGGCGTTTTAGTCTGAAAGTGTGCTAGTTTGGGAATGGTGCTATTTCGGTAAATATTTTTACAAAAGTGTGCTATTTGGGTTTTTTTCCTAATTATTAATGAAGGCCTCATCCTAGTTTCCTCCATTGTTTATCACACAACTCACATGGAGGTCCACAAGTTCCTCGGGGACCACTTTAATGGCAGCATCCTCCAAGATAACCCCATCCAGAAGCAATCTATCCTGCCAAAAATTTGTGTTCCCGCCATTTCCTACCTTCCTACAAGAGTGAATATCAATAAAATCTTTCACCTCACACAAGGCTCTCTAAAACAGAGTGCTTTTGCTGGTTGGCTTTAGGGAGTTTTGGTTGTACTTTCCTCAGATGCCCTCCACCCAGGGGATGGGTCTGCACGTTTTAACCTCCCAAGCATTTTTGCACATTAGAGCCTTATTCCAGGTCCTCATTGATTTAATCCCTAAACTGCCCACCTTCTTCTCCGTGGTGACGGCATCCTAGGCCACTAAGGACATTGGGTGTAGCTTGTGTCCTCCCCTCAGATGAAGCCATGAACAACTCTATCAACTCTGTCACAGAGCTTCAATGGAAGTTTAGCACTTTGCATCACATAAGTAGGAATGGCCATGAGAGTGGATTTAGCCAAAGTCACGTGACCAACCAGTGAAAGGGTACAAGCAGTCCAGCCATTGACCATGTTCTCAATTTTCTCTAGTGTAGCAGCATACGTCTTTTTGTTGATCCTGCCATGTATAATCGACACCCCCAGATGCTTGCTTAAGTCATCCGAGTATTTGAAACCACTCGCATTGTAGATATCCCGTATACATTGTTTGCTCACTCCTTTAGAGAACAAGATGCACAATTTCTCGAACGATACTTCCTAGTCTGACACCTCACTGAAGCCCTTCAAACACCGCAACACTGACCTCACTTGATTCACTGTAGCTTTTGTGAAAAACACAATGTCATCGACAAATGCAACATGTGTAATCCTACACCCGAACCTGGAGATTCTAGCACCCTGCCATTTTCCTTCCCGTTCTGCTTGTCTGATGGCCTGACTTAGCCGTTCCATGCACATCATGAAAATATAGGGGAAAAGCGGGTCGTCTTGCCTTAGACCCCTCTTAGCTGAAAATGGGGGTAGGGACTTTCCGTCCCAAATCATTGATGTTTGTCCCTAAGTGATTGAATTCGTAACATACTTTACTATGTTTGGAGGCCAACTGGATGTTTCAATCGTATCCTTAATGAAATTCCAATTCATATTGTCATAGGCCTTTGAGAGGTCGATCTTAATTATCATTAGTGGTGCTGAATTCTTCTTCCACATATTGTGGACAATCTTGTACATGATAGTAATGTTGTCTGTAATTCTCCTCCTCGGTAGGAAGCTACTTTGGTGTGGGGATATCCAACCATCCATGAGCGGCTTCAGACGATTAGTAACCACCTTGGACATGAGTTTCAGAATGCCGTTGTTCAGTGATATCAGGCGGAAGTCATTGCATCTAACCGGTGTCGGCAGTTTGGGGATCATAACTAGGGAGGCATCACAGAGTTTGTCTTCTAGTCTACCACCTCTAATAGCTCCGCTTAATGTTCTCATCACTGAGGGGGCGATTGTGTTCCAATTCTTCTTTAGAAACACTGTGTCCACCCCGTCGGGGCCAACTGCTTTGAATGGATCACATCTCTCCAGGACTTTGAGTACTTCCTGAATAGTCGGGGGTGCGCCAATGCTCATGTGATGTGGTTGATCCAGGGGCACAAACACACCCGGGTATGCTTCGATTGCTTGTACATTAGGGTAAATGCATATTGTGAAAAGGTTACTAAAGAATTGTCTTACCATGTCTCTTATCTCTTCCTTATTGTCCACCCACCTTCCGGATTCGTCTTTCAGCATGGCGACGGTGTTTTTCATGATTCTCTGATTGCCGAAGGCTTGGTAGTGTTAGATACATGGCTGTAGCAGCCATCTATTTAGCATGGGTTAAGCTCAATGTAGTGCAGCAAGTACATGTGAGAATGTATTGTTGTCCCTAGTGCAATGGTAAAGAAGTTTTATCCCATATTTCTCACTCCTAGAACTTTTGTGATCCTCATATGTAGGATCACATGGGGCACTAGTGTCTGAAGGGGTCCTAGGAGGGAGGTATGCTCACCTCCTTGGTGGGTGGGGTTACAACATCACAACGCACACACGCACGTGCACGCACGCTCGCCACGCCACACCTCGCTTCGCCGGGCTGGGTCGGGCCGAGCTTTGTCTTCTTTTTGCACTAGGATACGACTAAGTAATTAATTACTTAGTGTTTCTTAATCCTAACTGTAAAGTGTTTCTCTTTTGCGGATTATTTCGTATTGTGTACAAGAGAAACCGAGTGTTTGCGTCTCACTGGGAATAGGATTAGGGACGTGCGTGGCTATATACGCCTTCACTCATTAGGGTTAAACACATAAAAAATAGTTTCCTACCGCCGTTTTCACATGTGTTTTGAGAGCCCTAATCCAGAGAGCAAGTGCCTTTGTTCCAAGCTGCTTCGTGGAGTTGTTCTCCTGTGTGAAGTGTAGCGTTCTTCTTTCCATCACCGAAACGCGACTGTCAGGCGGTGGTTCCTACGGTTGCTGTGCTGCACTGGTAGCAGTGCAACGTGACTACGTCGAGCGTGAGCGAGACGTGCAAGTTCCAGGTTTGTGCCAGATCGAGACTGGGAGAATGGTGCCTATCCGTGAGGATTGCCTGACACTGATTTCTTTAAGTATTACGTTCGTTTCTCAATGAACGATCTGGTTTGCGAATCTAACTCCTTTATTTCTGTTCTCTTGCTTTGTTTGATCTTCATTTCTTATTTTGGATCTGCCTAAAATTGTTAATTACTTTGCACCTGTCGTTGTTGCATGAACGACGTTAATAAATATTAACAACAGTCTTAATGAAATTATATTTCTATCGTTAATTAACAATGGCCGGTCAGGGTGGTTCGGGATGTAAAATTGATACCAGCAATATGCCTGAAAAATTTACTGGTACTAACTTTGCCCGTTGGCAGAGTCGGATGGAAATTTGGCTGAATATTGTGGGTTATGATCAGTACTTAGTTGAAACTGAACCTAAATCTGATGAAACAATTCCTGATAATACAAATATAATTGCTAATTGGAAGAAGGGTGATAAAACATGCCACAGTTTGATTCTGTTTGGTTTAAATAACAAAATGTATGATTCTTACTCAAAGCCGCCAGTCACTACATCCAAGGTTTTGTGGGAATTTTTGATTAAGAATTTTAGCACTGAAAATCAAGGTGTTGAAAAATACTGCGTGTCTAAATTACTTAAGTTTCATATGGTTGAGGGTAAGTCAGTTTTTGATCAAACACATGATCTACAACTCCTAGTTCATGAACTCTCAGATGCCAAGATGGTATTGCCTGAGAAGTTCGTTGTTAAGTCTATCATTGAAAAGTTCCCTAAGTCTTGGGAATCATTTGGTATGTCTCTGAAGCATAAAGGGACACACACCATGGATGAACTAATGATGGATATTAATATACAAGAAGAACACTTAAAGGAGAAAGGGGTCAAGGTGCCTACTGATGCAAATCTAATAGTTAATTTTACTTATGTGAAAAACACCAAAGATAAGAAATATAATAATGCACATAAACCTAAGGCAAAGATCCAAAAGAAACCAAAGAATAAACATTGTTGGACTTGTGGACAGGTTGACCACTGGAACAAGGATTGTCCTACTAAGAAGGCAAAGAAAGCTACCACATCTGCAACTGAGGAGGCTGTGGTCAACATGATGACTACATCCTTGAACCTCAATGATGGGTACATGTATATTAAACCTGAAATCCTTTCTATTTTTGAACCAATTTATTGGATAATTGACACTGGGGCTAATGTACACGTGTGTGATGATAAATCCCTGTTTGTGTCTTATCAGGCCTCTCGAGGTCGGTCCGTGACTTTGGGCGATTCCAGCTCTACAGAAGTCAAAGGCGAAGGACAGGTGGACTTGAAGTTCCCTTCGGGGAATGTTTTGACTCTTAACGGGGTCGGACATGTTCCAACCATTCGACGCAATATCCTTAGTGGCGTCATATTAGTTAGGGAAGGTTATAGAGTAGACTGTAAATGTAATAAAACTATTATTACACGCCTTCGTGATTCTTTATTTTTTGGAAAGGGGTACTTATGTGATGTGGAGAACTTGTTTAAGATTCATGTTGAACATGTTTCAAATTCCATTTTAAATTTGAATGATTATAGTTTTGTTTGCATGAATCTTGTTTCATCCGATGTATGGCATTCACATTTGGGACATGTTAATGTTGCCTCAATGAAGCGTATTGTCACACCCCGATCTCGCATTACCCACTAATCACGAGATTAGGGCGCGACGGAGGGATTACACACTAGCCAAACCACTCATTACTTTTAAAACATTTTAAAAACATTAATAGGATAATCTGATTTATGCTGTAAAATGAAGCTAAACAATCTGCGGAAGCATTTTTATTTAAACTGACTAGTAATATAAACAAAGTCTACAACATATTACATTGTCCGACATAAAATAAGGCATAACAGTTAATTTACATCTTTATACACATTCTCTCTCACCCACACCATGTCCCAAGGATCGAGGGGAAAGACTAAGAGACCTCTAACTACTAACTACATAAACCTTCTACAGACCGAGCGTTAGGTAGAACGGATCCTTCAGATTCCTGTGATGTTGATAACCTGAAAATGTTTTGAGTAGAGGTATGAGCCTACTTGCTCAGTGAATAGCATTTCATTTAGCTAACACTAAACAACTCATCAGGTTTATGAAATTGAAATAAACATAAATACAGTACAAGCAGGGCAGTTCTAATGACATAGCAGACTACATAATATAATCGCATTTCTATGCAACAACAGATAATTTAAACCAATAAACAGATATAATGAATTGGCACAAAAGTTCAGATAATATTAATTTACTGTGATCCTATATGATTACATATTTATATTATTATGCCCCAAACATATGCAGCGCACTCTACATATGAAGATCTGTAGCGAACTACGATCCCACCGTACAAGACTTAGCGACACACCCGGGAAATGCTAAGTCTGACTGTCCGTCCTGGTCTGCACAGGACTCTCAGGCGCACAAGGGCCTCAGGCACTCAAGGGCCTCACAGCACTCTCAGGCTCTCAAGGGCCTCACTGCAGTTCCTAGGCACTCAAGGGCCTCACTGCACTAACTCTGAGTGCTCTAGACTCCTCCCGCAACCTGTAGTGCACAGTCGGAGGGTCTGGGTTACCACCGTGACACACACACGGATTATTGTTGAATAACCCCTATTTACTCCAGTGCCACCATGACACACGCACGGATTATTGTTGAACACTGGCCACCGATCATCTAGGCACAAGGCTAGATCGATCGTTTCCCCCCAAAGGTACAGACTGCGCAATGGGGTTCTACGGTGTTGGGGCACCTAAGTCTATTAACTGATTAACATATAACCATTTAAAACAAGAATATCACATTCCATACTTACTGCACATTCTGAACATTACTTGAAACACATATATAACATTTGTCATCCTTAAACACGATTCAGTATCATTTATCTAGTTTCAATGCTAAACATCTACTTTTAAATCAGCAAATACATTGCAACTATAATATAGGAAATTTCATCATTTTCATTAAGCATATCAAGTATTTCAAGTTCCAATGAATCTAACATACTCTATTGTATGTACTACACTGTTTAAAAGTTATAATAACTGATACAGAAGTAATTAAGCATTGAACTTGAGTTAAATAATGATTTCTAAATGAACTACTACTCACCCACTTCGGTGTGTTCGTAACCACCGAAAACAACCACAAACACGCCTAATTCTGCTTTTCTGCAACTTTGCACCCCGTGCAACTGATGTGCACCCCGTGCAACTGATCTGCACCCCGTGCAACTGGTCTGCACGCCGTGCAAACTGACCGACCAAAACCCTGTTTGATTTCCTTATAAAGGAAACTCGGTTAATAGCTAAATCGAGGACTAGGGTTGCAAATTTGTACCTAGGCCTCAAGGCCGGGGTCAAAGATATCTTTTTCCCTGGTGTCTCATGCGCCCAACAACTCCTGGTTTAGAACATGCTGCAGCAAGCAGCTACTTCCCGCGCTCAGTTGGAAGAAAGGTTTTGGCTAGGTGCCAATCACGACTGGAAGCTGCGGTTTCGTGCACTAGGCTCTTGGCCGAAGTCGGGGTGGTGGTTTTGGTGGTACTTGCTCGCCCAAGGAAGCTCCCTGGCCGCTGTTGCGGCTGTCGTTCTGCTGCAGTTTGCTAGGGCGCCGCCTAGCAAGCTAGGGCTACGATGGGGGCGAGGTAGAGGAAGAAGGAAGAAGAAGATAGTGGAGGCGACGCTTTGCTGGATCGATGGTGCTGCGAAGCCGCCCCATTCTCCCCCTTAGTTGCTGGCCGCAGCCCTGTGCAGTAGGTCGGCTGCAGATGGGGCACCACCCTAGGCAAGGAAAGGGGAACGAAGGAGGAGGAAGAAAGAGAACGGAGGGGAGGAAGCATCGACCTGCTGGAATTGGAGCTAGGATGCCCAAGTCGCCCCAAGATCGCCCCTCCCCTTTTCCTCAGCTGCAGGTCGATCGACCTGCTTGGGCGTCGCTCAAGCACTGTCTGTTCCTGTTCTATTGAGCGTCGGCTGGGAAGAAAGAAGATAAGGGAAATAAAGTAGCCGACCCACTAAAGGGATGAATAAATGGGAAAATTGCATCTCAAGTCCAAGAAAACTAAAAAGGTTGTAACTTTTGCCTTGAGGGTCCGATTTAAACGATTTTTCTTGCAAAATTCCAAGCACGAAATCCACTACAATCTCAAAGCAAATAATCATGCTAATTAGACTATCTCACTTGATCAAAGAACTAAACACATCAGTGAGTACTTAATTCAACTTAATTAACTTAATGATCAACATTGCTACTATCATTAATTACCTCAGATGATTCAATCTCAACTATTGATTCACATATTAGATTATATTAATTAACCATGATGTTTAAAAAAATACTTAGCACTAATCAAGGTACTTCACGCTAATTGAGGTATTAATTAGTTAACTTAGTTATGGGTTATAACAATCTCCCTCCCTTATAAGAATTTCGTCTCGAAATTCCTAAAAGAGAAAAGGAAACTTGTTACGCATCTCTGATTCAAGCTCCCACGTAGCTTCCTCTATATTGTGATTCCTCCACAAAACTTTCACTAATGGTATATCATGATTCTTGAGTTTCTTGATCCACTGATCAACTATCTGTATTGGTCCCTCAACATGGGACACATCTGATCTGATCCCAGATCAAACCACAATACATTGTCTTCCTAGAACTGTTATAACAGTAACTCAAATTATGGTAATTACTGAGAAATTATCATACTATACATGCAGACAAACAAAAATTCTTAAATAAACAGAATGCATGTCAATTCGGTACTAAAATAAAATCATGCAATTTAACTATTAAATATCACTACATCTCATACTGAAAATTGATATCAAAATATTGGATTCATTGAACACCCTATCCTTAGGGTTTATTTTGCCTTATTCATTCATCACATGCCAACACCCTACTCTTAGGGTTATCTCATTCACTAGTCACATGGCAACACCCTACTCTTAGGGTTTCCGTTATCTCATCTATTTGATTGCAGTTCAAATCATAATACGATATCATTCTAGAACTGGCAGAGCAGTATATTCAAAATCATTGTAATTACTGAGTAATCTTTATATCATACATGCAGACAAATTTAAAAATTCATAAATATTCCAAACTCAAATCAATTTTGGCACATACATACTGAATTCATGCAATTGAACATCTTATTACACCAATAAGAGTAATTTACTTCACCTATAAGAAACCATATGTAATATTTTTCAATTATCTAAAATTTCTCGAAGAACGTGCATATTAACCAAATTCCTGGTTTGTGCATCACATAACTCAATTAAGAGTTGCTTACATATCATAACACAAATAATTAATAGTACTTGAGAATTTCTAATGATATCTCAGAGAAATGTGCCAATTCATGTAAATGTTAAGTCACACACATTAACATAACAGGAAGCATGCAACTAGGTTTATTTGCATATTTTAATGCTATCTTACTATCTTGAAATCATGCACCTAATGATTTACCAAATCTGTATTGTCTGGGTTTATACCCAAACCGTACCATTATCGATTGTGTATTTCTAAACTCAACATTCACACTAAGCAAACTCTATAAGACTTAAATGTTTTTCCCAACTTCCACTGAAATGCAAAACACATGCTCTCAGCATGTCCTTAAGAGTCTGAATGGTCCTCTCAGACTGACCATCCGTCTGCGGATGAAAAGGTTGTACTGAATCTTAACTCTGTGCCCGAAGCACGATGCAATTGTTTCCACAACCTAGATGTGAACTTAGAATCTCAATATGATATGATTGAAACTGGATTACCAGGCAATCTAACTATTTCATCCATGTATATCATAGTCAAGTTTCGAGACATCAAAGGTTGACTTAATATGAAGAAAGTGAGCAGTCTAAATTAGTCTATCCACAATCTTTCATATCGAGTCATAACCTCTAGCTGTCTTGGGAAACCCTATCACAAAATCCATTGTGATATGTTCCCATTCCCATTCAGGCATAGAAAAAAAATTACAAGGTAGCTATAGATTTCTAGGGTTCAGCCTTAACCTACTGGCACACACTACTTCTAACCACGTACTCAGCTACATCCTTCTGCATATCTGACCATCCATTTCAACTTCTTGAGATTCATATACATCTTAGTGTTTCCTGAAAGCATAGCATACATCAATACATACACTTCCATAAGAATCTTTTCTTTCAACTCACCAACTCGAGGTACACACAACATGTCATGCTAATACAACACCTTATCATCTAAAAACTTAAACTCTGGTCTCTTTTCCTCCTATCATGTCATGCATGGTCTGGTTTAACTCACTATCACCCTATTGTAGTTCCTTGATCTGATCATAAGAAGTAGGCTTAACTTACATCTGTACAATCAAATCACTCTATGTTGTCACCCCTAAGTCTAAGTTCAACTCCCACATTTCTACTAACAGGTCTCTATTGAAACCTGTCATAGAGAATGCATTAGCTGTTGAACCTGACTTTCTGCTGAAAGCATCATTCACCACATTCTCTTTACCATGGTGGTAATCTATTGTCACATCATAAAGATAGTGACGCCATGTCTTAAAAACATGAACTACATCAGCTATCTTTAGATCATATATCGGGTAATACTCCGATTTCTATGCTACTTTCTTATAGTTACATTTTAGGTTTATGTTTTACTCTTTTCTCTAAGTCATTTTATGTTGTTCATGTACCGTTCAGATTAACTATCTTAAAACCCTAGATTACTATCACTACCCTCTTATTTTACATAGATCAAATCTCAAGGTCTTATTTTACAGAGATACTAGTATTCAAGGTTAAATCACTAGTGATATCCCTTGAACTACTACAACTCTAATCATTCTAGGGTTTTGGTCCATATCAGTATCATAGCATTATTGTGTGTGTGTGTGATCGATCATATAAAACAATTTGAGCTGCTTGGGTCAATAGCATATTAACCCAACACTCAATTTTAATTATACTGGCTGAAAATTCAGTTTTCACAATAGTTTCTGTAATTCGTTTATTAAATAGCTAACAAAAGCTCCAAAAATTCTGCAAATTTTATATGTTATACCTAAAGAAGTTTCAGACCTCCAGTAAAAATTTGAGATCATTTCTAATTACCAATAAATAAATAAAAATCAAACAGTGCACTGCTATATTGCAGTCTGCAGCAGATTCGGTCGAGTTGCAAACTCGACCGACACCCTCACTGTAGAGATCAAAAGTCATCCAAAAATTACGAAAATTTAATAGAGTGTCTAAAATTGTAATTTTCAAGCACAGTTAAAATTTGAGATCAATTGGATAAACCAATAAAAAGATAAAATTCAATTACCACACTGCTATATCATTCTGAAAATGTGATCGGTCGAGTTTGAAACTCGGCCGATAAACAGGTCAGAACATTCTTCAAAAATTCTGATATTTTCCAATATTGTTCAAATTTTATATATACAAATCATATCCAAATTTTAGCCAAATAAGAATTACACATAAAATACTAAAAATCATTTAGTGAAACATTCTATTTATTAAATTTTGTGTTTATGTATCATCAAAACCCTATTTTGGGCCGATTAGGGTCTATGCTTCTCAAACCCAAATTTTCAAGACAAAAGAACATTTAGACTTCTTATCATAGTTAAAAAATCCTAGTGTATATACATTCTCACTATTTTACGGGTCTAATTCACCCAGAGTCTACTCTTATTTTACTGTTAATAGAAGTCATTAGATCCCAGTAACGCATCCTGCCAGCCGGACCAGGCCGAACCTGTAGTCCTGAAGCCAAGAGCTACTCAAGATTAATCAACCCCTATTAATCTTAAATATGTGGAAAGAATATCCACTTAAGGAAAACTCATTTAAACATAATTTCGGGTCTACATTAATACAAAGAAAACAAACACTAAACAATTCACTTCATGACACAACAATATAAAAGAATCTTATTTGCTTTACAAACTGAAAATTCTAATTTTATGCATATAAAATCATTTCTAGTGATCTTTAAATCAAATAAGCAATAATAGACAAGAGTTGAATCGCATCTTATATGTAATCTCTTATTCATACATTAGTCTCTTATCTCATAATCCTAAGATTTCTAGGGTTTCTCTCTAGCCTATCCTTCCTCTGCATACCTGGCCAGGGCATCCAGAGAAGAACAAATAGAGTAGCTTGATACTGGTCAATCTAAGTATTCAGACACCTGGCCAGGGTATCTAAACACTCAGACCTTCCAGAGCTAAAACTCATCATTTATTATTCGTCTCACTTATAACTTTATCTTTTGACCTTAATGATTCTTAACGACTCAACTTAAACTCTTTACTTGGTTCTCGTCACCACATCGTTTTCCTGCCATCTATAATAGTATAACAGAACACTTCCTGTTAGAAAATTACAGACAGAAGAAAAACTCTTAAACCTTAATCCTATTGGTCTCTTATCGTCCCCTGACCTTGACTTAGAGTATTCATATACTCAACCTATGCTCTGATACCAAGTTGTCACACCCCGATCTCGCATTACCCACTAATCATGAGATTAGGGCGCGACGGAGGGATTACACACTAGCCAGACCACTCATTACTTTTAAAACATTTTAAAAACATTAATAGGATAATCTGATTTATGCTGTAAAATGAAGCTAAACAATCTGCGGAAGCATTTTTATTTAAACTGACTAGTAATATAAACAAAGTCTACAGCATATTACATTGTCTGACATAAAATAAGGCATAACAGTTAATTTACATCTTTATACACATTCTCTCTCACCCACACCATGTCCCAAGGATTGAGGGGAAAGACTAAGAGACCTCTAACTACTAACTACATAAACCTTCTACAGACCGAGCGTTAGGTTGAACAGATCCTTCAGACTCCTGTGATGTTGATAACCTGAAAATGTTTTGAGTAGAGGTATGAGCCTACTCGCTCAGTGAATAGCATTTCATTTAGCTATCACTAAACAACTCATCAGGTTTATAAAATTGAAATAAACATAAATACAGTACAAGCAGGGCAGTTCTAATGACATAGCAGACTACAGAATATAATCACATTTCTATGCAACAACAGATAATTTAAACCAATAAACAGATATAATGAATTGGCACAAAAGTTCGGATAATATTAATTTACTGTGATCCTATATGATTACATATTTATATTATTATGCCCCAAACATATGCAGCGCACTCTACATATTAAGATCTGTAGAGAACTACGATCCCACCGTACAAGACTTAACGACACACCCGGGAAATGCTAAGTCTGACTGTCCGTCCTGGTCTGCACAGGACTCTCAGGCGCACAAGGGCCTCAGGCACTCAAGGGCCTCACAGCACTCTCAGGCTCTCAAGGGCCTCACTGCAGTTCCTAGGCACTCAAGGGCCTCACTGCACTAACTCTGAGTGCTCTAGACTCCTCCCGCAACCTGTAGTGCACAGTCGGAGGGTCTGGGTTACCACCGTGACACATGCACAGATTATTGTTGAATAACCCCTATTTACTCCAGTGCCACCGTGACACACGCATGGATTATTGTTGAACACTGGCCACCGATCATCTAGGCACAAGGCTAGATCGATCGTTTCCCCCCAAAGGTACAGACCGCGCAATGGGGTTCTACGGTGTTGGGGCACCTAAGTCTATTAACTGATTAACATATAACCATTTAAAACAAGAATATCACATTCCATACTTACTGTACATTCTGAACATTACTTGAAACACATATATAACATTTGTCATCCTTAAACATGATTCAGTATCATTTATCTAGTTTCAATACTAAACATCTACTTTTAAATCAGCAAATACATTGCAACTATAATACAGGAAATTTCATCATTTTCATTAAGCATATCAAGTATTTCAAGTTCCAATGAATCTAACATACTCTATTGTATGTACTACACTGTTTAAAAGTTATACTAACTGATACAGAAGTAATTAAGCATTGAACTTGAGTTAAATAATGATTTCTAAATGAACTACTACTCACCCACTTCGGTGTGTTCGTAACCACCGAAAACATCCACAAACACGCCTAATTCTGCTTTTCTGCAACTTTGCACCCGTGCAACTGATGTGCACCCCGTGCAACTGATCTGCACCTCGTGCAACTGGTCTGCACGCCGTGCAAACTGGCCGACCAAAACCCTGTTTGATTTCCTTATAAAGGAAACTCGGTTAATAGCTAAATCGAGGACTAGGGTTGCAGATTTGTACCTAGGCCTCAAGGCCGGGGTCAAAGCTATCGTTTTCCCTGGTGTCTCATGCGCCCAACAACTCCTGGTTTAGAACATGCTGCAGCAAGCAGCTACTTCCCGCGCTCAGTTGGAAGAAAGGTTTTGGCTAGGTGCCAATCATGACTGGAAGCTGCGGTTTCGTGCACTAGGCTCTTGGCCGAAGTCGGGGTGGTGGTTTTGGTGGTACTTGCTCGCCCAAGGAAGCTCCCTGGCCGCTGTTGCGGCTGTCGTTCTGCTGCAGTTTGCTAGGGCGCCGCCTAGCAAGCTAGGGCTACGATGGGGGCGAGGTAGAGGAAGAAGGAAGAAGAAGATAGTGGAGGCGACGCCTTGCTGGATCGATGCTGCTGCGAAGCCACCCCACTCTCCCCCTTAGTTGTTGGCCGTAGCCCTGTGCAGTAGGTCGGCTGCAGATGGGGCACCACCCTAGGCAAGGAAAGGGGAACGAAGGAGGAAGAAAGAGAACGGAGGGGAGGAAGCATCGACCTGCTGGAATTGGAGCTAGGATGCCCAAGTCGCCCCAAGATCGCCCCTCCCCTTTTCCTCAGCTGCAGGTCGATCGACCTGCTTGGGCGTCGCTCAAGCGCTGTCTGTTCCTGTTCTATTGAGCGTCGGCTGGGAAGAAAGAAGATAAGGGAAATAAAGTAGCCGACCCACTAAAGGGATGAATAAATGGGAAAATTGCATCTCAAGTCTAAGATAACTAAAAAGGTTGTAACTTTTGCCTTGAGGGTCCGATTTAAACGATTTTTCTTGCAAAATTCCAAGCACGGAATCCACTAAAATCTCAAAGCAAATAATCATGCTAATTAGACTGTCTCACTTGATCAAAGAACTAAACACATCAGTGAGTACTTAATTCAACTTAATTAACTTAATGATCAACATTGCTACTATCATTAATTACCTCAGATGATTCAATCTCAACTATTGATTCACATATTAGCTTATATTAATTAACCATGATGTTTAACAAAATACTTAGCACTAATCAAGGTACTTCACGCTAATCGAGGTATTAATTAGTTAACTTAGTTATGGGTTATAACACGTATGATGAATCTAAATTTGATCCCTAAATCTGAAATTAGTAACAATAAATGTGAAATCTGTGTTCAAGCTAAATTGCCTAGGAAGCCCTTTCATTCTGTGAATAGGAATTCAGAAATTTTAGATTTAGTGCATACAGATATCTGTGAATTTAATGGTGTTGCTACGAGGGATCAAAAACATTATTTTATAACTTTTATTGACGATGCGAGTAGATAAAGATGAGGCATTGGATAAATTTCAAATTTATAAGAAAGAAGCCGAAACTCAAATCGGTAAAGTACTTAAGTGATTAAGGTCTGATAGGGGAGGAGAGTATACCTCAAACTTGTTTTTGGAATTTTGCCAATTACATGGTATAGATCATGAGGTCACTGCTCCATATTCACCACAATCAAATGGGATAGCTGAACGTAAAAACCGAACCTTAATAGATATGGTAAACACCTTACTCCAAACATCTGGATTACCAAACTTTATGTGGGGGGAAGCTTTGAATACATCTTGCCATATTCTGAATAGAGTTCCCCATAAACATTTAGAGAGTAGTCCGTTTGAGTTATGGAGAGGAAGGAAACCGAGGCTTAAATATCTTTGAGTGTGGGGGTGCCTTGCAAAGGTAATTGTCCTTGAACACAAAAGGAAGAAATTGGGACCGAAAACGGTTGATGCCATATTTTTGGGTTATGTAGAGACAAGCCATGCTTACAGATTTTTGATTGTAAAATCAGATATCTCTGGCATTGAGGTCAATACAATTGTGGAATTACATGATGCAACATTCTTTGAGGATGTGTTTCCTATGAAAACTGGTGTGCCCAATGAAGTATCTCAAGAAGATTCATTTACCACATGTTCCATTCCCGAGCACGTGGAAAGGATGACAAATGTGGGGGGCGACTCAGAACAAGCTATTTCTGAATCGAATGATTCTGAAGAAATAGTTGAACCAATGAGAAGTAAATGACCTAGGACATCCAATGACTTTGGAAGTGAGTTTATCACATACAATGTTGAGGATGATCCTATTACTTTCAAGCAAGCTATGGAATCTCCAGAAGCTAAGTTTTGGAAAGAAGGCGTTAATGATGAAATCCAATCAATTCTCTCGAATGGAACTTGGGAATTGGTGGATTTGCCTCCTGGTTGTTCTGTAGTTAGTTGCAAATGGATTTTTAAAAAGAAACTTAATGCAGACGGGACAATCAATAGGTATAAGTCTAGGTTAGTTACTAAAGGTTACACACAAAGGGAAGGACTAGATTATTTTGATACCCATTCACCTATTTCCCGTATGACCACAATCCGAGTGCTTATAGCATTGGCTTCCATTTATAATCTCTATATCCATCAGATGGATGTGAAGACCGCGTTCTTACACGGTGATCTTCAAGAAGAGATATATATGGAACAACCTGAGGGATTTGTGGGTTGTGGGAATGAGTCCAAAGTGTGTAAACTTGTTAAGTCATTATATGGCTTGAAACAAGCCCCTAAGCAATGGCATGAGAAGTTTGATTTTGTGATATCATCATTTGGTTTTATTTCTAATGAATTTGATAAGTGTCTCTACTGCAAGATTGTCAATAATAGATTCATTTTGTTATGCTTATACGTCGATGATATCCTACTTTTTGGTTCCGATATGAAAGTAGTAAATGAGACAAAGTTATTCTTGTGTAGAAAGTTTGAGATGAAGGATATGGGTGTCACTGATGTGATTTTAGGGCTTAAAATCATAAGGTCTACTGATGGTATAACTCTCTCTCAGTCTCACTATGTTGAGAAGATACTGGAGAGGTTTGAGTACACATCACGTAAACATGTTAAGACTCCATATGATTCATCCAAACCCTTATTCAAGAATGAGACTAGGGTTCCAGTGTCTCAATTACCATACTCTCAGATTATCAGAAGTTTGATGTATCTTATGAACTGTACACGGCCAGACATTACGTTTGCTGTGAAAAAATTAAGTAGATACACCAGTTGTCCCCACAAGACCCATTGAGAAGCTCTTGACAAAGTTCTGAGGTATATCAAGGGAACACGTTCCCTTAGGATGCATTATGGTAAACATCCTTCCGTAGTCGAAGGATATAGTGATGCAAGCTGGATTGCCATGAATTCAGGGAGTAATGGTGTCTCAGGATATGTATTCCTGTTGGGAGGAGGAGCTGTTTCCTGGAGGTCTAAGAAACATACCATATTGTCTCGGTCCACTTTTGAGGCAAAGTTGTGTGCTTTAGATGAAACTGGATTGGAAGCTGAATGGCTACACGGACTTATATCTAGTTTACCTATGGTAATGAAACCGCTTCCTGCAATTTCAGTTCACTGTGGCAACACTACAACTATTGCTAAGATAAAGAGTTCCAAGACATCAAAAATAACGTAGACACATCCCAGTCAGATTGAAATCTGTAAGGAAGTTAGTGTCTAATGAGGTCATGGTTGTGGACTACGTCGGTATCAAAGATAATACAACTGATCCTTTCACTAAATGTCTTACCTTGGCTTTATTGGAAAAATCCAGGTTGGGGATGAGACTGAAACCCCTATAGATTTGCAGGCAGTAGCAACCCAACCCAAAAGAGTGGAGATCCCACAAATTGGGTTCAATGCGGTAATAACAAGTTGTCGGGTAAATCAGATGACACTATGTATTCTTGTTTGATGCTTCCTGCATCTGTGTGTCTATTCCCTGGGAAACCTGTTAGCGTCATGACTGTAAGTTAGTAAGAGAGTAGTCTCTTAATGGTGTCAAGTCTTAGGACAGGATGTTAGCAGTACATCCTTGGAGACTCCAGCTAAGTGGTTGATGTTGTATACGCCGCAACAGGAGAATTGGGTTGTTCTCTGATATCAATCATGATATAAAATTTTGTATGCATGGCCTTAATGCATTCTTTTCTTTACTACCATGTCTTTATTGTGTTGTTACCAACCTATACTCTTGTACCCAAGGTTTAGGTTCAAGACTTTTGTTCACCTAGTTCCTACGGGGGTCACAGTTGGATAACTCAGGTAGATTCAAACCGAAAGGTATCTGCTGAAAGCACATTATGGAGGACTGAATGGTAGAGCACACTACACATTGGACTTTGTGGGGGATTGTTAGATACATGGCTATAGCAGCCATCTATTTAGCATGGGTTAAGCCCAATGTAGTGTAACAAGTACATGAGAGAATGTAATGTTGTCCCTAGTGCAAATGGCAAAGAAGTTTTATCCCATATTGCTCACTCCTAGAACTTTTGTGGTCCTCATATGTAGGATCACATGGGGCACTAGTGTCCAAAGGGGTCCTAGGAGGGAGGTATGCTCACCTCCTTAGTGGGTGGGGTTACCACATCACAACGCATGCACGCACGCGCGTGCGCACCACGCCACGCTTGGCCTGACCTGGCCAGCTCGAGCTTGGGCTTGTGGATTGTGGATTGTTTCTTTCCTATTCAGATTTTTTAATCCTAACTGGAAACTATTTCTCTTTTACGGATTATTCCGTATTGTATACAAGAGCAACCGAGTGTTTGTGCCTCACTGGGAATATGATTAGGGACGTGCGTGCCTATATATACGCCTCTGGTCATTAGGGTTAAACACACAGCAAACAGTTTCCTGCCGCCGTTTTCACGTGTGTTTTGAGAGCCATAATCCAGGGAGCAAGTGCTTTCGTTCCAAGCCGCTTCGTGGAGTTGTTCTCTTGTGCAAAGTGCGGTGTTTTTCTTTCCATCACCGAGACGCAATTGTCAGGCGGTGGTTCCTGCGGTTCGTGTGCTGCTCTGGTAGCAGTGCCACTACTACAGAAACAACCTTTGGCGTCGGTTGTTTAACCCCCTTTGGCGTCGGTTTCTGAGCGACGCCTATGTGGGCACCGCTAAAGGTCGAACACTTCGGCGTCGGTTTTTTAACCGACGCCTATTTAACATATATGTGTCGATCTTTTAGTAGATAACCGACGCCAAAAGGGTTCGCGCCACAGAAAACGACGTCATTTAGGACACATTCTGCGTCGGTTATCTACTAAAAGACCGACGCCATACTTCAAGACGACACGGCCGTGCTTCCCTGCACGGCTGTGTTTAGTACTATAGGCGTCGGTTTTATATGAATAAGTGACACCTTTTCCACCACGACCGTGCTTTCCTGCACGGTCGGGTTGTTTGTAATATTAGGCGTCAGTTTTTATCCAATAACCGACGCTGTAGGTCTTTGCTGACGGTTTTCTGTAAATAACCGACGCATATATCTATTTTTTTTTCATATCAGTTTGCAGGCCTGCTGTGGCTGGTCAGCAAGATGAGAACCTGCAGTTCAGTTTTCTGAACTGCAGGTTTATGACATCCATTGATATCAGCCTACAAACAGGCCACAAACCTGCAAAAGTCCCAAGGAAAATTTCACACAAGTACATACATTCAGACATCAATTCAATTCTCACATTCACACATATAGAAACATTCAAATACATGTATTAACATTCAGAAATATTCATTTACAAAGTATCATTCATTATCGCTATCAACATCCCAATTATATCTTACAGTTGCCACTGCTTGTATGGCTTTTTCCCATTCTTCTCTTATTTCATTTAATGCTTCCATCGTATATGGAACATGTATATTTTTTAAGCGTTTACCTATAGTGTGGTCAGTTTTAAACACCTGCAAAGAGAATGATGTATATATATAAGTAATAATATAAAAATAAGATTGATATATTTCATACTAACTAATGAGACTATATATAATACCTCATGTATGGTATCGATGTCCAATGCGGCATGTTTGATAATCATCTGCATAAATCGCATCACATAGTATGCGCATGCCCAACCATTGTTTTGTGTAGCGCACTATAAATTGAAACATACAAAATAATACAACTAAGCACAATTCACATCAATAATATATACATTGGAGTCGGGAACTTACTTGTACGTTCTGCCAATTTATTGGCTGGTTCTTTTTCCTTGGGACCGTTCCTCCAGCGTTTTTGAATGCATCTAAACCCCTACATGTTAATATAACACAGTAAATTACATAAGTAAATAGTAATGTAATAACAGATGTTAACAGATACAAAAATGAAATATTTCTCACCAGAATAATGGCATTCTCATTACGTGTCCAATTTTAGTGTTTAATGTACTTCCCGCGGGATCTAGATAATAAACAGTGAACGTCCTGGGGAAAATAACTAGTAACTCCCAATGTTTACCGCTAGAGGTAAAAAGTTAACAATTAATAACTCAAAATGCACAATAAAAATGGAATTTTCTTAAGTCCAAATTATAAATAAAGTAAACTTACTTGACATTGAATGGAGCTATTATTATCGTCTTCTTTTACTGACCAAAAATTGTAAAAGCATCTATACAGTATTGTTGAACATTATCAGGGTCTTTAGCTACCATACTAATCAATGATGGAATCAAAAATCCCACATGATCAAATGCAAATTGTTTGCAATGATCTTCGACTAAGTAGATGCAAAACATGTATTACGTATGCATTAATATATAAGAAACCAGATCACCGGATCTTACACAAGGTATATGGAGTATAAACAAGATCTCACCTTATCCATGTCTCTATCATTGATGTATTCAGCCAATCATACATAAACAACTCAATACTATCTTGTATAAATAAAGAGCTATCGTATGATTGACCTGCATAATCTGCATCTAAAGAAACAATTATCGGGCAATGTATATTATGTGCCCGTAGCCAACATGCCATTCCCCTACAAGCAGGACCTAACGGGTATGTTAGGTCAGTTGGAACCCAAGTTGGTAATGCGGGAAGTGGAGGTGGAGGCCTAGGTGCTCCTGGTGTCTTCTTTTTAACCTGTATATATAATTTTAGATCAGTTGACATCATATATACACATTAACAGTCTAAATCAATGTAAATTTATCTTACAATTTCAGTAGTGTAGACGACATCTGCTTTGGGCCACAATATGACCCCGCCTTCTGCCTCAGCAAGTGTATCAATATCCGGGTGGGAATATGGCAATGTAGCTTCCCTCCAATCGCCCACACGAACGTAGCCCTGTGGCATTGGAGTCCCGTGAAACCTTTCCCCAGGAAGGGACGGGTAAGCCTGCGCCTCTGCAACAACATAGTCTTGTATTCTTAAGCGGCATGGCTTCAATGCCTACAAATTTACGTAAAGAATGTTATACATATATACATATCATCTTGAAAACATATCATCTTGAAAAGACTAGCTACAATGTCATAAACAATACTTACAGCAGACGTGTTAGGCGATGGGTCTTCAGGATTACTCGCAGTCTATGCATCAGGAGAAGAGTGGGTCGCCATAGGCTGATTGGAAGTCTGAGATGCCTGCCACCGCAACAATTCTTCCTTGACCTTCTCAGCAACTACATCGTTGACCTTCTTAGCAACTATATCCTCGACTCTCTTATTCTCCTATACATGGATAAAAGAAACATTAGCTTCTTATTATTGAATTTTCTTTTTGCAGTAACATTCTAAAAAAAGAATAGGTTACCTCTTCTTGAGAAAGTCCCGCTCTGGGTTTGCGCTGGGATGGCCCAAAGAATGCTTTGATGCCCACACCAGCGCCTGCACCCCTAACACATCCAGGATGCTTTGGGTTACCCAGAGCAACTGTCAATTCATCCCTTGTGCCCTGAGGGATGAATGTGCCTTGTTTCCTCTGCTCGTGCAGCTCCCGCTAATCACCATCAACAGAAATTGGTAAATTAACACCACAAATAATCAATATTCAAACGATTGCTCTAAGAGTTGTATTTTACCATTTTCGCAGCCGCCTCAGTAGTTACATGCTTCTTTATTTCACCCTTCTTATTTTGCCTCCCAGCTATCCAGATATCATGGCGAGGCATGGGTGTGGCAGACTCCTGAGTAGGAGCAGACTCTTGAGTAGCCGCAGACTCCGCATGTAGTCTTTGGCAAATGCTTGCATAGCCTTTTGGACCCATAGTGTGGTCATGCACATTCAGTGCACGCCTTGCTTTTTGTGCGTCACTGAGGGCCTAGTTAGTATGTACATTAATGATTTGGTTAGTATCACTAAATGTTAATCTTGAATAGGTGAATACAATGTATATTAATTAAATTGGGAGTGACACCTAATACCTTAAATTCTTCAGATTTTCTTGAAGCAAAAAAATTGTCCCAATCTTCTTTGTCCAAGAAGTTCCATTGTTCAAGGGATGACTTCTTTTTCTTATCACCCTCTTTTATGTATTCTCTGTTCAGATTTGTCCTATAATTCCTAAGCATCTTTCCAGCGCGTTGCATCACACTTTTACGATGAAACTTCTCATCCAATGCAAACAGATTCTGTAAAATAGAAATGTTATTAACTAGTATCCAAAATATAATTGCAAATAATAGAATTTTTAATCTACAAAATAGAATTGCAAATAATAATAACTCACGCATAAATCCTTCCATATCAAGTCTTTTTTCCCCTGAGGAACTTTATGCCAATTATCATACTTAACACCACAATGGCTCCGAGTGGTACACCCAAGATAGTTTACAAAATTATTGCGGTTCACTCCAATTTCATTTCCTCCATTATCAAACTCCACAACCAATTTGGATCCACTGCCACTAAGCGCTATTAACTTCTTCAACAGAGTGATGCCCCTTTTCTTGTTAAGTGTTTGGTGCTGCGCATCAAGTTGCTCCAGTGCTTCAGTGGGTACATGTGCATCATCAACCTAAAATTTGACAAAAATAAACACACTGAATTAGCCCAATATAGAAATATAAGATATATGACATAACTAGAAGATAATGAATTTTATAGAAATACAGGATATGTTTTTAGAACTTACATTGGTATCCTCGCCATGCTCGTCATGGACATCATGCTCATCATGGACTTCATGCTCATCATGGACATCATGCTCATCATGGTCAGCCATCTGAAAATGTCATTAAAAAGGCAAACATTTAGCATTTGTATTAACTAGAAAAAGGCAAACATTTAGGATTTGTATTAACTAGAAAAAGGCAAACATTTAGCATTTGTATAAACATACATGTCTCTAAAATTGTGATCTTTTATCAATTAACAATCCTTCATTGTGATCTCCACGCACATATAAGTCATCATTAGCTTCAATATTTTGTGGAGTTGGCAACCCAACTGAGAATGGACTGGAGTCATCATACTTATCATAGTACTCTTCTTCATCTATAGGATCTTCAATGAAATGTCTTTTACCATGAAGAACAACCGACCATTTATCATTTGCAGGATCATCGATATAAAATATTTGTTTCGCCTGTGATGCCAATATGAATGGTTCACCCTTCTCGCCAATCTTTTCAAAGTTCACCAAAGTGAAACCCAATTCATCAACTATAACTCCTTTGGTGTTATCAACCCAATTACATTTAAAGAGCGGAATTTTGAAATCTATGTAGTCAAACTCCCAAATGTCTTCAATGACACCGTACTATGACATTTTAGCTTCACGTGGACTCTTATCCTTTGCACTTGCAAAGTACATAGTCGACGCTTGAAGAGTGACCCCACTATTTTGGACGACACTCTTATCATCTTGGCACTTTGTGTAATATGTGAATCCATTAATGTCAAACCCTTCATAAGACATAACATTCGGTTTTGGTTTAAAGGAAAGGCATTTGATAGTTTTTGTAATATCATTTGGTGTTTGAGATAGTTGATGTAAGACTTTATCTTCAAACCACTTAGTAAAAGTCTTATTATGCTCTCTAGCAAGCCACATTGAACTTGCTCGAGGATGTTGTCTCTTTATGAAATTGGTATGTTCCTCGATATAAACACTCACTTCGTCCATATTGTGTAAAATATACAAGTGAGCTTGCTCCAACTGCTCACGGCTGATTACTTTCACCCGTGATCCCAAAATTCCTTTGCCCTCCTCAATATTCTTGTCATTATCAGGAGTGCCATTACCATGGAGAAAGTCATTGCAAAAATCCATAACCTCTCTCGCCACATAACCTTCAATAATACTCCCTTCAGGCCGATAACAGTTTCAAACATCACCTTTAAAAATGCTCATGTGTCGTTCAAAGGGATACATCCAATGCAAGAAAACTGGTCCCAACATTTTCACTTCCCTAGTCAAGTGGACAACAAGATGTACCATGATATCAAAGAATGAAGGAGGGAAATACATCTCAAGCTGACATAGGGTAACAACCACTTCTCTTTGCAAATTATCGAGAGTATCAGAGTCAATAACTTTGCTGCATAGACTGTTGAAAAAGAAACAAAGTCTGGTAATTGCAAACCTTACATGCTTCGGCAATATAGATCGAATTGCCACGGGCAATATTTGTTGCATTAGAGTGTGACAATCATGAAATTTAAGACCTATCAACTTCAGATCTTTCATTGATACCAATCTACGGATGTTGGATGAGTAACCATGTGGCACCTTAATATTTACCAAGCATTCACAAAAAGTTTTCTTCTCCTTTCTAGACAACGTGTAACAAGCGGGAGGTAAGTATGTTCTTTTATTACCCATTTCACGTAATTCTGTTAATTCTGACCTTATTCCCATTTCACGTAGGTCCAGTCTAGATTTTATCCCATCTTTAGTCTTACCTGGTATATTTAACAGAGTACCAATGATGCTATCACATACATTTTTCTCAACGTGCATTACATCGATACAATGCTTGACTGTCAAAGAACTCCAATAAGGAAGATCCCAAAATATTGACTTCTTCTTGAATGAAGAATTGTCACTCCGTGTGGCCATACTACATTGTGATTTCTTACCAAATTCATTGATAATGTCTTTTACTCTTGCATAAACAACATCCCCTGGTATAGGTTTAGGTGCACTCCGTTCATCTTTCCATCCATTGAATGCTTTGCGCTTCCTACGATACGGATGGAATTTTGAAAGAAACCTTCGATGACCAAGATATACAGTCTTGCCGCCATGTTTTAGTCTTATTGAATCAGTGTTTTCTTCACATATAGGACACACTTTAGCTCCTTTGACACTATATCCAGAAAAATTCCCATATGCTGGAAAGTCATTAACAGTGCAAAACAACATAGCGTGCAAACGAAATGTCTCTCTTGCTGAAGCAGCATAGGTCATCACACCTTCAGCCCAAAGTTTCTTTAAGTCATCAATCAAAGGTTCAAGATAAACATCGATATCATTTCCGGGTTGTTTAGGGCCCGATATCAACAACGACAACATAACATACTTATTTTTCATACACATCCAGGGAGGAAGATTGTATATAACAAGCATGACTGGCCAAGTACTATGTTGGCTGCTCAATGTCCCGTACGGATTCATCCCATCTGTACAAAGCCCAAGTCTTAGATTCCTATCTTCTTCACCAAATTTGGGGTACAATAGATCAATCTTCTTCCACTGTGGGGAATCAGACGCATGTCGTAGGATCCCATCATTATTTTTCTTAACATCTGCATGCCACCTCAAATTCTTCGCATCTTTCGGATTTGCAAACAAGCATTGAAACCGTGATATTATAGGTAGATACCACAACACCTTGGCAGGAGAACCAGTTTTGGACTCCCCCAAAGTCGTCAATTTATACCTTGACGCACCACATTTTGGACAATCTTTCAAATCTACATAGTCCTTTTGAAATAATACACAATCATTCAGGCATGCGTGTATCTTCTTGGCCTCCATTCCCATTGGGCACAACATTTTCTTTACCTGGTATGTTGAGATTGACAGCTCGTTTCCTTCAGGAAGCATTTCTTTCAACAAAGTCAACAATGAAGTGAAGCTTTTGTCGCTCCATCTATTGTTAGCTTTCAACTTATACAATCTCAACACATCGCTAAGCTTCGTAAACTTAGCACAGCCTGTGTATAACGGTATCTCAGCATCATGCACAATGTTTCTAAAGATAGGAGGTGGATCGGTGTGCTCTACCCTACAACTATCCAGCGTCGCATCATCGATGTCTGCTGGAACTGGTTCGTTCACATTTACGTCATCGGAGGCAATTTCTTCTTCCACCCAAGCACTGCTATCGACATCTACTGGTTTCAATTTTGAAATCTCTCCATGCCAGTGTCATTCTGTATAGCCTTGTACAATCCCGTTGCACATGACATGACTTTTGATTTCCTCACCAGTGTTGACTTTCAAGTTGTTACCGCAATGCCTACATGGACAGTAGAACCTATATGTAGGTTTTTTCCTATGTTCCTCGGCAAATCTAATAAACTGATCAAGACCAGATATAAACTCTGGGGTGCAACGATTACGAATGGACATCCATGATCTATCCATTCTATGATCAGAGAAAACAAGTATATATTAGGAAACAAGTATATATTAGGAAAAGATTAGGGTATACACTTACATCCTAAGTGTATAATGTGATGTCATTCTTATATATAATAAATGTGTACCACCTATCCCATCCTTGAACACCTAATCTCACTAGTAAGTGTATAATGTGTATTGGGTTTTCAAGAAAATTTCGACAGCATTTCCCCGCTGTTCTCTAAGTACATATGTACTTAGAGAACAAACGGGGAAATGCTATCGAAATTTTCTCGAAAACCCAATACACATTATACACTTACATCCTAAGTGAGATTAGGTGTTCAAGAACAGTCCCAAACCGGGGACTATCCAAGATTTACTCCTAATGAGTCAATCTTGGACTGGTTTCTAGGCCAACAAACACAATAATAAATATCTACAATGAAGCCGGACTCCATACAAACAATATATAATTTAGTGATTGTTCATTCTAATTTATACCAATGTACAAGTAATATAAAGAACAATGATTGTTCACTTTCTAGGCCAACAAACACATGTGATGTCATTCTTATATATAATAAATGTGTACCACCTATCCCATCCTTGAACACCTAATCTCACTAGTAAGTGTATAATGTGTATTTGGTTTTCAAGAAAATTTCGGAAGCATTTCCCCGCTGTTCTCTAAGTACATATGTACTTAGAGAACAAACGGGGAAATGCTACCGAAATTTTCTCGAAAACCCAATACACATTATACACTTACATCCTAAGTGAGATTAGGTGTTCAAGAACAGTCCCAAATCGGGGACTATCCAAGATTTACTCCTAATGAGTCAATCTTGGACGGGTTTCTAGGCCAACAAACACAATAATAGATATGTACATGTTAGGCTTTCATCACAATTGATGTTAGGGTTTCATCAATGTTAGTGTTTAATCAAATCAAATTAGGATGCTAGAATGGACAAGTTTAAATCAAATTAGGGTTTAAATCAAATCAAACACGGCCGTGGCTGTGTTGGCCTACCACGGCCGTGCTGGGCAGCACGGCCGTGCTGCCCAACACGGCCGTGGTAGGCCATTCTTCTCAGTTCTCAGTGAAAGAAGTAGAACACTAACTAGTCTTAGGTTTTGAAGTAAGAGCAGCAAGCAGAGCAGAGCAGCGGGTGGCAAGGAAGAAGACAAGGAAGAAGGTGCTACGACTAATACCTTGTGAGCAGCGGAGGCAAGCAAGAAGACAACGCCGCAGTATGGCGTGAGCAGGGAGGAAGGAGCGGGCGGCGGCGGCGCAAGGAGGAAGGCGGCGGGCGGCGGCGGCGACGCAGAGCAGCAGCAGGGATCGTCGGCGACGAGCGAGAAGCAGCAGGCACCAGGCACCAGGCGGCGATTTTGGGAGAGCGCACAAGAGAATCGATGAAACAGGAAGAAAGGGGGAAGAGTCGGGTGATCGGGCCTCTATTAAGTTGGTCAACGGCGTCGGTTATCTAGGACAACCGACGCCTATTATCTTCAGCGTCGGTTGATCGTAATAACCGACGTCCAATTAGACAATCTTTACCCCAAATTAATTGGCGGGAACTATTATCAGCGTCGGTTATCCAAGGATAACCGACACCGAAAGTGGAACTTTTCGCGCAAAATTTCATTTCACATAGGCGTCGGTGAATTGTTAAACAACCGACGCTGTATGTGACCCAGATTTTTTTCGCTCGAAAATTGGATTTCGCGGGCGCCTTTAGGCGTCGGTTGGTTACACTCAACCGACGCTGAATACAAAGCGGTACCCGTGTCTGGCTGGTCTTCGAATATAGACGTCGGTTTGTATAAATAACCGACGCCGAATATTATAGGCGTCGGTTGTCCGAAATAACCGACACCCAGAAAAGCGACACTGCACGCTATTTTTGTAGTAGTGTGCAACATGACTACATCGAACGCGAGCGAGATGTGTAAGTTCCAGGTTCGTGTCGGATCGAGACTGGGAGAACAGTGCCTATCCGCGAGGATTGCCAGATACTGATTTTTTTAAGTATTACGTTTCTCAACGAACGATCTGCTTTGCGAATCTAAATCCTTTATTTCTGTTCTCCTGCTTTGTTTGATCTTCGTTTTTTATTTTGAATCTGCATGGAATTATTAATTCTTTTGCACCTTTTGCCGTTGCATGAAATTGCCCTCTTTAAGCCAACTGTCATGGATTTTTTTATTTCTAGTTCCACCCTTCTGACTTTAGGATGCTCTCTAGCTTGTCAATAAGCTCCTGCAGATTTCTCTCCTGCCAATCTTCGTACCTCTCTGCCGTACGATATTAGAGTTTGGCTATCTGGTCCATCAGCTTAGTTTTCCTCTTCCTCTCCCTATCTCCGACATTGATGTTCCACCGGGTGATACCAGTCTTGGCAGTCTCCCAAGCTTCCTGAAACCCCTTATTGGAGTCCCATATTCTGCTCACCTCGTTGTGGAACTCCGGATTCATCGGCCAGGAGGCTTTCGTGATCAGTCTGGGGATGTGTTTCTCCTGGATCCTCTCTTTAATTAAGATGGGGAAGTGGTCAGACCATATTCTGGGCAAGTGCTCGATGTGTATATTTCTAAAGCGGGATAGAAACTCCACATTTGCAACGACCCTATCCAAACATTCCTGGAGATGTCCACTCTTGTAGGTGAAAGGCGTCCCTCGAACCCCAGGTCATGGAGGCCGGCCTTCATCAAAGTATCGACGAAGACAGCAGCTTCATTGTGATTGAACAGATTGCTGCCCCTCTTCTCCGCAGGGTTGAGCATCGTGTTGAAATCACCCGCTGTGATCCAAGGTCCTGATATGCTTCCACTCAGGTAGTTCATGTGATCCCACATAAACTTTCTTGACACTGATGTGTGGGTTGGCATAAACAAATGTACAAGTGAGTCTGTTGTTGATCTTACAGTGTACAAACTATCTATGGATGCTTAAAATCTTGATACTGATGTCAACAGAGTTCCAGAGGAGATAGATACCTTCGGCGAAGCCTCTGGCCTTGACTCTATGAAATCTATCGAATCCCAAATGAGAAATAGCTTTATCAGCAGCCTTGCCGCTGATCCTGGGATCCAAAATCACTGCCAAACTGATTCTCTTCTGCCTCTTATACTCTCTCACTAACCTGCTCGCTTCGTCGCCTCCTGCGCCTCTAACATTCCAGACGAGAATATTCATCAAGTTGTGGAATTTGGTAACTGAACCGACTACTAGACCAGAAACGTCTCAGACCATCATTCGTTTCTCATCCTGCGGAGTGCTCTTCTCCTCCACAATTTTCCTTGCCATGCTCCTAGTAAGCACCGTTCTTGTAGGGGGAAGGTCAGGTGGTCTTATCCTGTGCTTGCGTAGGAGATTGATTGGGTAGAGGATTAGTTTGGACCTCCAATCTGCAACCTTATCTGTCGAGGTGCTGCTGGATACCCTGGCCCACTCTACGAGAGCTATCCCCTTGTGGACTAAACTTCCTGATCCAGCGATGACTTCATTGACCCCTGGGTTAACTACAATTTTCGTGGGGGAGTCCTTCTTGGTTGTATTGGGGCTTTGCTTGTTAATATCCTCACTGCTCCTCTTCGAAATATCATCAAGTACCTTTATGGTCCTCTCACCGGCCTGGACAATCTTAGATTTCTTCCACACCTTTGCCTGAGCTACTTCTCTAGGTCCATCTACCACCACGCCCCCACGGGTCACCTCCTCCACTTCCTCCTCTTTGGGACTCTCCAACGATTGGAATTTATTGCCCCCCTTTTTTGTGCATTGTTCTGATCCGCATTCACTTTGTTAGTTGACTTTCGTTGGGTCTGGATATTCTTGCCATAAACCTTCTGACCACTTCACACCAGCCTTGTCATTCTCTGGTTCCGTAACCTCCTGCGCCTGTTTCTCCCCTCCATTTTTGCATCTCTCCATGCTGTGTCCGAGGAGGCCGCAAGTGAGGCATAGGCTCGGCAGTACTTCGTACTCGAGGTTATAATTGATTCCATTTACGATCGCGGCTGGCATGATCGACATCAATGTGTTCACTTCTACTGTGATTCCAGCGTACCTACTTCTCTGTCTGGATAAGGTGTATTCATCCACCTTGACCAGCCGCCCCAATGCATTCCCTACTACCTCAAAGAACACTCTGTCATAGAGATGTTAGTGGGAGGTTCAGAATCCGCACCCAGGTTACAATGTGATTTGGCAGTGCGTTGCTTGGTTGGAATGTGGCATTCCATCTCCACACCATCAAGTAGCTACCAAAAATCGACCACAGTCCCCCAGCCATGGCCATCTCGTAATCCTTCTTAGTACAGAACTGGACAACATAGAAGGACTTGTCCAATTTATATAGCTTTGTCCTACCCGTAGGCTTCCACATCAGTTTCATCCTGTCCGCCATCATCATGAAACCAATGTCCTTGCCTATCAGCTTAACAATAACTGACAATTTCCATTGGGACTTCAAGTTTTCCTCCGCATCATCATTAACGAAGATCTCAGGGACCCCCCTATTTAACACGAGTTCAATGTCCTAAGGTTCCAGGCCCGTGAGCATGCTACTGTCAATGAAATCCCTGTCTGGTTTTTCTTTCTCGCCGCAAACCTCCTTCCTGTAGTCTCTAGCTTCCGTCTCCTTTTGTTTGGTCACCTCTGTTTCCTGGCTGTTTGTCTCCATGTCTGATTCCCCAGTGTGCGGTGCTGCATTGGCAGTCTTCAGATTGGGTCCTCTCATTCCTCCACAGAATAGGTTTAAACTGATCTCTTGCACGGAGATTTTTGTGCCCCTCTTATATGTCCAATTCGACGAGACTCGGCTTCCCCCTACTGCCAGAGCCCCCTTTGTTCCGTTCGTCTCCTCTTCTGCCCGAGCTAGCCCCCTCTTCGTTCCCACCGCTACCCCCATCGCCGCTCGTCCTAGCCAGCATCCCCTCCATGTTCACGTGTGTGCTTAGTTATGATAGATTCTAGATGTCTCTAACGTGATAGGAAAGACAAATATGATTTACTTTAAAAGTATTAAATAAAACACTTAGAGTCTCCAAATGTGAAAACTAATACCAAAATCAGTTTCTACATGCCTTATTTGACCTAGGTGCCAATTTTCATTATAATTGGACACACATAGATACCTAAAAAAAGGAAAAGAAAATGTATATTAATGCCCTAAATACTTGAGATTTCATATAATTTCCAATTTGTCACGTGGACATTTCTCTATTTTTTCAATTTTTCCTAAGTGGATGGCGTCGCGCCAGAGTTATTGATCGGTCTCTCTGCCAGCCGTTCGATCTTAGATCAGACGGCTGGGCTCATCTCTTTCCTTGAGTCTGGGCCTAGCTGGACCTTCACACAAACACGCCGTCCTCTTTATTCTCTCATGTGATCGTTCTTGCTCTTTTCTCATCATTACCCCTAAATTTTTTTGCTCTTCACGTTCCTTATAGTCTGCTAAACCAGATGAGCCCTAGTTTTATGGGATTTGGGTTCTCCAAACTTCTTGTCGACAAAAGGGGTCCACGTTCCCCTATTCTCGCCCTGTTTGCTCTTCCCCTTCTTATCCTCACCACACCAGGTTTTTAGACCCTATTTATCTACCCCAAAACCCTCACACGACCCCCACAACCTACTCCAAGGCGTCATTGGGCATCGATTGCCCACACGTGTCCTCCTCAAACTACCACCGTCTCCGACGACCTTCTTGAGAACCCCGAAGCTCGACGGTGAGGCGTACACTACTACAAAAATGGCTTATAACGTCACTTTTAAAGTCGTCGGTTGTAATAATACATCGACACCTAAACAATACAACGTCGGTTTATAAAATAAACCGACATCAATCTGTGAAGGGCAACCAGACACGTGTATCACTTTTATTCAGTGTCGGTTCCTTAATAAAAAACCGACGCCTAAAATTAACCGCCAAATCCAAAATTTCCAGTGAAAAAAATTCCTCCAAAATTTAACATCTTGCGTCGGTTGTTAACTAATAAACCGACGACTAAAGGTTATTCACGAGACAGAAATTGGGCACATTTTGGTCGTCGGTTTTACAACAGCGACCGACGCGTATGGGTTTTCCCGCGCCGTCCGTGGAAAATTTTTCACACCCTTTGAGCGTCAGTTTTTGATATAAACCGACGACTATGGTCATTAATCGAGAACAATTTTTTTAATCGACATATGTAGATAGACGTCGGTGTTTTTCTAGTTAAAACCGACACCTATAGTTGAGAATATGTGTTGGTTTTCCTGTAGAACCGACACCTATAGTTTTATGTGTCGGTTTTATTTAATAACCGACACGTAATGTTAACTTAATAGCACCACACAAGCCCGACTCTTCCACTTTCTCTGTTTCATTCATCTCGATTTCGAGGGTTTAAGCTCTGGCGACGATTCCTCTGCTCACCGCTCCTGTGCCGCCGCTCGCCTCCACCACCGCCGTTTGCTGGTCCTCCGGCCGCTGCGCTCCAGGCCGCCCGCCGCCCTAGCTCGATGATCGCCCGCCCTAGCTCTCTGTTCGCCGCCTACCTCAACGCCACCAGTAGTTGCGCGCGGGACTACTGCCATCGCCTGCTGCCGCGTGCACTGCCGCCGCTCCTGCTACCGCCTCCGCCTCCTACTGCCGCCGTTCCTACTCCTGCTACTACTGCCACTCCTGCTCCTGCTCCTTCTACCGCCGCCTCTACTTCCGCCAGCCGCCGCCAGTTCTTCGGCCGCTGCTCTCCAGGCCGGCCACGGCTCCTAGGGCTCTGCTCCCTGCTCTCCAGGTCACTGCTCCGCTCCGAACACAACTCCTACATGCCCAACGCCGCCATAAAGGTACCCTACTCCTACTCTTCTTCCTCCTCTTTTTCCTCCGCCCTCAAGCAGTAGGTACCCTGCTCCTGCTCGAATAATGTAGGAAATGCATAGATTGTGAATAAAAAATGCTCTGATTCACATTAATATTACCAATAATGTAGGAAATGAATACTAGCTCCAATTATAGACATGTTGTATATAGTTTTGATCATAAAAATGTATAGATTGTGAATAAAATATACTTAAAGCTCTATTATTCTTCTTGTTAAAAAGGTATAGTTAGTACACGAATATTAGATGATATTCAAGAAAACCCTAGTTTGATGAACATGTTGTTAATCATGTTAATTATGATTCTTTTATTTATTCTGATGTCAGTATATAATTATGCGATCCCAACATCTTAAATTGAATTAGAATGATTTCAATGAATTATAGGCTTTTAAAGTTGATAATCATGTACATGCGGAAATAGGGTTATTAATAACGTAGTATGTTAAATATGATGATTAGGGCTATGTATATAATGTCTAGTAAAGATTCCTAGACTTTTTGTCATTAGGGTAATTTTTACACATGTTTGAGTAAATTAGGGTTTTAATAATGCTCTATAGCTTAGGATTAACCATGTTGCCTGTAGTTTATACACATTTATTATATATAAGAATGACAACACATGAATTTGTTGGCCTAGAAACCCGTCCAAGATTTACTCATTAGGAGTAAATCTTGGATAGTCCCCAGTTTGGGACTATTCTTGAACACCTAATCTCACTTAGGATGTAAGTGTATAATGTGTATTGAGTTTTCGAGAAAATTTCAGTAGCATTTCCCCGTTTGTTCTCTAAGTACATATGTACTTAGAGAACAGTGGGGAAATGCTGCCGAATTTTTTTTGAAAACCCAATACACATTATACACTTACTAGTGAGATTAGGTGTTCAAGGATGGGATAGGTGGTACACATTTATTATATATAAGAATGACATCGCATATGTTTCTTGGCCTAGAAAGTGAACAATCATTGTTCTTTATATTACTTGTACATTGGTATAAATTAGAATGAACAATCACTAAATTATATACTATTTGTATGGAGTCCGACTTCATTGTACCTCCTAATCTGAAAATATTTTCCATGTAGCGCATCACATTCTAGCCGCAGGCCCAATCGTTATTTTGTATTGGACACTATCAAATGTTACCATCATAGAAATGCTTAATAAAGGCACTTTCATTTCATGTCCCGCACTGTCTACTTCAACATCGGATGGGTCTAGAATATACTATTAGCGTGGCTGGGACGATTACCATCGGAATCCAGTGTCTACCCCTAATTGCAAATAAGCCAAACAAATAGAAAACCGGATGAGTCTAGATAATAGGAGTAAATCTTGGATAGTCCCTGATTTGGTACTATTCTTGAACACCTAATCTCACTTAGGATGTAAGTGTATACCCTAATCTTGTCCTAATATATACTTGTTTTCTCTTTGATCATAGAATGGATAGATCATGGATGTCCATTCGCAATCGTTGCACCCCAGAGTTTATATCTGGTCTTCACCAGTTTATTAGATTTGCCGAGGAAGAAACAACCTAGAGATAGGTTCTACTGTCTGTGGCAACACATCCCATTATCACACAGATAACGAGGTGTTACGCGAAAACGTGCGGAAAACACCATAACCACAGATTATCAAAATCACGGGTTAATTAAAACCGATTGCGGAAAACTGATAAACTGTGAAACTATTACTTTCCAGTCCTCATCCTGCACAGAAACATGTCATATAAATATGTACATACACAAGATCTGACATGTGTCCACAGCTCAGGAACAACTGTCCATCCATCACATGAGTTCACCACCGGTTCATATATACATAAAGGCCCACATCCGGCCAACAGCAGGATATATAGATATCATCGAACGATCTTCGTGAAACATCGTCAAAACACTGCCAAGGACCTGAGAATACAGGGATGACTCTAGACTCTACTACAAAACATCCAAAACAGCAGCATGTCCAACGCTTGCCTTCTACTGCTCCTCAAGCTGCTCGTCCACAACACCACAACCACGACCACGTCTACCTCGACCACCTAAAAAGGGTGTAAACCAGCGGAGTGAGACAATTGAACAATTGTCCCAGCGGGAAACATAGCTCCCCACCGCAACTATAGAACCTCAGCAAGATAAACCATAACAGCAATTATAACATGAGCAGATATATCAGAAGCAGTTATATATATATAGCAAGATCATTCTTACCGGCAAGCATACCAGCTGTACTAAAGCGTAAAACCAGATGTCTTTCAAAGGAACATGACTATCAAGATGAGATATATCAACATGTAACAGGATTATTAGAACAGGGTATAATGCCATATAACCTGATTATCAAGATAAGGTAGATTACCACATGACCTGCAAGGTATAACGGAATATTACACAAACAAGGCCTCAACCAATGTTTTGAATTTGATATGACTAGTAAATACTAAACGGCTGTATTACATTTTATTATGCCCTGAGGATTTGAACCGTACCGTTCAAATCCAACCTTCGGTTACGAAACCCAAGACGGTGCCATATAAGGTCAATGGAAGAGCCGGACTCCACGACCTCCCACCTCATGGTCAGTACATGAGTACAACACAAGCAGGACCGCAGTCACATGCTGAAGTGGTCTAAGCCACAGGGTTAGCTCCATAGGCTACCCATTCTCTAGCCCGCCTTGGTACAGGTCACGGCGCTAGTAAAACTGAGCCACGAGCCTGATCACCGTGCTCTGAGCCATGAACGCATTCATGCTCCATACATCACATATCCTGAGCCATGGGCCTGTTCACCATGCTCTACACACATATCTGAGTCTGCAACCGAAGTTACACTCTTACCTCCTCATTATCAGGCTAGGAGCAACCTACACATATTCAACAATATGCGCTTCCAGGTTAACCCGTAGGAAAACCCATTTCACCATCACCAAGTCCTGACGATGATGGATCTATGGCCAGGGCAAACTACATGATATATTTCACTGTGATTAATTAGTATCTTTTAGATGGATTGCAAGATTCAACCAAGTTGTATAACATGCAAAGATATAACAGAAAGTAAAGAACATTATATTATGATCTATTCATATCAACCTGATCCATCTTAAGGATCCAACATCACATGTTACCACTTGGCCTCTTGCCAACCATCCAGATCCATCTCAAGGATCATCACATACCACAGGGTCTCAACCCTTCATCATGTATTGTTACTGCCTCTTAAGGCTCACATCATCATCATGGGACCAACACATCACATACATAATCTTATAGAGCAATTATCAAAGTAATGTTACTCATTACATATGTCACATAGCCCTTTCATGGCTAAGTCATCACCTGCAGGGTTAAGGTATGCAATAATTGTAGATTCAACATAAGGAATATGCTCACTATCATGAAATATCATTCAAGATAATCTACTTATCAATATGACAGTTATTTGGTAATCAAGTGTGTTAAGTACATCATTAAACAACCATACTGATACTTACCCTTATATCGAGATTGTACAAACAATCAGGGTATATAGAGATCATGTTGTGTTTACAGAACCAACACTATTATTAACAAGGTCATTACTATGTCATCAACTATTGTCATCTTTATCATGAAGCAACCTTTAACATAACTGTCACTTAGCATCATTATTACCAACATTATTATCATTAAAAAAACTACTAGAGTAGTTATCATCATCTTCATTATCATTAACAATTAAGCATAAAGGGTCACATCATGCATCTATTACATGAGGGCTATCATCATATACATTACTACCATTAGCATCCTTATTATTTGCAAGGCAACATATTACATATTGATGATATCACAAACACCACCATCATTTTATTGGTTAATGTATAAGCATCCACTTCCATCACACAAGCGACCGTCACCAAAGAAACTCATACCCTCACTAAAACCTCACAACCCTCATCTAAAGCCTATCACCCAACATAGGTATCGTCCAACCTCACTAACCCTATCGGCCAACACTCACTACTAACCCTATCGGCCAACACTCACTACTAATCCTATCGGCCATCACACTCATGCACATAGGGTAGGGTATCGCCCAACATGGCTATCGGCCATTAGGGTATCGCCCATCATGGTGTCGTCCATTAGGGCTATCGGCCATCACATGGACAAGGAGATAACTCGACACAAGAGCACCCACTCTATCATCCAACACAGGGACATCCATATCGGCCAACAAAAGGAAGGGTATCGTTCATCTCCAAGGTACTCATCATATCGGCCAACAAACCCTAGCTCACCCTATCGCCCAACACATGGGCAAGGGTATCGGCCACCCACAAGGACTCATCCTATCGTCCACTCAAGGTGCCATGTCGCCCAACATGGTCACCATGTCGGCCAACACAAGAACAAAGGGGACCATGCCGGCCAATCACAGAGACAAAGGTGTTGCTCAACCCAAGGTTACTCATATCGTTCAACTTAGGGGCAAGTGTGTTGCCCAACACACTCACAAGGAAGGAGGGTATCGCCCAACCCTGGGTCATCTTCAACCTCCAACACAAAGAGCACAAACCCTAAAAAGCAAGGTATACAAGGAACCCTAAACCCAAGAGAGGGATATCGACCACTAAGGTATATAAGCAAGGTGCACAAGAAAGGAACTAAGCTAGACTACTAACAGATAATAAGATCAAAGCTAGAGGTAAAAGAGTTAGGGTTAGAAACTATGCAACCCGCCTTAAGCTCCAAGGAAGAAGATGCACTTTGAGCTCCAAGGTTGTCGGCCACCAAAGCTCCAAAGCACTCCAAGGTCCAAAGCTATCGTCCTCCAGGCTGCTCCAGGAAGGTGTATCGGCCACCACTTCAGCTCCAAGGAAGTGTATCGGCCAACACAAGCAAGATGGAGAGGGATATCGTGCACCAAGGGTGGAGGGGAGACCAAAGGACCAAAAGCGACTAAGGCAAGGAGAAGAACTACCTATATAGGAAAAAGGGGAGGAGAAACCAAGGTACAACCATGCTATGTGTCGCCCACCCAAGGGACACTTGTCCTAGGGTTCAAGCCAACACACTAGCAAGCCAAGAGACACTTGTCCAAGATGTGCACCATGTGTCCACCAACCAAGCCAAGCCATCTGGGCGACACAACAAGAGCTACTGGGCGACACACCAAGGCACCTGGGCGACACAAGGCTCAAGCAAGCCCAAACAAGGAACTCCAAGGCCCAAACAAGCTCAACTCAGGCCCAAAGGACTCAAACAACAAGCCCAAGCCTTCCTCTCAACCCTAGAGGAAGCAAAGAGGGAAAACATCTCACAAGATGGCAAACTTGCCCACAAAACCCTAAACTTGGGTTATTTGCAAGTAGCCCCTCGAACTCTCAACAAAGCACAACAAAACCCTAATCACCACTCAAAGGTGATTAGCAAGCACCAAAGCATCAAGATCAAGCAAAATAAATAGGGTAAACCCTAAACGCAGGTCAGGGTCCTTACAGCCATAAACCTCTACAAAAGGATTTCGTCCCCGAAATCCGAAGAGAAAAGCGAGGGATACTTCCTCCTCATCTCTTCCTCAAGCTCCCACGTGGCTTCCTCAACGCCACGGTGATGCCAAAGGACCTTCACAAGAACTAGATCCTTTCTCTTTAGCTTCTTGACTCTTCTGTCAAGGATCATCATAGGACCCTCTTCATAAGTCACATCTTTGTCAAGCTCAACTTCAACTGGTTGTATCACTGTTCCTGTATCCGGATGACTTTTCTTTAGCATACTGACATGGAACACTGGATGTAACCTGTGCAACTCTGGAGGCAATTCTAACTCATAAGCCACCTTGCCAACACGTGCTATGACTGAGTAAGGCCCCATATATCTGGGAGCTAACTTACCCTTCCGTCCAAACCTCAGCACACCTTTCCACGGAGAGACTTTAAGATACACCTTGTCTCCCACCTGGAACTCCAAGGGTCGTCGGTGATTGTCTGCATAAGACTTCTGCCTGTCTTGTGCCGCTTTCAACTGTTGTTGTATCACCTTGATCTTTTCTGTCGTTTGCTGTACTAACTCAGGGCCCAAAAGCTGATATTCACCTGATTCATACCAACACAAAGGAGATCTTCACTTCCTCCCATACAAAGCCTCATAGGGAGCCATGTCAATGCTTCGCTGATAGCTATTGTTGTAGGCAAACTCTATCAAACTGAGATGTACGTCCCAACTGCCTAGGAACTGCAAAACACAAGCACGAAGAAGATCCTCCAAAGTCTGAATAGTCCTCTCAGACTGTCCATCTGTCTGCGGGTGGAAAGCGGTACTGAACTTCAACTGCGTTCCCATCGCCCTGTGCAACTGTTCTCAAAAACGACTTGTAAACTAAGGACCTCTATCAGAAACTATCGTTGCTGACACACCATGCAAACGAACTATCTCATCCACATATACTCGAGCGAGCTTTTCAGCTGTATACATGGTCTTCACAGGTATGAAATGGGCAGACTTCGTTAATCTGTCCACTATCACCCAAATGGAATCATGATTCCTAGTTGTCATGGGTAGACCAACTACGAAATGCATGGTTATATGATCCCATTTCCACTGTGGTATAGGCAAAGGTTGCAACGTACCTGCCGGCTTTTGATGCTCAACCTTGACTTGCTGACACACCGCACACCTAGCCACAAACTCAGCTACATCTTTCTTCAGGCCGGGGCACCAATACAAGTCCTTCAGACTATGGTACATCTTGGTGACACCTGGATGCATAGCATACATCGATGTGTGTGCTTCCTCGAGTACCAACTTCCTCAGATTATCAACATCTGGAACCACCATCCTATTATGATAGCAAACCACCCCATCCTCGGACTCATGGAACCCATCACGCTTTTCGCTGCCAAACTCTGATCTGATTAGCTGTACTGTATCATACGTTTGCTGTGCATCCTTGATCTGCTGTCTCAACGTGGGCTTGATTTGCATCTGTGCTAAAAGTCCAGCTAACGAGGAAACCTCCATCTATACGTTCATCTGCCGTAAGGAGACTAACATGTCCCGCCTATGGCATACCAAAGAACTCATCTGTGCCTTCTTGGGAGTAGAAGACTTTCTGCTAAGCGCGTCTGCTACCACATTCACCTTACCAGGATGATACTCGATAGTGCAATCATAATCATTGATCAACTCCATCCACCGACGTTGTCGCATGTTCAACTCTTGCTGTGAGAAGATGTACTTCAGATTCTTGTGATCTGTAAAGATCTGACACACTTCCCCATAAAGATAGTGTCTCCAAATCTTTAACGCATGAATCACTGCTGCCAGCTCCAAGTCATGGGTCGGATAGTTCTCCTCGTGTTTCTTAAGCTGTCGCGAAGCAAAAGAAACCACATGATCTTCCTGCATCAGCACACAACCCAAACCTTTCTTGGACGCATCACAGAAAACAACATAGCCTTTTCCAGATTCTGGCAAGATCAACACTGGAGCACTGGTTAGCTTTTCCTTCAAACTTTGGAAAGCTTGCTGACATCGATCATTCCAAACAAAAGGTACATCCTTCCTGGTCAACTTCGTCATCGGTAGAGCTATCGAACTGAAGTCCTTGATAAACCTCCGGTAGTATCCTGCTAGACCAAGGAAACTACGAACTTCCGTCGGCGTCTTCGGCTGTTCCCAATCCACAATGGATTCCACTTTCTTCGGATCTACTTTGACTCCTTCAGCAGATATCACATGACCTAAGAAAGTCACTTCATCCAACCAGAACTCACACTTACTAAACTTAGCATACAACTGATGTTGACGAAGGAGAGTCAACGCTTGACGAAGATGTTGCTCATGCTCTAGCCAGTTCCGACTATAGATCAAGATGTCGTCTATAAAAACTACAACAAACTGATCTAAGAACGGATGAAACACTCTGTTCATCAGGTCCATGAAAGCAGCAGGTGCATTGGTTAATCCAAACGGCATATCCACAAACTCAAAATGACCATACCTCGTCCTAAAAGCTGACTTTGGTATGTCATCCGCCTTTATCCTCAACTGATGATATCCAGACCGTAGATCGATCTTCGAAAACACTGTAGCACAATGCAACTGATCGAACAGGTCATCTATCCTCGGCAACGGGTACTTATTCTTGATCGTGACCTTGTTCAACTGTCGGTAGTCTATACACAACCGCATCGAACCATCCTTCTTCTTAACGAACAACACGGGAGCACCCCAAGGTGACGTGCTCGGTCTGATGAAACCTTTCTCCAACAACTCTTGTAACTGCTTCTTCAACTCTACCATCTCTGCTGGAGCCATCCTATAAGGTGTCTGTGCAATCGGCTGCGTTCCCGGAACCAGATTGATCTCAAAATCGATCTCTCGGGGTGGAGGAACACCAAGAAACTCCTCGGGAAACACATCTGCAAACTCTCGGACCACTGACACTTCTTCAAGGTTAAGGCCTTTCGCCTTGGTATCCACAACGGTATCCACAACGTGAGCTAAGAACGTCTCACATCCTTGTCGCAACAACCTATCTGCCACCATAGCTGACACCAGACACGTCGGAAGAATCTTCCTATCTCCCTGGAAGATCCACTTCTCTCCAGCAACATCAAACACCGCCTGCTTGGAACCACAGTCCAAGACAACCTTATACTTCTCTAAGGTATCCATCCCAAGGATAACATAGAAACCATGCATATCAAGTGGTATGAGATCCACCTGAATGCTGTGTCCCGAAAAAGACAAAACACAAGATGGACACTCTTCTCGAAGCAAAGAGGAACCATCAAGAGTGGTTTCTAACAATAAGCTATCCTTCTTACAACTAACAGGTAGATGACAGTTTTCAAGCATACTGTAGGCGATAAAAGAGTGTGTAGCACCCGGGTCAACCAGAACATATATAAAGCAAGAAGAAGACATATCAGAATGAAATAACTCCATCTGACCTGTCACCACTCGCGGGTTGACTATCGCCTCCGGCTGATTCATGGCATAGAATCGAGCCGTAGCTTGCTGTCCATGACCTATGCTCCCTTGAGCAGACGATCCAGCTTGAGACGCTTGACCGCGTCCTCATCCTCTGCTACCACTGGGCTGTGGTCTCTCAGACTTCTGGAAACTCTGCCTCGGTTGCTGCGTCACTTCAACATCTCTATTCGGGCAATTGAACTTCCAATGCCCGACTTGTCCACAGAGATGACATGCTCTATTGTCAACTTGTGGCCTAGATGGCCCTGTCACTGCCACCGAAGCTAAACTGTGCGCCTTGGACGGTGAAGAAACATAACCTTTTCCCTTACTCGGAGACCACTGAGATGGTACACCAGCACTTCTCATCACTGACGGTGCTGAAAACCTGGGTTTCTTGAAGCCACCAAACCTTCGTCCTTGAAACTGAGCAGGTCTTTTAAGAGACACCGACTCTCTTTTCTCCCTTACTGTTCTCTCGATCCGTCAAACTGATTCCACAAACATAGCAAACCACTCTCGGTTTTCCAGCGCAGACACAGGGGTTGTCAACTCAACACTCAAACCCTTCTCGAAACGTCTGATCCGTTCATCATCTGTCGTCGCCATGTGAGGACAGAACCTCAACAGATCCATAAACTTAGCTTCATACTCGGTGATGTTCATCGTTCCTTGCCGCAACTTCTCAAACTGACTGATCTTCTCATCCAGGTACGTCTTCGGAAAGTATCTGGTGACGAACTCGCGTTGAAACACTTCCCAACAGGTCACCTCACCAGGCCGCTTCTCTTCCTCGATGGTCCACCAGTGACCAGCACTACCCTTCAAAAGGTAGACAGAATGCTTTACTTTGTCTGCTTCGGGGATGTCGAGGATCCGGAAAGCCTTTTCAAGACTTGTCAGCCACATATCTGCATCCGCTGGATCAGCCGTTCCAGCATAATCCGAAGCTCCGACTCGGCGAAGCCGCTCAAAGGTCTTCCCAATACCCGATGCTTCTCCATAGGGAACCTGTGCTCGCGGAGGAGGCACTGGTAATCGCTCAACCATGAGATTCATCGTAGCCATTAACTGCCCCATAAGATGTTGGTAGGCAGGGTGTTCAAGTATGGCTGGGTCTGGTTGGGGGACCTCAGGCACCCGATCATCATGTGCTCGTCCATCTGCTCCATCAACCGATGCAGCATCACTATGCTCAGGAGCATGTTCTTCGTGGTTTCCAGACATCTTGGCTTTTCTTCTGCTTAGGGCAGAAGATTTTTGTAAGATAACCTGGAAAACTCATAAGAACAGACTCAACCTAGTCCTAGATACCTGTAGACTCAGCAAACCTAGAGCTCTGATACCAAAACTTGTGGCAACACATCCCATTATCACACAGATAACGAGGTGTTACGCGAAAACGTGCGGAAAACACCATAACCATAGATTATCAAAATCACGGGTTAATTAAAACCGATTGCGGAAAATTGATAAACTGTGAAACTATTACTTTCCAGTCCTCATCCTGCACAGAAACATGTCATATAAATATGTACATACACAAGATCTGACACGTGTCCACAGCTCAGGAACAGCTGTCCGTCCATCACATGAGTTCACCACCGGTTCATATATACATAAAGGCCCACATCCGGCCAACAACAGGATATACAGATATCATCAAACGATCTTCGTGAAACATCGTCAAAACACTGCCAAGGACCTGAGAATACAAGGATGACTCTAGACTCTACTACAAAACATCCAAAATAGCAGCATGTCCAACGCTTGCCTTCTACTGCTCCTCAAGCTGCTCGTCCGCAACACCACAACCACGACAACGTCTACCTCGACCACCTAAAAAGGGTGTAAATCAGCGGAGTGAGACAATTGAACAATTGTCCTAGCGGGAAACATAGCTCCCCACCGCAACTATAGAACCTCAGCAAGATAAACCATAACAACAATTATAACATGAGCAGATATATCAGAAGCAGTTATATATATATAGCAAGATCATTCTTACCGGCAAGCATACCAGCTGTACTAAAGCGTAAAACCAGATGTCTTTCAAAGGAACATGACTATCAAGATGAGATATATCAACATGTAACAGGATTATTAGAATAGGGTATAATGCCATATAACCTGATTATCAAGATAAGGTAGATTACCACATGACCTGCAAGGTATAACGGAATATTACACAAACAAGGCCTCAACCAATGTTTTGAATTTGATATGACTAGTAAATACTAAACGGTTGTATTACATTTTATTATGCCCTGAGGATTTGAACCGTACCGTTCAAATCCAACCTTCGGTTATGAAACCCAAGACGGTGCCATACAAGGTCAATGGAAGAGCCGGACTCCACGACCTCCCACCTCATGGTCAGTACATGAGTACAACACAAGCAGGACCGCAGTCACATGCTGAAGTGGTCTAAGCCACAGGGTTAGCTCCATAGGCTACCCATTCTCTAGCCTGCCTTGGTACAGGTCACGGCGCTAGTAAAACTGAGCCACGGGCCTGATCACCGTGCTCTGAGCCATGAACGCATTCATGCTCCATACATCACATATCCTGAGCCATGGGCCTGTTCACCATGCTCTACACACATATCTGAGTCTGCAACCGAAGTTACACTCTTACCTCCTCATTATCAGGCTAGGAGCAACCTACACATATTCAACAATATGCGCTTCCAGGTTAACTCGTAGGAAAACCCGTTTCACCATCACCAAGTCCTGACGATGATGGATCTATGGCCAGGGCAAACTACATGATATATTTCACTGTGATTAATTAGTATCTTTTAGATGGATTGCAAGATTCAACCAAGTTGTATAACATGCAAAGATATAACAGAAAGTAAAGAACATTATATTATGATATATTCATATCAACCTGATCCATCTTAAGGATCCAACATCACATGTTACCACTTGGCCTCTTGCCAACCATCCAGATCCATCTCAAGGATCATCACATACCACAGGGTCTCAACCGTTCATCATGTATTGTTACTGCCTCTTAAGGCTCACATCATCATCATGGGACCAACACATCACATACATAATCTTATAGAGCAATTATCAAAGTAATGTTACTCATTACATATGTCACATAGCCCTTTCATGGCTAAGTCATCACCTGCAAGGTTAAGGTATGCAATAATTGTAGATTCAACATAAGGAATATGCTCACTATCATGAAATATCATTCAAGATAATCTACTTATCAATATGACGGTTATTTGGTAATCAAGTGTGTTAAGTACATCATTAAACAACCATACTGATACTTACCCTTATATCGAGATTGTACAAACAATCAGGGTATATAGAGATCATGTTGTGTTTACAGAACCAACACTATTATTAACAAGGTCATTACTATGTCATCAACTATTGTCATCTTTATCATGAAGCAACCTTTAACATAACTGTCACTTAGCATCATTATTACCAACATTATTATCATTAAACAAACTACTAGAGTAGTTATCATCATCTTTATTATCATTAAAAATTAAGCATAACGGGTCACATCATGCATCTATTACATGAGGGCTATCATCATATACATTACTACCATTAGCATCCTTATTATTTGCAAGGCAACATATTACATATTGATGATATCACAAACACCACCATCGTTTTATTGGTTAATGTATAATCATCCACTTCCATCACACAAGGGACCGTCACCAAAGAAACTCATACCCTCACTAAAACCTCACAACCCTCATCTAAAGCCTATCACCCAACATAGGTATCGTCCAACCTCACTAACCCTATCGACCAACACTCACTACTAACCCTATCGGCCAACACTCACTACTAACCCTATCGGCCATCACACTCATGCACATAGGGTAGGGTATCGCCCAACATGGCTATCGGCCATTAGGGTATCACCCATCATGGTGTCGTCCATTAGGGCTATCGACCATCACATGGACAAGGAGATAACTCGACACAAGAGCACCCACTCTATCATCCAACACAGGGACATCCATATCGGCCAACAAAAAGAAGGGTATCGTTCATCTCCAAGGTACTCATCATATCGGCCAACAAACCCTAGCTCACCCTATCGCCCAACACATGGGCAAGGGTATCGGCCACCCACAAGGACTCATCCTATCGTCCACTCAAGGTGCCATGTCGCCCAACATGGTCACCATGTCGGCCAACACAAGAACAAAGGGGACCATGTCGGCCAATCACAGAGACAAAGGTGTTGCTCAACCCAAGGTTACTCATATCGTTCAACTTAGGGGCAAGTGTGTCGCCCAACACACTCACAAGGAAGGAGGGTATCGCCCAAACCTGGGTCATCTTCAACCTCCAACACAAAGAGCACAAACCCTAAAAAGCAAGGTATACAAGGAACCCTAAACCCAAGAGAGGGATATCGGCCACTAAGGTATATAAGCAAGGTGCACAAGAAAGGAACTAAGCTAGACTACTAACATATAATAAGATCAAAGCTAGAGGTAAAAGAGTTAGGGTTAGAAACTATGCAACCCGCCTTAAGCTCCAAGGAAGAAGATGCACTTTGAGCTCCAAGGTTGTCGGCCACCAAAGCTCCAAAGCACTCCAAGGTCCAAAGCTATCGTCCTCCAGGCTGCTCCAGGAAGGTGTATCGGCCACCACTTCAGCTCCAAGGAAGTGTATCAGCCAACACAAGAAAGATGGAGAGGGATATCGTGCACCAAGGGTGGAGGGGAGACCAAAGGACCAAAAGAGACTAAGGCAAGGAGAAGAGCTACCTATATAGGAAAAAGGGGAGGAGAAACCAAGGTACAACCATGCTATGTGTCGCCCACCCAAGGGACACTTGTCCTAGGGTTCAAGCCAACACACTAGCAAGCCAAGAGACACTTGTCCAAGATGTGCACCATGTGTCCACCAACCAAGCCAAGCCATCTGGGCGACACAACAAGAGCTACTGGGCGACACACCAAGGCACCTGGGCGACACAAGGCTCAAGCAAGCCCAAACAAGGAACTCCAAGGCCCAAACAAGCTCAACTCAGGCCCAAAGGACTCAAACAACAAGCCCAAGCCTTCCTCTCAACCCTAGAGGAAGCAAAGAGGCAAAACATCTCACCAGATGGCAAACTTGCCCACAAAACCCTAAACTTGGGTTATTTGCAAGTAGCCCCTCGAACTCTCAACAAAGCACAACAAAACCCTAATCACCACTCAAAGGTGATTAGCAAGCACCAAAGCACCAAGATCAAGCAAAACAAACAGGGTAAACCCTAAACGCAGGTCAGGGTCCTTACACTGTCCATGTAGGCATTGCGGTAACAACTTGAAAGTCAGCACTGGTGACGAAATCAAAAGTCATGTCATGTGCAACGGGATTGTATAAGGCTATACAGAATGGCACTGGCATGGAGAGATTTCAAACCCGAAACCAGTGGATGTCGATAGTAGTGCTTGTGTGGAAGAAGAAATTGCCTATGATGACGTAGATGTGAATGAACCAGTTCCAGTAGACATCATTGATGCGATACTGGATAGTTGTGGGGTAGAGCACACCGATCCACCTCCCATTTTTAGAAACATTATGCATGATGCTGAGATATCGTTATACACAGGTTGTACTAAGTTTACAAAGCTTAGCGCTGTGTTGAGATTGTATAAGCTGAAAGCTAACAATAGATGGAGCGACAAAAGCTTCACGTCATTGTTGTCTTTGTTGAAAAAAATGCTTCCTAAAGGAAACGAGCTGCCAATCTCAACATACTAGGTAAAGAAATGGTTGTTCCCAATAGGAATGGATGCCAAGAAGATACACGCATGCCCGAATGATTGTGTATTATTTCAAAAGGACTATGTGGATTTGAAAGATTGTCCAAAATGTGGTGCGTCACGGTATAAATTGACGACTTCGGGGGAGTCCAAAACTGGTTCTCCTGCCAAGGTGATGTGGTATCTACCTATAATATCACGGTTTCAACGCTTGTTTGCCAATCTGATAGATGCGAAGAATTTGAGGTGGCATGCAGATGTTAAGAAAAATAATGATGGGATCCTACGACATGCATCTGATTCCCCACAATGGAAGAAGATTGATCTATTGTACCCTGAATTTGGTGAAGAAGTCAGGAATCTAAGACTTGGGCTTTGTACAGATGGGATGAATCCGTACGGGACATTAAGCAGCCAACATAGCACTTGGCCAGTCATGCTTGTTATATACAATCTTCCTCCCTGGTTGTGTATGCAAAATAAGTACATAATGCTGTCGTTGTTGATATCGGGCCCTAAACAACCTAGAAATGACATCGATGTTTATCTTGAACCTCTGATTGATGACTTAAAGAAACTCTGGGGTGAAGGTGTGATGACCTATGATGCTTCACGAAAAGAGACATTTCGTTTGCATGCTATGTTGTTTTGCACTATTAATGACTTTCCAGCATATGGGAATTTGTCTGGATATAGTGTCAAAGGAGCTAAAGCGTGTCCTATATGTGAAGAGAACACTGATTCAACAAGACTAAAACATGGCGGTAGGACTGTATATCTCGGTCATCGAAGGTTTCTTACAAAAGACCATCTGTATCGTAGGAAGCGCAAAGCATTCAATGGATTGAATGAGGAACGGAGTGCACCTAAACCTAAACCTAAACCAGGGGAGGTTGTTTATGAAAGAGTAAAAGACTTTGATAATGAATTTGGTAAGAGATCACAATGTACTATGGCCACACGGAGTGACAAATCTTTATTCAAGAAGAAGTCAATATTTTGGGATCTTCCTTATTGGAGTTCTTTGACATCAAGCATTGTATCGATGTCATGCACGTTGAGAAAAATGTCTGTGATAGTGTCATTGGTACTTTGTTGAATATACCAGGTAAGACTAAAGATGGGATAAAATCCAGACTGGACCTACGTGAAATGGGAATAAGGTCAGAATTAACAGAATTTCATGAAATGGAAAATCGGAGAACATACTTACCTCCCGCTTGTTACACATTGTCTAGAAAGGAGAAGACAACTTTTTGTGAATGTTTGGTAAATGTAAAGGTGCCACATGGTTACTCATCCAACATCCGTAGATTGGTATCAATGAAAGATCTGAAGTTGATAGGTCTTAAATCTCATGATTGTCACACTCTAATGCAACAAATATTTCTTGTGGCAATTAGATCTATATTGCCGAAGCATGTAAGGTTTGTAATCACCAGACTTTGTTTCTTTTTCAACAATCTGTGCAGCAAAGGTATTGACCTTAATACTCTCGATAAATTGCAAAGAGAAGTGGTTGTTACCCTATGTCAGCTTGAGATGTATTTTCCTCCGTCGTTCTTTGATATCATGGTACATCTTGTTGTCCACTTGACTAGGGAAGTGAAAATGTTGGGACCAGTTTTCTTGCATTGGATGTATCCCTTTGAACGATACATGAGCGTTTTTAAAAGTGATGTTCGAAACTGTTATCGGCCTGAAGGGAGTATTATCGAGGGTTATGTGGCGAGAGAGGTTATGGATTTTTGCAATGACTTTCTCAGTGGTAATGACACTCCTGATAATGACAAGAATATTGACGAGCAATTTGGCAAAGGAATTTTGGGATCACGTGTGAAAGTAATTAGCCGTGAGCAGTTGGAACAAGGTCACTTGTATATTTTACACAACATGGACGAAGTGAACGTTTATATCGAGGAACATATCAATTTCATCAAGAGACAATATCCTCGAGCCAATACAATGTGGCTTGCTAGAGAGCATAACAAGACATTTATTAAGTGGTTTGAAGATAAAGTCTTACATCAACTATCTCAAACACCAGATGATATTACTGAAACTATCAAATGCCTCACCTTTAAACCAAAATTGACTGTTATGTCTTATGAAGGGTATGACATTAATGGATTCACATATTACACAAAGTGCCAAGATGATAAGAGTGTCGTCCAAAACAGTGGGGTCACCCTTCAAGCATCAACTATATTTTTTGCAAGTGCAAAGGATAAGAGTCCACGTGAAGCTAAAATGTCATATTACGATGTTATTGAAGACATATGGGAGTTTGACTACATAGATTTTAGAATTCCACTCTTCAAATGTAATTGGGTTGATAACACCAAAGGAGTTATAGTGGATGAATTGGGTTTCACTTTAGTGAACTTTGAAAAGATTGGCGAGAAGGGTGAACCATTCATATTGGCATCACAGGAGAAACAAGTATTTTATATCGATGGTCCTACAAATGATAAATGGCTGGTTGTTCTTCATGGTAAAAGATAGTTCATTGAAGATCCTATAGATGAAGAACAATACTATAATAAGTATGATGACTCCAGTCCATTCTCAGTTGGGTTGCCAACACCAGCAAATATTGAAGCTAATGATGACTTGTATGTGCGCGAAGATCACAATGAAGGATTGTTAATTGATAAAAAATCGCAATATTAGAGGCATGTTTATATTTTTTTATATGTTTATTTTTCTGAATGTGAACTTTACAATGTGAATTACTTTACAATGTGATTGTGAACTTTACAATGTGAATTTTACAATGTGAATTACTTTACAATGTGAACTTTACAATGCGAATGTGAACTTTACAATGTGAGCTTTACAATTTGAATTACTTTACAATGTGAACTTTACAATGTGAATGTGAATTTTTAGATGGCTGAGCATTCTTCTGATGACCATGCTGATGATTACCGTGAGGGCGAGGACATCAATGCGCAACCTCACAATGTAAGTTTTAAAAATATATCATATATTTATATCTATATGTCCATTTATAGTTATATCTTGTAAATGTGTTTATTTTGTCAAATTTTAGGTTGATGATGCACATGTACCATCTGAAGCACTTGAGGCACTTGATCAACAGTACCAAAAAGTTGACAAGAGAAGGGGCATCACTATGATGAAGAAGTTAATAGCACAAAAGGGCAATGGACCCAAACTTGTTGTGGATTTTGATAATGCAGGAAATGCATCTGGTGTGAATCGCAATTCGTTTGTTTCATATCTTGGGTATGTTACTCGTAGCCATTGTGGTTGTAAGATAGATTCTTGGCATAAAGTTCCTAAGGAGAAGAAAGACATAATATGGAAGGATTTATGCGTGAGTTATTATTAATTTGCAATTCTATTTTGTAGATTACTAATTTTTTGGATACTAGTTAATAGCAATTCTATTTTGTAGAGTATATTTGAATTGGATGAAAAGCTGCATCGTAAATGCGTGATGCAACGCTGTGGGAGAGTCCTAAGGAACTATAAGACAAATCTCACCCGAGAATACATAAAAGAAGGTGACAAGAGGAAGAAGACAACCACTGAATAGTGGAACTTCCTGGACCAAGAAGAATGGGACGCGTTTGTTGCTTCAAGACAAACTGATGAATTCAAGATATTAGGCGTCAGTCCCAATCTCATTAATATATATTGTATTCACCTATTTAAGATTAACATTTAGTGTTACTAACCATATCATTAATGTGCATACTAACTAGGCCCTCAGTGAGGCATAAAAATCAAGGCGTGCACTGAATGTGCATGACCACACAATGGGTCCAAAGGGGTATGCATGCATTCACCAAAGACTACAGTCTGAGGCTCTTGCTCAGTCTGCTACTACTCAAGAGTCCTCTACTATAGGTAGCACACCTCTGCCTCGCTATGATGTCTGGATAGCTGAGAGGCAAAATAAGAAGGGAGAAATAAGGAAGCCCGTAACTGCTGAGGCGGCTGCAAAAATGGTAAAATACAACTCTTACAACAATCGTTTGAATATTGATTATTTGTGGTGTTTACTTAATTACAAATTTTTGTTTTGGCGATTAGCAGGAGCTGCATGAGCTGAGGAAACAAGGCAAGTTCATCCCTGAGGGAACAAGGGATGAATTGACAGTAGCTCTGGGTAACCCAGAGCATCCTGGATGTGTTAGGGCAGCAGGCGCTGGTGTGGGCATCAAAGCTTTTTTTGGGCCATCCCAGCGCAAACATGTCCCAAAAGCGGGACTTTCACAAGAAGAGGTAACATATTATTTCTTTATAATGTTATTGTAAAAGAGAATTCAATAATTAGAAGCTAACATTTCTTTTATCCATGTATAGGTAGATAAGCTAGTTGATAGGAAACTCGAAGAAGCACTGAAAAAGTGGCAGACATCTCATACTGCCACTTACCAGATAGTACCTATGGCATCTCACTCTACTCCTACTGCAGAGGTTGGGAGTAATCCTGTAGACCCACCACCTAGCACATCCGATGTAAGCATTTTTATGACATAGTAACTAGTTTTTTTAATTCAAGATGATATGTTTTCAAGATGACATGTATATATGAAATTGTAGTCATTTCAAAAAAGATGATATGTATATATGTATATAACATTCTTTACACAAAAATTTGTAGGGGTTGAAGCCATGCTGTAAGGACCCTGACCTTCGTTTAGGGTTTACCCTGTTTGTTTTGCTTAATCTTGGTGCTTTGGTGCTTGCTAATCACCTCTGCGTGGTGATTAGGGTTTTGTTGTGCTTTGTTGAGAGTTGGAGGGGCTACTTGCAAATAACCCAAGGTTAAGGTTTTGTGTGCAAGTTTGCCATCTTGTGAGATGTTTTCCCCTCTTTGCTTCCTCTAGGGTTGAGAGGAAGGCTTGGGCTTGTTGTTTGAGTTTCTTGGGCCTGGGTTGAGCTTGTTTGGGCCTTGGGATGCTTTGTTTGGGCTTGCTTGAGCCTTGTGTCGGCCAAGACTAGCTTGTGTCGCCCAAGGAGGAGTGTGTGTCGACCTAGAGTGGTTTGTGTCATCCAACAACCATGTGTGTCGCCCAGTGGAGCTGCTAGTTGTGTCGCCCATGTTGCTTGGTCTTGCTTGATGGACACTTGGTGCACATCTTGGACAAGTGTCTCATGGCTTGCTAGGGTGTTGGCTTGAACCCTAGGATAAGTGTCCCTTGGGTGGACGACACTTAGCATGGATCTACCTTGTTTTCTCCTCCCTTACCTTCTATATAGGTGGCTCTTTCCCTTGCCTTAGCTTCCTTTGATCCCTTGGTCTCTCCTCCACCTTGAGTGCACAACACTCCTCCCTTCTTTGCTTGTGTTGGCCGATACACTTCCTTGGAGTATCAGTGGTGGCCGATATACCCTCTTGAAGAAGCTTTGGTGGACGATACCCCTTGGACCTTGGAGTGCTTCTTCTTCCTTGGAGCTTGGAGCTTAAGGTGGGTTGCATAGCTTCTAACCCTAACTTCTTTACCTCTTGTTATGTTCTTATTCACATGTTAGTAGCTTAGATTTGTATCTTGCTTTTGTATCTTTGGTGGCCGATCCTCCTTAGGGTTTAGGGTTTCCTTGTGACCTAGTGTACCTTGCTCTCTAGGGTTTGAGTTTCCTTATGCTGGAGGTTGATGATGACCCCGGTTGGGCGATATCCTCTCTTGTCTTGGTGTTGGACGACATGAGTGCCTTGTGATGGACGACATGAGTGCCTTGTGATGGATGACATGGTGGGTGTTCTTGGTATTGGGCGATAGGTTGAGCTAGTGTGAGTGTTGGCCGATATGACCCTTGATGGACGATATGGTCCTTGTGATGAGCAACACCTTTGTTCTTGTGATGGACGATCGACTAAGTATGGCATGGTGGTTTGTTGGTGTTGGACGAAATGGGTACCTTTGTGATGGATGACTCAGTGAGTGTTCATGGTGTTGGACGATACCCTTGCCCTTGTGATGGGCGATAGGTTAAGATAGAAGAGGTGTTGGCCGATATGGTGACCCTGTTGGGTGATATGGTTCTTCTTGAGATGAGCGACACCCTTGTTCTCTTGATAGACGTTAGACCAAGTGTGGCTTGGTGGTTGGCTTAAGTTGAGCGATAGGGCCTTGTTTGGAAAGCTTGTTGGGAGTTGAACGATAGGCCATGCATGGTGTGATGGCCGATAGTCATGATAGGCGATAGCATTGAGTGGTGACGGCCGATAGGGCTGGGTTGTGACGGGCGTCGCGCCCTTGGCTTGGTGTGTGTCGGCCGATAGGCCTTGATAGGTTTTAGTGAGGGTTGTGATGGGTTTTAGTGAGGGTTGTGATGAGTAGTAGTGAGGGATGGTTCCTTGTACCATGGAAGTGGTTGGTTTTATACAAACAACGATAGTGATGCCTTGCTAATAGTAGCAACAATAATAACAAGGTTAATAATAATGATGATAGTAGTAGATGATGATGATGAGGAAGGTAGTAGTAATGATATGTGTGAAGTGATCCTTAGATTTAATTGTGAATGATAATGAGAATGGTGGTAGTTACACTAGTAGCTTGCATAATGATAATCATGATGATAGTGGATGGTGACATAATAATAGTGGTAATAATAGTGCTTGTTCTGTATGTTCAACATGACTTCTTACATAAAATGAACACCTTGATTACTTGTATAATCTTGAGAAAATGATAAGCATGGATATAGTTTGTTCATGATGTGCTTTATACACTTGATCATCAAATAGTGTAAGAATGATAGGTATAGTATCTTGAATATCATCTTGTTATAGCAAGTATGGTTCTTATGATGAAACTATGATTATTGTGTATCCTAACCATGCAGGTGATGTTTAGTCATGAAAAGGGCTATGCGACATAAGTGATGAGTAACATCACTTTTATAATTATTCTATGAGGTTGTATGAATGATGTGTTTGTCCCATGATGTTGATATGGGCCTTGAAGAGGCAGTGACAATATATGATGAGGGATTGAAATCCTATGGTAAGCGATGATCCTTGAGATGGATCTGGATGGTTGGCAAGAGGCCAAGTGGTAACATGTGATGTTGAATCCTTGAGATGGATCAGGTGATGTAGTCACAATAATAATATCATGTTATTTACTTTTTGTTATATCTTGCATGTTATACAACTTGGTTGAATCTTGCAATCCATCTAAAAGATACTAATTAATCACAGTGAAATATATCATGTAGTTTGCCCTGGCCATAGATCCATCATCGTCAGGACTTGGTGATGGTGAAACAGGTTCTCCTACGGGTTAACTTGGAAGCTCATATTGCTGAATATGTGTAGGTTGCTCCTAGCCTAAAAATGAGGAGGTAAGAGTGTAACTTTGGTTGCAGACTCAGATGTGTATACAGAGCATGGTGAATAGGCCCATGGATCAGGATATGTGATGTGAGGATCATGAATGCGTTCATGACTCAGAGCATGGTGAACAGGCCCGTGGCTCAGTTTTACTAGCGCCGAGACCTGTACCAAGGCGGGCTAGAGAGAGGGTAGCCTATGGAGCTGACCCTGTGGCTTAGACCACTTCAGAATGTGACTACGGTCCTGCTTGTGTTGTACTCGTGTACTGACCACGAGGTGGGAGGTCGTGGAGTCCGGCTCTTCCATTGACCTTGTATGGCACGGACTTGGGTTTCGTAACCGAAGGTTGGATTTGAACGGTACAGTTCACTTCCTCAGGGCATAATAATACGTAATACAACCATTTAGTATTTTCTGCTTATATCAAACACGAAACATTGGTTGAGGCCTTGTTTGTGTAATATCTCTGTTATATCTTGCACTTACTTCTATATTCAATAGGTATGTGACAATATGTCTGATCTTGATAAATGAGGTTATGTGGCATTATATCTTGTTCTGATAATCATGTTATATAGTGATGTATCTTATCTTGTCAATCATGTTCCATTGAAAGATATCTGGTTATATGCTTTTGTACAGCTAGTAAGCTTGTCAGTAAGAATAGCCTTGCTTCACATAGACTGCTCTTGCTATACCTGTTATTAGTTATCTGCTGTTATCTATTTATCTTGCTGAGGTTCTGTAGTTGCGGTGGGGAGTTATGTTTCCCGCTGGGACAATTATTCAATTGTCTCACCCCGCTGGTTTACACCCTGTTTAGGTGGTCGAGGTAGACGTGGTCATGGTCGTGGTGTTGTGGCCGAGAAGCTTGACGAGCAGTAGAAGGCAAGTGATGGATATGCTGCTGTTTTGGATGTTTTGTAGTAAAGTTTAGAGTCATCCCTGTACTCTCAGGTCCTTGGCAGTGTTTTGATGATGTTTCCCGATGAACAATCGATGACGTTTGTATATCCTGCTGTTGGCCAGATGTGGGCCTTTATGTATATGAACAGGTGGTAAACTCATGTGATGGATGAACAGCTGTTTCTGAGCTACGGACACGTATCAGATCTTGCGTATGTATATATATATGACATGTTTCTTTGTAGGATGAGGACTGGAAAGTAATAGTTTCACAGTTTATTAGTTTTCCATAATTAGTTTTAATTAACCCGTGTTTTCATAATCTGTGGTTATGGTGATTTCTGCACGTTTTCGCGTAACACCTCATTATCTGTATGATAATGGGATGTGTTGCCACAAGTCTTGGTATCAGAGCTTTAGGTTCGCTGAGTCTACAAGGATTTAGGACTAGGTTGAGTATGTTCTTATGATTTTTCCAGGTTTTCTTACAATATCTTCTACCCTCAGCGGAAGAGAAGTCAAGATGTCTGGAAACCGTGAAGAACACTCTACTGAGTATAGTGATGCTGCATCGGTTGATGGAGTAGATGGACAGGCACATGAAGATCAGGTGCCTGAGGTTCCCCAATTTAACCCAACCATACTTGAACATCCTGCTTACCAATAGCTTATGGGGCAGTTAATGGCTACGATGAATCTCATGGTTGAGCGATTACCAGTGCCTCCTCCGCGAGCACAGGTTCCCCATGGAGAAGCATCGGGTATTGGGAAGACCTTCGAGCGGCTTCGCCGAGTTGGAGCTTCGGAATATGCTGGAATGACTGATCCAGCGGATGCAGATCTATGACTGACAAGTCTCAAGAAGGCTTTCCGGATCCTTGACATCCCTGAAGCAGACAAGGTAAAGCATGCTATCTACCTTCTGAAAGGTAGTGCTAGTCACTGGTGGACCATCGAAGAAGAGAAGCAGCCTGGTGAGGTGATCTGTTGGGAAGTGTTTCGACACGAGTTCGTCACCAGATACTTCCCGAAGACGTATCTGGATGAGAAGGTTAGTCAGTTTGAGAACCTGAGACAAGGAACGATGAACGTCACCGAGTACAAAGCCAAGTTTATGGATCTGTTGAGGTTTTGTCCTCACATGGCAGCAACAGAGGAGGAACGGATCATACGTTTCGAGAAGTGTTTGAGTGCTGAGTTGAAAACCCCGGTGTCTGTGTTGGAGAACCGAGAGCGGTTTGCTATGTTCGTGGAATCAGTTTGACGGATCGAGAGGACAGTACGGGAGAAAAGAGAGTCTATGTCTCTTAAAAGACCTGCTCAGTTTCAGGGACGTAGGTTTGGTGGCTTTAAGAAGCCCAGGTTTTCAGCACCGTCAGCGATAAGAAGTGCTGGTGTACCATCTCAGTGGTCTTCGAGTAAGGGGAGAGGTTATGTTTCTTCGCCATCTAAGGTGCATAGTTTAGCTTCTGTGGCCGTAACAGGGCCAGCTAGGCCACGGTTTGAGGACAAGTCATGTCATCTTTGTGGACAAGTCGGGCATTTCAGGCTTAATTGCCCGAATAGAGATGTCGAAGTGACGCAGCAGGCGAGACAGAGTTTTCAGAGGTCAGAGAGACCGCAGGCCAGTGATAGAAGAGGACGAGGATGCGGTCAAGCATCTCAAGCTGGATCGTCTGCTCAAGGAAGCAGAGGTCGTGGACAACAAGCAACAACTCGATTCTATGCCATGAGTCAGCCGGAGGCGATAGTCAACCCGCGAGTGGTGACAGGTCAGATGGAGTTATTTCATTATGATATGTCTTTTTCTTGCTTTATATTTGTTCTGGTTGACCCGGGTGCTACACACTCTTTTATCGCCTATAGTATGCTTGAAAACTTTCGTTTACCTGTTAGCTGTAAGAAGGATAGCTTGTTGTTAGAAACCCCTCTTGATGGTTCCTCTTTGCTTCGAGAAGAGTGTCCATCTTGTGTCTTGTCTTTCTCGGGACATCGCATCCAAGTGGATCTTATACCACTTGATATGCATGGTTTCAGTGTTATCCTTGGGATGGATACCTTAGAGAAGTATAAGGTTGTTTTGGACTGTGGTTCCAAGCAGGCAGTGTTTGATGTTGCTGGAGAGAAGTGGATCTTCCAGGGAGATAGGAAGATTCTTACGACATGTTTGGTATCAGCTATGGTGGCAGATAAGTTGTTACAACAAGGATGTGAGGTGTTCCTAGCTCACGTGGTGGATACCATTGTGGTTACCAAGGCAAAAGGTCCTAGTTTTGAGGAGGTGCCAGTGGTTCGAGAGTTTGCAGACGTGTTTCCTGAGGAGTTTCCTGGTGTTCCTCCACCCCGAGAGATTGATTTCGAGATCAATCTGGTTCCAGGAACACAACCAGTTGCACAGTCACCATACAGGATGGCTCCAGCAGAGATGGCAGAATTGAAGAAGCAGTTGCAAGAGTTGTTGGAGAAAGGTTTTATCTGACCGAGTGCATCACCGTGGGGTGCTCCCATGTTGTTCGTTAATAAGAAGGATGGTTCGATGCGGTTGTGTATAGATTACCGACAGTTGAACAAGGTCACGATCAATAATAAGTACCCGTTGCCGAGGATAGATGATCTGTTCGATCAGTTGCATGGTGCTACATTGTTTTCGAAGATCGATCTACGGTCTGGATATCATTAGTTGAGGATAAAGGCGGATGACATACCAAAGTCAGCTTTCAGGATGAGGTATGGTCATTTCGAGTTCGTGGTTATGCTGTTTGGGTTAACCAATGCACCTGCTGCTTTCATGGATCTGATGAACAGAGTGTTCCGTCCGTTCTTAGATCAGTTTGTAGTAGTCTTTATAGATGACATCTTGATCTATGGTCGAGACAGGCTAGAGCATGAGCAACATCTTCGGAGAGCGTTGACTCTTCTTCGTCAACATCAGTTGTATGCCAAGTTTAGTAAGTGCGAGTTCTGGTTGGAGGAAGTGACTTTCTTGGGTCATGTGATATATGCTAAAGGAGTCAAAGTAGATCCGAAGAAGGTGGAATCCGTTGCAGATTGGGAACAGCCGAAGATGCCGAAAGAAGTTCGTAGTTTCCTTGGTTTGGTAGGATACTACCGGAGGTTTATCCAAGACTTCAGTGTGATCGCGTTGCCGATGACGAAGTTAACCAGGAAGGATGTACCTTTTGTTTGGGATGATCGATGTCAACAAGCTTTCTAAAGTTTGAAGGAGAAGCTGACCAGTGCTCCAGTGTTGATTTTGCCAGAGCCTGGGAAAGGCTATGTTGTTTTCTGTGATGCTTCCAAGAAAGGTTTAGGTTGCGTGTTGATGCAGGAAGATCATGTAGTTTCTTTTGCCTCGCGACAGCTCAAGAAGCATGAGGAGAACTATCTGACTCATGACTTGGAGTTGGCAGCAGTGGTTCATGCGCTGAAGATTTGGAGACACTATCTGTATGGAGAAGTATGTCAGATTTTTACGGATCATAAGAATCTGAAGTATATCTTTACGCAGCAAGAGTTGAACATGCGACAACGACAATGGATGGCGTTGATCAATGATTACGATTGCACGATCAAGTATCATCCTGGTAAGGTGAATGTGGTAGCTGATGCGCTTAGCAGAAAGTCTTCTTCTCTTTCTTCAAAGAAGGCACAATTGAGTTCTGTAGTATGCCATAGGTGAGATATGTTTGTTTCTCTGCGACAGATGAATGTGCAGATGGAACTTTCTTTGTTGTCTGGTCTTTTCACACAGATGCAAGTTAAGCCTACGTTGAGATAGTAGATCAAGGATGCACTGTAGAGTGATGATGCAGTACAGTTGATTAGATCAGAGTTTGGCAGCGACAAGCATGATGGGTTTCATGAGTCCAAGGATGGACTAGTTTGCTATCATGATAGGATGGTGGTTCCAGATGTTGATAATCTGAGGAAGTTGGTGCTTGAGGAAGCACATACATCGATGTATGCGATGCATCCAGGTGTCACCAAGATGTATCATAGTCTGAAGGACTTATATTGGTGGCCTGGATTGAAGAAGGATGTAGCTGAGTTCGTGGAAAGATGTGCGGTGTGTCAGCAAGTGAAGGCTGAGCATCAGAAGCCGGCAGGTACGTTGCAACCTTTGCCGATACCACAGTGGAAATAGGATCATATAACCATGGATTTCGTAGTTGGTCTACCCCGAACAACTAGGAATCATGATTCCATTTGGGTGATAGTGGACAGATTGACAAAGGCTGCCCATTTTGTACCAGTGAAAATGGCGTATTCAACTGAGAAACTTGCCAGAGTATATGTGGATGAAATAGTATGTTTGCATGGTGTGCCAGCAATGATAGTTTCTGACAGAGGTCCTCAATTTACGAGTCGTTTTTGGGAACAGTTGCACCGAGCGTTGGGAACACAGTTGAGTTTCAGTACAACTTTTCACCCGCAGACAGATGGATAGTCTAAGAGGACTATTCATATTTTGGAAGATCTTCTTCGAGCTTGTGTTTTGCAGTTTCTGGGCAACTGCGATGTACATCTGAGTTTGATAGAGTTTGCCTACAACAACAGTTATCAGCGGAGCATTGACATGGCTCCTTATGAAGCTTTGTATGGAAGGAAGTGCAGATCTCCTTTGTGTTGGTATGAGTATGGTGAGTATCAACTTTTGGGTCCTGAGTTAGTTCAGCTGACAACAGATAAGATCAAAGTGATACAGCAACAGTTGAAAGTGGCACAAGACAGGCAGAAGTCTTATGCAGACAACCGCCGATGACCTTTGGAATTCTAGGTAGGAGACAAAGTGTATCTCAAAGTCTCACCATAGAAAGGTGTGTTAAGGTTTGGATGGAAGGGTAAGTTAGCTCCCAGATATATGGGGCCTTACTCAGTCATAGCATGTGTTGACAAGGTAGCTTACGAGTTAGAGTTGCCTCCAGAGTTGCACAGGTTGCATCCAGTGTTTCATGTCAGTATGATGAAGAAAAGTCATCCAGATTTAGGTACAGTGATACAGCCAGTTGAGGTTGAGCTTGATGCAGATGTGACCTACGTGGAAGGTCCTGTGGCGATCCTTGACAGAAGGATCAAGAAGCTGAAGAGGAAGGACTTGGCGCTTGTGAAGGTTCTTTGGCAACGTCGTGGCATTGAGGAAGCCACGTGGGAGCTTGAGGAAGAGATGAGGAGGAAGTATCCCTAAATTTTCTCTTCGGATTTTGGGGACGAAATCCCTTAAAGGGGGTTAGCTTGTAAGGACCCTGACCTTCATTTAGGGTTTACCCTGTTTGTTTTGCTTAATCTTGGTGCTTTGGTGCTTCCTAATCACCTCTGAGTGGTGATTAGGGTTTTTTTGTGCTTTGTTGAGAGTTGGAGGGGCTACTTGCAAATAACCCAAGGTTAAGGTTTTGTGTGCAAGTTTTCCATCTCGTGAGATGTTTTCCCCTCTTTGCTTCCTCTAGGGTTGAGAGGAAGGCTTGGGCTTGTTGTTTGAGTTTCTTGGGCCTTGGTTGAGCTTGTTTGGGCCTTGGGATGCTTTGTTTGGGCTTGCTTGAGCCTTGTGTCAGCCTAGACTAGCTTGTGTCACCCAAGGAGGAGTGTGTGTCGACCTAGAGTGGTTTGTGTCATCCAACAACCATGTGTGTCGCCCAGTGGAGCTGCTAGTTGTGTCGCCCATGTTTCTTGGTCTTGCTTGTTGGACACTTGGTGCACATCTTGGACAAGTGTCTCATGGCTTGCTAGGGTGTTGGCTTGAACCCTAGGACAAGTGTCCCTTGGGTGGATGACACTTAGCATGGATCTACCTTGTTTTCTCCTCCCTTCCCTTCTATATAGGTGGCTCTTTCCCTTGCCTTAGCTTCCTTTGATCCCTTGGTCTCTCCTCCACCTTGAGTGCACGACACTCCTCCCTTCTTTTCTTGTGTTGGCTGATACACTTCCTTGGAGTAGCAGCGGTGGCCGATACACCCTCTTGAAGAAGCTTTGGTGGACGATACCCCTTGGACCTTGGAGTGCTTCTTCTTCCTTGGAGCTTGGAGCTTAAGGCGGGTTGCATAGATTCTAACCCTAACTCCTTTACCTCTTGTTATGTTCTTATTCACATGTTAGTAGCTTAGATTTGTATCTTGCTTTTGTATCTTTGGTCTCCGATCCTCCTTAGGGTTTAGGGTTTCCTTGTGACCTAGTGTACCTTGCTCTCTAGGGTTTGAGTTTCCTTGTGCTGGAGGTTGATGATGACCCCGGTTGGGCGATATCCTCTCTTGTCTTGGTGTTGGATGACATGAGTGCCTTGTGATGGACGACATGAGTGCCTTGTGATGGACGACATGGTGGGTGTTCTTGGTATTGGGCGATAGGTTGAGCTAGTGTGAGTGTTGGCCGATATGACCCTTGATGGACGATATGGTCCTTGTGATGAGCAACACCTTTGTTCTTGTGATGGACGATCGACTAAGTATGGCATGGTGGTTTGTTGGTGTTGGACGACATGGGTACCTTTATGATGGACAACTCAGTGAGTGTTCATGGTGTTAGACGATACCCTTGCCCTTGTGATGGGTGATAGGTTAAGATAGAAGAGGTGTTGGCCGATATGGTGACCCTGTTGGGCGATATGGTTCTTCTTGAGATGAGCGACACCATTGTTCTCTTGATAGACGTTAGACCAAGTGTGGCTTGGTGGTTGGCTTAAGTTGAGCGATAGGGACTTGTTTGGCAAGCTTGTTGGGGGTTGAACGATAGTCCATGCATGGTGTGATGGCCGATAGTCATGATGGGCGATAGCCTTGAGTGGTGACGGATGATAGGGATGGGTTGTGACGGGCGTCACGCCCTTGGCTTGGTGTGTGTCGGCTGATAGGCCTTGATAGGTTTTAGTGAGGGTTGTGATGGGTTTTAGTGAGGGTTGTGATGAGTAGTAGTGAGGGACGGTTCCGTGTACCATGGAAGTGGTTGGTTTTATACAAACAACGATAGTGATGCCTTGCTAATAGTAGCAACAATAATAACAAGGTTAATAATAATGATGATAGTAGCAGATGATGATGATGAGGAAGGTATTAGTAGTGATATGTGTGAAGTGATCCTTATATTTAATTGTTAATGATAATGAGAATGGTGGTAGTTACACTAGTAGCTTGCATAATGATAATCATGATGATAGTGGATGGTGACATAATAATAGTGGTAATAATAGTGCTTGTTCTGTATGTTCAACATGACTTCTTACATAAAATGAACACCTTGATTACTTGTATAATCTTGAGAAAATGATAAGCATGGATATAGTTTGTTCATGATGTGCTTTATACACTTGATCATCAAATAGTGTAAGAATGATAGGTATAGTATCTTGAATATCATCTTGTTATAACAAGTATGGTTATTATAATGAAACTATGATTATTGTGTATCCTAACCATGCAGGTGATGTTTAGTCATGAAAAGGGCTATGAGACATAAGTGATGAGTAACATCACTTTGATAATTATTCTATGAGGTTGTATGAATGATGTGTTTGTCCCATGATGTTGATATGAGCCTTGAAGAGGCAGTTACAATATATGATGAGGGATTGAAATCCCATGGTAAGCGACAATCCTTGAGATGGATCTGGATGGTTGGCAAGAGGCCAAGTGGTAACATGTGATGTTGAATCCTTGAGATGGATCAGGTGATGTAGTCACAATAATAATATCATGTTATTTAATTTCTTTTATATCTTGCATGTTATACAACTTGGTTGAATCTTGCAATCCATCTAAAAGATACTAATTAATCACAGTGAAATATATCATGTAGTTTGCCCTGGCCATAGATCCATCATCGTCAGGACTTGGTGATGGTGAAATAGGTTCTCCTACGGGTTAACCTGGAAGCACATATTGTTGAATATGTGTAGGTTGCTCCTAGCCTAAAAATGAGGAGGTAAGAGTGTAACTTTGGTTGCAGACTCAAATGCGTATATAGAGCATGGTGAATAGGCCCATGGCTCAGGATATGTGATGTGAGGAGCATGAATGCGTTCATGGCTCAGAGCACGGTGAACATGCCCGTGGCTCAATTTTACTAGCTCCGAGACCTGTACCAAGGCGGGCTAGAGAGAGGGTAGCCTATGGAGCTGACCCTGTGGCTTAGACCACTTCAGCATGTGACTACGGTCCTGCTTGTGTTGTACTCGTGTACTGACCACGAGGTGGGAGGTCATGGAGTCCGACTCTTCCATTGACCTTGTATGGCACCAACTTGGGTTTCGTAACCGAAGGTTGGATTTAAACGGTACGATTCACTTCCTCAGGGCATAATAATACATAATATAGCCGTTTAGTATTTACTGCTTATATCAAACACGAAACATTGGTTGAGGCCTTGTTTGTGTAATATCTCTGTTATATCTTGCACTTACTTCTATATTCAATAGGTATGTGACAATATGTCTGATCTTGATAAATCAGGTTATGTGGCATTATATCTTGTTCTGATAATCATGTTATATAGTGATATATCTTATCTTGTCAATCATGTTCCATTGAAAGATATCTTGTTATATGCTTTTGTACAGCTGGTAAGATTGTCAGTAAGAATAGCCTTGCTTCACATAGACTGCTCTTGCTATACCTGTTATTAGTTATCTGCTATTATCTGTTTATCTTGCCGAGGTTATGTAGTTGCGGTGGGGAGTTATGTTTCCTGCTGGGACAATTGTTCAATTGTCTCACCCCATTGGTTTACACCCTTTTTAGGTGGTCGAGGTAGACGTGGTCGTGGTCGTGGTGTTGCGGCTGAGCAGCTTGATGAGCAGTAGAAGGAAAGCGATGGATATGCTGCTGTTTTGGATGTTTTGTAGTAAAGTCTAGAGTCATCCCTGTACTCTCAGGTCCTTGGCAGTGTTTTGACGATGTTTCCTGATGAACGATCAATGACGTTTGTATATCTTGCTATTGGCCAGATGTGGGCCTTTATGTATATGAACAAGTGGTAAACTCATGTGATGGATGAACAGCTGTTTCTGAGCTACGGACACATATCAGATCTCGCACATGTATATATATATATATATATGACATGTTTCTGTGCAGGATGAGGACTGGAAAGTAATAGTTTCACAGTTTATCAGTTTTCCGTAATCGGTTTTAATTAACCCGTGTTTTCATAATATGTGGTTATGGTGATTTCCGCACGTTTTTGCGTAACACCTCGTTATCTGTATGATAATGGGATGTGTTGCCACACATGCTGTCTAAAAAGTAAAGAATATGTCATTGCAGAGGCGTCAGCTTACCCATCCCTACTAGGGGAAATGTTTCACGGGTCTCCATTACCAGCTGGTTGGATTCGTGTGAGCCCGGTACATATATTCTCCAAGTGGATGGATCTTCCATTGTCATATGCCCACCCAGATTGTGAAACGCTTGGTGAAGCAGAAGGCAAATTGATATTGTGGCTGAAAGCGGATGTCCTATTTATTGAAACTGTATGGTAAATTTACATTACGTTAAATTGTTAGTGTGTGTATATGATGTCAGTTGATCTAAAAGTATATATATATATATATATATACAGGTTAAAAAGAAGACACCCACAACATCTAGGCCTCCACCTCCACCTCCTACATTACCCAGTTGGGTTCCACAGGACCTACCTGTCCCGTTAGGTCCTAACTATAGGGGTATGGCAATATGGTTAGGCGAACATGATATAAATTGCCCTATAACTGTTTCTATAGATTCAGATGCTGCAGGTCAATCATATGAAAGCAACCTATTTATATAAGATATTTTGGAGTTGTTTCGATATGATTGGCTAAATACATATGTGATAGAGCTATGGATAAGGTGAGATCTTCTTTATACATCCATATACCTTGTGTAGGATCTGGTGATCTGGTTTCTTATTTGTTAATTCATGCGTAATTAATACATATTTTGCAAATACTTAGACAAGATATGTGCAGATTTTGCATTCGAACATGTAGGATTTTTGATTCCATCTTTGATTAGTCTAGTAGCTAAAGACCCTCCGTCAGTTCAACAATACTGCTGTGAGGCTTTTACAAATTTTTCTCAAAATAAGAAGACGGTGATAATAGCTCCATTCAATGTAGAGTAAGTTTACTTTGCTTATTATAATTTGGACTTAAGAAAATAACATTTTTATTATGGATTTTGAGTTATTAATTTTTAACTTTTTTACCTCTAGTAGTATGCATTGAGAGTTACTAGTTATTGTCCCCGAGACGTTCACTGTCTATTATCTAGATCCTAAGGGGAGTAAATTGAATTCAAAATATGGACACGTAATGAAAATGGCATTATTTCGGTGAGAAATATTTCATTTTCATATCCGTTAACATATGTTATTACATTACTATTTAATTATGCAATGTATTGTGTTACATTAAAATGTAGGGGTTTAGATGAGTTCAAAAAGGCGGGAGGAAAGGTCCCCAAGAAAAAGAACCAGCAAATAACTTGGAAGAACGTGGAAGGAAGTTCCCGACTGCAATGTATATATTATTTATGTGAACAATGCTTAATTAGTTGTATTTTTTAATATTTTGTATGTTTGAATTTATAGTGTGCTACACAAGACAACAGATGGGCATGTACATACTATGTGATGCGATTTATGCACATGATTATCAAATATGCCGCAGTGGACATCGATACTATTCCTGAGGTATTATATAGTCTCATTAGATAATATGAAATATATCAATCTTATTTATAGCTCATTAATTATATATATATACATCATTCTCTTTACAGGTATTTAAAACTGACCACACTACAGGAAAGGCCTTACGAGATGTACATACTCCCTATATGACGGGAGAATTAAATGAAGTAAGAGAAGAATGGGCAACAACCATACAAGTAGTGGGGGTTTTAACATATAATTGGGATGTTGATAGCGAATAATGACTAAAGAATGATATTTTGTAAATGAATTTCTAAATTATAATATATGTGTGAATGTTTCTACATGTCTGGATGTTTCTACATGTGTCTAAGTGAAAATGAATGAAACTGTTGGTTGCTATATGAATGTTTCTACATGTGTGAATGTGAAAATGAATGGAACTACAAATTTCTAGCTACATGAATGTTTTTAAATGTGTGAAAATCATATGGAACTGTAGGTTGCTAAATGTGTGAATATTTTTGTTGTTAATTTTGTAGGTTTGTGGCCTGTTGTTGGCTGATATCAATGGATGTCGTAAAACCTGCAGTTCATAACTGAACTACAGGTTTCTCATACTGTGACCAGCCACAGCAGGTCTGCAGACTGACAGAAAAAAACAAAATAATAGGCATCAGTTATTTGTATAAAACCGACGCCACATAGTTACAGTGTCAGTTTCCCTACTCGTAACTGACGTCTATTTCCTTAACACCACGGCCGTACTGGGGTATAAGGCATCGATTTCTTAGCTAATAAACCAACGCTGATGGTTTTGGCATCGGTTGTCCTACTAGTAACTGACGTCGATTTCCCTAATGAGACCAGACACCACAACCGTACTGGCCAGCACGACCGTGGCAGCGGGCCAGACAACATGGTTGTGATGGCCAACACGACTGTGGAAGTGGGTGAGATGGCGTCAATTATTACTAATAAACCGACGCTGATAGTGCCCCAGATGGCGCCCTTTCTGTGGCACGAAGGTATATGGCATCAGTTTCTTATCTAATAACCGACGCTGATAGTGCCCCAGATGGCGCCCTTTCTGTGGCGTGAAGGTATATGGAGTCGGTTTCTTATCTAATAACTGACGCCTATAGTCCCCGGTTGGTGCATTTTCGATGGCGCGTGAAGGGTTTTGGCGTCGGTTTTTGAACCGACGCGTAACGGTTGGGCTTTTAGCGTCGCCCACATAGGTGTCGCTTAGAAACCGACACTAAAGGCCTTAAATAACCGACACTAAAGGTTGGTTATGTACTAGTGGTAGGTCCCTGCGCCTAGTTGCGAGTGGTGGTCTTGGTACCAGGATCCTCGAGGAAGCATCTCCTAATTCCAATTTCTCCGTTGAAGGTGTAATTTCCCTTTCCCCCCTTTTTTCTTGTTGACGCCACTCCATGAATTTCTTATGGGTCTTATCGGTTCTGTTCATCTCTTCACCTGATTTCTATTCTTCCATCTTTGAATGGATGAGTCGAAGTGCATCGTGGGTTGTTTTGCCCCATTTGGCATCAAGAAGGGCCTTCAACTCTTTCACTTGGCCTGCCATGGCTATGGTTATTGGGTGAGATTGAGTTCTCCTCACAACCAATGCTCGGGCTTGTTGAGACTGTTACGACAGGGCAAGGATACTGCTCGACGCCCATGGTTCCCAATGGGTTAGGAGTGAGGATTCAATCCTCAAGTTGCAGCTATGTTTCTCTAGTGTAGATGTCATGGGAGAGAACAATCGAAGAACATGATCGTTCTGTACTTTACATCTGTGACCTTATTTTGGTTTGATTTTCGTCACACTGGTTAAGGGAAATATGGTCCTTTAGACCTCGTTTCCTTTGCTTTAGTGCAAGTCAACTGGACCATTGACCACATGACTTTTCCACCCCTGATTGGTCCAAGTCAGCGGTTTGGTCCCTCTCTTTCCCTCCCTCTCTCGAGTTTTTCTTGCTTACATGGATTTTTAGAATGTTTTGATTGACCAATTTTGTAAAAATCATATCTTTTAATCTACTTGACTAAAAATTAAGTAAAAATATGTTTTGAAATTTAAAAAATGTGATCTTTCTAATAAAAATAGTTTGAGAGTTTGATGTCAATTTTTCAAGGGTTTATTTGTGAGGATCTCATTGTTATAACCCCAATTTTGATTGTATTTTATGCAAATATTTCATAAAAAAGGACTTGCTTGACAATTTGTGTGCATTATTGTATAACTTGGGTTTCTTTGCAAAATTTTCTTGAATAATGGATTTCATGCTTTCCCTATTTTAATAAGCCAATGGAAGTGTAGAAGGATAAATGACAAAAGAAAAACCCATATTAAGTGAAAATGCTAGAAGAAAATAAATAACTTATGTTTCATATTATGGAATTCTCTAGAAGGTGGCATAAGTGGCCACAATAGGGTGGTTTTAGTACCACTTGCCTTCTAATATATATAAAAGTCAAAAATAAGAGAATGGAAAAGAAAGAAAGAGAAAATATGAGATATATTCCTTTTTAATGTAAGACTTGCTATTTGAATAAAAGGGTTATTTCTTTTGAGTTTTGATCTCAAATTGTGTCCATGAGTAGATTAAGACATCAAGAATTTTCCCTTAAAATTTGGTATTAAAAAGATTTATGGATTAGGTGTTATGGATTTTACAAAAATCCATAAACTTTAGGAGATAACTTGGGCAAGTATTAAATGTCACCATTTTTGGACCAGAATGAATATTTATATCTTTGGCGTGCAATTTGTGGACTGTTGGGTTCAAGATCCAACGGGGGGGGGTGTTTTTCTCCTACCTACATCCATATAATGAAACAAGAACAAGAAACATGTCAGCTCCAATCCAATTTTCTCCACACCTAGTTAATGTGCGAGATTGGAAACTTGCTCAAAGAATTTGTAGCAAGAAACCACATAGGTTCATCCTAAATTTGTTGGGGTTTTGAAGGCCATAGAATATTCACCTAAATTTCCATGGAGGTAGATCTACCAGAGGAATCCCACCTATAAAAGAGAGGGCTAGGGACCCTCTGTGAGAGCGCTAAGACCCTCAAAAGGAAGTACACAGCTCCTTAGTCTCGAGTCTACCTCCAATTTCCCACAAAATCTCATTCTTCACCCTAACATCTCCCTATCTTTCCGCATGAGATCCTCTTCTCCATCCCAGCGTCTCTGACTGACCCCAAGCAAATTGAGGCAACTGTCAGGTCGAGCTAGGCTGCATGGAGGATTCCACACTGGGGGCCAGCTCTTGGGCACCATGGAGCCCCAAGTCAATGTCTGGGTTGACTGCTTAGAGGCTGGCTCACATAACATGGAGACTAGTGGGGGTAGAAGATGAACCAGGGTGCAAAGTCCTCTCTTCCCCCATGTGCACTCAGCTCAAAATCGAAGGCATAAGGGCAAAGGTGTACAAGCACCCTGGTTTGGCACTTAGCTCACATGGAGTGAGCCTCTTGTGTGGCAGATGTTGATTCGCAAAACCCTGATCTACTTGGAAACACTACTACATAAAATCCTTTTAGCGTCGGTTATTTAAGCTCTTTAGTGTCGGTTTCAAAGCGACACCCAGGGGACACCTTCAACGTCAGATCCCAACTGATGCCAAAACATTTTTTGCCACCGCAAATGTGCTAGCAAAGGGACTATATGTGTCGGTTGTTTAGTAAAAACCGACTCCCAAACTCTTCCTACCACCGAAAACGTGCCAACAAAGGGACTATAGGCGTCAGTTGTTTACTAAAAAACCGCCGCCAAAACTCTTCCCGCCACCAAAACACGCCAGCAAAAGGATTATAGGCATCGGTTTTCTAAGAGAAACCGATGCCACATCATCTGAACCGACACTGGTTTTGTGATAATAACTGACGCCCTATCCCCTGTCTGCCAGCACGGTCATGTTTCCCAGCACGACCGTGGTACCTGGTCACATAGACGTCAGTTTTAGGTGGAAAACCGCCACCGTATAACATAGGTGTCGGTTTTGTTCAAATAACCGACGCCTATGTTTTGATTTTTTTTCTTCTGTCAGTCTGCAGACCTGCTGTGGCTGGTCGCAGGATGAGAAACTTACAGTTCAGTTATGAACTACATGTTTTACGACATCCATTGATATCAGCCAATAACAGGCCACAAACCTACAAAATTAACATGATGGACAACATTATATATATGTGATTCACACTCATGTATAAGAACATTTAATTCATATTATTTTTTCATCACACACATGTAGAAACCAGTAGCAACCTATAGTTTCGTTTATTTCATCTCTTTTCACATTCAGACACATGTAGAAACATTCATGTATTGATGATTTTCACACACATATGACAATTCATAAAAAATCATTCACATCATAAAAAATTAATTATGATAACAAAGTTATTCTTTATCCATCATTGTCATCATTGTCAGCAAAATCATATTGAAAAATTCCCACTCTTTGCAGGGCTTTTGCCCAATCTTCTCTTACAACATCTAATTCATCTCTCGTATAGGGAGCATGTACATCGAAACGCTTTGCACCTATGTTGAAGTCCTCAGTTTTAAAGACCTACAAAGAGAATGACGTATATACATAATAATAATAATATATAATAAGATTCATATATTTCATATTATCTAACGAGACTATGTATAATACCTGTTGTTTGTTATCGATTTCCAATACAACATGTTTGATGATTAGGTCTATAAATCGCATCACATAGTAGGCACATGCCCAGCCGTTGTCTTGTGTAGCACACTATAAATTGAAACATACAAAATATTCAAAAATACAAATAAGCACAGTTCACATAAATAATATATATATTGGAGTCAGGAAATTACTTTCACATTCTCCCAAATGAGTGTCAGATTTTTTTTCCTGGGGACCTTTCCTTCAGCTTTTTTGTACTCTTGTAAAACCCTATATATGTTAATGTAACACATTAAATTGCATAATTAAATAGTAATGCAGTAACATATGTTAACATATATAAATACATAAAATATTTCTCACGAGAATAATGGCCTTTTAATTGCATGTCCATATAATACATCCAACTCACTCCCCGCATGATCTAGATAATAGACGGTGAATGTCTTGGGGACAATAACTAATAACTCCCAATGCTTATCACTACATGTAAGAAAGTAGAAAATTAATAACTCAATATCCGCAATAAAAATGTAATTTGCTTAAGTCCAAATTATAAGCAAAGTAAACTTACCCGACATTGAATGGAGCTATTATCACCGTCTTATTATTTTTACCAAAATATTCAAAAGCATCACAACAATATGAAGTAACTGAAGACGAGTCTGTATCTACAAGACTAATCAAAGATGTAACCAAAAATCCCACATGGGAAAACCCAAAATCTGTACATGTCTTGTGTAAGTGGCTACAAAACATGTATTACGTATGCATTAATATATAAGAAACCAGATTGCCGTATATAAAACAAGGTATATGGATGTATAAACCATATTGCCGTATGCATTAATCTCACCATATCCACAACTCTATCATAGATGTGTTCATCCATTCATAACTAAACAACTCCAAAATATCTTGTATAAATATGTTGTTTCCGAATGTTTGACCTGCATTAATACGTATCCAGAACTTCTATTACGTATGCATTAATACGCATGCTAAACTTGTATAAATAGATTGTTATTGTATGATTTACCTGCAGCAGTCTCCGGAATAGTAACATTTATAGGGAAATTTGGATTATGTTTGCCAATCCATACTGCCACACTCCTACAATTAGGACCTATCGAGGTGTGTAGGTCCCCTGGAAGCCAACTTGGTAGTCGAGGAGGTGGAGGCTGAGATGTAGCGGGTCTCGTCTTTTTGACCTGTATATATAATTTCATATCAATTGACTCATATATATACACACACTAACAAATTAAAGTAATGAAAATTTATCATACAATATCAGTATAGAGGACATCTGCTTCGGGCCACAGTATCACTCCACCTACTGCCTCACCAAGTGTTTCAGCATCTCGGTGTGCATGAGGAAGTGAAAGATTCATCCAGCCAACGAGTATATGTATCGGGCTCACACGTACCATTCCATATGGTACTGGACTCCCATGAAACATGCACCCTTTAAGGGGTGGGTAAGCCGATGCATCTGCAACGATATATCCCTCACTTTGTAGTCGGCATGGCTTCAACCCCTACAAATTTACGTAAAGAATGTTATATGCATATATACACAAACATATCTTCTTGAACAGACTAGCTATTATATATGCCATAAAAATACTTACAGAGGATGTGCTAGGGTGTGGGTCTATACGATTACTCCCAACCTCTGCAGTATGAGCAGTAGGAGAAGAGAGGTTCGCCACAGGTACTGTCTGAGTGGCAGTCTGAGACACCTGCCACTTGTTAAATGCTTCCTGAAGTCTTTTATCAACTACTTCCTCGACTCTCCTATCAATTAAGGAATCTATCTATACATGGATAAAAGAAATGCTAGTTTCTGATTATTGAATTCCCTTTCGCAATAACGTTCTAAAATAAGAATAAGTTACCTCAGCTTGTGAAAGTCCCGCTTTTGGGACATGTTTGCGCTGGGATGGCCCAAAGAATTCTTTGATGCCCACACCAGCGCCTGCACCCCTTACACGTCCAGGATGCTCTGGGTTACCCAGAGCAACTGTCAATTCATCCCTTGTGTCCTTAGGGATGAACTTGCCTTCCTTCCTCTGCTCGTGTAGCTCCCGCTAAGCACCATCAACAAAAAATTGTAAGTAAACATAACAATAATCAATATTGATAGATTGCTCTAAGAGTTTGATTTTTACCATTTTACAGCCGCCTCAGCGGTTGTAGGCTTAGGTATCTCTCCCTTCTTATTTTGCCTCCCAGCTATCCACATAACATGATGAGGCAGAGGTGCGGGAGCAGCAGTAGAGGACTCTATAGTCTCCTGAGTAGCAGTAGGCTGAGTAGACTCAGCCTGTAGTCTTTGGCAAACACCTGCATATCCTCTTGGATCCATTGTGTGGTCGTGCACATTCATTGCACGCCTTGCTCGTTGAGAATCGCTGATAGCCTAGTTAGTTAGCACATTGATTTGGTTAGTAACACTAAAGGTTAATCTTGAATAGGTGAATATATAAAAACGTATATTAATTAAATTGGAAGTGACGCTTAATACCTTGAATTCATCTATTTTTCTTTGGGTAACAAACTCCTCCCATTCTTTGCGGTCCAAGTAGTTCCATTACTGTGTGGCTTCCTTCTTCCTATATTTATTTTTCAAAGAGAATACAAACAAAAATTATTAGTGTAGAGTTAGTGAAATACTGATCAATGTTTAGAATTGGAATCAATCAAGAACCTATTCTCAACATCGCGTATGTAATCTCGGGTGAGATTGGTCCTATAGTTCCTTAGGACCCTCCCACAACATTGCATCACACATTTACGATGCAACTTTTCATCCAGATCAAATATGCTCTGCAAATTAAATAGAATTGCTATTAACTAGTATCCTAAAAATTAGTAATCTACACAAATAGAATTACAAATAATAATAACTCACGCATAGTTCCTTCCATATGTGGTCTTTCTTCCCCTTAGGAACTTTATGCCATGATTCTAGGATAGGACTGCAATGGCTGCGAGTAAGAACCCCAAGATATGAAACAAATGAGTTGCGGTTCACTCCATATGGATTTCCTACCTGATCGAAATCCACAGCCAATTTGGGTCCATTGCCCCTTTGTTGTATTAACTTGTTCATCATTGTGATGCCCCTCACTTTCTCAATTTTCTTTTGCTGCTCATCAAGTGCTGTAATTTCTCCAGGGTGTACGTACATCACCAACCTAAAATTTGATAAAAAACACACTTACATAATATAATTATAAATGAACATATAGATAGAAACCTCAGGGATATATTCTTAAAACTTACATTGTCATGCAGTACAAGCACATCCTGACCCTCATGGTGATCATCAACACGGTCCTCAGCCATCTGAAAGTTCACATTCAAATTATAAATTTCACATTGTAAAGTAAAACTAATTGTAAAGTTCACATTGTAAAGTACACATTCACATTGTAAAGTAATTCACATTGTAAAGTTCACATTCACATTGTAATGTTCACATTCACATTGTAAAGTAATTCACATTGTAAAGTCCACATTCACATTGTAAAGTTCACATTCAGAAAAATAAAACATAATAAAAATATAAACATCCATGCCTCTAATATTGTGATCTTTTATCAATTAACAATCCTTCATTATGATCCCCGCGAACATACAAGTCATTGTGATCCCCAACTTCAATGTTTGGTGGTATTGGCAACCCAACTGAGAATGGACTGGAGTCATCATACTTATCATAATACTCTTCTTCATCTATAGGATCTTCAACGAACTATCTTTTACCATGAAGAACAACTGACCATTTATCATTTGTAGGATCATCGATATAAAATACTTGTTTCGCCTGTGATGCCAATATGAATGGTTCACCCTTCTCACCGATCTTTTCAAAGTTCACTAATGTTAAACCCAATTCATCCACTATAACTCCTTTGTTGTTGTCAACCCAATTACATTTAAAGAGCAGAATTCTGAAATCTACATAGTCAAACTCCCATATGTCTTCAATGACACCGTAATATGACATTTTACCTTCACATGGACTTTTATCCTTTGCACTTGCAAAAAGCAATGAAAACACTTGAAGGGTGACCCCACTATTTTGGACTACACTCTTATCATCTTGACGCTTTGTGTAATATGAGAAACCATTTATGTCAAACCCTTCATAAGACATAACATTCAATTTTGGTTTAAAGGCGATGCATTTGATGGTTTCAGTAAGATTATCTAGTGTTTGAGATAGTTGATGTAAGACTTTATCTTCAAACCACTTAATAAATGTCTTGTTATGCTCTCTAGCAAGCTACATTGTATTGGCTCGAGGATATTGTCTCTTGATGAAATTGGTATGTTCCTCGATATAAACACTCACTTCGTCCATGTTGTGTAAAATATACAAGTGACCTTACTCCAACTACTCACGGCTGATTACTTTCACCCGTGATCCCAAAACTCCTTTGCCAAAATGCTCCTCAATATTCTTATCATTCACAGGAGCGTCATTACCACTCAGAAAGTCATTGCAAAAATCTATAACCTCTCTTGCCACATAACCCTCAATAATACTCCCTTCAGGCCAATAATGGTTTTGAACATCACCTTTAAAAATGCTCATGTATCGTTCAAAGGGATACATCCAATGCAAGAAAACTGGTCCCAACATTTTCACTTCCCTAGTCAAGTGGACAACAAGATGTACCATGATATCAAAGAACGATGGAGGAAAATACATCTCAAGCTGACATAGGGTAACAACCACTTCTCTTTGCAAATTATTGAGAGTATCAGGGTCAATAACTTTGCTGCACAGACTGTTGAAAAAGAAACAAAGTCTGGTGATTGCAAACCTTACATGCTTTGACAATATAGATCTAATTGCCACAGGCAATATTTGTTGCATTAGAGTGTGACAATCGTGAGATTTAAGACCTATCAACTTCAAATCTTTCATTGATACCAATGTACGGATGTTGGATGAGTAAGCCTGTGGCACCTTAACATTTACCAAGCATTCACAAAATGCTTTCTTCTCCTTTCTAGACAACGTGTAACAAGCAGGAGGTAAGTATGTTCTTCGATTGCTACTAACTACTTCTGCTAATTCTCTCCTTATTCCCATTTCACGTAGGTCCATTCTGGACTTTATCCCATCTTTAGTCTTACCTGGTATATTCAACAGAGTACCGATGACGCTATCACATACATTTTTCTCAACGTGCATGACATTGATACAATGCCTGACTGTCAAAGATCTCCAATAAGGAAGATCCCAAAATATCGACTTCTTCTTGAATAAAGACTTGTCACTCATTGTGGCCATCGTACATTGTGATCTGTTACCAAATTCATTGGCGATGTGTTTCACTCTTTCATAAACATCCTCCCCTGATATAGGTTTAGGTGCAATACGCTCCTCATTCCGTCCATTGAATGCTTTGCGCAGCCTACAATACAAATGAAATTTTGGAAGAAACCTTCAATGAGCAAGATATACAATCTTGCCGCCGTGTTTTAGTCGTATTGAATCAGTGTTCTCTTCACATATAGGACACACTTTAGATCCTTTGACACTATATCCAGACAAATTCCCATATGCTGGAAAGTCATTCATAGTGAAAAATAACATAGCGTGCAAATAAAATGTCTCTCTTAGTGAAGCATCATAGGTCATCACACCTTCACCCCAAAGCTTCTTCAAGTCATCAATCATAGGTTCAAGATAAATGTCGATATCATTTCCAGGTTGTTTAGGGCCCGATATCAAAGACGACAACATAACATACTTATTTTTCATACACAACCATGGAGGAAGATTGTATATAACAAGCATAACTGGCCAAGTGCTATGTTGGCTGCTCAATGTCCCGTACGGATTCATCCCATCTGTATAAAGCCCAAGTATTAGATTCCTATCCTCTTCACCAAATTCATGGTATAATAAATCAATCTTCTTCCACTGTGGGGAATCAGACGCATGTCGTAGGATCCCATCATTATTTTTCTTAACATCTGCATGCCACCTCAAATTCTTCATATCTATAGGATTGGCAAACAAGCGTTGAAACCGTGGTATTATAGGTATATACCACATCACCTTGGTGGGAGAACCAATTTTGGACTCCCCCGAAGTCGTCAATTTATACCTTGACGCACCACATTTCGGACAATCTTTCAAATCCACATAGTCCTTTTAAAATAATACACAATCATTCTTGCATGTGTGTATCTTCTTGGCCTCCATTCCCATTGGGCACAACAATTTCTTTAACTGGTATCTTGAGATCGGCAACTCGTTTCCTTCAGGAAGAATTTCTTTCAACAAAGACAACAATGACGTGAAGCTTTTATCGCTCCATCGATTGTTAGCTTTTAGTTTATACAATCTCAACACAACGCTAAGTTTCATAAACTTACAACCCGTGTATAACGGTATCTCAACATCATGCACAATGTTTCTAAACATGGGAGGTGGATCAATTTTGGTGTTCTCTACCCCACAACTATCCAACATCGCATCAATGATGTCTACTGGAACTGATTTGTTCACATCTACATCATCGAAGGCAATTTCTTCTTCCAAACAAGCACTGCTATCGACATCCACTGGTTTCGGGTTTGAAATATCTCCATGTCAGTGCCATTCTGTATAGCCTTGTACAATCTCGTTGCACATGACATGACTTCTAATTTCATCACTAGTACTGACTTTCAAGTTGTTACCGCAATGCCTACATGGACAGTAGAACCTATCTCCAAGTTGTTTCCTACGTTCCTTGGTAAATCTAATAAACTGATCAAGACCAGAAATAAACTCTGGGGTGCAGCGATTGCGAATGGACATCCATGATCTATCCATTCTATGATCAAAGAGAAAATAAGTATATATTACAACAAGATTAGGGTCTAGGGTAAACAGATTAGAGTTTATGGTTAAAACTTTAGGGTTTTATACATGTGATGTCATTCTTATATATAATAAATGTGTACCACCTATCCCATTCTTGAACACCTAATCTCACTAGTATGTGTATAATGTGTATTTGGTTTTCAAGAAAATTTTGGCAGCATTTCCCCGCTGTTCTCCAAGTACATATGTACTTAGAGAACAAACGAGGAAATGCTACCAAAATTTTCTTGAAAACCCAATACACATTATACACTTACATCCTAAGTGAGATTATGTGTTCAAGAACAGTCTCAAACTGGGGACTATCCAAGATTTACTCCTAATGAATAAATCTTGGACGGGTTTCTAGGCCAACAAAATCATATCATTAAGAGCATGGTTTCATGTTAGGTCATCATAGGTCATAATAATCCACTAGAATGAGCAAAAAAGGTCTCATGGTGTTATAATAGCATAAAAGTATTAGATCTTAATTCTAGAGTATACAAGACATAATAGTGACTACTGATTTTATGGGGTGATATCATTTCATGGGATTTATAGATTCAAACTTAAAAAGTGTACAAGTTGCATCATTTTAATACTCTAAAGGTGACTAGTGGGTCATAACACATAAAAGATACATTACAAGGAAAGTAAGCAAGCTAGCTCAATTAACACTCATCTCAAAGGAACATTAGTTACTAAGGTACCAGGAAAGAGTGATTTTAATTACTAAGATCATACAAGTAGCAATGTTGATTAACTCTATGTGATTTAAGATCAAACAGTGTAATAAAACAGGGTTTTTGGGGGATGTTTACCTCTGTTTGAGCCCAACCGGGCGTAAGCAGGGAGAGATGGCGAGATGGAGGGAAGGCAAGCAGGTAGGGGGTGAGCAGGCAGGCGGAGGTCAACAACCAGGTGAGCAGGGAGCCGACAGGCAGTCGAGCGGGCAGCCGGCGAGCGAGTAAGGACGAGGGAGAAGCTAGGGTGCCGGTGAGCAGTCAGGCGGCCGACGAGTAGCAGGTGGCCGGTGGCGAGCAAGGAGAATGACGGCGGTGGCGGCGAGCAAGGAGAACGATGACGGTGGGTGGCGGCGCGGAGGGAGTCTGCTTGCTCACCGAAATCGCCAGACCCTAAGCTGATTGTAATGAAACAGAGAAAGGGGAAGAGTCGGTCTCGCTCACGCGCTATTAAGTTAACATTCGGTGTCGGTTATTAAACAAAACCGACATTTAAAACTAAAGGTGTCGGTTAACCAAAAAAACTGACACCTGTTCTCAATGATAATCGTCAGTTTTAACTAGAAAAAAACCGACGTCTATCTACATATGCTGATTAAAAATTTGTTCTCGATTAATGACCATAGTCGTCAGTTTTTTTAAAAATCCGACGCTCAAAGGGTGTGAAAAATTTCCCACGAACAACATGGGAAAACCCATAAGTGTCGGTCATTGTTGTAAAACCGACGATCAAAATGTGCCCAATTTCTGTTTCACGAATAACCTTTAGTCGTCGGTTTATTAGTTAATGACCGACGCCATATGTTAAATTTTGGAGGTAATTTTTTTCGCTGGAAATTTTGGATTTGGCAGTTAATTTTAGGCGTCGGTTTTTTATTAAGGAACCGACACCAAATAAAAGCGATACCCATGTCTGGTCACCCTTCACAGATTGATGTCGGTTTATTTTATAAACTGACACTTTATTGTTGAGGTGTCGGTGTATTTATGCAACCGACACCTTTAAAAGTGATGTTATAATCCATTTCTGTAATAGTGAAAGAAAAAGGGGCAAAATAATGATGTGGCACTCTATTATTAGCTGAAGGTAATTTATCTCTCAAAATTCATAATTATTTATTGGTAACTCGGATTGAAACAAATTATGCATGAAAATTTATCATGAGAATGCAAGGAGTCCAATAAATTATAATTAGAATTTAAATCTATCTTTAGTTCAAAAAGTACTTGAAATTGGTATCTTTAATGTATTAAGTACTTTCAAAATCCTAATTCCTAAAGTTTGGTGAATCTATGATATGGATAATCAAAGGCGAACTTTTCATGATCAAAAGACACTCTAAACCTAATGATGTGGAAAAGATGAGTAATGACCTCATTATGTACATTAAATGATGGAAAATAGAGTTTGTGAACCCAATGAACATGAAAATGCTAAAATTCTATCTTTTTGTTTCTCTAAACCCTAATTTGACTTAAAAAGGATAAATATGGGGACTTTTGTATAGAGGACACCTTTTTGTAGCACAATCATGTGTATGAAACCTTAAATATGGTTTGTGGATTAAGAAAGTGGAAAAGAGAAATGAATGGACGAATGGAGAAATATGGATAATGACATAAGAAGGTGGACATAAAAAACCTAACTTGAGGACCAAGTCAGTCCTTTGATAAGTTTTGGAATAATATAGTGAAACATGGGTGTTATGCCTTAAATTTCATGTTGACTTGCTTGGTTGATTGTGTGGTTAATCTTACCTGTTCTTATTTGGACTGCAAATTCTCCTGAGACATGTATGTTGTTACACCTAAGAATATTCATTGTAGTTTCATGTGGTTTCTCAGAGTTTTTTTGCATGATTTGAGGATATATGCTTACTTGTTTATTTCATTCCATGTAAACTTTAAAGTGACTACGACTAGAACATTATATATGAACATGACTAGCCCAATTATAGGCCACCTCTGGATCTATGGAAAGGCCATCCACCTGGATAGGGGAAGGCATACTTTGGTACCGTCCTGAATAGGGGCTGAATGAGAAGTCACCCACCTGAATAAGGGGAGACATGAGGAAGTCATCCACCTAATAGGGGAAGATAGTGAATACTGCAGTATGAGGCCCTGAGGGGTTATGGAAGAGGGTGGGGAAACCTAGATTGGGTAGTCATGATGAAAATGTTAAATTTGTTTTATTAAACAATAATTGCTGAATTATGTTGTTACCACTACTTGTGGTTTGTTCCCCCACATACCAATATGACCTGTCATACTGACAGACGTTTTGATTGATTGCATTTTTAGGATAATTTGGCTGGAAATTGGACATTAAAAAAAGAAGACATTGAAATCAAATAATTGAAGTAAGGCATGGAGGATATAGATAGATGATTTCTCGGTAAATTCTAGAACCCATATTTTTGTAAACTTTGGAAAAAGAATTTTTATCTTGTACCAAGCTTAGTTAGTTTATTAGAATTTATTAATCATTTATGATTATGTGCAAAACCATTTGATCCTATTTTTTGGATAAAGACTCTAGTTTCTTAGCCTTCCTTAATTGGGGGTTGTCGGGGAATGGGGTCGTTACACTAATAAATCATATAAAAAGCCCTAAAATTGTAACTTCATCATATAAACTCCAAAATTGACACATAAATATGATCAAGAACATAAGGAATCATTTGGTCTAGGTTTTTGGACTAAAATACGAGGTTTTCTAAATAGGTCTAAAATTAGGGTCTCATTATACATTATGCATTATAAAATCCTAATACATATGATTAATTTGTAATCAGGCAAAGAAGATCTTGGAAGCAACTAAGTTGGTGAAAAATAATTAACTAAGACTCTGAGTTGAGGTATGTGCAATCTTATCCCTTTAAGTTGGGCATTTTTATTATCCAAACCCTAATTTCCCAAAGAGGCATGGACTAAAACCTTTATTTCTATTATTGATCTTTTTGCACAATCTACATTATTTGCATGGGTTTTGAACCCCACCTGTAATATTTCTATTATTTCAGCTTGCCATAATATTTCTTTTGGCATGATGATATGTTTGACTTATTAGCAAATGTAATGGTACTTATGTACAACCACCCATAGTGTCAGCATGTGATATTTTCCCCAGGGGAATGTGTATATTCTCCCCACTTTTATATATATTCTGTAGGTGACTGAGAATGTGTTAATTCTCCCCTCACCTATTGGTTGGGGTCCGGTAGGTACCTAAACCCTACTTAGTTAATTTAGTCTAACTTAATAATTCATGCATAATTTCTTATTATTTGACATGGCAAGATTCCTATTTGATATGTGCCTCATACTCTTGACTTTCTTTGTTCTTAATGAACATACATCCTTTATTATATTTTGTTGATATTATCTTGTTCTTGTACCTTATTTGACACATACCTTGTTTTTCTCTCTTGCTGGGTGATCCCAACCACCCAGGCCTAGGACAAGGAGTGGAATAAGATCAAGGAGGACCAGTCCAGGTTTAGGATAAGGAGTTACCTTGAAGATGTTGCTCGGAGAAAAACTTGATATGGTCTATATTTCCCTCTACCATATCCTTATGTTGTAATATCCATGTAAACCCTTTATGGGTGGTGATGATATACTTTTGAAAAGATTGAATGTAGTCATGTTTTATATTCCACTACTATACTTCGGTCTTTTGTATACCACTATTTGAGATTTGAAAACTGTACACCTATTCCGACATATCATTTGACTATGTTTGGAATGGATGCTTTATTCTCAAATTGTAGTAGGGATCAGATCCCCATAGGGTCCTACTCTTTACAACATGGTATCAGACCCCATGGGAGAAGAAATCTGACTATTTCAATTTTGTCTCCCTAGCTAGAACCCTTGCCTTACATAGTTCCCCTCTAGTTAAGATGTTCACTCTAGAATTGACCTATGTTTTTCATGTGATGATGAAAGGCTGATTTAGATCATAAGAGTTTCACATTAGTAGCATGTTTAGTTAACCATTATGTGATGAGGCTTAGATGATCTTACCCTACCATATAGGTTAATAGTGACATGTATCTTTGATGCAATAAGGTTTGACTTGAGGATTAAATTAGGTTATAAGGATGAGGAAGTAGTAAGATAAGGAGATCTTATTATGGAAAATTATAACTTGATTTTGGTAATGAATATATATGTGAGGTTTTAGTGGAGAACCCTAGAATTGGTTGGAATAGATATCCTAAACCCTAGTTTAGCTTTTAAGAAGTGACTAGGAATATGAGGTTTTGTTGACCTATCCTTTCCGACCTTTGGTTGTTGAGAACCTTAGGGTTGTTAGGTTAAGAGACACAAGGACCTAAAGCTCAGCCTTAGTTGGTTATGACTTTTTAGTTGGATACATGAACATCATAAAACCCTCAAATACTCACAACTAAAAGATATATAAGTAACCATGATACCTTGAGGTTGTTTAGCTTGGATTTTTAGGTTAACCTTTTTATGGAGTGAAATTATTTGTTTGAGTGGTTAGATTTTGAGGACAAAATCCTTTTTAAGGGGATGGAGTCTTGTAACATATCTAAATCTAGCTACTCTGATTCTAAAGAACCCTAACTCCATGTATAAGAGGTTAGTGTGTTTGAATCCTTATAATTTACTAAACAAGGTTAGACTTATACCCTAACATGCTTGTTGTTATTGTAAAGAACATATAATAGTCATCTAATGAATAGTTCATACGTTTGAACCCTAATGAATACCTAATGCACATAATATGAGTAACTCACATATTAATACTAATAGTGGATATGCATGACGTTGACCATGTCATAAATCAATAAACCCTAACGATATGATGAGCAAGATAATTGGAACCTAAATGTTGACTTAATGCATGCTAAGAAGGTATAAGTAAAGTATAATGATCAGGTTGACCTAAACCTAAGTTGTAATCATCTAATCTTAATATACACATCCTTGATGACTTTCATGATACATTAGTGACATTAGGTGTCATAATCAAATAACATACTTTGATACATAGATTAATCAAGTCATCAATATGAAATGCATATCACCTTGTTCTCTAAAACACACCTTACTAATCACCTAATCATGAGTTGGTATGTGAATCAATTCATTAATATGTAATGTGTCCCACCTTGTTCACTAAAATAGATATATTGACTCAAATATGGATAATAAGTAATGTGATTCACACAAATGTGCATAAGAAATAATAAGAAGTGAATAAATATGAGAAAATGATTAATGCTGACATTAATGCGATTAATAAAGGTAATGCGACAATGTGACAATGTTTAATATAAATAAAAGATAACTAGTGTGACATTATTTGGATTAATTTTAGACTTAATAAAAAATTGGATAAAATGTCTTATTTCATGCAAAATAATATGTCACAATTCAAGATAGTGATAATGAAGACTAATTCAAATTTAAAAGGATAATGTTCAACTATATTAATAGACCTTGAGATAATTGAGTACAACTCTAATTGTTCTAAAACTCTTAATGAGATAAGTAAGAAATAAATAGGATTAGGTACATAGTAATGAAATATAATTCTTTTGGTTCATAAAAAATATAACTATTTTGGAAATATAACATGACACAATGAATAGAATAATAATGATAATGTGATATCCTAATGAATATACTGCTAAAAAGTCAAAAATGTTAATTGTGTTATATCTAATAAAAGGAAATCTTAATAGTGGAACCCTAGGTAATCCATGAGAACCTGACCTATGAAGAGTCTCCTGTGAAGTTTCTGAACTCCCAAGTTAAGCAGTTTAAGAACAAGGAGTTAGAGTTAGTGAAAGTTTTGGTAGAAGTTTTATGGTTTGGAGGAAACAACCTAGGAGTATAGAGATGAGATGTTTCACACTCACCCTTCCCTCCTTTCTTGATATTTTGAGGATGAAATCCTTTTTTAAGGGGTTGAGTGTTGTAATGAACTGAAATCTAGGTATATTATCAGTTTAGCCCTTTTTCCTATCTCTTCTATCCTTTTTGTCCTTGATGTTAAATTTGTGGAATTATTAGTGATTTGGAGTATATTTTACCTCTATTCATGCCAAAGAACGACTTTATGCACAAATACCTCAATTTATGTTTCAACCAAGGTCTAAAATGAAAGATCTAGAGGGGGGTGGTGAATATAGCTTTATGGTACTTTTAAAAATTCATTAAAAACTAAAACAGAAGGAGGAGGAAATAGGGAAGACACTTTGATGCAGAGTGGTTCCAACCTTTGAATTAAAGGTTGTCAGTCCACTACCCAATTGTCTCCAATTAGGATTTTGAAAGTGATTTATTTTATTTACCTCTCAAGGATGTTACAACAAAATACAATCACCTTCCTTGAAGTAGCCTTCACCTAGAAGTAGCCTCAACCTCCTTGAACCAGCTTTCTTTAAGTAACTACAAGCCCTTAAAGAAGCCTTCTCATCTTTGAAGTAGCTCCACCACCTTGAGATAGCCTTTACCTAGAAGTAGCTCCAACCTCCTTCAAAGCAACCTTCTTGAACTAACCTCAAGCAATCTTGGAGAAGCCTTCTTCACCAAGAAGTAGCTCCAATCAATCTCCCTCAAGTAGCCTCCATAATCAGAGTAGCCAAGGAGGACAAGTAGCATAGCCTGTGAATGGAGATCGGAAGAAATGAAGTACACCAATGGAGTATTGCGCTTTGATCCTATATCAAACGTTAGACCTCTCAAAACCACTTAGTATGGACGTTTCTTGGATGGTGGCTAATAGGCTATGGCTATAGGACATGAAATTAGAGCTTAAAAAACAAGATGGCAAGTGTTGCTCAACTTTGTTGCCCACTAGAATGGATTCTCAAGTGTAGCTTGTGTGTTTTAGATGTCCTAATGCCTCTCCTACTTATAGGAATGGTTTGCAAGTGTTTAGTGATGTTCTATTGAGTCTCTAGAGTGTTCTTAGTTCTTAACTAGCCATTAGGTTGAAAGCAGTTTGCTAGCAATGGCTAAATTGTTCAAGCTTGGAAGAACAATCCAAAACCCTGTCCGGTCGGCAAGTTTATCGACTGACCATATCTTGGTCGAGATTTTCTTTGACCAAGCCTGGGTTGAATGCAAATATGTAACAACATCTATTTTCAACTCCCAACTCTCACTACTTGGTCTAACAATCATATCCTTTGGATCGAGATTGAGTCGGTCGACCATATGTTCAACCGAAACACATTTTAGAGCACAAATATGTAAGTTTTTGACAATGCTATAAGTGCTCGATCGAGGTGGTTCTCAATCGATAATATATTTGACTAAGGGTGTCTTAGACGACTAGTTTCTCGACCATGATGGGTACTATTTTAGGTATTGGAACCACCTATTAATGTATGTTCTAATGCAGTATAATGACTCCAATCTCTAGGGGGGTCCTAACTAAGGGTTAAGAGTGGATAGAGAAGATCTAACATTTTATTTACATGATATCTAAGTACTTGTACATTATATCTTTGTATAAGTATTTATATTGAGTACAATCATGAAAATATAATCATTTAAGGACATTGATCTTCAATTAACCACTTAGTATAATCTCCTTATTTCCTTGAACCTGAAATACTCAAGTTGTATGTTAGATCCACAAAAATGAAATGTTTGTCATTATCAAAACAAAGGGTATGCTAATGTACAATTTAGCCAACATAAAATGCAAAATTACCACTTAAGAGGCATATTGATAAAATAAATTTATTCTAGAACATTCCTTAGCTTTATTGAGCAAGGAAGAGAAAAAAAGAATGAATAATAATGCTTAAAACTTGTTAATATGACATTGAATTATTTATATGATAAATAGTGGTAATAATGGATAATGGGCTAAAATTCATAAAAGGAAGACTAGTTGGTTAAATATAACTTTAGATTCATTTTTTTTTGGGTTTTATTTGGATTGGAGGCCAACTTTATCAAATTTGGGATAATAATAACTATATCAATTTTATTTAGAAAAGAAATGGGTAATTTTCCTCCAAAATATGTAGTAAAACATTAAAGACTCAAAAAGAGAAAACTAATCTTATATTAATAATGTACACATTAAAAATAGACTTTTGATAAATTTTCATCTAATTTGGATAATCTTTGTTATTCATGTGTAGATTAGGAGAGAGAAAGTATGTAAAAGCCCAAATTGTTAAATAATGTGATAAATTACTTTAAGCAATAAAATTAATGGCAAATTCGTGTTCCATATGTTTTAGTTTGGTTGAGGGTGAAGCTTTACATTAATTGATGGATTCTAGATGTTTCTAATGTGATAGGAAAGAGAAACATTGATTTACTTTAAAATTATTAAATAAAATACTTACAATCTCAAATGTGAAAACTAATGTCAAAACCAATTTCTACATTCCTTATTAGGCCTAGGTGCCATTTTTCATTATAATTGGACACACATAGATACCTAAACAAAAATATGAAAAGAAAATGTATATGAATGCCCTAAATACTTGAGATTTAATTTGTTGGTTTCTGATTTCATATAATCCTATTATTTCCAACTTATCACGGGACATTTCTCTAATTGTTTTGGGTTTTCCTAAGTGGATTGCGTTGCGTGGGTGTTATTGATCGACTCTCAGCCTACCGTTTGATCTTACATCAGATGAATCTGGGCTCATCTCTTTCCTTGAGTCTGGCCCTGGCTAGACTCCACACAGACGCGTCGTCCTCTGTATTATCTCATGTGATCATTCTCACTCTTTTCTCATCATCACCCCCATATTTTTTGCTCTTCATGTTCCTTATAATCTATCAAACGGGATGATCCCTAGTTTTATGGGGTTTGGATTCTCCAAACTTCCTATTGATAGAAGGGGTCCCTGTTCCCCTATTCTTGCCCTGTTTGCTCTTCCCCTTCTTCTCCTCACCACACCAGGTTTTTGGACCCTATAAATCTACCCCAAAACCCTCAGAGAAACTCCCACAACCTACTACAAGACTTCATTGGGCGTCAATCACCCACATGTGTCCTCCCCAAACAACCACTGTCTCCGGCGGTCTACTTGAGACCCCTGGAGCTCGGCGACAAGGCGTAGGTCCAAAATTGATATAAACTCCAAAATTGACAAATAAAAATATTTTCTTGATAAAAAAACATAAGGAATCATTTGGTCTAGGTTTTGAGACTAAAATCTGAGGTTTTCCAAATAGGTCTGAAATTAAAGTTTCATTATACATTATGCATTATAAAACCCTAATACATCTGATAAATTTGTAATTAGGTAAGGAAGATCTTAGAATCAAGTAAGTTGGTGAAAAATAATTAACCAGGACTCTGAGTTGAGGTATGCACAATCTTATCCCTTTAAATTGGGCTTTTTATTATCCAAGCCCTAATTTCCCAGTGAGGCATGGACTAAAACCTTTATTTCGATTATTGATCTTTTTGGCACAATATAGAGTATTTGCATGGGTTTTTAACTTCACCTGCAATATTTCTATTATTTCAGCTTGCCATAATATTTCTTTTAGCATGATGATATGTTTGACTTATTAGTTACTGTAGTGGTACTTATGTACAACCATCCATAGTTTGGGCATGTGTTATTTCACCCAAGGAATGTGTATATTCTCCCTACTTTCATATATATTCTATAGGTGACTGTGAATGTGTTAATTATCCCCTCACCTATTGGTTGGGGTCTGGTAGGTGCCTCAACCCTACTTAGTTAATTTAGTCTAACTTAATCTGTAAGACCCCTAAACTTGCTTAATGAGATGAATAAGCTTAATTATCATAATTTAATTCTTAAAACTCTAAGATAACCTTGTGATATGCTTTGAAATCACAATACAAGCTTAAGTTTCAAATTTGGTCCAATTTGGACACTGTTTGAGCAAGTTATGCAATTTTATGCACATTTTGGACTTTTCTGCAATTTCCCAATTGAGAGGTTTTATTTGCAATTTATCACTTGCATTATGTTTCTTGGATATTATCTCATAATTCATGAGCTTGTTGTGCCATGGGGAGCCTATTTAAACCTTGGTTTGAAGGTGTTTTCCACAAGGGTATTTTAGGGTTTACCCCTTCATGGATGAGCTACCTTCAGTAGCTATCAACTATTGAGTTATTTGTTTTTCTTGGAAATTTAAAAACGAGGGATATTCATGTCTCTATGGACGGTGGGGGAGATTCTTGTGTGTGTGCTTGTATATTCTTAATGGTTTAAGGCTATGGACACTTGGAAATATACTAGAACTTCAACTTTTTCTTTTTCTTTATCTTAAAGTTTCATATACTTATCCCTAAGCACCAAAACAAGCCATTTTATCTCCACCACTTTCCTACTTCTACAAACCTCGTCCTCCCTATGTGCTTATATGAATTTCCTATCCAAGGAAGAAGAAAGAGGGGACCTTCTTGGAAAAAGAATCTAGGGTTGCAATTGACTTCCTTTTAGGGTTGAAAAATCTTCCTTCTAGTGATCTTGACCTAAAAGAGTAAGAATCCCCTTATTTCCTCCATTTATTTCTTTTTTATACTCCTCCTACCTTTCTCCAGGTCGGAACCTTGCTGTTTCATGGTAGAAATTTCTCTAAAGCTCTAAAACCCTCCCTTCTTTCTCCTTATGCTTAGGGTTGCTCATTTGATGAAGAAAGGTGCTAGATGGATGAATTCACATCTTATGATTGAATTTTCTACCCTACCTACTCATTTTTTCTTATGTGTGTGAGTTTATCTTCTCATTAGAGGCAAGTTTCATAACTTGCTCCACGTTTATTGCTTACCATAAGCTTTCTAGCCCATGTTCTTTCTTGAAAATGATGATCCATGCACCAAAAAGCTATGCTTGACTTGGATTTTGATTTTTATAATGGTCCATGTTCTGATTTCAGTTCTAGATGAACATATGATCATGTGTATGTTATTCCTAAGGTATAATATGATTTGGATCAGGTTGGTTTGACAACCTATGGTGCTAAGCACATATCAACCAATGGTCAATGTTAGAGTTTTAAGCTGATTTCTTCTATAAACACATGACCCGATGATGATACCATTACAACAACCCTATGGTGTTGTCTTCATGAAAATTTATGGTGGTAACCAAGGGTGTCAACTGGAGTTCACCCTTAGGTCATGTTTTTGCCTAATTATAATCCTAGTGATTAACAACTAAGTACCCTAATGATGCTATCAATCAATGATGACATTAGCTTAATATTTGATGCTGATTAATGAATATAGTGTTGATCTAACAACCTATGGTGATTTAATGGTCAATAATGATGGTGTATAAGGTCTCTAAAGCCTATGGGAGTTAAGAATTGTAGTTTTAGCATCAATTAAGCCTTAGACCAATGATTTCTTGGGTCATTTGATGCAATGGTCGGACCTATACTATAATTGATGGTTTTAACAAATGAACTTGACCCAATGGTCAAAGATCTAATGTTTATTCCTCCAATAAAGTGGAATGATGGCTAATGTAATATGTTTGTCCTAATAATATGATTTATAGGATTTCCTTTATATGGTCAACTTAAGGAGCATACTTGTTGACAATGGATGGCTTGTTTTAAATGAAAAGTCGATTGTGGGTTTTACCCTACCCTCAATGGAACTTTTTGTGTTGTTAATCAAGGGATGTCTAGGGTTAGATGGTGACCCTTGCTAGAGAACAAATCAAGGACTTCATTGGTGGTTTATCCAAGGTGTTTACTTATGTAAACAACAAATGGTCTTACCTTTCAAACATCCAATGGTTCTAGGTGACATTGTGGTATGGTGATATGGGTTGAATGATGATGGAACAAATGGAGGGTTACCCTTAATAAGGTAGTCTTACCTATTCACTCATATGAATAGAAGGGATTATAACCATATTGTGTTGATATGTAACCCTAATGAGGTATAGTTTGTTATAACTAGCTTTAATATAACTAAATGATGGTAATTGGGAAGGTTGTCAGGACATTATTAAAGAGGCTTGGGCTATAGAAATCAAAGCAACCCACTCTTTCAGTTTTGTCATAAACTCAAGAATGTCAAAGAGAAGTTGAAGACTTGGTCCAAACAATATGTCAACCTCAAGAACCTTATTGCTAGAGAAAGAATGGAGCTCGATGACATCTCAGCTGTGGTCCGTAGATGTCCTCTAGATCCAAATCTCATTCATGCTGAGAAACAAACCCTTGAAAGACTGGACTTGCTTCTTAAGGCAGAAGAAGTTTATTTCTAGCAGTAGAGTAGAATGGAGTGGCTCCCCAATGGAGATAGGAACACTAAAGTCTATCATACCATTGTTAAGAGACGGGATGCTATTAACTCTATAACTAAACTTTTTGACTCACATGGTGATCTTCTGCAGGATAATGATGCCATTGTTGATGAAACTGTACAGTTTTTTGAACAACTATATAACCAGCCTCATTTTGCTTCAAACTCCTATATTTATAATTGGACACCTCTTATCTCTAAGATTGATAATGTCATGTTGTGCTCTACTTTGAGTTTGAATGAGGTTCGTGATACTGTGTGGAGCATAGGACATCAGAAAAGCCCTGGACCAGATGGCTTTAATGATTACTTCTATAGGGGTAATTGGAACATCATTTGTGATGAGCTTCTCAAGGCTGTCCAATGGATTTTCGAAGGAGGAAGCATGGTTAGATAAGTCAACCATTTTTTTCTTGCTCTTATTCCTAAGAAGGATATGGTCTCGTCACCAACTGATTTCAAGCCTATCTCTTACTGCTCGATGCTTTATAAAATTATTGCTAAAGTCATATCACGGAGATTAGCTAATCTTCTGCCAAATATTATCTCTCCTAACCAAGGTGCTTTTGTTAAACGTAGGAGTATTGAGGATTGTTCTCTTCTTGCAGTTGAGTTCACTCCTAGATTCAATCAGAAATCCAGGCCTCCCGATGCTTGCATCAAGTTGGATATCACCAAGGCTTTTGATTCTGTTCGTTGTTCCTACGTTTGGGACTGTCTTAATGGCCTTGGGTTCAACAAGAAGTTTATCTCCATTCTAAAACAATGTGTGGAGACTCCATCCTTTTCTCTCTTACTAAATGGTTCTTCGGTTGGCTCCTTCAAAAGATCCAATGGTCTTTGGCAAGGAGATCCCTTATCTCCCCTACTATTCGCAATTTCTATGGAAGGCTTCAGTAGATGTCTCGAGGAGGCGTATGATAACAAACTCATCAGAAGCTATCCCATCAACAGGATCAAGGCTCTTAGTCATCTTCTTTTTGCGGATGATGTCCTTATTTTCTCCGAGGGTCACTTACGCAGCCGTGCCAATCTCAAATAGGTTTTGCTTGACTTTGGTTCTGTATCTGGTATGAAGTGCAATTCAAACAAAACTCATATATTCTTGTCCTCTTCTTCCCTCAACAAAGATGCCTTGATTAGTTACTTGGGTATTCATCAAGGTACATGGCCCACAAAGTATCTTGGATTTCCTATGGCTGGTGGCAATCTCAGGAGGCGCCACTTTCATGAACTCTTAGATAAGCTTAGAGATATGATATTGAGATGGCATGGGTCTAAAATCTCTATGGCTGGTCGTCTTGTGTTTATTAAGCACTGTGCCATGGGTCTGATCATCTATTGGCTACCTATGGGTGACATTCCTCCAGCTATTTTATGTAGGATGGAGTTGCTGCTTTCTGATTTCCTTTGGGGTAGCTCGGTGCATCCCTCTTGTTGGTCACAACTAGCATATCCACTTTATGAAGGCGATTTGGGGATAAAGAGACTTGATGAACTTGCGGATTACCATACTTTACGTCGCATTAAAAGGTTCACCCAAGCTCAATGTATATGGATCTCATGGTTTTCTTGTAGTTATGGTGATACCTTGACTACTATTTCTAGGAATGGCTCTACTTGCCATAGACGTATGGTGGCTCTTTGGCCTTCCTTCTCTGCATGGGAGGGCATGGATCTGTGGGGGAAATGCAAGACAAAAACGTCCATCTGATAAGGCTTATGGAAATCTTTGGCTCTCCAAGCGTTCTCCTAGATGGAGTCTTACTACCTTTAGAGCACTCACAAATGTCCTTCCTACTATGGAAAAGATTAGTTCCTGGTCAGGGGCACCTGTTTCTGCATGCTTACTGTGTGGCCAACACAATGACTCAATAGCTCATTTATTTGAGGGCTGCAAATACTAGAAATATATTTGGGGTCGAGCTTAACTTAAACTCAACATCAGATCCTCATAGTCTCTATATGGATGCCTTATAGACCTTGGTAAAAGATCTAAGGAATCTAGAATCATTGAACTTTGGGCCATCACTGGTGCTGTCCACTTCATTTGGGAGGAGCGTAATAAAAGGCTGCATAATGGTGGTACTTCTGACTTTGTTGTCATCTTCAATCATCTTGCTCTAGAGATCAAGAGAATGTATTTTACTTTTAAATCTTGTCTCGAATTTTCTCCTATAATAGCTAGGAACAGGGATCTGCTGTAACCAATTCTTAGGAGTGTGTAGTCACATATTTGGGTGTGGCTTGTAACTTTGTCCCCCCTTCCGGGGGTTTTTGGAATATACTTACCCAATTTTCCAAAAAAAATGATGGTAATTGGGTATGAATAGTCCTTAAATGACTACTACAATCATGAAGTACTCTGTTACTGTTGTTGAAACCCTAGTATGCTATAACCCGATGGTTACACCTTAATTTATGTGTGGGTTCATACTTGAGAATAGTATGGAATGTGATGGTGATGCTTCACCTTATGCATCCATGATCCAATGGGGATGCCTTGAGTTAGGGTTTGGGTATGAGTGCTGATTAGTAACATTAATATAATTTATCTTGTGAACCTAACTCTAATGCAAATAGATAAATATGAGTATTCATGTTTAACATTCTTATATGATGGAATGATGGTGGAATAACCTCCTTAATATGATCTTAACCTTGATATGTTAATTGGTGGTTATAATAGCCACATGGTTGATACTTTCTTATGCTAAACATGTGCATTATGAATATGATGAGAGTTAATCATATCTAGATTCCTTTCATGTTGATGTAATAAAGGAATGTTCCTAATGTTAATATAACCCTGCTATGATTGTTTATGAATATTTCCTAGCAATGCAATATTGTGTTGATTTGGTGTATTATATGTAAGTGATGTTGTTGAGCCTTATTATAAGGCATGCAAAGATAATGATGATCTTGTATGGAATAGTATGATGGTCTTAATGACCTTCAAGCATGGTTGATCCCTAAATGAGGTGTAATCCTCTTGTGTTGATAAGGGTTGATACCCTGTTATATTGTGAAAAGTATTTATATCATGTGATAGTATGATGGTCTTAATGACCTTTGGGCATGGTTGAGCCCCGAATGAGTTGTAATCCTCTTATGTTGATAAGGATTGATATCATGTGATATTATAAAAATGATTTATATCTTGTGATAGTATGATGACTAGTGTGGTCTCAAGAATGGCAAGTGAATAGTACCATGTGATGATGAGATGAGAAATTATATTTCACACATTTTATATATTTTCAAAGTTTTTATAATTATATGGTTGCTAGAAGTGAATTAGGGTTTGTATGTCCACTTGTTTTATGTAACCTTAGTTCACCCAATTGGCATAACTAATCAAGTGCAACTCTAATCATGTAGTGCCCTATGCCGTAGAGCCATCTTCAGTGTTAAAACTTGCTGGATGGTGAAATGAGTATTCCTAAGGGAAACTCAGAGTGCATACTATTGAGTATGTGGGGGTGGCAGGTTGAGGATAATCCTTGTCATCCATAATGTAGATTGTGGAGGTTGGATATGGTCATGCCTCATACATCTGATGTGATTGAGAATGATTGCGGTCGTGTCTCGATGATTATAACATGATGTGATCAGAGGACAACTGCGGTTGTACCTTAGTGATTGGGTTTGAATACCCTAGTTTCTAGTGCCGTGACCTATACCAAGGGTGGACTAGTGGTTAATATCTTGACTACATATCGCTATGGTGGTAGCTTTGACTGATATGTCACTTCCTTTTTACTCATACTGACTAAGGGGAAGAGATCTTAGGATACCGACACTCCTAGATCTTGTATGGAACTGAATAGCCCTTCATAGGGGTCGGTTGGACTTTGAATGGTATGATTCAAATTTCCCATGGCATAATAAAAGATGTAATACAATCATGTAGCATATTTGTTTAGGGTTATACACGGCGTTTCACATTGGATGATAACCCTTGTTTGTTATCTTTACATAAAGATGATGCTTAGTGAAATCAAGAGATAGTAGATATACTTAGGTTGTGGATATGCTTAAATGTGTAGATGCGTACATATAATATCTATGCCTGTGTTGATAACTATACTGCTACTGTTGATTATAATCATGATGCTAGTTATCTCATGTTGTTAGTTATGTTTAGAATGCTAGCCATGTCTTTGTAACTAGAGATGAATATACTGCTAATCATGCTTATCCAGATAGTCGTGCTTATGTTGTTAGCTCTTCTTATGATGTTGATATGTTCAACCAATTAGACATGCTCATGTTGTTAGCTATGCTATGTTACTAGACTTCCTCATGATGCTAGATATGCATATGCCACTGAATTGCTTATATTGTCAACAATATAAAGGATGATAGTCTGGCTAATGATGATAGTTATTATCTGCTCCTTTATGTATTTTGTTAATCATCAGTACTACTGAGCTTATTTTTTATATTTGATTAAACTTATTAACTATTTAATTACTTAAAAATGTTGTAATCAACAAACGTTGTTGGATGTTATATCTCTTGCTGGGACATGGGTCTCACCCTTGTGGTTCGCCACATTTTTTTAGGTAATCAAAAGTGACGAAAAGAAACATGTGGCAGCAAGGAGGAGCTATAGTAATGAATCTTTGAGAAAGTTGATTAGATGTCTAGCGTGTCCTAGATTTGTCCCAGTACGCTCAGGTCTGGGCAGGAGAAGTTTGTATATGGTGTTTCAAGTGAATCAAAATTATGTTAGCATGTTAATGTTTGTTTGTGTGGCATATACATATATTGTTCTCCTATGTATATATGTTTTCGCTAAGGAAATAGAAAAATTTGTATCAAATTCTTGGCATAGTATGGATATAAGAAAGATGTTGGGCTCTTATGCAAATGTTTTTGAGCGGGTGTTGATGTTGAAATCGGTTTAAATTTGCCCATATTTTTGGGTATGTGATGAATTAGTGATTGATTGTGTTTTATATTTTGAGTAATATCATTTAGTGTAATGAGTTATTACATAATCATTCATGTACAATTTCTTATAATTTGACATGGCAATATTCCTATTAGATATATGCCTCATACTCTTGACTTTCTTTGTTCTTGATGAACATACATACTTTATTATCTTTGTTGATATCATTTTTTTCATGTTCCTTATTTGATAGATACCTTGTTTTCTTCTCTTGTTGGGTGATCCCAACCACCCCGACCTAGGACAAGGAGTGAAATAAGATCAAGGAGGATCAGTCCAAGTTTAGGATAAGGAGTACATAGCTTTCAACATGGACCTAACTCATGAATATGTTGCTTGGAGACAAACCTGATATGTTTTAGATTTCCCTCTACTAAATCCTTATGTTGTAATATCCATGTAAACCCCTTATGGGAGATGATGATGTACTTTTGAAAAGATTGAATATCGCCATGTTTAATATTCCAGTGCTATACTTTGGTCTTTTGTATATCATTATTTGAGATTTGAAAATTTTACACCTATTCCACCATACTATTAGAGTGTGTTTGGAATGGATGTTTTATTCTTCAAAATTTAGTAGGGAGTGGATCCCCTCTAGGTCCTACTCTTTACAGGTTTGGAAGCATAATTCAATTATATATGCAAAAAATATATTTATTCACTTCTTTTAGTTGTCTAGATGGACCTCTAGTTTCTCATTACTCATGTGATGGAAGTTTGCAACAAACAAATGACAACCATTGGATTAATTTGGATGGATATGATATTTTATGGGCTAATATAAAAGACTTATAGGACATATAGGACAAGGGTTCATGACCTATTCTCTTCCATCCATAATCCTAGACAACGTCATGGAAAGTCAAAAATGGGAGTTGACGAATCAACGTGGAGGTGGACTTGCTGCAGGACACGACTGGAGATTGTAGACATTGTTTGGGTAGTTTTGATGATCCCACTGAGCTTCTCCTCCATGAATCCATCTTCTCAATGAGCTTATTCCTCACTCTCTCTCTGTGTCTTTATCTTGAACATGATCACATATTAGATCTCTTACTAGGGTGCAGGGATTAGACTCGTTGCATGTATTTGTACTTTATTTTATAAATTGATATTCATATGAATTTAAAGATTGATTATTGAATGATGGATTGAATACTCTATATATTAGCTAAATATTTTGTATGATTGTTAGAGTACTAGATATAGTGACTTAGAAATATAGGATTTGAAACTGACCACTACCGTTGAACCTTGAATGAGACTACAAAAGGGATTTTTATGGGTTAATTAATTAAGGATCCTGTGATAACCTAGTTTTCTCTTACTACTCAAGTAAATTTTGTCTACTTTATCTTTGCTTTCATTCTCATCCTAGCCTCCAATTTCATGATTGAAAGAGTTTGATGCACAATTGGTCCATCGAATATACAAGAAGCACTAAAACGATGCTCCATTTGATGCAACCTTTTCTTTGAATTTTGTTCATTGACTTGTAAACTTCTGTACACCATCCTTATTCACATTTGTAGAGCTCATTTTTACGATTCCAACGCATGTCATTTCATCAAGATCAGATCCGAAATGAGATCGATACACTCCTTTCAAATACCATTAATTTCTACCATTGTTTTCCGACCTTTTATTTTATCTTAACCCTAAATGGGCCAAAAGTTTGGGCATGTGACCTATTTTCCCTTCCCCCTCTCTACCAATTCACAATCTAGGCTCACTCCTCTCAACCAATCAAGATCCCCAATCCCAAAAGCAATAGTTCATGACTGTTGGATGTTGCTACCCAAGGATCTTCCTTTGATCAGACGGTTGGGACATGGTCCCCTACCTCCGTATGCCAGGCCAGTAGCTATGGTTCCGAACCTTACTTACTCTCATTTTCCCAACATTTTAGCACGAGTTACCCCCCTTGACCTAATCCACACTGCCCCTACCTATAATGATCCGATCCCTACTCTTTTCCTCCTATTTGAATGAACCCTAGCTCCCATTTTGACCCTCCTCAACGTTCAGGCTTGGCGGCGGCTGCCACCTCACCTAGGTTGGGCGTTGCTGCTCTAAGCACCCATCGGCCAATCGAGGACCAGATTCATCCTCGTTGTGGCATGGCACATCGAGACAACACACATCATGACTTAGAGAAGGGCCAGAGGATCGTAGCTATTTTCCTCCAATGAGCTACCGAGGAGCAGCTTCACGCGGCGCTGATCTGGTCAAGCAAGGTGAGCGGCAGTTCCGAGAGTCTGCAGAATGCTAGCCACTACTGAAAGGATGGTTGGCAATGATTTCCAATGATCATGGGTGATGGTGGGCAGTTGTGAGCCCTTAGCAGTTGCCCCATGGCAATGGGTGGCGACTGAAGGCTAGGCCTGTGCCAGAGCTCACCTTTGCGGCCCACTCATGGCATGATCAGGAATAATCAACCCAAAAATCTCTCTTTTCTGTCCTAATCTTCAAATCCTCTTATATCATTGTTACCCTATCCAAATGGTATGACATTATATACCATTTTAATAAAAGAATTTTATCTATCTAATGACATCAATATATATTGATAATTTCATATGTTTTGTCTCTAATTTGGTGAAAATGGTGTCTTTGTGATCTTCTTATTCTTCATCAACCCTAAACATGCACCACTTGTACTTTTAATTATCATGGACCTTGCATTCATGTAAATCAGTAAATTCTATCTCCCTCCTACTATAATTGATGTCTTGGAACGTTTATATGTTCCCTAATTCCTTATTAGGGATACCCCATTGGTGTTTCATTTGAATATAGAATTGGGTACTCTAAATGAAGATACATTGTGCTCAAATGAAACACCAATGGGTACATGTTTCTCTATCCCCCTTCTAGTATCTTGTTATATCTTGTTGTTACTACTTTTACATATGTACTTCCTGTATGAAACACATGATAAGATCCATTCTAGGGACAGACGCCCCAATCCACTCACTTTTGGCTATGCAGCCATTAGGAATGTGGACTTAGGGTAACAAATAGTTCTGTGACAAATGGTATTAGAGCCATACACATAGGCCTCTATATATGTTTAAAGCATAACATAGCTTTAGAAACCTAGAAGGACTAAAATCCTTTCATCAAAGTTTAGAGAGTATTCTACCATCTCATGTCTTCATTAAGGATCACCTAAGCCACCCAAGTAGATGTTGAATAGGTAGTCTTCTCATCTCCTCATGTGATTCTTCTCTCATGACTATTAATTACATGAATTCTTGATTTTGGGCTAGATTATTCATGGGAAAACTAAATACCACTTGAAATTATGAATGTTGATTGATATGATAATTCCAAGATCTAACTTGAAATTGAAAACCCTATTTGTTGTATGAAACTACTATTGAAAGTGAGGTACACATGTGAAAAGTTTATGAAAATTCAAGATCAGATATAAGTGCTTTTATGTTTGAGGTAAACTATCAATATGGTTAAATAAGGTGGAACTCATGTTTTACACCTCATGTTAGATGAGGTCCCTATTGACTATATATATATGTTGTCCCTATTTTGATCAAACCTCAAACATATATAAGTAAAACTCACCTTATTGATATTTACCATGCCACCTACCTCAATATGACTATGTCTTTGGACCCCCTAGATCATGATGTGATGACTCGAATACAAGAGGCATTTCCCTATTGACTTCTAGGCCTCTTTGTAAGGTCAATTTTGAACAAACATGATGGACATGGATAATTACTCTAGCCCTAGTATGCTCAAACTCTTGAGTTCCCAATTTGACTTCTCGATTTCTAAAATATACCCTTACCTTGACCATGAGAGGGAGGGAACATGATTATGACCTCTATATTGCAAAAGCTTGAAATATGGTTTACCCATCATGACCATGGTCTTGTAAAATCTTGAAATATGGTTGCCCTATTATGATCTCGATCTTCGATATTATGACTCTATGAAGAACAATTTGATAATTGATACTCTCCCTACTTGGATATGCTTGATGGCTCATGACCAGTGTATACTTTTTTCGCTACATTTGGGTGGTGGTTGACTCATGACTCCCCTAACTAGGTCACATCCCTATTATGACCCCCTTTAAATTTTCATCTTGGTGATTATTTAGAGTTTGGATAACCCTTTCCACCTGATTGTGGTTTCTTGACCTTCATCTCTAAAAGGTCAATCTAGGATGATATTGATACTCAATCTTGAATAATGATTTAATGATGATCTTAGAATATGATGATGTTGACTATACCTTGTGGTTGAATTCCTAGAAAGACCTAAGTCTAGATCATTCATCGACCTTGAATATCATGATAATGAACTTGATATTGATATCTTGATATGTTGCTCAAATAATGCTTGAAGTGTTGCTCGATCATTTCTTGATTGTTGTATATGGATGAATGATCACCTTTAGGTCTAGATAGGAATCTAATCCCAACTTCAAAATGTTTGGATCTATGGCATTAATATCCAAACTTGACTCTCAATACTGAATAATGAAATCTTGATGCATGATTTATGATATTGATCTTGATTTGACTGTTATGATCACCCTATTTGGATCTTGAGGTCACCCTCAATATATGACTAATGACTTTCATGTTCCCAAATCTAAAAAAAAATATATTGCAATGATGATTACATTAACTCGCTCGGTATGTGACATTAGGGGTGAGCTCCATGTGGACTAGGGTGGGACCTTCCATTGATTTTGAGAATAAAATCATGATGTTAAAATATGATGTATGTATCGAATTGTTGAAATATGAAATCTCAATCATGGATGTATACCCCAGCTAGGCCAATGTAGAAGCTAGGACCCTAAATGTTGGGAATTAAAGTCATGATTTACTCTTTATTCAAAGATATCTATTCGTCTGACCTAAAAATGTGATCTCTCCAAATTTGGTGATATATAGGATAATCCCTCCAAAAATTATGACTGATGTTATGATACTCTTAATTTGATGATCTAAGTGACTGTGCACTGACCATGATGCTTGATTACTCGATCTAGAACAAGATAGATATTGTAAGTTGTGAGGATACCTAATGAGAATGCTATGACAATCTTGATGTTGAATGGAATAAATCAATTTTGATTGATGACTTGATTTAATTTTAAGGAAAAAATTTCTTTTGAAGGTGGGGAGGATGTGATAACCTAGTTTTCTCTTACTCCTCAAGTACACGTTGTCTACTTTATCTTTGCTTTTGTTCTCATCCTAGCCTCTAATTTCATGATTTAAAGAGTTTTATGCACAATTAGTCCATCTAGTATACAAGCATCACTAAAATGACGATCCATTTGATTAAAATCCATTTTACCCTCAGGTAATACAACACAACTTTTTCTTTGAATTTTTTTCATAGACTTGTAAACTTTTGTACTCTATCCTTGTTCTCTTGTTGTATGACTCATTTTGATGATTCCAACACATGCTATTTCATCAAAATCGGAGCTAGAATGAGATAGATACACTCCTTTCAAATACCATTATTTCTAACATTGTTTTCTAGCCTTTTATTTTATCTTAACCCTAAATGGGCCGAAAGTCTGGGCATGCAACCCATTTTCCCTTTCCCCCTCTCTACCAATTCACTATCCAAGCTCACTGCCCTTGACCAATCAAGATCCCCAATCCCAAAAGTAATAGTTAATGACTGTTGGATGCTACTACCCAAGGATCTTCCTTTGATCGGATGATTGGGACATGGTCCCCTACTTCCGTATGCCAAGCCGATGACTATGGTGTTGAGCCTTAAGTAATCTCATTTTCTCACCATTTAGAGCATGTTATCCTCCCTTGACCTAATCCACACTTCCCCTACCTATAAAGTGCCAATCCCTACTCTTTTCCTCCTCTTTGGACAAACCCTAGTTCATGTTTTGACCCTCCTCAACGTTTAGGCTTGGCGATGGGAGCCACCTCACCCAGGTTGGGTGTTGCTGCTCTAAGAGCCCATTGGCCAATCGAGGACCAAATTCATCCTCGTGGAGGCCTGACACATTGGGACAAAACACATCATGACTCAGAGAAGGGCTAGAGGATCGTAGATGTTTTCCTTCGATGAGTTACCGAGGAGTAGTTTCACACGGCGCCGGTCTGATCAAATGAGGTGGGTGACAATTCTAAGAGTCTATAGAATGTTAGACACCACTAAAAGGATGGTCAATAGTGACTTCCAATGATCACGTGTGATGGTGGGTGGTCGTGAGCCCTTAGTAGTTGCCCCATGGCGATGGGAAGCGAATGAAGGCTGAGACTGCGCCAGAGCTCACCTATGCGGCCCACTCATGGCACGAACAGGAAAAATCACCCCAAAAATCTCTCTTTTCCGTCCTAGTCTTCAAATCCTCTGATCTCCTTGTTCCCTTATCCAAATGGTATGATATTATGTACCATTTTAATTGGAAAAACGTCATCTATCTAGTGACACCAATATATATTGCTGATTTCTTATGTTTTGTCTCTGATTTGGTGAAAATGGTGTCCTTGTGATCTTATGCTTCTTAATCAACCCTAAACATGCACCACTTGTACTTTTAATGTTCATGAACCTTGCATTCATGTAAATAAGTAAATTCTATCTCCCTCCTACTATAATTGATGTCTTGGAACGTTTATATGTTCCCTAATTCCTTATTAATCTTTTATGACCTAAAGATGGTCCATTTAGGTGTTTATATGTTACAACTTGATCATATAGACATCTTTGGCCTAATATATCTTTATGGAATGTTTGTACTTCAAAATCAGTTACTTAACCTGAGATTTGTACTCTAATTGACCAATAACTCATGCTAATACTCTAAGTTTACCATGTATGATCTCAAGTGCACACTTTTGTTCTCTAACATGTACCTTATGACTTAGCTTGCCATGATGTAATGTAGGATGATAAAAAAACTATTGTATATGATCCTCTATCTTGAAATTAGTAAACACTGTGGTTTGGTACCTTGAGTAGACAAGGAGTATGCTCTTCTCCTAAGCTTGACTCATAAGACAACCTTGTGAACTAAGGTTCCCTTTTGACTACATATAACACCTGGTGTCATCTAAATGCATATGTTGTTTGTTTGGAAGCCAGCCTTGGTAAGAACATGATCTAATGTTTCACATGTACCTTGAGACTTCAATCAATAAAATTAACATGATATTTACCCTACAATTCTAACTTGAACTACTTAGTGCTTCTATGGCTTGGAAATGTACAATATTGCATTGGATGGATCTAATGTGACTAATTATGATCTTGCATGTTAAACGATGATGATGAAATCTAAATATCATGCTTACTTTACTCCAAATCAGAAATGATCTCATGTTTATATTTACTCTAATGTGGATGGTTCACTTAGATCTAGGACCTAATGTTGATCCTTTTACTATGATTGAATAATGACATGCACGCTAGAAGTTTGGAACTAAGACTAAAATACTTGGAACTTAGATCAAGGGAATCATCATATGACTCATATGATGCTTATTTACTCAAAACCCTAGTGACTTAAGACACCATGTTACATCTTTTCCTTGTGAGGTACCCTTGGCTTGGATAATATCTAGGATTTTACTCAAGAATGCTTAAACTTGTACTCTACTCATAAGGTACGCTTACTCTCTTGACCATAATATGGTATTGGCTTGTTTGTATGTATGCTTGTATGAATGCTTGGCTAGTTAATTACTTGATTGAACAACTTGTTTTGTATGATTAATACATTCATTTTGCTTGAAATATGTTGAACAAACCTTGAACATAATTGAACTTGTCCATTATACAAACCTAGTGTACCTACCTGAATTCTCAGGGCAAGGGCATGGGGTATGAATAAAACAGGGTTAGCTCATTGACTTCAGTCTTACGGTCCCTCATGTTGATAAAAGGGTAGCTAATCTTGAGCACCCTTACAAACCCTTCCAATGGGAAGCTGGTCAATGGCCATAATATGTTGTTAATTATAATGGAAATGCACATAAAACACACTTTGTATAAAAGAATGTTGTTAAGTGTTTGATGCCTTGTTTCTAAATCCTGCTTATATGATGTTTTTAGCCAAGCAACTTTTATAGTATTCTTAAATTGTTTACTTGCCTTTTCATAGCATACTTAATGTTTTAGCATTAATATGTTTTGTTTATTGAATTTTTAGTTGCCAAATGAAAATCCAATGTGATCAAGACTCTAAGATATCAAGTGAAACACCATTGGGGTATCTTGAATATAGAATTGGGTATATGTTTCTCTACCCCCTTCTAGTATCTTGTTATTTATTGTAGTTACTGCTTTTACATATATTCTGCCTGTGTGAAACATGTGATGAGATCCATTCTAGGGACAGACTCCCAGTCCACTTGCCTTTCGCTGTGTAGCCATTAGGAGTGTGGACTTAGGGTAATAGACAATTTCGTGATAGATCTATAGGTAATGAGACCTTGAGCCTATGAGAAAATATGTCATTGTAAATTTCATACTCCAAAAGAATATGAAGTTTGTTGACCACAATCTAAATATTTATTTGAATGAGCTATATAATGTGAGAGAATGGATATGTAGATAGTGGCGGTGAAACCAATGATCCTAGTAATATAATATTTTTAAAAATCATCTCTTTATAGTTTGATTTTGTTTCTTGCTTTTTTAATTTAGTTGATGAACAATAAACTTGATCAATTCTTATTAATTAATTTTTCTTAGTTAGGATATAAATCCAATTTGTTCTTAATAATGTTGTCCTTTGGGGTTTGATCCTAAATCTATACTGCAATAAGACTACTCCTCAGGTAATTGGTGATTGTTTTACACAGTTTAGGTAAAAATCAAAAGACTTTTCCTTTAGTAAATTTGTTAATGCAATAATTACTGCATCAGTAGATAAAAACAAAAACATCCCACACTTTCTTACCACTAACCAAATCTGAGTCTATATATGTCATTTTGTATTGGATGCTTGGTCGTTACATAAGTGATGGTTCATGAAAAGTTAGGTTATGCAACCTAGGTAATGCACTGGATAATATTGTAGCTAGATTTTCATCTTCATCATCACCATGAGTGTCAGTAGGGATTGGGTCGTTGTAAGCTATTATGGAAGGATCCTCACTATGAGAGTTGAGGCAAGTGACTTCGTCATTATTAAAAAGTAATGATGATGACTAAAGAGGTAAATTAGTCTGTATTTGTATGTCATCAAGATTGAATACAACTTCATGATTTGTGGGGGAATCAATAAGGAGATTAGTAGTCCCCCTATGTGATTTAGAGGAGAGAATAGGGGATATCTTTTAGCGGAGCTTGTGTTAATGTTTCCATGGTGAAATTTTGTTCCTAAAGCTGTAAGATAGTCATATCTTCAAAATTTGCCTCATATGATTCAATAGTAGGGCTAACATGTGATATAACCATATTGTAATCATTATTTGGGTCTTTGGTAACAAGAGGCAAAGTGGGTGGTGACACTAGAGTTTAAACTTTAGTTTTAAAAAGGACAAAAGGATTGGCTTAGACTGCACCCTGGCTGTCCTCATTGGATATTCCCTTGTTGAATTCAGTCATAACTATTTTGTGTATGGAGGAGTGGCTTACCACTGTGTTTACATGAAAGACCAGTGACAGTTGGTATATTAGCATGCTTCAATACCCTCAACAAATATTTTTGGAACATAGGAAGGGCCCGAGGATGAAGATGAGGAGTGGGCTTTGCATTTTTGTTTCGAGTGGGTGAGTTGTGTGTGATGTCTCTCTTATTTGAATGCACACTTGTCTTTCATGGACCAATACTCTACCTCCTCACTCTTCTAGAATGCATGTATATATCCTTGTAGGAATAATATTTCTTCCATTGCTTGTTAAGGGATGCTAATGCCTTAATTTTATTTAGGATGAATCTGAATGAGTGGATAACTTTAGCGATATGAATTATCAAAGAGAAAATATCCAACATATCTAAGGTAATGCTAGCTAAAGTAGTAGTATTTTAAAATGTTACCTTGCACATATGATCAAATTACCTATTGAAAGCAGTGTATACATTGTAGTGATAATTTTTCTAATACAAGGAATGAGGAGGAGAATGATGATGTGTCAAAGGTCCATCTTGATAGTCTGATTGATCATCCATAGGGTCTATTTTATGGAGTTGGGAAGGTGGGCCATGCATAATATGAGTGTTGTGATGACAAAAAATTTGTTTACTTTTTGACCAATCACTGGTTGCATAGTGTCAGTGGTGGTAGATGCATCTTGATGCTCTTTTCTAATAGGGCTTATTCTTTTTGTGTCCTACTCCTCATTATGTATTGTATGCACATTATGTTCTTTTATGTGCATACATATTGATGGTAGCATTGTTTTTGGGCACTGTGAGCTGGTTCAACATTACAGAGGATACTCTACAATCTCTATTAGTGATTCCTTTAGCCTCGAATGGGTCTTACACTATCACACAAAAAAAATTCCACTGTGTTTTCTAAGCTAGATGGCACGGTAAAGATATGGTAGATGCCTTCTTGTTAGAAGTTTCTATCATTTTTCTACCTTACTGGGTCATTTTCTCCAGCCCTACCTCACTCAATAAGATCTAGTTCTCATTATAGTGTCTCATGTAAGGAAAAGGGAGCAAGAAGTCAGTCCTTTAAATTGGTAGAAATATCTGTGCTCTCGACAAACTAGAGTGTTGTTCCATATCAAATATTTAGTGTTAATGGTGCACCCCTTGGACATGGTAAGATCTTTCAAAATATTGGGGTGTTGTCCAATTATATTCACAAGTGTAACCATGCACAAGTCTCATTATTGATCTGGAATAGACATCCATTTGTCAATCAGGAACCTTTTGCTGTTGATGTGGTGTCCTTTAGTAACCAAAGGATATAAAGATCCGAATGATATATACATCCTATCTTGGATTTTCTAAAAAGGACATTGGCTATGATCTTGTGTAACACATGCCACAGGACATGACAAAAATTGGTGTCCTTGGAGGAGCTTGTGAGTTTTTCCTATCTTTTTTGGTGTCAAAACTAGATTCTTCCTTTTCTACAATGCCTAAATTGGCAACATCTATTTCCTCCTCACCAACACCTGATATCAAGTTAACATATTCTCAGTTATATTATATCTTGTATCATATATGTGAGTATGGATTTTGCAATGAATTCAACATTCCTTTCTCTCAATTTGTTTAACAAGAATTTTGAGGCGGGAAGAATTGAACTCCTTTATCTCCTTTGTGTATGATTATGCCATGCAAAGCATATGTTGCAGTATTAGATCATGCTATCAGAGCTTGTACCAATCACAAATTCACAACTATCATAAAATGTCCACATCAGTGAATTGAGCAACCCTAAAGGTTCTCCTCACCATTGTAGTGTAAGCACTTTAGTGATCATTGTTACTGGGTTATAAATGGCCATGTTGAAGAACCTAGGTAAGTAATTCCTATAAGAAGTGGGACCCGAGAGGGGATCCACTCCCTACTTAATTTGAGGAACAAATTCATCCATTCCAAACACACTAAATATATATTGGAACATGAAATTTTTTTGTTTCTCAAATGATGGTAAACAAAAGGATCAAAGTAAAGAATGTAATAATGTTTCATGAGCATATCCAATTTATGCAATATTACAAAATATTCTCCCATAAGGGGACTTACATGAAAGCAACTACCTCAATATCTAAGTAGAGGGGTATCCAACCATCTCACGTCTATCTCCCATTAAGACTCATCTCCACAAGCTAGGTCCACATATGCATTTCATGTCCTCCATGTCCTACACCTAGGGTTGGAGGCATATCCCAGAAGAGAAGACAAAAATGGAAATTATCAGCATACAAGTCGGTGTGACCATATTAATCATGGATTGAGCAATATAAGGAATAAAGGATACCCAAATGTAACAAGGCTTCCCATAGAAGAGGAAAGTACCTCCCAAGTGGGTATCAAAAGAAAATGAATTGCAATAAGATAATAATCAAGAAGAATATTTGCCATTAACAAAATATAAGAGTTGCGGAAAACAAGAACATATAAAGAATTTAGGGCACAAAACCCATCACAATAATATTCAACCTACATGCATGTGAGATAAACATATCACTAGTGTTATATAAATGAACAATGGAGGCTATGTCTCACAACCTTAAAACCTGATAGAATAAGGTACACAACCAAACCCCCAAATATATAAAGTGTGGGTACAAAATCAAGGTATGGGGCACACAACCTCTATCCCAAAAATATAATATGGGCACACAACCTAAAAACCAAAGTACTTACACTACTTATGGCTACTGAATCACAAAGCATGCATAATGTAGAGGTAAGTAAAAGTCTAGTATTTTATAAAATTAATGTGGTTGACATCACATAAATGGATAATATAAAACATCCACCAAGTAGTGGGAAAAATTAGGATTCCATTTTAAAATAAGGAACAACATGTTTTAAATTTCACAAATATAGTTTTATCAAGAAGCAAAGTATAATTTAAAAGTCCAACATAGATCAACAATTCAAAGTCATTAACATTAGACCCAAATAGGTCATAAAGTCAAGAACGAAAATATTCATCACCAAAATACCTCAAAGAGGCTCAAGAGAGAGAGAGAGTAAGGAAAGTAATTGGTCAATAAGACTCATAGGGGATGCAACATAGCTGAAGATGTTTGTCAACTTGTCAAAGTCCAAATCCTAATCCCAAGTCAGGGTTATTGTTCACCTAACATAAATTTGTATGTACAACTATTAATTAGAATGTGTATTGTAAACCCTAGTTTAATTATCCTAATATGATCGAATTTAGGTTATAATTTATTTGTATAGAGGATCATTTCTAAATCCAATAAGTATTTTTGCATAATTTTTAGATAACCAAATAATTAGTTATGAATAAAAATACAAACCAATTAGGAAATTTGATTAATCCATGTGTGTTAGATTATCCAGTTTATGAACACCCATCTCAGTTGGCCTTATCAAGGTTTTCCAACTGGGATAGACCCATTGCCAACAATGCACAAAGATACAACGCGTAAAAGGAAACAAGAGAACGTGAAAACACCATTTTGCCCATGGCGGGAAAAAGAAAAACAAAAAGGAAAATGAAGGGGTAATGGAGAGAAATCATAGAGGAAACCATTCCCTTCCTACAAACACGCCATGCCTACAAAGCAACAAAGGCAGTCGACCGACAAAATTGGGGAAAACAACAAAAATGCATAATTGCAAGATCCAAGTTTGTCGTAATGAAGAGAAGGCATCGCTGAATCATTCCTTGAATCTAATTGAGTTGGCATGAAGTGAGGGTGAATCCAGGGATGCCAACATTGTGGACATGCCTTGGACATGTAGTGACAAAGCACGAGAACGGGGGCACAATTGATTCTAGGATTGAGTTGCTGAAGGTGCAACAGAAATAGGGATGGGGTCATACACACACACCCCTTAGTATTGGGGTTTATAGAGGCAGGAGTTTCTAGAAGCTCAGAGAAGGAATTGGCAAAAATGCAAATAAAGAAAACTAGGTCTCGAATTATGGCTTGTTAGGTGCAGGATCTGGTCACAAATTCAATGCACAAAAATCAAGAAAAACAATCAAGAATCAGGCAAGATATCTATGATAAACTATTGATATAAAACTTATACATTGTCCATATTTTGATGATGACTTAACCATTCCATTCAATGTATCTAATTTGTCTATTTAATTTTAGGTATTGGGTACATGAAAAGAATGTATTCAAGCAAACCCTAGCTTGACGAAAAACAAGTCAAAATCAATACAAGTGTACTTATGTAGAAAAGGTCTTAAATTAATTAGGATAATTTTGTAAATCACTTGTGTCAATACTATGGCTTGTAAGTAATCTGAGAAGAATATAAAATGCACTTGAATTGAATGTTTAAGCACTTTTATAGCATCTATCAAATTCCATTATAGGTTTCCTTGTCAGCCAAGTTTGTCCTGGAGACAACTCGAGCGACAAGCTGTGTGGAGCTTGATAAATCCTGGTGTCGGTCAAGTTTGTCTTGGTGACAACTCAACTGACACTGTACACTTACAAAACAATCTTAAGCTATTAGCCAAGTTTCATCAAGGACAAACTTGACCAAAAACTAAAAATTGTTCTATCGCATAGTGCTATCAGTCAAATTACCCTTATGGAAACTCGACTGACAACACTATATAGAAAAGTGAAAAAAAGAATTTCCAACCATTAGAGTGTTTCAAAACTTGAAAATATATTAATTGCAACATTGCAAATGGCCAGAATTCAATCCTAAGTGCATCTAATGGCTAGTAGACACCCCCAACTATGAATAGGGGCCCTTGGACTTCATTCCAAGTTTGCCTTCTTTGCTCCTATAGTGGTTTTGTCTACTGAGAGACCCTTTCTCTCTGAAACTTACTACTTATCTACATCAATATGAGAGAGATAGGGTTCTTATGAGAGAGTTGCTCCATTGTACACCTTTTGAAGCTCTCAACTTCCTTTCCCAATCTCCTTTCTCAAAGCAAAGATGGTGAAAGCTTCTCCTTTGTGAAGGTGAAGAAGAAGGATGATGATCCAAGAGAAGAGTAGGTGAATCCTTCAAGGTCAAAGAATTGTTGCAAGAGTAGATCTCCTTGGTGAAGGCTACTAGCTCATTGCAAAATTGGGTAAGTCCTTGTGAAGGTAGAAGACTCTTGCTCTCGGATGGGTAAGTCCTTGTAATGTTATTGGTTCCTTTGATCCTTATAAGGAATGCTAGGTACCCTTGACCTTGGAACATGGTCTTCATATTGTATCTCTTATAATGGAATATAAGAAGTGTGCAATAGTTGCAAATCCTAGAGATTGACCCCTCTAGATAGTGGAGGTACATCTCCTAGTTTGGAGTTTAGAACCACTATACATAGCTTGTATTACTTGTGCTTGTTAAATCTCTCTGATCCTTACTATGTATGCTTAGTTGCACACAAATTCCATATAAGCAACCTTATCTTGTGATATAATTTAAAGGTCTAATGAATTTGATTTAAGTGTTTTAGCTCTATTCACCCCCTTTAGAGCCCATTGATCCAACATAAACCAGTGTAACAACACTGTTCACACGCTCCATTCGTACCTAAGGTAAGAGATGGGTTTTGTGCCGTATTATTGTGATCATGTAGTCTGGATCACACACGCTGAACTAAGAGGTGTAATAGAATTTTTTTTTAGAAAACCTTATTCAAATAGAAAATCGAATAAAGTGAGGATAAATAATAATGTTCTTTTTTTTAATCAAATTGGGGGAGTAAACATTTTCCAAATAATATAAAATTCTACTCATAGACTAATTAAGATGTAGATTTTGAGTTTGGCATTAGTTTTTTTTTACTTTAGGAGAAATCCAATATGTATTTAATATTTTTTTATCATACCATATATTTTCTTTCCTTAATGAATTTGAGGCATCTAGGAACACTCAAAAGATGCGAAACTTGGCCTACAAGAAAACATAAACATGAGGAGTCAGATTTTGACATTAATTTTCCCTTTTGGAAAAGTTTGCTATCTTATTTAATATTTTGGACTTTAAGTCATATTCTCTCTCCTAAACTACACTAGGATAGATAATTTTATCCAATTAATGTTTAAATTCACACTAGAGTAATTATGGTATGTAGAATTCGGATTTGGAATTTATTTCCACTTTTGAAGACATTTATTAATTTATATTATACTTTTGGCTTTTTCTCATATTTTCCTCTAAATAGAAGTAGGATAGTAATTATTGTTCAAATAATGTGAAACTTGTCACCCAAGCTAATTGGGGCCCAAGAAATACTTTTTTAGCATTATATTGGAGTTTTAGAATTTCATTTTGTGAGTTATATCACCATTATGGTTTAGACAATTTATCTACATATATGTGGATGATCTTCAATAGATCCCATTAATTTCACATTATTATTAAAAGAGTTATAGATTATTACTATGCACAAAATTCCACATTTTACTTATTTAACATATCTAATTTATTAATGACACTTTAAGTTGAATGACTGTTCATGAAAATCCCAATTGTTAATGTAACACATGTTTTAATTACATTAGTACTCTTATTTTACTATTATGTGAACTTTAGTTAGCAAAGGAAATATATGTAACATATTTTATGAATGTATTTATATGGTGGCACATAATCAAGCTATTATGTGAATGTGTGATGTTGTTTATAAATGTTATTTCCACATAATATGCTATATGCATTAACATTATTCATTACAGTAAACTTTCATTCTTGTTTGGTCAAATCTAGGGAATCAATCTCACTAGATTTCTAATCATGGAATAGGGTAAGATTCAAGATTTTAGTTTGTTACAATACTCTACCCCTTAAAAGATTTCATCCTCAAAATATAATTATACATGTATTAGTGACATGATTTTACCATGCGTATAACGCAAGTGTACGCGTCAATGTAGTATAGGCCCTTTTGAGGATCGAGTCGAACTCAGGGACACTGAATTATCGGTAGACTACTATTAACTGCTCGCAATCAGCTAGACCAATTAAAAGGTTTTGAGAGTTGTTGAAAATAAAAGAAAAGAAAATAAAATAGAGCAATCGATTAAGGGTTTAGTTTAATCAATTCAAATGGAGATCTTTAGTATTGCGGTTTCACCGTGGGTTTTAATTGTATGAATTTCCACATGGTTAATCAGATTCGCCTCTTAATCTGGGTAGTGGCCTGCAGTCAGAATTGTTCACTGTCGTGATACAATTCACTACCTAAGTCTAGGTCGGTTCCACCGTCGTAGTAACCTATATCCTAAACTAGGTGCATTAGAATCGACCTCGGGGTGTCCACCATTAACCGTACATCACCTTGTTCAAGGGATTTATTAATTAATGTGAATTTCATCTCTTTTCAACCATTAATTCTTCTTTCAAAGCAATTAAAGGCATTAGATTATCATTAGGCTGATTAAGCCTAATAATATAATTGAGAAAACGAAATCATACCACAGATTTAAAAGACAAATTTTGAATTACTATGATAAAATGTCATACAATGCTTCCCCGGGCTACTCCCGGTCTTAAAGATAAAGGGGATTAGCCCCGCATGTTCCTCTCAAAGCAAGACATGATTGAAGAAAGGGGAAACATGGACAAAAACGTGGATAAAGTGATGAAACCCCTGAACGGAGAAGATCCAATCGTTCCTCGGCATAAAGTGCATGATCTACAACCTTTCAATGGTGGAAAATGTCTTCTTCGGCTTTTGGAACGGTCGAGGTGTGCTTCTGGGCTCCGTTCTTCTCTCCACACCTTCTTGGGAAGTGTGCAACAACTACTGACGTGATAGATCACTCCTGGCTGCCATCATTAGGTATTAACACCGAGTTAGGTCGCCAAAATATCACAGCCGTTGGATTTGGGATGATCTGAAGCAAACTCTGTTCTGACGGTGTCGATACCATCGACGCGGGATGATGGTATCGACCCCTCATGATATCAGCAAGCCTTATTTCTTTTCTGTCGTCCCGCCTGATGCTGACTCGATACCATCGACGTGGGTCGATGGTATCGACACCCTTAGGCGTCGGTTTTATCCCTTTTCCGTCACTAAAGCTATAAGCGTCGATAGTATCGACTGACTGATCGCCAACAACCTGATCGTAACTCGCTACCATCGACTGCCTAGTCGATGGTATCGACTCTGCGTGGCTCCTTACGGCTGTCTGCCTGTGACTGTGTTGATACTATCGACGGGTGTCGATGGTATCGACAACTGTATATATGTGTTTTTCTTGAAATTGCAAGACAAAGACAAATCAGCTGTAATGAAACTCATTATTGTAATCGTTTATGATCAAAATGATAAAATATGGGAGATTTGATACTAAAAAGGATTATAGACTAGCATAAGTGAATTATGCAATATTAACCACCAAAGTGACCAATAAACCCATAAAACGCAAGTAAAACAAGTCTATAAATGCGACTCAAAATCATCGCATCAAACTCCCCTAAGCTTGAACGTTGCTCGTACTCGAGCAACAAAACTCAAGAATAGAATTGCGAGGGTCAACTAAAGAACAGATTAGCACAATAGACTTCATCGTATGATCCCCACCAAACATTCACAATCCGGCCCTTACTAACCACAGAATGATAATTACCCTCAAGGCGACAATAATCATCCATAAAAGATATCTACCTCAAAATTGATGAACACTATCACATAAGGCAGTTAACATAATAAAATCCTCTGGTCCAGACTCGGTGCATCTTGTGATCTTCTATCTACGTTGCTCATCCTAACTACCATCTAGATGGAAGTAGCTCTCCTGATATTAATGAGTGAGGAGAATATCACTGTGGCCTACCAATTCAAGCAACGGGTAGATGAAATAGGTGGTTGTGGAAGAAATGGAAGCATAATACAGTTTTAACATGCACAAATAACAAAAATGACCTAAATGATGCATATGCAAATGAAAATTCCCTAATGCCTACCTTTGGGTGGAATGATGCATGCACTATCATTCCGTCTCCAGGTGAGATGGAATATCTAATAAAACTACACCATGTGCTTATTCTTCTTAGTATGCAAGTGAGAACATGTTCCTTTCTCCCTCTCATTCTTACTTACTTCTCAATATTTTTTTTCTTTCTTTTATTTTTCAAAATTTTCAACTTTTTTTAAGCCCTTATTTTTATAGATGACAATGAATTATTTGTCGGGCTCACCTATTGCTACATAACTTATACATTTGAAGCATTCAGAAGGTATGGAACAAGTTCGTCGCCTTTAATGTTTCAGAAGACATAAGATGCATGATGTACTATATGCACAAAAATGTCAATGCAGCTGCAAAATGACAGTTATGCGGCTAAATGACACACACCTAAGGATAATGTGCATGTATAACTACGCTATTTTGTTTTTTATTTTTTATTTTCATGCAAAAATATGTAAGAATAGTTGTAATGCAAGACCTATCTACATGGGATGCAATCAAAGAGATGAAAACTATAATGTGCTTCCAGTTCTTATGGTGGAGTATGAAAACAATGGGGTGGATAGATCACAAGATTAATTGACTGAACCCTTAGAAAATATTATGTGTCCCTCCTTACTGACCTGTGTAATAATTAAGAAGTTTCTCTCTCTTATTTCAAATTAAGGTCTCATTATCATTTGGTCAGTTTAGGCTCAAAGAACCAATTCTGTCCACTCTTCGAGAATCATAGGAATGTGCAATTGTGTTTTCCTATTTCAAAGTTGACCAACCCAATTATTTTCTTAAGTCATGTGCCCAAGGTTGAACAACACAAGCATGGAAAAGCACAATTTTTTTTTTCAAATTTACCCCTGATTCCCATGTACAAACACAGAGACGACACATGACATTAGACATCCACAATTATACTAGATAGAGTGTGGATCCTACAGAAAACGAAGAACCAAGAAAAATCAATGATAAAAACTAAAAAAAATAAAGGATAGAAACTGTTCCAATCCCCCCTAAGCTTGAATTTGACTATGGCCTCATAGTAAAAAACAACCTTAAAAGGTGGAACAGTGATATCGATCATTCTGCAATTGGGGGAGGGTATTGCGGGGCTGTGGGGTCCCAAGATGGGTACTTCCCCGGGAAGCTCGGATCATACTGGGGCATCGGCGGAGGTTGAGGATACCCCCCGAAATAATTTCAGCTCCAGTAGTTGACGTAGAAAGGCTGTTGTTGCATCTCCATCCTATGCAACCTGTCATGGATATTCTGTTGGTTGGCGAAGAGGAGACACTCATTCTCGTAAATAGCCTGCTGGTTCTTGAAAAGCTGGTTCGTGGTATCCTGAATACCGGCGAATGAAGCTATATGCTGTTGCTGGGTCGGATGAATCTCCTACAGCATCGAGTACATTCCTTGCATCGAATAGACATCCTCTCCTTGATGATAGGGCTGAGGTGGCAGAGGCTGTGAAGAAGATGATGCACCCGGATGCATGCAGGGACGCTTCTGGGGTGCTACTCGTGCCCGAAGAGGAGTGAAAGCCTCCTCTTCCTCTTCACGCTCTTCGCTGTCATCATTATTGTCATCATCACCACCGTCTTCATCAAAGTTACCGATGGCGATGATAGGCCACCAGAAATGCTGAGCTCCCTCGATGTTGAAGATGGGGTCGAGAAGCGCACATTCTTGATATGCGTGATTGACATGGCAATGTGCATAAGCCAAGCCATCACAGAGCAGGAGGAGGTTGGAGAGGTGCATATGATGGAGGTTGACCTTGCTCATGTTGGAAAGCAGAGTAAGTTGGGAAAAATCCAACCCAAGGTAGAGGGCCAACAGTGTGATAAGCCCCCAAAGTGGATATGTGCTTTTCGTGTACTCCTTTTCACGGCCAACACACGCGTCAAAAAGAACGTGCCCCAGTTGTACTCCTCGCGCTTCAGCAATTTATATAGAAAGAATAAACCAATCTCTTGGAATTTACTAAGAGAAAGATCGCCGTGACCAAAAAGCGTCATACAAAGCATGCGGTGTAGAATCCGCACAAAGGGATGCTTGAAGTCGCCTACGACAACATTGCGGTAGCTCACAAACTTGCCGGGAGGCGCAGTCACCAGCTTAGCGAAGATGTCGTCGTAATCAGTCCGGTTGTCCGGCCTCCGGTGCTGGTAATCGTCATGATACTAGTTATACACAGAATTGAACTGGTCATGAGTGAGGGTGTAATTGTTGTTGTAGAGTCTGAAGGACACACACCCTCGCTTCCACTCTTTGTCGGTGGCGATCAAGTCATTGGGCACAACATTGATATCCAATGACACCATGAACTCTGCCACGAGCTCCTTGTATGTAGGCCACTCACTGAAGAACGGTTGGCCGTCAGCATGGCACTCCATCTCTTCGGGCCTCCTGATCGTATGCTTTTCCTGCCCCTTCAGGACGTAGCCAAGATTGGGCTCGAACCCAAGGTAACGAACCATGTCCCGATCAACATATCGGGTTGGCTCGATCTTCCTCTTCATCAACTCCTCGTACACCTTTCAGACCTCCGCGGAAGGATGAACAATCCTCAGACGAGGAATGGATCCCAGTGGCGGAGGAATGAAGGTTGGGATCTCCATCAGAATCGCCCGTGAAGAAAATGCTCCGTCTGTCCGCACCATTGTTGCAGAGAAAAGAAAAGGATAGGAGATGGAGCTCGGTGAAGGTCGGAGAAGATAATATCTGCTTGGTGTAGGGCTCGGTGAAGAGATCACGATCTTTGGATGCTCGTAACAGGCCTCCAGACGCACAACAATGCTTAATGCACAAGTAGAGGGAAGAAGCTCTGAAGGTGTGAAGAGAATTGACAATCGATCCATCCTTTTATAACCTTTTCCGTCGCTACTGTGGACCCATCGATACCATCGACGGGGTGTTGATACCACAATCCAAGTTTCACAAGTATCGACGGCTGTCGATAGCCTGATGTGGGGGCCCGGATCGATGACACGTCGATACCATCGACGGGTGTTGATGGTATCGACCCATACCATGGATTGACTTCCTTGATGTAGCGATCCCCGTTGATTTCCTCTCACGGATCGGTGACATGTCGCGTCGATACCATCGACGCGGGTCGGTGGTATCGACACTGTGTAGGTCAAACATCCTCGCGAGGCCCAACCACCACTTTCTTACTATTTCCGAGTCGATACCATCGACAGGCCCGTCGATGGTATCGACTTCACTGAGACAAATTCGTCTGTAAATCTTTAGGGATCTCGCAAGTAGGTCGATACCTCGATTTGGCGATTTCTTCAGCATCACTGATAGTAGGTCGATACCATCGATAAGGCCATCGATGGTATCGACTCAGAATGTGTTTTGCAGTCACCTAACTGTACCCATGTCGATACTATCGACACAATGGTCGATGGTATCGACTCTGCCTCAGACCTGCACACTGAAAAAATGATCATGGTATCATTTTTACACTAAAAACAAAATTAAACCAAACTAACTTGTAAATGTGAATGAAAATAGACGAAACTACCAGTGGTTGGGTTGCCTCCCAAAAAGTTCCCTTATTTAATGTCTTAGGCTAGACAAAACCAAGCTTATCAGCCTGGAGCTTCAGAGAGAGTTCCTAGGGGATCACTTGTCAGTTTAAACTCAACTCTATCCTGGCCAATCCCTAATGTGAAGGTACCTCTCCCGATAGCAGTGATAACATCAACCGTTGCTTGAAACGGCCTACCCAATAGCATCTCACAACCCTTTAGCTACGGCATGTCCATGACGATGAAATCCACCGAAAAGATAAACCTCTCGACTTTGACAAGTACATCCTTATACACTCCGTATGGCTTCACAAAAGACCCATCCGCCAATTCAATAGTCATAGCAGATTTCTTTAGTTTCTTCAACCCAAGCTTTTAGAACATGGACAACAACATAAGATTTATGCTAGCACCAGAATTGCACTATGCATATGAGAAGTTATGGCCGCCTATGGAACATGGGATGTAGAAACCTCCTGGATCCTTCCTTTTCTATGGTAAAATCCCATGGATAATTGAGCTCACCATCTCATTCACCCGACAAACATCTGTGTCTTTTATTCACCTTTTCTTGGTGATGATATCCTTTATAAATTTCCCGTATGCGGGAATCTGTTCTATCATCTCCACTAATGGAATATTAATATGGAGCTTCCTAAACATCTCCAAGAACTTCCTATAATGTCTATGTTCTTTCTTCGGCCTCAGACTATCCAGACAAGACATAACTGCCTCCTTTAGACGCTTGTGAGGTGGCACATATGGGCTTCTCGGGGTCTCCTCCCCCAAGCTTGCTTCAATGTCACCCTCTGGCGTAGGCTTTGGCACATCATTTACAACTGGTGTAACTTGTGGCTGCTCATCTTTCTCAGTGGTTGTAGCTTCACTATGAAGTATGGATTTCACCTGCTCTTTTTGCCTAGGTGTGGGAACGACCGTGATGGGTTCTTGGCAGGATTTTCTGAATGGGAAATATCCGCCAGGTAGTCCATATAAACTATGGGGATATGGTACTCTCGGTGTAGCCTCCGTGTCAAAAATCATTTTGCCTTCTTCATGGACCTCCACCACCAGGGGATCTACCTCATTAATCACAGATATATACTTCACTTGATGATGTGCTTGAACAAGCTCTGCATTACCAGCTGGTCTTTGTTGATTTGCATGCTTCATGGCTGCCACTTCATTGGCGATTTGAGTCACCATCATTTCTAGTGTCCTCATCTGCGCTCCATGACTTTGCAATGTCTGCCCAAATTTGGTCAAAATCTCACCTTGGGACTACAACTGCTTACTGAACATACTCATCATCTCTTGATTTTGTTGCACCACTTGACTAAGCAACTCAGTGCTCTTATCCTCTACCTTTGATTGTGTCTTTGCATCTAGATCTTGTAGGAAGTTGTTTGGATCCTTCCATGAGAATTTTCTATCCTTTCTCCATGCATACTCATTGTTCCTATAGCCCTGTTGTTGCATAAATTTGACTTGGGCTTCCTCCTCAGATTCTTCCTCTTTCTCCATAAGCTTCTTAGCTATGAGATCTAATTTATCATTCAGCTCCTTGATGGCCCTGGACTCACCTGCAACTTTAACTTGTTCTGGTGCGTCTCTGTCGCCCCATGATTGCTTTTTGGCCATGTTCTTCAAAATCTCCCAACACCTAGTGCTTGTGTTGTTTAAGAAGAACCCCGAACCTGCTGAATCCAGGTTGCTTCTATCATGCTCAGAAAGAGAAAAATAGAAAACCTTGATCTATTTCTCCTTGTCTAGCCCATGATGTGGACATTTCCTCAGCATTATCTGAAAGCGCTCCCAAGTCTCAGAATATGTTTCACCGACTTTCTGACTGAAGTTATGAATTTTTCTTATTAGATCATTTGTCTTCTCGGGCGGAAAGAATCTTTCAAAGAAAACTTCAACCATGTGGTTCCAAGATTCCACATACTCGTCGTCTAAGTTATGAAGCCATTCCCGAGCATTTCCCGCAAGAGAACTGGGAAATAATTTCAAATAGAGCATCTCTTGTGGGAACCTGTCTATTTTAATCATGTCACAATACTCAACAAACTGGCTTATGTGAGTCATTGGATCTTCATTTTTAAGCCCGTGAAATGCATTTGATTTGACCATATTTATTAGTGCCAGATCAATCTTATACATTGGAATGTTGACCGCCTACTTCTTTATTGGCCCCTTTGATGCTGATGAGGAAGAAGCATTTATCTTCTCCCATATTGTCTGTTCTTCTTCCATCACTTCTGGTTCAGAATCCGAATCTATATCTTTAAGTTGGGTTTGAACGTTGTTCTCCTCATCGTCTGGTTCCAACGGGGGAACCTTTGGTGATGGTTGTGTGTAGTCTCTGCTACACGTCCTCACCATGCACTAGTACCAGCAAAATAATAATTTAGATTCAGTACCGTGCTATATGATTTCTTAATATGAAAGATAAACTATGCATTTCAAAAATGATAATAAAATAATAAAATAAAAATGTGGCCTAGAGTGGCCGTTTGCAGCACTCGTAGTGCCGACAATTTTCCGTGTCCCTGACAACGATGCCAAAAACTTGACACGATTTTACCGTGCGTATAACGCAAGTGTACACGTCAATGTAGTATAGGCCCTTATGAGGCCCGAGTCGAACTCAGGGACACTGAATTATTGGTAGACTACTATTAACTGCTCGCAATCAGCTAGACCGGTTAAAAAGGTTTAGAGAGTTGTTGAAAATAAAAGAAAATAAAATAAAATAGAGAAATCGATTAAGGGTTTAGTTTAATCAATTTAAATGGAGATCTTTAGGATTGTAGTTTCACCACGGGTTTTCATTGTATGAATTTCCACATGGTTAATCAGATTCACCTCTTAATCCGGGTAGTGGCCTGTAGTCAGAATTATTCACTGTCATGATACAATTCACTACCTATGTCTAGGTCGGTTTCACCGTTGTAGTAACATATATCCTAAACTAGGTGCATTAGAATCGACCTCTGGGTGCCCACCATTAACCGTACATCACCTTGTTCAAGGGATTTATTAATTAATGTGAATTTCATCTCTTTTCAACTGTTAATTCTTCTTTCAAAGAAATTAAAGGCATTAGATTATCATTAGGGTGATCAAGACTAATAATATAATTGAGAAAACGAAATCATACCACAGATTTAAAAGACAAATTATGAATTACTATGATAAAATGTCATGCAATGCTTCTCCGGGCTACTCCCGGTCCTAAAGATAAAGGGGATTAGCCCCGCATGTTCCTCTCAGAGCAAGACATGATTGAAGAAAGGGGAAACATGGATAAAAACGTGGATAAAGTGATGAAACCCCTGAACGGAGAAGATCCAATTGTTCCTCGGTGTAAAGTGCGTGATCTACAACCTTTCGGTGGTGGAAAACGTCTTCTTTAGCTTCCGGAATGGTCGAGGCGTGTTTCTGGGCTCTGTTTTTCTCTCCACACCTTCTTGGGATGTGTGCAATATCTAATGATGTGATAGATCACTACTGGACACCGTCATTAGGTATTAACACCGAGTTAGGTCACCAAAATATCACAAGCATTGGATTTGGGCTGATCTGAAGCAAACTCTGATCTGACGGTGTCGATACCATCGACGTGGGTCGATGGTATCGACCCCTCTTGATATCGGAAAGCCTTCTTTCTTTTATGTCATCTCGCCTGATGCTGACTCGATACCATCAACGCGGGTCGATGGTATCGACACCCTTAGGTGTCGGTTTTATCCCTTTTCCATCACTGAAGCTATAAGCGTCGATAGTATCGACTTTGGTGTCGATAGTATCGACTGACTGATCTCCAGTAAACTGATGGTAACTCGCTACCATCGACTTCCCAGTCGATGGTATCGACTTTGCGTGGCTCCTTGCGGTTGTCTGCTTGTGACTGTGTCGATACTATCAACGGGTGTTGATGGTATCGACAACTGTATATATGTGTTTTTCCTGAAATTGCAAGACAAAGCCAAATCAGTTGTAATAAAACTCATTATTATAATCTTTTATGATCAAAATGATAAAATACATGAGATTTGATACTGAAAAGGATTATACACTAGAGTAAGTGAATTATGCAATATTAACCACCAAAGTGACCAATAAACCCATAAACACAAGTAAAACAAGTCTATAAATGCGACTTAAAATCATCGCATCAATTAGAAACAACCTATACTTCACCATTGAAAAGGTTTAACCTATTAATCCAAACTAAACCACTATTAGGGTTACATATACATCTTTTAGACGTGAGTACATTGGACATTTATGTTAATCATAAATCATACATCCAACTAATAGGTAATGCCAACCTAGGGTTGAGTTTCAGGTCCTTATGTTACTAACCTAACAACCCTAAGGTTCACACTAGCCTCCAAAAAGTCATAGGGTACAATGGGTAGGTGGGATAATCCTTTATCATAAGACATATCTTCCTAGTCATTACTTCATCAACAAAACTAGGGTAGGGTTTCCCTGTTAATAATTTGTACATATATTCCCTGTGACTTGGTTCAAGAAAACATGGATGAATCCATAAATTTTTCCTTTTACATATGATACTATAATGATTTTTTTTATGTGAAGAAACTATGCGATGTTAAACAAACATGCCAACCAAATATCAATATGAAATCCAAGTCACAAATTCCATGTTAAGATCTCCTTATCCTACTACTATAGCATTCTCATTCCAAATTCCACCCTAAAGTCAGATGTTAACATCCAAAGAAACATGTCACCTTTAATATATATGGTAGGGTAGGAGTACCTAAGTCCTCATCATATTAGGATTTACTAATCATGATTCTTATATCTACCTCATATGATTCTAAATTGACCTTTCATCATCTCATGAAAATTATAGGTCAATTCTAGGGTAAACATTTCACTTAGAGAGTAACTATGTAAGGTAAGGGCTCTAATTACGGAGGAAAAAGTGAAATAGTCAGAGTTGACTGCCATGGCTCTGATACCATCTAGAAAGAAGTGGGACCTAAGAGGGGATCCACTCCCTACTTAATTTGAGGAACAAACTCATCCATTCAAAACACACAAAAAATGTATGTTAGAATAGGTGTAAATTGTCATTCTCAAATGATGGTAAATAAAATTTACCATCATTTTATTTTTTATTTATCGAGGGGCGATCCCGAGGCAATTGTAGGCGTCGGCATTGTCGCGACCTAATCATCGGTGCGGCACTCCACCCCAGTGGTCTACATAGCCTGTGACGCGGTGGAGATGAGCGACGCCCGTCCTGGGTGCGGGAGCCAAGGGTTTCGGGGAAGTAGCAGAGCCCGAGAGGCGGTCGCTGACAGGAGAGCCGAGTTGGCGGCGCAAGCCGTGCAAGTGGACGACATCCTTCCTGACGTCAGGGTGCTGGTTCAATCCGAGTCGAGGCCATCAGCGGCGATCAACATGGTGGAGCGTGGAGAAGGATCGGCGTCTCGTGGAGAGGTGCAGGACCATTTGCTGGGGGATGGGAGCACGCCAAGACATATGAACACGACTCCACAAGTATCGGTGAGAGAGAAGATGGAGAATCACATGGCTTACAACCATAGGTTGGCGTCGATTGTCCGTGTCCCACGTGTGGAAGAGGAGCGACACTACTACGGAAGGGGCAGCAATGCTATGGCAAATGATGGTAAATAAAAGGGCTAAGCTCCAAATCAGATCTTGAATATTCTAAGATGAAACATTCATGGGGCATTAATCGAGGGGTGATCCCGAGGCGATCGTAGGCGTCGGCGTCGTCGCGACCTAATCACCGGTGCGGCACTCCGCCCCCGGTGGTCTACATAGCCTGTGACGCGGTGGAGATGAGCGACGCCCGTCCTGGGTGTGGGAGCCAAGAGTTTCGGGGAAGTAGCAGAGCCCGGGAGGCGGTCGCTGACAGGAGAGCCGAGTTGGCGGCGCAAGCCGTGCAAGTGGACGACATCCTTCCTGACGTCAGGGTGCTGGTTCAATCCGAGTCGAGGCCATCAGCGACGATCAACATGGTGGAGCGTGGAGAAGGATCGGCGTCTCGTGGAGAGGCGCAGGACCATTTGCTAGGGGATGGGAGCACGCCAAGACATATGAACACGACTCCACAAGTATCGGTGAGAGAGCAGATGGAGAATCACACGGCTCACAACCATAGGTTGGCGTCGATTGTCTGTGTCCCACGTGTGGAAGAGGAGCGACACTACTACGGAAGGGGCAACAATGCTATGGACAGTAGAAGCATGACGATAAACCCTAATCAGAGGGTTGAAGAAGATCGACCGAGCATGAGGAAGGATTTCAATACTGATAGATGCACACAGATGATTGGCGTCCCTTGGGACACGTGCTACAGATGCTTGGAGAAAGGACACTGGCAGTCACAATGCAATCGGGAGAAAGTGTGCTACAAGTGTCGCAGGCCGGGTCACCTTGCTCGAAGATGTACTGTTGATTTAAGCATCCGTCATCCTTCCCCCCCAGATATCATGTCGAGGACTGTGTTCCCACCCTTGCACGTAGGTATCCCGACTCGTGGTGCACCTCAACATGTTCCGAAGAGAACAACCGTTGATTTAGGGCCAGATGATGAGGAACGTAAGAGAAAGGCTCAAGCTTTGTGCAAGGCGGTGGAGATACACTGGCCACCCCAGGTGTCTTGGACGGAGCTATCTCCTTTCCTGAAGAATGTGTGGAAGCATGCCACAGATCTTTACAGATTCTCTAAGCGCAAAGCAGTCGTCTTTTTCGGTAGTGTGAAGGAAGCACAGGCTGCAGCCAGTTCCAAGATGATCGGGGTTCAAAGGGTTTGATATTAGCTTGCATGGCATGGAGGAAGGTGAGAAATGTGCTAGAAAGGAGGCGATCTGGTTCTGGATTGAAGACTTACCTATTGTATGTCGGGATGACAAGGCGATAGATGACATTGTGAATAGCTTTGGGAGATTGGTAGTGGCCTCTGGATGGATGAGAGGACCCGATGACATTGCTGGTATACTGGTGTTAGTTGAAGCTTTCAATGAAGATGTACCTCAATATGTTACTTTGACATATGGGAACAGAAGGTCTAGCGTGCACTTGCAGATGGTAGCTCGGGGGGAACCTGGTTCAAATCTTTTCTCACTGACGGAGGTTGGTCGTGACTTTGACATCCCGCTGCATGCGTTGGCTATTAATCGGAATGGAGGCGTAGCGGGATATGCTAGTGATGATGGATAGATGATGATAGTGCATGATGGGGGAGATGGTGAGATTGAACAACATGAGAAGGAACAGCAGATACCGCCACAATCTAACCATGTGGTGAGGAAGTTGAGTGTACAACACAACAGGTAGCTCCACGTAGGATTGTGTTTGATTAAGATGGTGCAAGGAAGATGCTGCATGATAGAAGCCTGTGTGACTACATACACATAGGCAATGAGGAAGATGGTAGATATCGTGAAGATTTCAGCCGTGAGGAGCGTATGGGTCAGCTTGGACGTATGGGTACTTCACACAGAGCTATTCATAGAAGAAGATTATCTGAAGGTGAGATTCCGTTTGCTTATGATGCTCGGGAGGACAGAGATAGGAATTTTTGAAGGAGGAAGTGTTATTGTCGATTGGTTTAGTCCATGGACTCAAACTACCTTTTCTAGAATATTAGGGGAGCGGCGAATAATAAGACGAGAAGGGTCTTGGGTAGGTTATGCAGGAGGCATAAGCCCAGGATTGTGTGTATTTTTGAGCCTTTTTTACATGCTCGGGTGGCGGAAGAACTTCTGGACATTGTTAAATTGGATTGGGCGACTGATAATTCAGCTGAAGGGGGTAAAATTTGGTGCTATGCGGATAGCACTCTCAAGCCGGAGGTTGTGAAATGTCATAGGCAGCATGTGACGATGAGATATACTGATGAGAGGGGCAATATATTTTTTGTTACTGCGGTCTACACAAAGTTGCAACTACATTTATAGGCGGTCTCTTTGGGAAGACGTTCTTGAGATGTCGGGTGCCATTGGCGATAGTAGTTGGCTTCTAGCAGGTGATTTTAATATCATTAGAAGTGATCAGGAGAAGAGAGGGGCAATAACAGGAGCTTTCAAGAAATTGTTGACTTCAACGCTTTTATCCAGAGCGGTTACTTTAAGGAGACGCAGTTTGAGGGTAGCAGATTCACGTGGGTCAATAAGCAGTACAATACGCCTACTATTTGGGAAAGACTTGATAGAATTTTGCTGAATGATACTTGGGTAGCTCTGTGACCGGATTCCAGTACGAGTCATCTTACTCGCTATAGAGTGTCGGATCATTGCCCGATTTTGTACAAGTCTGGGAATTTGGCTATTGTCATAAAGAAGAGTTTTTTTGCTTTCATGCAGACGTGGCTGCAGCATGAGGAGTGTCTGAAGATCATTGCTGATACTTGGGATGATTCCAGAGAGGGGCACCCGTCAAATGTTTTCTACTATAAGCTTAGAAAGATGCGAGAGGTTTTAAAGTCTTGGAGCAGGAAGACCTTTGGGGACGTAATCCAAAAGATCCTAGATCTAGAGGATGTGGTCCACGTTACCCAAACTGCCTTTGATGAATACCCTTGCATGGACAATGAGACAGCCTTGAGGATTGCGGAGTTTGAGCTTCAAGAGGTTTTAGATATGCAGGAGAATGTATGGAAAGAAAAGTCTCGGATCCAATGGTTGAACGACGGTGAGCGCAATTCAAAGTTCTACCATGCTGTTGTGAAGTCCCATAGAAAGAATAAGAGAGTTAGATGCATCACTCTACCTTCGGGGGACAGGGTGACTGACCCGCAGGAGATTGCGTCGTGTGCTGCTGAGTTCTATCGGAATGCTTACAATGAGATGGTACCTCATTATGATGATGTTTTGGAGGAGTTCTTAGCTAGTATACCGGAGGCTGTGTCTATGGATGATAATATGTCTCTTACTGCTGTTCCTAGTGCGACCGAGGTGTTTGATACTATGAGCCAAATGGACAAGTTTTCTGCTCTTGGTCCTGATGGTTTTACTATTCCGTTTTACATGGCTGCTTGGGAGTATATAAAAGATGATTTTATGAGGCTCGCTGAAGCGTTTTTCCTTAGACAGAATTGTCACCATAGCTTGTTCTGTTGCCGTATTGTGCTTATTCCTAAGAAGGACGATCCAACACTCCTGGAGAAGGATTTCCGCCCGATTTCTGTAGGGAATGTGGCACTGAGGATTCTTGCATGTGTTATTAGTAACAAGATGGTTTATTTGATGCCGACTTTGATTTCTGAGGAGCAGGCGGCGTTCATTAGAGGGAGGGAGATCACTCACCATGTCCGGTTGGTGAAGGAGCTGATGCATGACATATACTATGGGGGTGAGAGGCCGAACATCATGATAAAGCTTGATATGTCTAAGGCTTGTGATCGGATTAAGTGGGATGTCCTGGAGCGGATCATGGCGAGGTTCGGGTTTGTCAAGGAGTTCATCGAGTTATGTATTAGTTTCTTCTCTAACTCTTGGGCGATGGTTACGATTGGGGAAGAGTCCTCGGGTTTTTTCCCTTTGCTTAGGGGGCTGAAACAAGGTAATGCCATCTCTCCCTTTCTTTTCATTTTGTTTGAAGAAATCCTATGCAGAAGGATTGCGCTTATGGGGGACTTGAGGAGATTGGCAAGATTTCGTACTAGGGGAAATGGGATTCCTCCTCTCTTTCTGAGTTATGCTGATGATATTATGGTATGTGTGAATGCTACTCCTAACACGATGGATGAGATTCAGGTGCTTCTTTCTATGTATGAGAGTGCGTCGGCCCAGAGGATTAACAGGTTGAAATCTTCTTGTGTTGTTGGCAGCAAAGACCTGGTTACTAAGATGGATATAGGCGCAACTATTCAGATGGATAATGTGGTTGATCATTTTGTTTACTTGGGAGTGACGATTAGAGCTGGAAGGAATTTGATTTCTGACTTTGATTATCTTATTCAGAAGGTTTCTCATAAGATTGCTTCGTGGAAGTCCAGGCTATTATCTTTTGCAGGCAGGAAGCTTTTGATTGCACATGTGTTATCTTCTACTATGGTGTATGCAGCGACTGCTATTGGTATTCCATATGGTATTGCTTCTCGTCTTGATGCCATGTTCTCTAAATTCCTTTGGGCGGATCGTGCTAACGTCCACAGGAAGGCTTGGGTCAGCTGGGATAGAGTGGCAGTTTCTATGAAACAAGGTGGTCTTGGGTTGTCTAATACTCGCAGCATTAACAACGCTTTTGTGGCCAAGGCGTGTTGGGAGATGATTGTTGGAGATACTTTATGGGCCAAGTTCTGCAGCGCCAAGTATGCGAATAGAGCGGTTGGTCGTTCAGCTTTATATCCCCATCATCTGAAGTATAGTTCAAATGCGTCTCCCTATTGGAAGAAAGTTTGGAATATGTTCCCGAGCATCTATCCTCACTGCCGTTAGATTGTTGGGAGGGGTAATTTTCCGTTTTGGGACTTCTTGTGGTGTGATGAGAGGTTGTTTGATCACGCACGGTTTAACAGTGATCGCAACCAACCTTTTTTGGTGCATGATTTTTGGATCCATGGTAGTGGATGGGATTGGCCATCTTTACAGCAGGTCCTCGACGAGCATGGGGTGGAGCTTATTAGGAAGGCTGGTCAGCAGGTATCAGACACAGATGATTATCCCATTTGGATACCGGATTTGAGAGGACAGTTCTCCGTTCGCTCTGTCAAGACGATCTTGGGGAGTATGAGTTATGATGGACCGCATGGACTTCACAAGATTTGGCACGTCAATTCACCTAAGGCGTGTGCTTTCATTTGGAAGATGATGAAGAATGCTATCCCAACTGATGAGAACGTTGCCAGTTGTTGTATTGCTTTAGCGTCCCGGTGTGATTGTTGTGATGAGCCGTGTATGGAAGATGTTGACCATCTTATATTCCATAGTCAGATTGCCACATCTTTCTGGACCAGGTTCACTGAGATTACCGATTATCCTACTCCCACGGATCGGATGTCTTTGATTGATATTTGCTCTTTTGGTAGTTCTGACGATTTGCAGCTATGGCTTGTGGCGTGCATGGCCACCATTATTCCTTACTGTATTTGGCAGATGAGGTGTGCGGCTAGATATGATGATAGGAAGATTCTCTGGAACAGGGAGGTGGATTGGCTGATATATCAGATGAACGCCTTGATGAAGCAGAAAAGATTCACCCGCATAGCTGATCCTTCTTTTCATAACAGGCTTAAGGCCTATGGGGTGGAGGATCCTATGTACATGCTGAAGGAGATTAGTTTGGTGAGGTGGATGAATCCTGACATTTATAATCTGAAGTTGAACATTGCGGTTGGGCAGAACCGTGATTTCTATGGACGTAATAGATGGTGGATGGCTGGGATTGTTAGGAACCATCATGCTGTTGTATGTCAGATTACTAGAGCTTGGTTGACGGCTGATTGTTACCAGATGGCGCTTGTACAAGCGTGCGCAGTTGGTGTTAAGTTTGCGGAAGACCAGTTTTTACACATCTCTAGTGTGGAGATTGATGATCGTTCAGTCTATGGTATGTTGTGGGGAGTTGATGTTGCCCCTTGGAAGATCGTCAATTTGATCAAAGAGGTGAAGGAGATCATTGCGGAGAGGGACATTGCTGGATCGTTAGTGCATAAAGTTATCAATTCGATCCCGAAGGAGATAGGGAGATGGGGTATGCATTTGACTGAACCGCTTGTTGTTTCTGATATAAGGGATGTTCCTGGTAGGATTAGGGGCATGGTGTTTCTTGAGAAACACAAGACGCCTTATATTGTGTTGCAGAGAGAGAGGTAAGAGGGGATGTGGGCTGATTGTGCGGCCTTGTATCTTTTGTGGTATGTGTTGGTGTGATTTGTGGGGTTTTACCTGCTGTTCAGCAGGTGCTGTATGTTTGCTTTTTGATTGCGCCCACACGAGGGGAGTGGGGTGAATAGATGGTCCCCTGGCTTAATTAAAAAAAATGATGGTAAATAAAAGTACCAAAGTAAAGCGGCGGAATAATATTTCATGACTATATTTAATTTATGAAATATTGCAAAATACTCTCCCATTAGGGGGCTTACATGTAAGCAACTACCTTAGGATCTAAGTTGAGGGAAATCCAACCATCTCAAGTCTATCTCTCATTAAGAGTCATCTTTATAAGCTAGGTTCACATATGCATGTCATGTACTCCATGTCCTACACCTAAGGTTGGAGGCATACCCCCATAAGAGAAGACAAAAATGGGAATTATCAACATAAAAATCGATATGAGCATATTAATCGGGGATTGAGAAACATAAGGAATAAAGGACACCCAAATGTAACAAGGTTTCCCATAGAATAGGAAAGTACCACCCAAGTGGGTATTAAAAGAAAATGAATTGTAATCAAGAAGAATACTTTCCATTCATAAAATATAAGAGTTGTGCCAAAAAAGCACACATAATGAATTTAGGGCACAAAACCCATCACAATAACATTCATCTTGCATGCATGTGAGATAAACATAGCACTAGTGTAATACAAATGAACAATGGTGGCTATGACTTACAACCTTAAAACTTGATAGAGTAAGGCACACAATCAAACCCCCAAATATATCAAGTGTGGGAAAAAACTAGGATAGAGTAAGGCATACAACATGGACACACAACCCAAAAACCAAAGTACTTACACTACTTAGGGTTACCGAATGACAAAGCATGCATAATGTAGAGGCAAGTAAAAGTTCAGTCTTTTGTAGAATTCATGAGGTTTCCATCACATAAATGAACAATATAAAACATCCACCACAAAAGTGGGCAAGATTAGGGTTCCATCTCACAATAAGGAACAACATGGTTTAAATTTCACCAATATAGTTTCATTAAGAAGCAAAGTATAATTTAAAATTCCAATATAAATCACGAGTTCAAAGTCATTAAGATTAGACCCAAATAGGTCATAAAGTTAAGAAAGAAAATATCCACCACAAAAAAACCTCAAAGAGGCTCAAGAGAGAGAGAGTAGAGAAAGTAATTGATCAATATGACTCATAGGGATGCAACATACCTCAAGATGTTTGTCAACTTGTCAAAGTCCAATCCTAATCCCAAGTCAAGGTTCTTGTTCACCTAACAGAGATTTGTATGTACAACCATTAATTAGATTGTGTATTATAAAACCTAGATTAACTATTCCTATTATGATCAAATTTAGGTTATGAAATATTTTTATTTGGATAGAGGACAATTTTTTGAATCCAACAAGTATTTTGTGTAATCTTTGGATAGCTAGATATTAGTTATGGATTATGGAATTATCAACCAATCAGGAATTTCAATCAAGCCACATGTGTTACATTATCTAGTTTATGAATGCCCATCTGATTTGGCCCTATAAGGGTTCACCAACTACATGAGACCCATTGCCAAAAAGGCACAAAGATACAATGCATAAAAGGAAACAAGAGAGTGTGAAAATAACATTTTGACCCTGGCAGAAAAAAGTGAAACAGAACAAGGGAGAGAAATCACATAGGGTAACCCGCGCCATGGCTGCAAAGCAACAAAGAAATGCAAATGAGAGAATAAGGGAAAACAATGAAAACACATAATTGTGAGATCCATGTTTTCCAAAACAAAGAGGAGGCATTGCAGAATCATACCTTGAACCTAATTAAGTTGGCATGAAGCGAGGGCATAGCCACATATGTCGACATTATAGACATGTCCTTGGACTTGAAGTGACAAATCATGGGAATATGGGTGCGATTGATTCTTGGGTTGAGTTGCTGAGGGTGCAACAAAAATAAGGATGGGGTTATATATATACATATACATATACATATATGCACTTCAGTCTTAGGGTTTCTAGAGGTAGGAGCTTAGAGAATCTCAAAGAAGAAATTGTGCAAAACACGAATAAAGGAAATGTGTCTTTAATTGTGTCTCGTTAGGCATGAGATTTGCTCACGAATTTCAAGCACAAAAAATTGAAAAAAATTATCAAGATTCGGGTAAGATATCCACGACAAACCAGTGTAGCAACATTGTTCATGCGCATCCCTCCTACCTATGCTAGGAGACATGTTTTGTGTCATTCAATTATGATTGGGTGGTCCAGATCACACATGCTGAACCAAGAGGATGTGATAGATAACATTTGGAAAACTTTATTCAACTTGGTAACCAAGTAAAGTGAGGATATATAATTACGTTCTTTCTTTTCTAATCAAATTGGAGTAGTAAATATTGTCTAAATAATATGAAATTTTACTCCTAAACTAATTAAGACATAGAGATTCTGTTGGGGCATTCTTTGTTACTTTTGAGGACATCTAATATTTTATTTAATATTTTTAGATCACATCATATATTTTATTTCCTTATTGAATTTAAGGCATCTAGGAACACTCAAAAGATGTGAAACTTGGGCTACAATCAAACTTAAACACGAGAAATATGATTTTGACATTAATTTTCCTTTTTGGTAAAGTTTACTATCTTATTTAATAATTTGGACTTTAAGTCATATTCTCTCTCCTAAACTACACTAGAATAGATATTTTTGTCCAATTAATGTGAAAATTCACAATTACACTAACTATGGTATGTAGAATTCGAATTTGGGGTTTATTTCCATTTTTAAAGACAACTAGTAATTTAGTTAACACTTTTTGGTTTTTCTCATATTTTATTCTCTAAATTAATTATGATAATTATTATTGTTCAAATAATGTGAAACTTTCATCCAAAATAATTGGGGCCCAAGGAACACGCTTTACCATTATATTTGTGTTTTGGAATTTCCTTTTATGAGTTATATCACCATTATAGTTTAAACAATTTAACTACATATATGTTGATAATATTCAATTAGAGTCCCATTAATTTCACATTATTACTAAAATAGTTATATATTATTATTATGCAGGAAATTCCAAATTGTACTCATTTAACATATTTCATTCATTAATTCCACTTAAATTGAATGATTGTACATTATATTTCAATTATTATTGTAACACATGTTATAAGTAATTAACTATTCTGTGAGTTTTAGTTAGCACAGGAAATATATGTAACATATTTTATGAATCTACTTACATGTTGGCACATAATTTAGTTATTATTTAGATGTGTGATGTTGTTTATAGAACCTATTGCCACATAATATTCTATATGCATTAACATTATTCATGAAGGCAAACTTTTATCTTTGTTTGGTCAAATCTAGAAAACCAATCTTGTGAGCTTTCCTATCATGGAATAGGGTAAGATTATAGGTTTTGGTTCATTATAGTTCCTCTCATTCCTATTATCTTATGGCTTGAACAACGAAGCCTTCCAATTTCTCAATTTAAGGTTGTTTGGTTGGGTTGTTGTGTGATGGTTCAACATAACTCTCTACAAAACCACTTTTGCGTGTTTCATAGGTGTGCAACTTCATGATCACTACCCTAAGATATGGAATATTTGACTCTACTGGTTGTGACACAATGATCCGTAGGAGGAGGATATCCACTTCATCAATTGATCAAGCTAAAATTGGTTCATATCTGTGCCATTTTTAAGAGTTAGATGTATAAAATGAGGAAATAGAGGGTTGGTGAAGGTTTTAAAATATTTGTAAAAAAGTTGATAGGCCTATAACTTAGTTGAAACAAAGGTGCTCGATAAAAATCTTGGTTCGTTGGTGGTCAAGAGATAGAGGTTGATGAAGCCAGTGAAAATAGAGATTGATCAATAGTAAATGAGTATTGGAAATGTCATTTCTATCGACCAAAAAGCTTGACAGATCAAAGTGGGTTGATCAAAAAACTTGGTTTCTTGATGTTCAATCAAAATAGAACATCAACAGGAGGTTCCCAATAGAATCAAACAATCAATATATGGAAGTCAATTGACCAAAATTGTTGATAGAAAGAGGTCGATTGGTCATGTAGCACAAAAGTGTAATTGACCATCTCTGTGTACCTTGAATTTAAAATGGAAATCAACCAAATGGAAAGTTTGAGAAGGTAATAAAGTAGAGATGGTCAATCTATCTCAGGAAAATGATCTAGGGGGTCATTATCTCTAGCGTGGTAAGAAAAGGGGTGCTCTGATGGTCAAGAAGGTGTGGAAAACATAAATTGGTATTTTGTCCCCCCTTATCATTTTAATACCCAAGGTGGTTGTGGGTGTAAAAGTCCACAAGATGTGAGACACGTGTTGATCAAACCACATGATGTCAATGTGACTGTAATAACTTTTGCATCGATCTGTAGTACACAAAGTTCAATTAAATTAGGAAAATGATGGTGCTTGGTAAAAATTCTCAATCGGTAGTTGTAATTGTTTGATTGAGAAGACATCACAATCAAGGGAGGTTGATTGGGCTAAAATTTTCTAAAAGCACTTGATAAGGGTTAATCAAGCCTATGGTTGATTGGGAGGGATTCATCGGACATGGGAGAAAAAGAAAAAGTAAATTATAAAGAAAAATTTAAATGAGAAATTAAACCTAAGATAGAGAGATTAGGTTGCCTCCCAAGCAAAATTGATTAACTTGGACATCCAGTTCAATCATTCATCAAATTTTAGCTAAGATAGCCCCATGTTGTCTCCCCCAATGAACATTCATTGTCATAATGCTATTTTAGATGATGTTTACTAAAATTATATTGACTTTCTAGGTAGTTGTATATATCGGCAAACTACTGTACGACTTGGTTGGTAGTGTGCACTACCATTAATGATTTATTTACATAACAATTGTTAACATGTGGGGAATCATCATTATCTAGATGAATTTTGAAGATGTGGTCAGCTATGACATTTTTTGTGCCTTTCTTGTATAGAATTTCATGATAGAATTCCTAAAGCAAGAGTTCCCATATTAATAATCAAGGCTTCATGTATTTCTTTGTAATGATATACTTGATTGTACCATGATATGTAGAAACTGTGACTTATGTCCCTAGGAGATATGAGCAAAGTTTGTCATTGGCATAAATGATTGTGAGCATCTAAGATTTTGCTTGCATAATAAATTGTTTGGTTCTTGTTATCCTTCTTATGTCCCAGGTACCCCAATGAGAAGTTGTTGGCATCAGATATTAACTCAAAGAGAAGGTCTAAGTTGGGGACTTGTAAGATATGTGATGTTGTTGAGGTGTAATTCAGAGTAGATAATCTTTGTGGCACTCTTTATGAAACTAAAAAATGTGTGTCTTTAATTAGAAATTTCATTAGCATATTATTCGACAACTTATTTATAAACTTTCAATAGAAATTGGAGTGATCAAGGAAGCTTTATACTAATGTCAAGGATCATGGTAGTGGTACTTTATAGATAACCTTGATTTTACTTTTTTCAACTTTGAAACTATGTGTCGTAGTATGTCTCTTCTTGTACAATAAAGTGGAACTTCTACAAATTAAACACCATATGCTTCTCTTTACACCTTTTCAAAACCCAAGATACGTTCTTCAAACAAACTTCAAAGGATGATTCTTTGACAGAAAAATGACTTCTTGAATACTTACATGATTTCTTCAATGAAGTCGACAAAAACAACAAACATGCAACACTAGAATGTTGTTGGAGTGTTGCATAGACCAAATTGAATTCTTTGAAAGGCATTTGTGCAATATAAGCAATTAAATTTAGTCTTGTCTTAGCCATGGAGGTGGATAGGGAACTGACAAAATCCAAATATAGAATTAAGAATAATGTTCCAAATGCTCATGCACTTGGTTGATAGATGGAAGAGGAAAACAATCATTCTTAGTGCTAAATTTAGCATGCAATAATTATTACACATTCCCCATCAAATTATTTTTTAGTGGAAATATCTTGATCATTGCTTCCTTTGATGATTGCCATCACCACTTTCTTCATCATGACAAGGATCGGGCTGAATCAAAAGTTTTCATATATGGTTTAGATGATACCAACATCATATATCTTGATAACCTCTTTCTAGACCTCCTCTCACATTTTATCGTTCAGTTTTCATTTCCTTGGAACCCATGATTTAGAATTTTCTTCAAGGTTGATACAATGCATATGAATGATGCTCTCATCACTTGGAAGTCATCTATACAGTATCCCAAGGATTTTCATACATGAGTCCCTCAAGGAGCTACTTCAATTTAGGGAATGGTTGGAATATAGATCATATTTGCCCATTGTTCGATGCGGTGAGATGCATTTTTGATTTCAGTGGTCATCTCATCATTACTTTCCTCCTCTACTACATCTAGGTAAGCAAGTATTTCGTCAACGTTTGGGTCTGTAATACCCAGGGATGGGTTTGTGAGTGCTCCATGAGTGAGTCAACTATTGAATTGTATTCTTGAATCTCTACTTATATTTGACTGCATTATACAAATTAGCTTTATTGTAAGGAACCCTTCATGTAGTCCATGATGTTGAAGCTGATATGTTCATTTACCACTTGAATATTGATGATTCCCTCTACAAAATTAATCAAGCCTTGTGTTGTCGATAGAAATGGACTTCTATAGAATACTAGATACATAGGGTCTTCTAGGGTATTAATATTGACTATGTCATGGGGAAATTTTTTTTGGTTCTGATGGAAACATCTTTGACAACACCTACTAGTTTTTTGAAGGAGTTATCTGCCTCTTGAATTTGCCTCAGGTTATATCATATCAGTAAAACCTTGCATGTTTTCTAGAGAAAACAACATGAGGATAATAGTAGAGCCCAGTTCAGCTAAACCATGTTGTTATGTGGAGATATAATGTGGAAAGGAACAATGAAAACTCAAGTGTCTATTTTCTTAGTTAGCATAGTGGATTGGCCAAAGTATGGCCATCATGGCTAACTAGACAATATTGATCTCTCCATGTTTGTGTTTCTTTATGATGAGGTATTTAAAAAGCTTTTCTTATGTAAGAAGTTCATCATTAGCATCAAGAAGGGGAAGATTCATGTCTATTCAACTGATGGTTTCTAGAAACATGTTGCACCTATTCTCAAGTTGAGTCTTGACTAGTGTGTGAGGGAGGGGTACTTCCTGTGCATAAGGATCAATCATCTTTTCTCTTGATATGGTGGTATTCATTCCCTATGCAACTTTTTTCCCTTAAGATTTTATGTACATGCTTTATATCATAAAGGGTTCTAAACTTCTTCCTCAATCAATGATTGCTCCTTTTAAGGTGAAAGACTATCAAGAATTGTGCCTGATGGTGTGTTTCTCGTTGAGGTACACCTCAATCAATTGAATGGTGACTAGATGCAACCTTAAGGAAACACACCTTGATCTTTAAAAATTTATAAGGACCTAGTCTAACACACTCACTTACACTAATCACACTTCACCCGTAAGTGCACAAGATCATGTTATAGTATAGGCAAGAGGCAAGATAAGGGTCGGTTCACAGGGAGAGAGGGGGCACTAGATCTTAGTTTGGGAGAGCTATGTTCCTAAAGCAGATATTAGGGTTTTATGGTTTAATCTCAATTTGGGTCGATTACACTATGATGAAAGCAACTTAAACAAGATAGGAAATAGAACAAGAAAAAACCCTAGTTTAACCCTAAACAAGAAATTCTAATTAACAAGGAAAGCAACTACTCAAGGTAGAGCACAAGACTAGACTTGTAATGACCACATTTGTGCTTAATTGGTAAACTAGGGTTTACCTGAATGATTACATGCTTGATTAGATTGAACATCGTTTAGACTTGATTAATGATAGTAGCTCAATTGTCATGTTTCAAACCTAATAAGAAACTGTAATTATGATTTTATTTTGAAGAATTAGGGTTTGAGAAATGTAAACCCTAATCGGAAAAAATTAGGGTTTTGATAGTACATGAATATGTAATTTGACCAGGATAGCAATGTGGTAAAGGGTTTTTAATATTTTCTACGAATTTTGTATTTAATTTAATTTTGGATATTATATGTATAACTCAATAATTCATATTTAAAAAATCTCAGAATATTTGGGTGTTCTTTGAATGTGGTTCTCAGTCAAACTATACTTCAACTGAATTGCTGACAGAGTGTTGTTTAGCAGTGTAGTGTTGGATTTTTAATTATTTATTACTAATACTAGATGATCTGAAATTTTTACTGGAGCTATGAAATTATATTTAAGACATCTTGATAAATGTTCATAATTTTTTGAGGATGTATGACCTCATAAATAAACGAATCACATCAACTTTGTTATGACAGAAAAATATGCTAAAATAAGAAAAAGTATAGTGAGGGGTTAATGTGTAAATTACCCAAGCACCTAAATTGCTCTATATTTGAAAGATAGAATATAAGTAGCTCTCATATCTTGTGATCCATTCCAGAGAAACAAAATCTTAGAGAGAGAGGGAGAGTCAGGGTTTGAGAGAAGAAAGTGGTGGAATTGCTGATCTAGGGTTTCTCTAGCCGAGATATGATGAAATCAAGTAATTTTAGATTCTTTGCATAGCCTTTCATGGTGAATCTTCTCTCACATGTCAAGATTCCGTACCTCCTCTGATTTTATTCAAAATGGTATCAAATCTTTCTTTTTTCTCACTCTTTCTTCATAACCCCCATTTCTAGGGTTTCCGGGCTGAAAGGAAGAAGAATCCGGTGATTTGCTAGGGTTTTGATATGACTTCGATATTTTTAGAGATGAGATGCATTTTTAAGGTGTTTTCACATCTTAGGGTGAGTGGGTACTTCCTTTAAATAGTATATTGTATGAAAATGAGTTAAATGATCAATAATCTTTACTTGTTTTGTATGCGACTACAAGCCCTAAACTGCCCTTTTGACCTAGCTTTTGTAAGATGATATGAAATAGATTATTTCTCTATTGTGATGTATTCAAGTTGATAAATCACACTAGAAATGCATACAAATTATCTAAATGAGAATTCTTATTTTAATTACAGAGTTTATATGAAAATAGCAAAATCTATGGTTTTCGACTATGGCTAGAATTGTTGTATAATTGAATAAAGAGGTTTGTCTAGTTGAATCTCCTTGGTTACAAGTGATTATTTTATCTGAATGAGTAGTACATATAAGTTAGATAAGATCTTGTATTTAATTTGATGATATCAATGTTTTCTTGATATATCAATAAAGAGGGTGAAACCCTAAATAATGAAAAGTTGGAAGTTTGTGAATAGGTTCATGAATTCAACTGATGTGATTCTTTTATTGTTATAAATTCATTTACTTAAGGTTATTCTTGATGCATGATATTTTAATGAATATATTGGAAACCCTAGTTAAATCCATACCAGGGTTTCATATGCATGACTGATTGAAATGAGTTATGTGATAATTTGAGTTTCTAGCTGAATATTATTTTATATGCATACACATTTTGATTTGTGATGCAAAAATCTCTAGCTAAGTTAATTTACATGAAATGCATAAGTTGTTATGGTAATTTAAGAAAATAGAAAAGACATTTCCCTAGATAGGGATGTCATTGATGTCATGTGTGAATATGAGAAATGTTGAACGTAAATGTTTATATCATTAGACATGATATCTATTTGAACATGTGAGAATTCTTATATGTGCATGAGAAATGAGAAACCCTGAGAGAAGGGTAATTAGTATGTTAAGAATCTAAGAAATGAGAAATCCTAAGATAAGGGTAACCAATATGTTATGCATTCAACTAAGTATTATCAGTTAATTCAGTCCAATAGCTCAAGTAGTCAGTAAAACTACAATAGTACTAGTAGATGCCCTGAACACCATAGAACCCTCCATGGAAGTCTATATTGGGATGGGTGAAACATGCTATGGACTATTAGATATAGGAAGAAGTAGCCTGGAATTGAGTATCTAACATCAACTGATTGGATATCAGTGGTACTTCAGTTGAGTAGCATAGTACCCAACAATAACCAAAGATCCTCGTGGTACTATTTTAGTAGTAGGGGTATCCAATAATAAATGGAGATCCAGTGGTACCCACCAATTGAAGTATACAGCCCTTGTGGACCTACTTCTTCTGGAATTTACTCCGTTTTGCATGTCAGCCCTAGTGGAACCACATTACATAGAGTTGAGAATTTTTAGCCTAAAGGAACCCCTCCCGAGTACCCAGGACAAGGGGCCCCCACCATTAGGCTAGATGTGGCAACCTCACTATAGACAAGGGTAGTTAGTAGTAGTCTTAAGGTCCCGGGTTTACCTTAAGACTTGTACAGTAAGTCATGCAGTAGTGGCTTTTACTTGGATGGTACAATCCAAGTGAGTTCAGGTGCAAAGTAAAAAGAAAAGTTAATTGAGTTCAATTGAGTTCAGATAAAGAGTACAGTAGTTAGATCACTCAGTTATGTTTAGTTGGCAAACATAATAGTAGTCAGTTCAATAGTCAGATCAACTCAAGGTTAATGAAATCTTACAAAGAGAAAATGAGAAAAATGTTTAGATATTTGTATATTACTATTGATGCATAATGAGATGAATGAGAGGTTAACCAAGTGTGTGCAGTTATTCAATTATTCTTTGTATGTTTATGGATTATTAATTTTCTTTAGGATCAATAAATCATCTTCATATATTGATTCACTCTTGTAGATATCTAGAGTATCCTTCCATATTTATGTATGTGAATGATCAGTCTCTTTAAAGTTTACTATTGTTATAATTGATATCAGTTTCTCAAAGGTAAATCTGTAATTGTATAAGTTCTTTAGAATGTTTCTTTGAAGTACTCATTAAATGAGTGAGTAGGCTCACCCCTCTACTCACAATTTTTAGGGATATCTCGTGGACTGAATATTCCATTGCATCAAATGGATCTACCACATGAGTTAAGTATGAGATTAGTTAAGTTTAGTCAGTCCCTGTCACTCTAGGTCCTTGTATAGAGTTGAGAGAGAATTCTAAATGATGATTTGTATCTTTGTTTCCTTAATGATAGAGTATATATCTATTTATCATGTTGTATGTACATGGAAGTGTGAGGAACAAAATGAATGTTTGGATGTGTATCATTAATGTTGAGATCATATTTGAGTTATCAAGGTTTAATTCCTTTGTAAAGTTTGTTTATGTGATTGAATGCGAGAAAACAAAGAGTTCAAAATAAAGGAAAATAAAAAATCTGGGAGTGAACTTTGTATTAAGTATAATCCTCAAACTTATGCCCTAATCTCATGATTAGTGGAAATCGTGGGATGTGGGTGTAAAAACACTAGACTAGCAATTAAGGCACTAAAAAAATTAGAGACCTAAAATATCACTCTCTAGATTAGGAAATCACAAAGATGCACTAACTACCCTAGAAAGGATTAACTACCAAGAACTAAGCAACTAACTAACAAGCAATGAAAGCAAGCAACTAAACCAGCATGAAATAGCTAAGAGAGAAAGATGGATTTTAAGTAATGTTAAAGAGAGGTGGGCCATTTGGAGTGATGATACTAAGATATTAGTTGGGGGGAGCATACAAGCAAAACCTAATCATCATTCTAGATTACTAAACCAAATAATTGATCAAATGCAATGAAATTTCCATAGACTATTGGTTAACCATGGACAAAATAGTGTGTGTAAGGGGAACTACACCCTTACACAGCCTATCTAGCCTTATGAGGCTCAGTTGGACCAAGGTTTAGGTGGGATTTCAATTGGATTTGACTAATCTAGGTTTCTAGAGTGAGAGTGGTTAGTGTAATTGGGAGCCATAGCTAGGAATGGAGAGTAGAGGTAACGGTATTTCATCTCACATTACTCACCATCTAACTTTTAATAAACTCCTATGCAGTTACACTAAACCATCCTAAACTAGATACTTAAATATCACACCTAGGAGTAGGAGAAGGGATACATGTGTGGGAACATGGGGTACTAGGTAGGGATCCACTAGTTGGACCTAGTAGAAAATCCCAAAATAGCCTCACATATGCCATCTTTTCGTAGACCTAGGTGGTTTCAAGCATAAAACCATAAGAAATTCATGTTTCCAAGCACCAATCACAAGTAGAACCATGGTAAATGAGATAGAAGTAGAAATCAATCATCATAGAATGAAAATATAGAGTTTTACAAGATATATTACCCCAACATGGTATCAAAGTAACATTTTAAACCCAAACAACCCAACACAAGGGGATTATATACACATGATCAAACAAAATGTCAAAAGAGAGAGAGAGACAGAAGAAGGAAGAAGATAACCACAAATATATGTGCAAGCTCCTCCTTTCTTCATCTCGTAGCTATTGTAGCTCGAGCACCTCCTTTAAAGGTTGGTAGATGGCATGGAAAAGTGAAGTTATGTGGTGGAAACCATACACAATTTAGGTTTTGAGGTACCAGAAGGTGGAAATGGAGTGGGTTATGGATGCTGGTAGGTGAGAGATTTTAAATGCTAAGGGAAGTGGAAATGAATGCTAGGAGGTTGTAGGTGTTGGTATGTATGCCTAGAGAGCCAATCATATGATGATTGGAGTGTGGCATTGGATACATGATTTGATAATAATAAAGGTAATTCCATTTATTATGTTTGTCTTAGTCATGAGATAATGACACATACATACTAGATGTCTAAAGAATGATGTTATTCGATGACATATGTCTTCAGGTTGAGGACCTAAAAGATGAGATCATATGTATGATAAGAGTGCATACATTCTTGTTATGTCCATAGTTGGATATTACTGTCGAAGCAAAATAGACAACAATAATACATAAGACTAGAGTGTGTGTTTAATGGTGATAGAATCTCATTAGTAATCATATGTGATATCAAGTCAAGAACATAGGTATATGTTAGAGAATAGTATATCAGGTAGACCCACCCTGAGAATGATACACGGATACCATGGAATGGTAGTTAGAATCATCTCTCATAGTGATAGTGGTGATTATGTTTTTTAGACTTGATTTCACTACATTCATCACATGTCATTCATGTACTTTGACATCACCCAACGTGATCCTATATAAGAGTTCCCATAACAGTGATGATTGTGTGTCCTGTGACACATGGGGATAGACTGTGAGTGATGTGGATATAATTTGTCCCTCCTATAAGAGATTGATATCTAGGGCCTCTCGATAAGTGAGATTGACAAATGTATGGCCATACTCATGTGACTCAATATGTAATATGTGAGCTCACTTGCATCTTAGATAACCTGCTCTAGTTCAAGGAACATGGATGGAATGTTGGGACAATGACGATTCCATGCCTCAAGTTCAAATCAGATATCAGAGACAAAGGAACTATACGACCACACTAGCACTAATCATGGATTGTAGGTTGAATTTGTTCTCCAACTTTCCAAATAACTTGGGTAGAAATGATGTACTTCTAGACACCACTCTTTTCTTGTGATGTCATAATTGATTATGGTCATTCACTGCCAATGTAATTCTAGACCTATAGGGTCACACACATATGATACACTTGGATTAAAGGAGTATATTCATGAATGATGTTTAATTTGATTACTAAAGGTGTTTAGGTATTCAATTAAACAACTAAGGTTAAAAATTTTCTGACTGGACCTGAACCATTAGTTCAAGGGTTGAACTAATCAATTGGAGTTTCAGGTCAATTGGAATCAACATTGGTTGACCAATGGCTGAACCAGGGAGTGAGATGATCAGTTTACATGGTGAACTGATAGGTTCACATATCCCAACCAACCAGTTAATGGGATGAACCGCCCAGTCCGATTGCCAATTTGATTTGATCAAGGACTAGTCTTGACGTCATGTTGTGCATTAATTGTACATTGATTACCAAATATGATTGAAACTGCACAAACCACCCAGTTTGCTTAGTGAGCCACCCGATTCACACACCAACCAACTAGTTGGGTGTGAGAATCGACTGGTTTGTCGTGCGTAGGGTCTAGAAAATTAATGAATTTGACCCTTTTGACTCCTGCACAGACTAGGAAACCTGACCCTAGCCTCTCCTATAAATAGAGGGGTACTGGGGGCTTCTCAGAACACAACAATTGCTCTAACAATTGTTGTCCTCTATGATTGTGATAACCAATAGAGAGCCTGAGCAAGTTCTACCTAATAAAGGGAGGGATCACAAGGGAGAGACAATTGTGGTAGAGCGTATCAACTCAAGTAGGTTGACGTTCAAGAGGGACAACTCCTTCCCGTTGGCTCTGGTAACACAGTGTGGAGTTCCCAGTGGTCCATGTAGACTACACTAGAGGTGGGAGGCCATTGTCTAACACTAGGAGGACATCATAAACCGATGTCTGTGGTGCTGCATCAGGAGGCTGGTGGAGACAACTATTCGAGTGCTTCTGTTGTTGAAGGATCATGTTGTTGCCTGAAGAAGAAGCATACTGCTGATAGGGTAATGTCATTGGACTTGCACCAAGACCAAGTATAACCTTGCTAACCTTCCTTCCTAGATACATTGTTGTTGACACAATGTTGCTGTCTAGCAGAAAAGGACTTCAAAATTTTGTTTATGCTGCCTTATCTGTTGCCCTGATTTCCCTATAGTGGTGTTAGAGCTACGTCAATATACGGTGTATCTGGGATTTAAATCAGTATGATCAGATTTATTTTATTGCATACAATGCATATATTAAACTGGTTAATGTGCATATTTGATTAACTACACATACACACACACACACACACACACACACACACATATATATATATATATATATATATATATATATATATATATATATATATATATATATATATATATATATATATATATATATATATAATAGGGTGGCAATCCAGTGAGAAACGTCCTATGGTGAGAGCATGAGAGGCATTTGAATAACTACAAATTTGGAACTATTTTTTAAAATCCAACCGTATAGATTGAAAAAGCATCATTTAATTTACCTTCTCACAAAAAATCATTACAATCAGACATTGTTTACATGTCCATACGTACAATATACACTTTTTATATCCTAAAGTCAACCTAAAATTCAATACAGAACGTCGAAAAGTATTATGTTATTGTGAATGATCTACAAATCGAATGGTCATAAAATTTTATAAGAAGGTAAATATTAAGGTATACTTGTAATCTATATGGTTGTATTATGAAAATGATCTATGAGGAGAGTTATTCAAATGCCTATCATGCTCTCACCCAGATATGTTTCTCACTGGATCGTTATCCTATATATATATATATATATATATATATATATATATATATATATATATATATATATATATATATATATTCACACACATTGCCCTGAAATCGATTTTGATGGTGGATGTTAAGCATGGTTATGGAAAATAACCCTAGATCGCATGGTTGACATTGTTTATTCCTGTTATTAATCAGTCTGTGTACTGAGCCTCTGTCTCCTTTCCAAATGTAAATTAATGCTCTTATTCGTATTTCCTCTCCAATGTAACTTGAGATTTTCCCTTTTACAATGTAATAAGAAATAAGATAGTTTTAGTTTATGTATCGTCGTGAGAATAAGGTCTGCACAAAGGTGAAATGACCAGCTTGTGAGACAAACCAATCGACTAGAGTATTGAGAAGACCAAATGATAGGAGGATGAACTGATTGAATGGTGGCTCAACTGATCAGCTAGAGGAGTCTAATCATCACTTGAATTTAAAGACCAGACCTCTATTTCAAGAGCCCAACTAAGCGACCAAGAGGTGGGCTGACTGGTTCAAGTGTTGAACCGATCAACTCGGATTGGTTTGAGAACAAATATTCATCAACAACAAGTTGCATATGATGTGGACCCTAGGTGGTAGTAATTCCTTGTGGCTCAAAGGAATTACAATAGAATGTCCATAATTGTCACTTCTTTGTTTTAATTATTACATGTTCTTGTTTGTGGTTATAGCATTTATATGATGTATACTATAAGTATGTAGTGATTGGATATGTATATGTATTAAATCCCTCAATAAAATATTAAGTGTTAAATGCTTTTCATATAGCAACACACATGAAAAGCTTGATCGACCAAGCATGGGCAAGCCTTAGCCTGGTGCGCTGTCTATCTCATAGAAGTGTGATGGTAGATATGTGGGTCTATCCTAGCAGGGTGCATATTCTATTGTGTTGGTTTATGGGTCAGACTTAACTAGGTGACCTTAATAGGATGAAGTGCCTACTAGCATACATATGGACTATGGCAAGGAGTAGTGCATACCATCTATCCAAGAATTGCATGAGATGCAATTGGTAAATGTTTTCTATCTTGATAATTGGCCATGAGCGCCAATGTTGGTGAGTTATTGACTTAATTCTTTTGGATCTTGGCTCACTAGAAGGTTGTTCACTGCAATCTTCTGAATTGATACATGAGGGTTATCAATTTGAATAAAATAGTGGGAGCGATAATTAATGAAAGGCATAATTGTTATTGTTAATTTATCAAATCAAACAAATAAAAATTATTTTGAAAAATTTCAATATTTCTATATAGAATCTAATGTTAAACACAAAAATATTAACATTGCGATAAGTCCTTGAGAAAGGACAAAATGGGATAAAGTTGCACAACTGGTTAAGGACTTTGAGAAATGCTCTCATCAATGAGCAAAAGCTTTATGTCCTTGAAAGACCAAAGCCAAAGGAACCCGCTCCAAATGGATGGTTACTTGAAGCATGCCAATGATGTCGTAGACATTAAGTACCATATGCTATGTTGTATGAACTATGAGTTGCATGAACATCATGAAAACATGGACATTCTTGAGATGGTAACACATCTTAAGAATCATGTAAAGAGAAAAAGGTATAATGTCTTCAAAGTGCTGTTTGAGTGCAAACTGACAGAGGGAGATCCAGTAGAGTCCCATGTGCTCAATATGATTGGGCATGCGGAACATCTAAAAGACTGGAATTTCTTGTAGGTCAAGAGTTGACCACAAATATGAATCTAAAATTTGTTATATGAATCATACGACCAGTTTATCAAGTGTTACTACTTGAGTAACTTGGCTAAACCACTGTCAGAACTACTTGGCATTATGATGCCAATGAAGAAGGACAAATTACTGATGGTGATCAGTGGAAGTGAGTATAAGGGCAAAGGCAAGGCCAAGAAGTGTTTTGAGTCTAAGCTAATGTCCAAGTCTTCTACACTTAAGTTAAGGAGAAGGGTTAGTTCTAAGGAATTTGTATTTTTTCACTTAAAGGAACAACGGAAGAAGAAAGACATATATATCTCTACTTTAGGACCCAATAAGCAGCAAGAGTTGCTACCACTACAATTAGAATCTGTCATTCATGGCATATAATATAATTGGCGAATTGCTATTATATGTTTGCCATTGATGGAAACATCATGTATCTTGTTTGGACAAGAATTGATGTTTCATTTCAAAAGATGATATCTTGTAAGGAAATTCCCTAATGTATTATAAAGTATACTTGATAGTTGTAGAGACAAATGTGTATGACACATATATTGGATGACTTGATGACTCAAATAATGAATACCCATAGAATTTTCATCTAGAGCGCATAAATGAGAAATGCATTTCTAGAATGCATATGATGGTTATCTAGACTCTTTTGATTACTGAACCAATAGAGACATGCAAGTGTTATTTATTGGGAAATATGACAAGAGCATCTTCACTAGATGTAGTGGGAGATTGAGTATTCCATTAGGACTAGTACATATTGATGTACACAAACCTTTTAGAATAAATGCTAAAGGTAAGTACAAGTACCTCATTATATATATTTACTGATGTTATCAGTAGATATACATTTTTTTATTTAATGAAATACAAATATGAATCGCTTGAAGTTTTAAAGGAGATTGTGAATGAAGTACATAACTAACTTGGTAAAAGTATTAAGATACTTAGATGTGATCGATGTTGAAATATCCTGAACCAATAGTTTGGGAACCTTCAAGGAAGATCATGATGAACTCCACCTGAAACAAAATGATAGTGTATCATGAAAGTGTATCAGAAAGAAGGAATCACACCTTGTTAAGTCATGGTGTGATTATCAATTAAAACTAGCAAATCTTCCAATTTTCTTTTGGACAAATGCTTAACACTATGCAATGAACCATCCAAAATAGTTCAAAAGACACCATATGTGATATGTTAGGGGAGGTGTTATGATATGTCTTTTATAATGATTAGGGATGGCTTCTTATATAATATAATAGTTTCTTGAAAAGCTTTGTCCACAAAATCACATAAATGTCATTTTGTTAAAATAATACTCTTATCTTAACCCAATAACAAAGTTGTTTGTTAATATGGATAAATATATTCCTGAGAGGAACTTAGTTCCAAAGGAATCAATGGGAGTAAAAGTAAAACTCAAAATGTTTGAGATAAGCAAGAAAACTTTGAACCTAAAGAGGTAAAATAGGAACATAGAGAATCACAAGATGTTGTGAAATCTCAAGTTCCTTATGTAACACATAATACTCGTAGTTCTAGTAGTACAAACATTAAGGTTGAAAGATTATGACATCTTATGGCTCAAAAGGTGGTGAGATGGTCATATATGATGAGTCAGCAACCTACCTAGAATCTATTGAGAGACTAGAATATGAAGCATAGCTTGAGGCCAAAAGATCCAAGATTGAGCCATGTAAACCAACTAGGCATGACCTTGGTGGATCCACCTGAAGAGGTAAAACCCATAGGGTGCATTTGGGTCTTTGAAAGGAGACCAACTTGGAAGGGTAGTTTGGTTGCAAAGAGTTTTAGACTAGTTCAAGGTGTTGAGAATGATGAAATCTTTTTACCAGTTACCATGTTTAAATCCATCACGACCATGCTTGCAATTCTAACTTAGTAAGACTATGAGATTTGACATATGGATGTTAAAACTGCATTCCTTAACTGGAATAATTATGAGGATGTCTACGTGACAACCTAAAGGTTTTATAAATCCAAAGCTACAAAGGTCAATCTGTGGATTGAAGCAAGCATCTTAGAGTTGGAATCTTTTATTTGACAAGATAGTCGAAAAGTTTGACTTGAGTTAGAATGAAGATGGAATATATGATTACAAAGGATTTAGTGGGAGCATATTTATATTCTACATAATGATGGGAAATAATATCCTTATCCTACAGATATTAAAACTTGACATGGAAAGTACCTTTGAAGGGTTTAGGTGAAGCATCCTATGTGATAGAAATTAATAGCTATAGAGATAGATCTGGAAAGCTTCTTGACCTAAGAAAGAGCACATACATTGGCAAGATGCTAAACGGCTCAGCATGCAAGACTCAATGAGAGAAAACTTGTCCATGTTCCATGAAGTTAGTCTCTCAGGAGCCTAGTGTCCCAGTTCTTATGAAGAACTAGAACACATGGATAGCTACCATATGAATTTGCAATTGGATCTATCTTGAATGCAATTATGTGTACTTATCCCATTATCTTGTATGTATTTGACATGATGAGAGGATATCCGGTTATCTCATTTATTGGACATGATGAGAGGATATATATACCTATCTGGAAACTTCATATGTATTGGACGTGAAGAAAGGGTATATGTGAGATTCCAATGAAGGCCATCATAATACCATAAAGAACATCCTTAAGTGCTTGAGAAGCACTAAAAGAATTGGTTCCTTGGTTATGGAAATAAGGAAGAGTTGAGTGTAAGAGGTTACACCGATGCAAGCTTCCAAAAATGACAAATAAAATTAATGATCACAATCTAATTTGTGTTTGACCTTAAATGAGAACTATAAGCTAGAAAGGGTTCTGAGCTAAAGACAATTGTTTATATCTACAAAAGAAGCTGAGTGTCTCGGTGTTATGTGAACAGAAGATGATACTGTATGGATCAAGAAGTTCATATGGGTTAAATTGTGTGAGGTTCCAACCATTGATGATATAGTAGAAATCTTATGACATCAATGGAGCTACTGAATAGGTTGGGAATCTCAGATAACATACTATGACACTTCCAACTCATATGAGTAGTCATACAATGACAAGATGTGAACCTTGCAAAATACTGACTTGAAGTAAACATTGCTAAACCCGCTATAAAAGCACTTGCACAACAAAAACATGAAGCACAAGTTAAGACCACTTGGAATAAGATTCGTAGGTGATTGGGTCCAAGTGCAAGTGGGAGTCTATTGGTATGTATGCCCAAAGAGCCAATCATATGATGATTGGACTGTGACATTGGATACCCGATTTGATAATAATAAAGGTAATTCTGTCTATTATGTTTGTCCCAGTCATGAGATGATGACACATACATAGTATATGTCTAAAGAATGATGTCACTCGATGACATATGTCTTCAGACTGAGGACCTAAAAGATGAGATCATTCGTATAATAAGTGTACATACATTGTTGTTGTTTCCCTAGTCAAATATTACTATGGAATCAAAATAAACAACAATAATACATCAAACTAGATCGTGTGTTGACTGATTAAAAAATCTCATTAGTCATGATATGTAATATCAAGTCAAGCACACAGGTATATGTTAGAGAATAGTATATCGGACAGACCCACCATGAAAGTGATACATGGGAACCATGTAATGGTAGTCAAAATCATCTCTCATAGTAATAGTGGTGATTGTGGATCTTAGACCTAAAATCACTAATTCATCACATGCCGTTCATGTACTTTGACATCATCCAACATGATCCTGAATAAGGGTTGCCATAACAACGATGATTGGGTGCACTTTGACTCATGGGGATAGAGTGTGAGCGATGTAGATGGAATTTGTCCCTCCTACATGATATTGATATCTAGGGCCTATTGATTAGCGAGACTGAGAAATGTATGGCCGTACTCATGTGACTCAATATGTGATATGTGAGCTCATACACATCTTAGCAAGGAACATGGATTGAACATTGAGAGGATGATGATTCCATACCTTGAGTTCAAATTGGATATCAGAGATGAAGGCACTATACGATCACTGTAACACTAATCATAGGTTGTAGGTTGAAGTTATTCTCCAACTTTTTGAATTACTTGGGCAGCAATGAAGTGTGCTAGATGTCACTTTTTTCTTGTGATGTCATAATTGGTTATGGAAATTCACTGCCAACATAATTCTAGACCTATAGGGTCACACACATAGGATACACTTGGATTAGAGGAGTATATTCATGAATGATGTTTAATTTGATTAATAAAGGTTTTTAGGTATTCAATTAAACAACTAAGGTTCAAAATTGAATGTCTGGACTCTAAACCAACCAATTTAAGGGTTGAATTGCTCGGTTGGAGTGTTTAGTTAATTGGAATCAACATTGGATAAACCAAGGAGTGAGATGGCTGATTCACATGGTGAACCTATCAGTTCACATATCCCAATTGACCAATTCATGGGATGAACTGGCTGGTTCCATTGTTAATTCGATTGGATCAAGGATTGGTGCTGAAATCATGTTGTGCATTAATCATACATCGATTACCAATTTAATTCAAAATAGGAAACTGCACAAATCAACCGACTGGTGAACCAAATGACCGGTTCGGTGTGCGAACCGATTGGTTTGCCTTGTACATGTTCTAGAAAATTCATGAATTCAACCCTTTTAACTCCCGCACAAATTGGAAATCGTAACCCTAGCCTCTTCTATAAATATAGTGGTAGTTGGGGCTTCTCGTTACACAATGGTTTCTCTAACAATTGTTTTGCTCTTTGGTTTTAGTAACCAATAGAGAGCCTGAGCAAGTCCTACCCGATAAAGGGAGGGATAGAAAGGGAGAGACAATTGTGGGAGAGCGTATCAACTCTAGCAGGTTGATGTTTGAGAGGGACAAATCCTTTCGGTGGATCTGGCAGCACAACATGGAGTTCTCATTGGTATGAGTTGACTACTATAGAGGTGGGAGGACGTTGTCTGATGCTAGGAGGACATCATCAACCACAGTTTGTGGTGCTGCACCAAGAGGTCAGTGAAGACAAATATTTGAGTGTTGTTTTTGTTGAAGGAGCATGTTTCTTCCTAAAGTAGAAGCATACTGTTGCAAGGGTAATGTCATTGGACTTGCTCTAGGACTAGATATAACCTTGCTAATCTTTCTTCCTAGATACATTATTGTTGATGCAAATCTGCTGTCTAGGGGAATCGAGCTTTATTTTTTTTTGTTCCCGCTGCCTTATCTATCGCCCCAATTTCCCTAAAGTATGAGTGGATAACCTTCCTGCTACATCCGCCACCCTAGTGTATATAGGTGGTGGGGAAGCACTTGGTTAAATGGGGGTATTGTTGGAAATGCAGTGGAATAACTTGTTAGGGTTGGGTAGTCACAATGGCCATGATGGTCACCACGAACATGGTGGATGGAGGTCATGTCGATCATGGTGGATGGGAACGGACAAGGTGGAGAAGGCTAAAGGTTTAGATTGAAGTGGAATCTTGGAGGTTTAATGGCCACAACCGTGGTGAGTGGAAGGTGGCTGAGCGTGGTGCGAAGCACGACCATACTAGAGGGAGGTGATCACAATTGTTCTATTGAGATGGTTGTTGTGTAAGTTTGTTGCCATGTTTGTGGCAGACACCTCAGTTGTGGTGAGTCTTCAACACCACAATCATTGCGGAGGCTACTACTGTGGTGAATTCTTGGTTTCCTTAATGACTTCACTGTGATTTTTGGTAATTTGGCTATAGTCGTGGTGTTGTACCATGAGTGACTTGTAGAATTTTGTGCCATGACCATGCTGATGGCCCTGACCATGGGGAACTCTATGCACCACATTTATTTTGGTGGCCATCACTATTGTGGTTGGTTGACTTTCTTGACATCATTGGTGTGATATTTGGGCCATCTTTCCACAACTGTGGTAGAGTACCACAACCTTTAGTAAGGGTCCAACTACTTATCTTTGCTCTTGACTCCTCCAGATGGTTGTTTTTTGCCTTAGACAAATTTTTATCTATTCAAGGATGCTTGGGGAAGATATGGATCCAATATCGGGGTGTGGAAACCCAAGGATCCTCTCCTCCTCTCTTGTTTTCATCCAGTGCATGTGCAAATGCCTGAAAAATACACAAAAAGAAGCCATGAGTGCATTTGCTATGAAATCACATATTATGGGTATAATTAACATTCTAACAATGTCTAGATTTTATAAAAGTGCAAAAAGACACAAGATGAAACCCTAAAATAGGGCCACATCACCTGATCATAAGGTAGCCATTTTCTCTATTATTCTGCTTTGTATTGGAGGGGAACTAGCTTGACAAACTCTTGATTGATGCATCTATTAAAGATAATTGCTGATCAATCATCCTATTGTGTTGTTTCATGTCATTAATTTGTGTGTTCTCCATCCCCATTTGGGTTTGCATTGTGTTAATCAAGCTATTATTTCTTGTTACGGACTTCCCTAGCCGTTCAATTAAGGAGTTTAACTGGTTGATTTCATTGTGTTGTTTGAATGAGAAAATTCCCTCGTCACTGCCCACTGAAGTTCCCTCACTAATTGGCTCCTTTATTTTGTAGGAAATTATTGGATTGCATAAAACTTGATGGAGTTTGACCTCTTCCCAAAGTAGAATTCTTTTGATCTCTCCCAAAGTTGTTTGGTTATTTATTCAAGATATGTGAATTTACAACTAGGGTGCTATTTCCATACAAGAAACTCAGATGAGAGAGTCTCTTGTAAATGGCATATCAAACATTTTTGTCTATTTGGACTTCATTTTTTGGTTTAGAGTAAATAGAGTGTTGAGTCAAGTGTCCTTCATCACTGAAAGCATTGCATTGCAATATATTTTATTATGCTTGGTCCGTGTTGTGAAATTTAAATGCCTGATCATTAGTGGTATTTTTATCTAGCTTTATTGTCATTAGGTAAATATCCCTTGCTACTTTGAAAAATGCAATAAACCACTATTATTAGTGGTGCCATGCTCAAAATCCCATGTTGATTGTTGTTTCACCATTTTTTTCAATGGTTTATGTGCATTTCATCACATATTTTACCAGAGAATCACTTCCTATTGTGACATAAATATATTTCTTCTTTACTTGAGCTTGCCATTGAAAAAGGTTATGATTGAGAAGGCTTCATCGAAACCATGTTGTGGGCACTCTTTCTGAAAACTTTGAAATAACTCCCATGCTTCATAAAGATTTTCAATTACTTTCTAGCAAAGTTGGTGATCTTTTTGCGGCAATGGATGGTTATTGGTGTAGGAAAAATTTTACCATCAAAAGTTTCAACAAGTTCATTCTTGGTTTATATGCTTAGTGGTTTCAAATTAAGGTACCACTATAAAACTTTATCCCTCAAAGAGAGAGAGAAAACTTGGCATATATAACTTCATGTGGAACCTGATAGATCTTTAGAGTATCACAGATTGCCTTGAAACATTATTGCGATGGTAAATATTTTCATTAGGCAAATCCTCCCCCCCCCAAATGTCCTCTATTTAATTAGAGAAATGGTGCTTCCCTTAATGTAAAATGAAGCCAAATTTAGATTTTTATTTACCATGGGGTGCCTACTGTCATTCACCATGGCTTTAGTGTATCAATAAATAGAAGGCCATGCTTTTATTATTTCTTATCTAGCAAGTACCACAAAATATTACCATTTAGGTGTAAACACCCTGTGTATGTTATATCTTTGGATATATATGCTAGAATAAAATTATGAACTTGATTTTGAAAGGAAAAGTTAACAAGTGACAAAGAGTAACTGGATCTTAGGTCTTGATATAGTTGTTAGTTAACCTTATCCACAAAAATGAATACAAAGTTGATAAGCTTGAAATATAGGTCAAAATTACAAACATGATGTCCAATCTAACTGGATCAGATTTTTAAATTTATATCTGATTCCAAGAGACACCCTCAATAAAATACATGATCTATAGTATTAAATAGGACCAAACACAGAGATAAGGGTGGCAATTACATAAGAAAGTAGAGGTCTTATCTTAGTTAAGTCAAATCAAGTTTTGGATTGAGCGTTCTAATAAGGAACACAATAATTACCAATTATGAAGATATGAATTATGAAGATATGAATTATGAAGTTTAAAAGATATAGTTGTGATTATGATGGATTAAAACTTTGAATGAGTTTCACCAATCAAGCTTTATCTTCAACCAGGAAAAGTTCACTTGTATTCTATATCCTAAATAATAATTTGCAACCAACCGTCAACAATATTTGACACCTTTCTTTCTTTCTTTCTCTCTCTCTCTCTTTCTCTCTCTCGTGAAGAGGATATAATTATGTTAAAGGATGCCTTTCTATTTAGATGGTAAACAAAAAACTTAGAGAATATGAACATATAACTATTTCTTTAGTGATCCCTCACCCACTATTCCAAACTCTATATCTCTCCAAACTTCTTCCCTTAAAGTTTTTTAGATCCAATATTGCAAGAAAGTAGATAATCATACAAGTGACATATTAAAATAGGAGTGAAGAAACAAAACCTGTAAGAACACACACACACACACACACACACACACACACACACACACACACACACATATATATATATATATATATATATATATATATATATATATATATATATATATATATATATATATATATATATATATATATATATATGAAGAGAGAGAGATAGGGAGAGGGATAGAGAGAAAATAATAAGAAGATAATTTCGTGGTTAGGAGGACCTGAGGGCTATTCTGAACCCATGTTATGAAGTTTAGTAGATCCTGATGTAAATGGAAATTATCAATTACAACTTACATGGTTGTTGCCTTTAAAAAATAAACATTAAAATGTTAAGAGTGAGGAAAAAGATTTATTAAAAGGGTATATCCTATTAGATCTACACACCTTTTGGCTTAGAATCTTCTCCTTCCCTTTAAGTGATCAAGCTATAAGATTCATCGAGCATGTCAATCAATTGCAATGGTTGATCAGTCTTGCTTGGGTTGATACTAGATTTTCATAGAAGCTCCTCTAGCAAGGTAAAAAGTGACAAAAAACTTAGTGAGTAGTTAGTGGTAAAGTCAACTAGTCAAAAGATTTAGAGGTCGATCATGTCCACATTGAGTCTTTAACTTAAAATAGAAACAATTCCACTTTTAGATAAATAGTGAAGATACCTAAAAACTGAATCCATAGGTTCCTATTTATAGGTACGACATAGAGTCCTATCATTCATTGATTGGCCCAGATGGTAGTGGGCTATCAATATTGATGCTCGATGGTCAATTGGTCATGCTTGACTATTGCTAGAATGGCTCAAGTGTTGATTGGTGAATTTTTCACTTGTGAAATTTAGGCTTCAACTAGTAAAAAAAAAGAAACAACTAGTGCCTATTGAGATAGCTTACTCAATTGGCCATTAAGTTACTCTTGGTTCAATTGACAAGGCTATAGACCTCCTTGCTTGATCATTATCTATTAATCAGGTATTCAATTGTAACATTGACCAACATTACTCAATTATGGTTTGCTTGTTCATTGGTCAATTAGAAAAAGTGATTGTTGTAAAATGTTTGGGATAGATCAAATGAAGACCTCAATTATTTTATTCTTGATTATTTTAGTGAGAAACCACAATAATTCAATTGGGTAACTTTCTACTGATGGAAGTCAATAGAAGTCGATCAAAATAGATCCAATGTAGTCTATTTTTTTGTAATGTCAAAGATTGATCAATCAAAAAAGAATTTAGCACATTTAGGATCAAGAAGAGTGAATATACAAGTATTATGCTTATAATAGTGTTATTTCACAGGAAAATAAAGCAGAAAACATCAAAAAAATTGGATGTTGTCAATATTGTTCCCCAACATCCTAGGTGCATATCTTTTAGAAAAGGAGGACCATTTTGACTAACCAATGGAGATTTAGTAATGAAACTCTTTAGAAACCCACATTTTCCTATGCAACTAGATTATCTCGATTTAGTTTATGAATTTTATATTGCAGTCTGGACATCCATGTGGGTGTCAATTCTAATCATTATTTGAAATTATTTAATAGTTGATTTTCTTTCACTGGTATATTTTATGTGTTGGATACACTATACTTGATTTACGACATAATTTTCTTTCCTTTGAGCAAATTTCTGTGTGATGTCTTCTGATTGAATGTGAAACCAAAACCTTTATCTAATGAGTGATGACCTAAAATCCCACTCATTTCAACACCCACTTTAAGTACACAACTCCCTCTCAGTTGAGCTAGACTCACCATTACTGTGATAGAATATGTGTGATTGTGAATCTATTTTACTAGTTTGTGTCATTAGTTTTTCCTACCAACTTAGGGATAGCTTAATATGTCACACTTTCCTCTTACTGGGTGGATTAGCACGCGACATGGCCAACATCCTTTCCTTAGCATGAACCACCTACAATAGAGATAACCTTTCACATCAAGAACAACAATGGAGGTGGTATCCATCCAAGCAATGTCACAACCACATAGATAGAGAAGGCTCAAAGAATCCATGAAACTAAGGAAGTTCACCCCTTTGGGTGACACATATTCCACATCATATTCTAAACATACAAGTACTTTACACAAACTCCCATAGCAAAATATGGTTCTTCATCCGCTCTTAGTGTGGTATATCATATAAGACAAATAAAAGCACTAATAGTCTACAATACACTTTACTAGAAGGGAAAAGTCTTAAAACATGGCAATCCAATACCTGTAATAATAATACATATAAAATTTCATATGCACCATATCAAAACGACATCACTGTGACTGTGGTGTTTAACGATAGTCATTCTAGTAGTATAGAACCTATATGAGCAATAGAAACTCCTTTGACCAATTTAGAGGTGCACATGCTTGAACATATTACAACCACAATGTGTGGTCATACTCTATATAGAAAATAAGTGGAATAAATGTAACTACCCAACCTATGGAATTTTACCTTATCTTTCCTTTATTTTATGGCCTTCAAATTATGTTGAACATAATATTGTGTTTTCTGATTTAGAGTGAACTAGGAAGTTTTGAAATCTAGACATATAGGGCTTTAGTCCATAAACAACTTCTTTGTGGCTTAAGTGTAAGTAAATGGGAGAATATCATAGTTAGGGTCTAAGTATACAATTTTATAAATTTAATAGATTCAAGTTTAAAATTGGTTCTCTAGAAATATCCTATTGTTAGGTGAGGAAAATAAGAGTAAAAAACGAATTAAGGAATTCAAAGAATGAATGATTTGATAAATACATTAATACATTACTTAACCTTGATTTTTGTATATAAAAGTTTCAAAAGTTGAAACTTACTCCAAATTTGATTTCTTACCCCTCAATTAGATAACATATCAATTTTGACTAAATTTAATATTAATTTCTCACTCAAATTGTAAAGGAAAGAAAATTACAAGTGTATATGCATAACTATATAATTTAGGACATTTAAAAAATGATCCATGTCACCCCATGCTTTCCATTTTCCTTTGTCTGGTGTGGGCCCATCGTGAGTCATTGCATCATAATCAAATGGTTTGGGAACTGTCTCCTACCTCATGTAGGAGAGGATTTCTCCATGGAAAATAGCTTGCCCACCTCTAAAAATTTATTCACCTATTTCTCTCTCTCCAACCAATTAAACCTCTTGATTTTCCCCCCCTACCTATACCTTATGAGATTCTACACAATCTGATCATAAAGTCACCTAGTTTTCCTTATTTGTGGAATTCCTAGTTCTCCTTTCTAACCTCACAAAACGTTTGACCTGTAGAGGCCTCAAAATGTAACCTATATAATCCTATCTACCCACATACCTCTACCATACTTCTTGAAATCTTTCTCGGGTGTAGATTGCTTCTGAGATCCCATGTTTTGCCACCATTAACCCAAAATTGAATATTATACAGTCTTCTATTTCCTTGACATCCTTCTTCACCAAGGGTCAATTCTATAAGGGTTAGCCACCTTTGCACGTCCCTCTTTGCAAATCTTTGGTCAATTTCAAATACCCTTTGCCTATCTTCTTTCGCTAAATTCATCCTACCTACCTTCATGGCATAAGATTCCCACCATGATGGGAGATGGAGGAAGCCTCCTCTCATTATTTTGTCTAACCTACCCCTATTTTCCCCTTGTCTGTGTGTTTTCTCACTAGGGGTAAAAGGGTATTTTATGTTGTTTGACTTCAATAGGTGCTCGTTTATTTGCATGTATTTGTGACTATTTTACCCTAGCATGTTCTATCATTTTGATTTAAAGTGTGAGGGTATATCCCGCATTTCAGTTAGTTTTTATATAAATAAGTAAATATCATAAACTTGCAAAATGTACAACTAGATATAGGAACATTGGGAACATACAAATAAGTAGGTTTTGGAATAAAAAATATGATCTATTTATCTAGAATGGTTTAACATTTTGATTCTAAGGTTTTCAAGAATTCATTTTTAGCATTTCTTAATTAATGTATTTATAAATCCTAATCGGAGAAAATAATATTTATAGGCGTCAAAACCCTAATTTGAGACAATAATATCTTTTTTTTTATCTAGGATCACAGATAAGGTATGCTCATGCACTCAATTGGTTTTGGGAATTATTATAACTAAACCCCTAATTTCCCATATGAAGAACCTCTTTGAATATATTTATTCATTTCTTAATTAATGCAATCATTTGAAACCCCTTTTAGCCTAAAATTACCTTTTTGATTGCTTAGTGAAGTTGTAAGACATCATCATTGATGGTCCTCTGACCCAAATCATTTATACATGGATGTTCTCCTCTCTAATTTATTGAAACAAACTTGCTTCACTTTTTATTATGCGTCATGTGGTGACCTATTGGCATATTGTAATTTTTTGCAGATTTGATAAATCATAATTTTGCAAAGGTACAAAATCCTTCAAAATAATTTGAAAGAGCATATGTGTATCATGTCCGTAGAGCATAGGTGTATCTATTCCTACTCATCCCATATTATAGAATAAATGTGTAATTCTCTTGATCCATCCACATTATAGAGAAGATGTATATTCTTTCTTCTCACCCCATATTTGTTGTACATGTGACATTTCCTACCTACATGGTTCATACCTTATAACATGTAAGAACATGGATTCTTTATAACTTATATCACATATTTGGCAACATATCTTAATTGATCTAATTTCTTGCTAATTTAAATGCCTCATCTATGTGACCTAGTAAATCTATAGATTATAATTTTTTTTGAACTAGCTAACTAATTGAAACTCTCCTATTTTGAATCTCCTCTATTTCTCATATTTTCCTAACTAATGAACACATGTTTTCATACTACACATAGTTTATGATGATCTTGTTTCTCTTTTGTTTTCCTTCTTCTGGGAGTTGTCACCAACCCACCTAGAAGCTGAGAAACTTGAGGATCAAGATCTTGGAGAAGATGTTCATGTATAGTTGGTGAAAGGATTATGAGATGGACATGTTTACCATTGCAACCGATCTATCTTGTTTAGATTTCCTTTTCTTGTTAGATGTCCCTTTGAGGGCCCAATGTCGAACATCGATGAATTTTTAATACTTTAGTTTACTTTTCCATTGTGATATTACTCTTGTTCTTTACTATGATATTGAGGGATTAGCATGCACACATTTACTTGTAAAAAAATATATTGTGGTTTTATGGATGAAGTTTGCATGTTTTTTTCTCATGATAAGTAAGGAGTGGATCCCTTGTAAGGTCTCATTCCTTACAACATTGTATCAAAGATAGGTTATAGTAGGTACAATGACTATCTTAAATTTTTCACTTGTATGTTTCCATGTAGTTATACCTTTATTTTAGGGGAACAACATGTTTGGGAACATCGACACTACTCATGTATGATGTCTTGGAGGGTTACTCTACACTAAAGAACCAACATTACACTATGTCATTGTTGAACCCCACCATTGAATAACTCAAGCTGTCATGTAACACCTGCAACTCAAACTCTTGTAAACTCTACTACTCTAAATGGTAGTCCTCATGAGAAGGAATTCACCTTAATGCCATAGTTTCTCACCATGATGTTGTTGTAAAAGTGGAACACCACTCTTGTTGTTTACAGGCCAAAGGAGCAAGCCTTAACTAAATTGTGAAGATGCAACCACCCTACTTTAAGGGTGAAAGTGAGTTAGAAATGATGGACAAGGTGGACAAGTGGGTTATAGGCTTGAAACGTGCATGTCATGCCCTCCTCAAAATTTTTTTTGTTTGCCTCATATGTGATGGATGGACCAACACAAGTGTGGTGGAATGGTTTAGCTCGTTCTCATGACACTTCCACTTTGTCTTGGAAACAATTACTAAAGCTCTTCATAAGAAATACATATGGTTATGCCACTTTGAGAAAAATGAAGTGAAATTATATAACTTGAAACATGATTAGATGTGATTCCTTACTTGCATGTAGAAGTTACACCACTGGATTGGAGAGAACCTTGGGGTCACACTATTCTTAGAGGAGCTATACTATGACATGGGACACACTCTAGTTCCAAAAAGCCCTCTCACCTTCTACCAGATGGTGATAAATCCCTCACTATAAATCCTACCATGGCTTCTAGGTCCTGACACAAGGAGAACAACAACAAAAGGAAGCACTGTAGAGGTGATTAGGAACACAAGAAGTGCCATTAGTGTCAACAATACTAATTCCCTAGTACATGTAAATAGGAGGACTCATGGGAAAAAGAGAGAGAAGAAAACCTACTTTCCACTATTGTGGGATAATAGTACGATCATACCCCAGTGTCCTCAGCTTCATCGAGGGCCCGCCCCTATTCAACCACATATGCACCATCAATCGTAGAGGTACAACAATAATAAGTAGATGTGATCAACCCTAGTCAAGATGTGTGATGGATGCACATATGCCTTGCATACAGGAGTTGATAGAGTAGAGATTGATCCAATGAAGATAATAGGCTTCATAAAGTGACTCAATCATCTACGTTTTCCACATTTCAATAGATATAAGTTCAAGATTGGTTCTCTAGAATTCTCCCATGGTTAAGTGAGGGAAAGGAGAAGTAAAAAATGAATGTTGAAAATTATTGTAATAAAGGTATTTATAAATACATTAATATATCAGTTAACCTTCAACTCATGATTTTATATACTTAAAAGTTTCAAAAGTTGAATTAAAATCCAAGTTTTGACTCCTTTCATCTCAATTTAGCTAACATATAGATTTTCAACTAAGATATTACTTTCTCACTGATGCACTGGATATTTATTGTTTTCACAGGATTATATTGATTTTTGTGCACTATATGTTCATTTTCATATTAATTTGTGCATAATTAACTCTCATTAGCATGCGATATTTATTTGCATCAAATAAATGTGATTTTAATGTTTCTGAATGATTTATTATATTTCAAGAGATTATGTTTAGATTTTATAGATTTAAGGGGATAGTTTATCTATCATAGGATCAAAATTATGGACAAAGGAGATGCATCCCAAAAACTTGGTAATTAAGGAAACTATCTAGTTTTTGGATAAAGAACCGATAGAGGAATCCATTGTTCGAGATCAAAGATAGTTGATGAGTTGATTAAAAAACATGTAGTGATAACATCATCAAAGCAAAGATTTTTTTGGAAAATTTGGATAAAAAGTAAGGGAGCGTGTTATGTCAAAAAGGTGATGGTTTTGATGCTCCTCAATACCATCTTCCTAAAGAGAATAAGCAGAAGAGAGTTAATAGATTGTTCCCATGTCTCAAAAAAAGGAGACAACTGCACATTGTGTGTATTCAAGGGTATTATTAGTGTCAAGCATCTTAATAGAAGTGGATAAATGAACTAATATAATATTTTAGATCATAGAAATAAGGGAAAAACCTCATAGATGTGAGGATCACTTGGGTATTCAGCAAGGGGATAATCGAGTCATAGTTCCAAATCAAATTTGCATAGAAATCGTGAACTGCCTTAGTGCTCATCATAGAGTTGTTAAAGAAATCACATTCGATGGCTAGGGTAGATAGATGGTGGACGGCTAGAAACCTAGCTACTTGATCAATAATCGCTTGACGTCTAGGAGAAGGCTTGATTAAGGCGCGAAAAGGAAAAGGGCTTTGAGGAAGAAGTTCCTTGTACCAATTTACAACCTCTATCGATATAAACGATGTATCGTCAAAGGGAATCAAGTGATTAGAGAATGAATAAGCAGGTGCATTGCTTGGAGTAGGCCGTTTCCTTCTTTTGGAGGCCATGGAGGAAAAATTGAGGAAGAAAATGTGCAAACAAGCAAAACAAACCATAAAAGCCGAACAAAACCACCAAGGATTTCCCAAGAATGTCTAGGTTAAGCTACCTAGGTCGGGAAATGGCTGGGAATGGGAGGTTTAGGGCTAGGGTTGAGAGCTTAGGGCTTGAGGATGATGAATTGGTTGGCTATTTTCTAGTTGAGAGGGAAAATTGTCGGGCGATCATAACTTAAAGTTTGCTCAGCTGACGAATTGCTCGAGTTCTGAGAGTGAGAAACTCGACCGAATGGTCCTCTGAAGAACAACTCTCGGCTCCTGATCAGTCGAGTTTGTCCTGGGGGAAACTCGACCAAAGGTCAACCTGACCTAAAATAGTCATTCTTAATTTCTAGCCATATACATGCCAATTAAATTCATTTTTCAATTCTCTTATGTATAATTAACATATTTAGGCACATGTAGCTCAACATTGGGTACTATTTTGTGATAAAACATGAAATTTGATAAAAACCCAAAAACAAGCAAAAACTAAGCATGTGAACAAGCAAGTTAGTCACATTTAAAGCATATATAGGTAGACAAGGTGAGGAATGACATGAGCAAACATATAGGATAGAGACAACTAGCTAGATCACATAGAAATATCATCCAAAGCAACACTGAGTAGTTTAGATCGAATAAAATTAAATTGTTCTCTAGCTAGAGATTTAGTAAAAATGTCTGCCAATTGATTTTTCGTGTCCACATGCGTGATATAAATATCCTTCTTGGCAATGTGATCACGAAGAAAGTGATGGTGAACCTCTATATGTTTAGCTCTACTATGCAATATAGGATTATAAGAGTGATTGATTGCACTAGTATTATCACAAAAGATAGGAGAAGCATCAAAATGTATGTTAAAGTCTTGGAGCATTTTCTTCATCCATAGGACCTGGGCACAACAACTCCCGACTGCAATATATTTAGCCTTGGTAGTTGATAATTCCACGGTGCTCTATTTCTTAGAAAACCAAGACACCAAGCATGGTCCTAGAAGGAAGCAAGTGCCACTTGTGCACTTTCCATCAACCAAACAACCTGCGTAATCTGCATCACTATATTCCACAAGAGTAAAGTCTCTCGACTTAGGATACCATAGTCCAAAATTTTGAGTTTTGGCTAAGTACCTCAAAATCCTCTTAATGGTAATAAGATGTGATTTCCTAGGGCTAGATTGAAAGTGAGCACACAAGCCAACACTAAACATAATATCAGGTCTAGTGACAGTTAAATAAAGTAAACTTCCAATCATACCTCTATAGAGCTTCTCATCTACCTTCTCACCTTCTTCATCTCTATCAAGTTTGGCGGTATTGGACATGGGAGTGTCCATCGACTTCATGTTCTTCATCCCAAATCGTTTGAGTAGTTCATGTGCGTACTTGCCTTGGTTGATGAAGTTTCCTTCTTTTGTTTGCTTGATTTGAAAGCCAAGGAAGAAAGTCAACTCACCCATCATGCTCATCTTGAACTCACTCTGTATAAGAGAACTAAACTCCTTGCAAAGATCAAAATCAGTTCCGCCAAAAATGATATCATCAACATAAATTTGAATAATAAGAAAATTCTTAGAAGTGTGTTTCAGAAATAAGGTAGAATCAACTTTGCCCATGACATACACATTATCTAACAAAAAGTTCTTTATTTTCTCATACCAAGCTCGAGGTGCTTGTTTGAGTCCATAGAGAGCTTTTTGCAACAAATAAACATGATTGGGTAGCTTGTCATTTTCAAAGCCTGAAGGTTGAGCAACAAATACTTCCTCCTCGATTGTACCATTCAAAACCTTAGTTTAAAGCATGTAAGTAATATCATTTATAAGTATAATGAAAGATATTAAGATAAGAAAGACATGACTCAGGCCCTTTGTGCAAGTCATGTGGCCCAGGCACCAGAGTGCAGGCCAATTCAAAGACATAACCCATGCCCAGACTGCAGGTTATGTGCCCCAGGCACCTTAGTACAGGTCATGAGACCCAGGTACTAGAGTACATGTCTCTAGAGAAAGATAAGTAAAGAGATAAGAATTAAGTTAAAGTAAGAAGAGATATTTATGTTTCATATTTATAAAGTTTTTAATGTTAGTTCTCAATATATAATGTTTTAGAATATTTTGTAGTATCTTATTTCATAAAGTAATGTATATATTAGAATACTCATGTCACTTAGCCTAACAACCATTTTTTTTATTACATGGCTGGGTATGAGATGTCCACAGGTGAGAAGAAGGAGCGAAGTGGATCCCAAAGACTCAAGCACAAGAATAGAACAAGATAAGATCTGGTGGGGTACCAACTATTAGATGATCCTTAGGTGTATAAACTCAGCTATATGTTTCAATGTTTATAACTTTAGAGCAGAGACTATTTCTCAAGATGTTAGGTTAGTTTTCCATGTGATATCCATTATGATCCTTTTGTAAGAACAATTATGAGAATGTTTTAATATTTTCACTTTGTGTGATTGATTATATTGTTGTTATGAATTCCAGTTTAATGTAATACCCCCTTGAGTGCACGAATTATAGATAACTCAGTGTTGCTTCCTCTATGTGCATGTGTGTGCTTAGGGAGGGTGTTACATGGATACTCAGGAGGAGAGTCAAAACACTTGGATTAACTACTTGCATCCGTGGTTTGACAAGGGCTAACCTTATAATAAATATTCTAAACCAATTGAACTGAACAAGATACCACCAAAATATCCAATTGATGTTAGGTACCTCACTATTTTAAGGAAGCCATCCTCGATGAGATTAGTCTCCAATGACTCTCTCGTATGCTCTGTATACCTCATCCTAGACTTAGATAGTCAATATGCATGTCATTTCCTTCACACCACTAACCACTGTGATGCATTCTATGGTATCCATGAAACTAATATATAATATAGTCTTTAAATTCACTAATAGACTTAGTATTCACTAGTACATATATCACCTTTGACGTCAGTTAAATAATTTATAAATTAAGTTTCTACAAGTAGGGAGGCTTTGAATGTATATCCATCTTATGATTTATCTGCTACAAGATAATTTTTCTAGACATTGTCACTAAGGCCTTGACATAGACATTTCCATAACTTGGTACATGTAACCTATGACAATGTTTTCAACTGAAGACCACATAGTGAGACATGAACATTATGCCTAAAGGAGATAAAATTAGGTAGGGTTCCCAACTAGTACGTACCCCTCCTTTTTTAATAATTCTTGGTACTTTATACATCTTATTTCCAATGAAGTCCTTAGAAAGGGGGTGTGTAATAGTAACACACCCCACACTCCTATTCTTACTAATTTAAATGAGTCATATAAACTACATTTAGAACATGTCCAGAAGGGTCTAGTAGAGGGGAACATTGTTGGCATGTCCCCACACTCCCTTCTTTGACTACATCTCAGACCAAGTTCTAAATGTGATTGGACGGTTATAGAGGGAGGAAACCCATTCAATGTGCCCCTCCCACTCCTAGTCATCTTTGATTCTCCCCACTTGATCCCTAGCCCTAGATAATGCCCATCCACTATAAATATAGACCCCAATCACCATTTACAAGGTCTAGCAATTAGTAATTGAGGTTGAGATCTTTAAGAAGCAAGAAAAGGCTTACACCTAGGGAGAGATATTCAAATAGGATGCCACCAAAAGGATAACCACCTTTAGAGAAAGTGCCCCCCACCTTTTGAGATCGAACACCTAGACCTATCCTTTCCTACCTCTAAACCCAAGATAGGAAAGAGATAAGAAGTCCACCCCTAACACGATATGCATCAAAGTAACGTATTTGGCCAAATAACCATATATTTTTCTATCTCCCATATTTCCATCCTCATCGGTGTGATGATATGAGAACCCTAGGCTGAATATCCTTGATGCTATATTGATATCTCTACTCTCCTTTTTTATATTTTTTATCTTGTTATTCTTGTACTCTCTCTCCCACTTCCAACCTTCTAGTGGTATGTGGATATGAAAACCTAGAGTTGGTGTTCCCTCATACGAATTATATATATATATATATATATATATATATATATATATATATATATATATATATATATATATATATATATATATATTTCATGTGGATCCACTCATCATTTTGTATCACCTTTCATGTATAAGACCTTTTCTAATAAATACATTTTCATCTTATCAATATCTATGATGATACAAGGGCGTCATGGGGTGCCCAAAACCTTCCCCATGCGTAACTCGACACCTTACATGATCTTCAATTTTCATTTTTCCTAATCCACTCAATTTCAAAAGCATTTCAATACTTTCGTCATTTCCCTTACAAACATTGTTAACACTCGTCTTTTCTAGACTCATTACATTGGCATCCACCCATTTTGGTTTCATGAGAGATATCTAATCTCTTCACACTCAAAACCACCCTTGCCATCCTCAAACTTGATGGGATGCATTATTTCAAGAAAGATCCATAAACAACTTGAATCTTGGAGACTGACACATAAGGAACACTTATAAGTGTAATATTGGAATCAACATCTATCTTTACTCTATTTATACTCTTGGTGATAATTAGTGGCCAATGCTCCTCATCTTGATGCTAATAAACTTTACTCTCGTATATGCCATAAAATCTCCCCAAATGATGAATTATAACTATTTATTCTTTGTCTTGCACATGTTTGCTCCATCTCTTTTGAAATCTTTTAAAGCCCTACATGTTAATGTAACACATTAAATTGCATTACCAAATAGTAATGTAATAATAGATGTTAACGGATATAAATATGAAAAATTTCTCACGTGACTTATGGCCTTTTCATTACATGTCCATGCATGTTTAATTGCTTCCCCTCAGGATCTAGATAATGAATAGTCAATGCCTTGGGGACAATAACCAGTAACTCCCAATGATTACCACTAGAGATAAGAAAGTTAAAAATATATAACTCAAAATTAAGAATAAAATGTAATTTTCTTAGGTCTAAATTATAAGTAAAGTAAACTTAACATTGAATGAAGCTATTATTTTTTTTACCAAAATATTTAAAATCGACATACCAGTATATGGTAACCACTGCATGGTCTTTATTTATAAGACTGATCAAAGATGGAATTAGAAAACCCACATGGGTAAACGAAAATTCTGTATAGACCTTGTGTAGGTGGCTACAAAATATATATTATGTATGCATTAATATATAAGAAACCAGATCACCGTATATAAAACAAGGTATATAGATATATAAACAAGATTTCACCATATCCATAGATCTATCATAGATGTATTCATCCAATCGTACCTAAACAAATGCAAAATATCTTGTATAAATATAGTGTTATTGTATGATTGGCTTGCAACATTCCCAGAAATATTAACATTTATAGGACACCGTTTGTTATGTTTGCCTACCCATATTTCCATACCCCTACAATTAGGACCTATCGATTCGTATAGGTCCTTTGGAAGCCAACTAAGTACTACAGGAGGAGGTGGAGGTGGAGGCAGAGCTGTAGCGGGTTTCTTCCTTTTCTCTTGTATATATAATTTCATATCAATTGGCTTGTATATACACACTAATAAATTAATGTAATGTTAAATTTTCTATACATGATAAGTATAGACAACATTTGTTTAGGCCAAAATATCACACCACCTTCTACTTCACCAAGCGTGTCAGCATCTGGGTGGGCATATGGCAATGGATGCTACCTCCAATGAGGGAACACAAGCCTCATGCTCACACAAACATAACCATCACCTATTGGAGTGCCATGAATTGTGTGCCCTGGAAAGCGTGGGTAAGCCTCGGCCTCTGCAACGACGAATGCCTTGAATCTTATATGGCATGACCTCAACCCCTACAAATTTACATAGAGTATGTTATATACATATATACATAAATATATCATCTTGAAAAGACTAGATACTATGCCATTAAAATGATTACAGTGGACGTGCTAGGTGGTGGGTCTACATGATTACTCCCAACCACCTCTACCATAGGGGAAGAGCGGCATGGTAGAAGTACTGTCTGAGTGAAAGTCTTAGATGCCTGCCACTTGCTCATTGCTTCTTGGACTCTCTTCTCAATTAACTCATCTACCTATACACGGACAAAAGAAAGGATAGATTTTAATTATTGAATTCCATCTGCAATAACATTCTAAAAAAAGAGTAGGTTACCTCAACTTTAGAAAATCCTACTTTTGGGACATGTTTGCGTTGTGATAGTCCAAAGAACATTTTTATGCCCACACTAGTGCCTATATCCCTAACATGTCCATGATGCTCTAGATTACCAAGAGCATCTGTCAATTCATCCCTTGTTCCCTCAAGGATGAACTTGCCTTTCTTCCTCTACTCGTGAAGCTCCCGCTAATCACAATCAATAGCAATTGGTAAGTACACATAACAATCATCAATATCAAATGCTCTGATAATTGAATTTTACCATTTTTGTAGCCACCTCAGCTGTTGCATGCTTGGTTATATCTCCTTTCTTGTTTTTCCCCCTATCTATCCACACAACATGGTGAGGTAGAGGTGCAGGAGTAATAGTAGAGGACTCAAAAGTCTCCTAAGTAGCAACAAACTCAGCAGTAGTTTTTGGAAAATGCCTGCATAGCCACTCGGACCCATCATGTGGTCATGCACATTCAGTGCACACCTTGCTCTTTGAGCATCACTGATAGCCTTGTTAGTAAGCACATTGAATTGCTTAGTAACACTAAAGGTCAATCATAAATAGGTGAATTCATAAGAATTGGTTAATACCTTGAATTCATCAGTATTTCTCCTGGCAACAAACACCTCCCAGTCCTTCGATTCCAGGTAGTTCCACTACTCAGTGTCTGACTTCTTCCTGTTCTCAACATCTCAAATGTATAGTCAGGTGAGATTTGTCCTATAGTTCCTTAGGACCCTCCCACAACACTGCATCACCTTTTTACGATGTAGGCTTTCATCCAGTTCAAATATACTCTACAAAATGTCATATATTTAATATACTAATATATCCTAAAAATTAGTATTATGAAAAATAGAATTGCAAATGATAATAACTCACACATAGTTCTTTCCATATTGTCTTTCTTTGCTTTAGGAACATTATGCTAAGAAAATTCTTAATAGGACTGCAATGGCTACGAGTAAGAACCCCAAGATATGAAATAAATGAATTGCGATTCACTCCAGATGGATTTCTTGCATGATCAAAATCCACAACTAGTTTTGGTCCATTGCCCCTTTGTCATATAAACTTGTTCATCATAGTGATGCCCCTTGCCTTTTCACTTTTTTTTGCTTCTCAAAAAGTGTTTCAAGGTTTTCAATAGGTACATCCTCAACCTAAAAATTGGTATGTTAAAAAAACACTTATAGGATATAACTTATAAATGGACATATAGAAAGATATATATAATATATTTTAAAACTTACATTGTGAGGGGGCACCTCATTGATATCCTCACCCTCACGGTAATCATCATTATGATCATCATACTCATGGTCAACCATATGAAAGTGTCATTAAAAAAAGCATACATTTAACATTTAACATAACTACAAGATAATATAACATTGTAAAGTTCACATCGATATATAAAACATATAAAAAATAGAAAATGCCTCTAATACTGTGATCTTTTATCAATTAACATTCCTTTAGTGTGATCTCCGCACACATAGAAGTCATGGTTAGCTTCAATATTTGGTGTTGGCAACCCAATTGAGTTGGACTCGAGTCATCATATTTATCATAGTACTCTTCTTCATCTATAGGCAATCTTCAATGAGTTGTCTTTTACCATGAAGAATAATCGACCATTTTTCATTTATAGGATAATCGATATAAAATATTTCTTTCACCCATGATGCCAATATGAATGGTTCACCCTTCTCGCCTATCTTTTCAAAGTTCACTAATGTGAAACCCAATTCATCCACTGTAACTCCTTTGGTGTTATCAACCCAATTGCATTTAAAGAGCAGCATTTTAAAATCTACATAGTCAAACTCCCATATGTCTTCAATGACACCGTAATATGACATTTTAGCTTCATGTGGACTCTTATCCTTTACACTGGCAAAAAATAATGAATACGCTTGAAGGGTCACCCCACTTTTGGACGACGCTCTTATCATCTTGACGCTTTGCGTAATATGAGAACCCATTTTTGTCAAACCCTTCATAAGACATAACATTCATTTTTGGTTTAAAGGCGAGGCATTTGATATTTTTAGCAAGATTATTTGGTGTTTGAGATAGTTAATGTAAGACTTTATCTTCAAACCATTTAATAAATATCTTGGTATGCTCTCTAGCAAGCCACATTGATTTGGATCGAGGATATTGTTTCTTAATGAAATTGGTATGTTCCTTGATATAAACACTCACTTTGTTGATGTTGATAAAAATATACAAGTGAGCTTGTTACAACAGCTCACAGCTGATTCCTTTCATCCATGATCCTAAAATCCCTTTTCCATAATAATCCTCAATATTCTTGTCATTTATAGGAGTGTCATTACCACTCAGAAAGTCATTGTAAAAATCCATAACCTCTCTCTCCACATAACCCTCAATAATACTCCCTTCAGGCCGATAACGATTTTGAACATCACCTTTAAAAATGCTCATGTATTGTTCAAAAGGATACATCCAATGCAAGAAAACTGGTCCCAACATTTTCACTTCCCTAGTCAAGTGGACAACAAGATGAATCATGATATCAAAGAACGAAGGAGGAAAATACATCTCAAGATGACATAGGGTAACAACCACTTCTCTTTGCAACTTATCGAGAGTCTCAGGATCAATAACTTTGTTGCAAAAACTATTGAAGAAGGAACAAAGTCTGGTGACTGCAAACCTTACATGCTTTGGCAGTATAGATTGAATTTCCACAGACAATATTTGTTGCATTAGAGTGTGACAATCATGAGATTTAAGACCTATCAGCTTCAGATCTTTCATTGATACCAATCTATGGATGTTTGATGAGTAACCCTGTGGCACCTTAACATTAACGAAGCACTCGTAAAAAGCTTTCTTCTCCTTTCTATATAACGTGTAACAAGTAGGAGGTTAATATGTTCTCTAATCACTACTAACTACTTTTGTTAATTCGGTTCTTATTCACATTTCATGTAGGTCCATTTTGGATTTGATCCCATCTTTAGTCTTACCTGGTATATTCAACAGAGTACCAATAACGTGATCACAGACATTTTTATCAACATGTATGACATCGATACAATGTGTGACTGCCAAAGAAATCCAATATGGAAGATCCCAAAATATTGACTTCTTCTTGAATAAAGATTTATCACTCCGTGTGGCCATGGTACATTGTGATCTCTTACCATATTCATTGACAAAGTATTTTACTCTTTCATAAACAACCTCCCCTGGTATATGTTTAGGTGCACTTCGTTCCTCATTCCATACATTGAACGGTTTGTTCAACCTTCGGTATGGATGGAATTTTAGAAGAAACCTTTGATGACCAAGATATACAGTCTTGCTGCCATGTTTTAGTCATATTGAATCAATGTTCTCTTCACATATAGGACACACTTTAGATCCTTTGACATTGTATCCAGATAAATTCCCATATGCTGGAAAGTCATTAACAGTGCAAAACAACATAGCGTGAAAATGAAATGTCTCTCTATGTGAAGCATCATAGGTCATCACACCTTTGCCATAGAGTTTCTTTAAAACATCAATCAGATGCTCAAGATAAAGGTCAATATAATTTCCAAGTTGTTTAGGGCCTGATATCAACAACGACAACATAACATACTTATGTTTCATACAACCAGGGAGGAAGATTGTATATAATAAGCATAAAATGTCAAGTGCTATGTTGGCTGCTCAATGTCCTATATGGATTCATCCCATCGGTACAAAGCCCAAGTCTTAGATTCCTGACTCTTTCATCAAATCCAGGGTACAATAAATCAATCTTGTTCCACTGTGGGGAATTAGACGCATGTCGTCATATCCCATCATTGTTTTTCTTAACCTATGCATGCCACATCAAATTCATCGCATCTATCGGATTAGCAAACAAGCGTTGAAACTATTGTATTATAGGTAGATACCACATCACCTTGGTAGGAGAACCAATTTCAGACTTACCCGAAGTCGTCATTTTATACCTTCACGCACCACATTTTGGACAATCTTTCAAATCTACATAGTCCTTTTGAAATAATACACAATCATTCAGGCATGTGTGTATATTCTTGGCCTCCATTCCCATTTGGCACAATAATTTTTTTAACCTGTATGTTGAGATTGGCAGCTCGTTTCCTTTAGGAAGAATGTCTTTCAACAAAGACAAAAATGACATGAAGCTTTTATCGCTCCATCTATTGTTATCCTTCAACTTATACAATCTCAACATAGTGATAAGCTTCGTAACTTAGTACAACCTGTGTATAACGGTGTCTCAGCATCATGCACAATGTTCCTAAACATGGGAGGTGGATCGGTGTGCTCTACCCCATAAGTATCCAACATCTCATCAACGATGTCTAATGGAGCTAGTTCGTTCACATCTATGTCATGGGAAGCAATTTCTTCTTCCACACAAGCACTGCTATCGACATCTACTGATTTTAAGTTTGAAATCTCTCCATGCCAGTTCCATTTTGTATAGCCTTGCACAATCTTGTTGCACATGACATGACTTTTGATTTCATCACCGGTGCTGACTTTCAAGTTGTTACCACAATGCCTACATGGACAGTAGAACCTATCTCTAGGTTGTTTCCTATGTTCCTCCACAAATCTAATAAACTAATCAAGACCAGAAATAAACTCTGGGGTGTAGTGATTTCAAATGGACATCCACAATCTATCCATTCTATGATCAAAGAGAAAACAAGTATATATTAGGGTTTTGGGTTAAAAGATTAGGGTTTATGGTTAAAAGATTAGGATTTAGGGGCTTATATATAATAAATGTGTACCACCTATCCCTTTCTTGATCACCTAATCTCACTAATAAGTGTATAATGTGTATTCAATTTTTAAGAAAAATTTGGAAGCATTTCCCCGTAGTTCTCCAGGTACACCGATGTACATGGGAAAATGCCCACCGATATATTTACTTCGAGAATAAATAGGGTAGTGCTGACAAAACATCATGAAAATTGAATATACATTATACACTTACATACTAAGTGAGATTAAGTGTTCAAGAATAGTCCCAAACCGAAGACTATCCAAGATTTACTCCTAATGAGTAAATCTCAGACGGGTTTCCAGGCCAAAAAAATACATGTGTGTTGTCATTCCTATACCTACAATCCTAGTTTCATCATTCATATCCTAGGTTTTGTGTAGCATCATTTAATTCAATACATTCTTCCATTTGGGTAAGTTCATTCATTCATCATTAACCCTAATTAATCATTATTAATCAATTACACAATCTTGAAGAACAATTATTGAACTAAGTTAAATCAATGACTAACAGGAGAGAAAGAAAGCAATATCAACTAATAAAATTCATTCATACATCATTAACCCTAATTAATCAATATTAATCAACTTCACAATCTTAGAGAAACTAAGTGCAAATCTAATTAATTAAGTTCGTTCATGCATCATTAACTCTATTTAATCAATATTAATCAACTATAGGCGGAGCAGGATATGGTGGCATCATTAACCCTAATTACTCAATATTAATCAATATAAATCAATATTAATAAATATGGTGCATTATTAACCCTTAATAATCTTATAGTGATTAACCACTCACCGAACTGGTGGAGCAGGCTGTAGTGCGGCGGCCGAAGTTGGAGGTGGACAGGATGGAGGTGAATGTGGTCGGGCTAGAGGTGAAGCAAATGATGGCAAGGCTAGAGGTGAAGTAGATGATGGTCGGGATGGAGGTGAAGGTGGTTGGACTGTAGATTCTCAAGCGGCATTCGGTGGTGGTGGCGATGTTGAGTACAGTAGCTCATCGACATCCTCGATCAGGCAGTGAGCATGCAGCATCTTGCCGGCATGCTCAGAAGTGGTGGCTGGTGAGTGGAGAAGGAAGGAACGACGACACGTGATAGACGGATGGAGTAGCGGAGTAGAGGCGGCGGTGCCAGTGAATCGCCAGAAACCTAGGCTGAATTTGATCGGTAATGAAATAGAGAAGGTTAAGAGTCTGGTTCGCATGAGTGCTATTAAGTTAACTATCGACGTTGGTTATTACAAAAATCTAATGCTTAAAACCAATAGGCATCGGGGATACAAGTAAACTGACACCTATCACCAACTTTAATCAAAAGATTTTGCACCCGGTCGGGGTGTTAGTCGTCAGTTTCTAGATATGAAAACTAACGTCTATCCACATAACATAAAATTTTTTTTGTTAGTTACGATCATAATTGTCGGTTGCCAACCAAAAATTGATGCCAAATAGGTAAATTGGGGGTAAAATATTTTTGCGGGGACAACATGTGAACACACATCCTCGTCGGTTCTTTGACAAAAATCAACGACAAATGAGGGGATACATTTTGCCTCGCGAAGGATGTTTAGTGTTAGTTCCTTGTCAAAATAAGACGACTAATTAGAAATAAAATTTTGTGTAGGGGCTTGGCGTGAAACATGTCTCCTCGGTTTTAGTACCACCGATGTCGAATTGAAAATTTTTGGAGGAATTTTTTTTCCTTAGAAAATTGTATTTTGCGGGTGATTTTAGACATTAGTTTTAATGTCAACAAACCAACGTTAAAGAAATAGCGATGTCCATGTCTTTTGTAAATCAGCCAACCTTCACATATATGGGATAGTTGTCCTTCTTATCCTATGTTGTAGTGTATTGGCATCAATTTTTTATCTTTAACTGACGCCATCAAATGTGATGTAATGTGTCATTTATGTAGTAGTGATTGTATTATTTTTAGCTTGAATTTGTACATAAGGCTTCTATTTAAATTTTCTAAGCTTTGAACATAATGTAAATCACTAGCATCAAGAATACATACCACTATAAATGATAAACTAATCATACTGATAAATACCCGAGTGAATTATTCTTTATACTTCATAAGTGTCTATCTAGAAACAACCATTGACTAGATCTGAAATTCATGCTATGATTTAATATTGTAGAAATTTGAGCAAAACTAGGGTTGTAGTGCCTCTAGTTCTAACTTGATCTCAAATCTAAGCTTGGTATGCCCAAATATTGGTCTAGTTAGTCTGTTTGCAACCTAAAAGTTCTAAAACAAATGTCAAACAACCTAATGTTAGGTTTGCATCTCCAATCAATTCTAACTAAAGGAAGAAGATAAATAAGAGAGGTAAAAGAAAACCTATAGTGAGTCCTACAACATACTCCAAGCAAAGGAAGGACCAAAAGAGAAGGAATGCATGACTAAAAATAAATTTTCACGATGGATCTATATCTAGATTTTTTTGTTCTCAATGTTTCCCCTGATATTGCTTTAGAAATTGCCTTTTAGTTTGTCTTTTCCATACTTTAAGTCTATTTTTGTGCAGAGAGTTATTATACCATTCTAAAGAAACAAAATTTTGATAAGTATATCAAAAGTTATGACCAATTTTGTGATTGCCTCTACTGAGCGGTAGTGCAATACAAAACTTTAGGTCTATGGGACCATCGTTTTGTGAAACAATGCTTTTTTGAACTTAGAAACTGTGATTTTATGAAACATTGGTTGTCAAGCAATGCAATTTTGTGTAAAAACTAAAAGTACTATAACTTTCTCATCTTAACTCCAAATTGATTCATTCCTTTTGTGTTGGATTTATAATTGAATTCTCTACAATTATGAAGCAAATATTTTTCAAATGATAATAATTAATTAATTATATATATAATTAATTATATATTCTTAAATCTCTTTTTACCAACATGTGTAGGTTATTATTATCAACTAAGTTTCAAGCCACAATATATTCACAAAACATGTTTTCTTTAATTTATCAAGGGACACATTTAAGATAAGAAAAAACATAAATCAATCAGTTAATAATGTAAAGTATTTAGTAATAGTGTAAAATACCAGACACATCTTAAACTCTCAAATTACCAACAAAGCAAGGTATGAGTTGTTTCATAAAAAATTCACCAAATAGTACTTACCAAGATTTTTTTGCATAAAAATACTCAAGCTCCATATTATATTGTAGTAACTCAAAAATTAGGTTACCAACTTTAGTTGACCCTTTGCGTTTTTGGTCCATGCATGAATTCTTCCTCCACAACATGAACATGTGATCCGGGAAGCATAGAAGTTACATGTAAGAGATATCCTTCATTGATCCATATTAGATAGGATTTAATGTTTAATGTTTTAGTTAAAATGTATACATGGTATCAACTTCCATGTGCTCAGATGTATGACATGAATGTACAAAGATGGATAACCTATTCTGAATATAATTATGAGAAAATTTAGTCGAACATCAGGTTGTACAAGTTTATTGGGATGATGTCATGCCTCTTTGATGTTGTTGTAGAATTTTGACTTGCTTATTAATTGGTCATCTAATTTTTTGTGCTTGAATTGATAAAGAATTGTTAGTCAGTCAATTGGATATTTCCTTGAAGTAATGTGATTTTATATTCTAAAAAACTAGCTAACATGATGATCTAATTGATCAAATGGCCGGTTGGTTTGATGCCCACTTTGTGTGACTGACTAGTAGTACTAGCTAATAGGCTAATCTACTATGAAAAGAGGCATGCTATTGTTATGTAACGATTTTCACTTTAATTCTCAGATTTGGGGAGTGGGGATTTTACTTCTTGGATCATTATGTGGACATTTCATGAAGTAATACCACCTTCTCTCTTTTTCTTGCATCAACCTACAAAAAAAACAAAAAGAGTAGTTAAATACTAAAACTACTAAAAAATAAAACAAATGAAAACATAAGTGAAATGTGATTCAGACATAAAAAAAACATAAAATGAAACTAAAAATATGATGAATAAACATTCTTCACAAAAGTTGAACTAAATTATCGAGGAAAATCCTCCAAAACCAAAGTTCATTATATATGTGTTTAACATGTTCAAAAAACTTCTACCAAATTTAGGCCTTTTATCAATTAAATTAGTCATAAACTCCTAGGATAAATTTCATTTGAGTTGTTAATCAATCATTTAAATGAAGCAACCATGCATGAATTCTAACACATTTGACAACCGATAATGTACTTTTCTCACATTGAGGTATTTTATAGATATTGAATCATGGTTTTAGGACCCTAGATATCAAGTGAACATCAGTATATAATTTTTATTTATAAAGGTGTTTGCTCTGAAGTTATAAAGAAAATAACAAAAATGGAATTAGGGTTTCACCAACCCTAGGATGACTAGCTAATCTTGGGCATGATCATAACACAATTTTCTTTTACCTACACATCACTTGAGAAAAAATCCTTACTGGTCCAATCCTAATAGCACTCCATGTCAAGAGGGCTAAAGCATCAAGTTCTTATCTATGAGTTCCCTAATGTTAATGGTGCACCTTGTTAATACAACTATTGGTACTTACTTTTTATATCATTTTGTCTAAGACCTTAAATATTGTGATTTTGTAGACAAGTTTTTGTTTTCATTCCTTGGGATTCATTTCAAAACTTGAGTTCTTATGCTCACACACACCATTAGTTCTAAAATGCCAAATTTGATCCCCTTTCCTCCATAATCTTATTCAATTATCCACTTGGAAAAACTAATCTTATCATGGAAGTGCTAAACATATGCTTTTCTTAATTTATACAATCAAGTCTTGACTTTACCTGAAACATCTCTTGAAAGGGAACTTTTTGACACCCATGACTAATGGTCATGATTAAAGAAACCTCTTAATATCCATGGGAGACATTATTAGATTCCAATCTCGTGCATTGTATAATTTCCATTGGTTGGGCCAAACTAAGAGAACTCAACTTGACTTAGATCAAGTCACAATTAGTCCCTAATGAGAGTGGGTTTGAGTTTAACGTTGGCTATTAATATCCAACACTAATAGAATGAGCCACATATAACCTTCTCAATGGACCTCAACACTTATTTATCCAATTAAACATTATCTTAGATGATGAATATTGCAACAAATTGAAATCTATGTAAAATCTTAATTTAGCATTTCCTAAGTTTCTCCTTTCCTTTATGTTCCTTTTTGTCTTGGATGTTGATTAATGGGAAATATTAGTGGTTTGGATTAAATTTTATCACCATTTATGCCAATATTTGGGCTTATGCACAAATACCTTAGTGAATATTTCGATTAGGGTCTAAAATACAAATTTGGTTTTTAAGTGAGATAATGATAAAATAAATTTGGTCTAGAATTTTCTATAACCGTTTGGAACAAGGAAGAGATAAAAAGATAAATAATAACTCTTAAATTAACATAAGGTGATAGTGAGTAATTGATATAGAAAATGTGGTAATAATGAATAATAGGTCAAAATTTATTAAAGGAAGACAAATTGGTAGAAAAATAACTTCAAATTCATTTTCTTTGGGTTTGATTTGTCTTAGAGGCCAAGAAATTTGGATAATATTAACCATATCTATATTATTTTGAAAATAAAAGGTGATTTTCCTCCAGAATATAAAACTAAACATTTAATGACCCAAAAAGAGAAAGTTAATCTTAGATTCGTAATCTACACATTAAAAACAGCCTTAGGGTAAATTTGCTTACAATTTGGATAATCTTTAATATTCTAATATGTTCAGGAGAGAGAAAGTGTAATTGAAGCTCAAAATATTAAATAATGTATCTTATAATCCCAAAGGGTAAAATTAATTCCAATTCATGTTCTATATGGTTTAGTTTGCTTGAGGGTGAAGTTTCACATTAATTGGGTAATTCTAGAAGTCTCTAATGCATTAAGAAAGAAAATATAAATTATAGTAAAAGAACTAAATAAAATATTTAGATATTCAAAAGAAAAAAAATAATTCCATATTCAGATTCTACATGTTAATATTAAGCTAGGTGTCAAATTTCAATTAATTTGAAATTCGTTTGCACCCACAATTGAGTAGAGAGAAAAAGAGAAATTAATGCATCCACACTATAGTCGAATTCGGTTTATGATTTCATTTAATTGTCACACGTATGATTTTTGGCCAGCTTTTATTATAATCATGCACATGTAATTTGGACCGTTGGATCCAATCATTTGGACTGTTGGATCCACGATCCAATGGTTCCCAGTCATCATCTAGCTTGTGCTAAATCGAGAAATATGATCAGTTCACATGCGATCTTCAAATCAAGATTTCTCGCTCCCTACTTGACCTCTGACCAAGATTATTTTTCCCATCTTGTTCTAAGTACAATTTCTCATGCATCCATAACATATTCTAGACATATTATTGTGTATTACAGAAATGCCCAATTCTCCTCTTCTACTTCTCAAACCACCATACCCAAACCCTAGATATTAACCCACACCTATAAATAGGACTACTCAGACCTTCGTCTCACTTTGCCTAACCTTCCTTGTAAGAACCCTGACCTCTGTTTAGGGCATATCCCGTTTTCTTTGCTTAACCTTGATGCTTAGTTGCCTGCTAATCACCTTTAGTGATGGTTAGGGTTTGTTTGTGCTGGAGGTGCTACTTGCAATTAACCCAAGTCTAGGGTTTGTGGGCAAGTTTGTCACCTTGTGAGGTGTTCCTCCCTCTCCTTGCTTCCTCTAGTGTTGAGAGGAAGGGTTGGGCTCATTTCTTGAGTTGCCTTGGGCTTGGATGAGTTTGTTGGGCCTTGTGGTGCGTTGCCTTTGCCTCTTTGGACCTTGTGTCGGGAAGAAGTGTGCTTGTATCGGCCTAGGTGTGTCGGACATGCTTGTGTCGGCCTAGGTGTGTCGGCCATGCTTGTGTCGGCCTAGTTGTGTCACCCAGGGTGTGTGTCAGCCATGGTATGGAGGTGTGTCGTCCATGGACCCTTTGACCCTCTTTGACCTCATTTGTGTCACCACTAGTGGACGCTTGATGCTTGCATGTGGAAATGGCCTTGGACATGTGTTTAGGGCATGTTAGAGTGGTGGCTTTGCTCATGGATAAGTGTCCCTAGGTGAGTGACACCTTGCCTTGTCTTTCCTTGGTTTATCATCCATCCTTTCCTATATATGTGTTTCCTTTCTCTTACTAAGGATCCCTTTTAGTTCCTTAGTGCACGACACCCCCCCCGTCCTTTGCAAGCTTGGTGGCCGATCCTTGCCTTGGAGTCTCCTTCTTCCTCTAGTGGTAGCCGAACCCTAGAGTGCCTTGCTCTTCTTCCTTGGTGGTTCTTGGAGCTTGGAGCTTTCTTAAGGCGGGTTACATAACTCCTAACCCTAACTACATTACCATCTTCTATGTTCTTGTTTGTATGTTGCTTATGATCGGCTATGTATGTTGTTAGTTGAGTTTCTTGCTTAGTTGTACCTTGTTGGCCGAACCTATGTTCTAGGGTTTCTTGGTGAGCAACACCCCTTTGTCTCCTAGGTCTAGAGGAGTGAGCTTGAGTTCTAGTAATATGGGCAATACTCCTCTCTCGTTTAAGTTGAGAGGTGAAATTGTGTTCTAGTGGTTTGAGAAACACCCTCCTCTCACCATGGACTTGAAAGGTGAGCTATGTGGTGGTTGTGGACCTTGGTTGTGGTTGTTCCTTGTGTTTCCCGATTGGTGATAAGAAGTTTACAAGACCCCTCTCTCTTGGTTGTTGAGAGGTGAGCATCTTCTTGATCCTTTAGGGTTTTGGTGCCCTTGCTCTTGAGGTTGGTGACGGCCTTATGGAGTGGCATCTTGACCGATATGGTCTTGGGGTTGATGCTTCCCGATATCCTCCTTTGGTCTAGAGCTTTGGTCGACAGGTTGTGGTGTTGTGACGGGCGTTACACCCCTGGTCCTTGCCTTGTTGTGTCAGGCGTCACACTTAGCTGGGTACCCTACCCGACAAACATAACCTAGGAGTGGCTTTGTGCCGTTATATCTTGGATGTTATAGAGTTAGTGGCTACCTCGGTGTTGGGCGTCACGACTTAGTAGTGATGTCCGACAGTGTGTCACATAGTATCCCTAGTCATTGCACATGGATGCCCGACGGAGCGTTGCACGACACCGAAGCGCACGACACATGTGGTTGCACGATATGCATGGGTGCACGATATGCTTTGGTTCCCTGATGCATGACACACCGTTGCACGACATGGTGTTGCACGTTGCACCAGTTGCACGACACGCCTTTGGGTCAAGCTGCACGCTACTGGTGGTCGTTATGCTTTGGTTGCCCGATACATGAGGTACACGACACAACGTTACACGATACACCTTAGGTGCTGCCCGTTATCTATTGTTAGGCTAGAGTGTTGGGCGATAGGGGAGAGTACCCTACCCGATACTACCTTTCGGAGGGTAGTGGGTGTTTCTAGTGAGGGTCTTGTTCCTTATATGGAAAACTGATATGCTAGATCTTGTTTATGCAACACGTTTGGCTTATGATGGTGACCCTTGATATGCTTGAGGTAGTAGATTATATCTATGTAACTTAATATGACCTTTTTGTTAATCCATGATGATTATGCACACTAACCATGCAGGTGATGCATATCCAGGTAAAGGGCTATGAGGGATATATATTTGAGTAACACTGCTGTGATGGTTACTCTTGATGATGAGATAACATGTAGGATGTGCTTTGGTCTGAGGACCTGAGTTTGGCTAAAGTGCTGGGATTGCTATCCCATGGTGATGATGTAAGCCTTGAGAGGCAGTGGCACTATGTGATTAGAGACTGAGATCCCATGACAATGTGATGATCCTTGTGATGGATCTATATGATTGGCAAGAGGCTAAGTGGTAACATGTAATGTTGGATCCTTGTGATGGATCAGGATGGTGTTGATGATAGTAAAAACATGATATTGAGTTTCATGTTGTTTGTTCTTATTCTAGTTGCATGTTATACAACTTGGATGAATCTTGCAATCCACTTAAAATATACTAACTAATCACAGTGGAACATATCATGCAGTTTTCCCTGGCCATAGATCCATCATCGTCAGGAGCTGGTGATGGTGAAACAGATTCTCCTGCAGGTTAACCTGGAGCGCATATTGTTGAATATGCGAGGTTTCTCCTAGCCTAAAATAGAGAGGACACAAGTGCAGTTGCGGTTGCAGACTCAGAATATATATAGAGCAAGGTGAACATGCCCATGGCTCAGGATATGTGATATGGGAGCATGAATGTTTTCATGGCTCAGAGCACAGTGAATAGGCCCGTGGCTCAGATATACTAGCGCCGAGACCTATACTGAGGCGGTCTAGGCAGAGGGTAGCCTGCAGGAGCTGACCCTGTGGCTGAGGCCACTTAAGCATGAGACTGTGGTCCTACTTGTGTTGTACTCGTGCATGTTATTAGCATGTTCATTGGGAGCATGTTATTAGCTTTATGAATAATGACATATGATGATGCCTAGTAAGTGGCATCCTATGAGAATGATAGGCTGTAAGAGCCATGAATATCATCAAGGTCATGCTTGTCAAATGACTTGTGATTGGACGATTGAGAAATGATAATTGATGTGAGTTAGACTTGATAGATTTAGTATTCTACTTTCATAGCTGCTATGCTAATGATTAATGTTTGAAAACATGTATGATGCTAAAAGAATATTGAAATGTACCTAATAACCAAGTTTAATCGTACCATGTAGAGCCCTGATCATAGATCCATCATTGTCAGAATTTAAATGATGGTGAAACAGGTTTTCTTAAGGGAACTTCTGGATCACATACTTTAGAGTATGTGGGGGAATATGGATGTGTATATCCTTACATCCTAGTGTAGGAGTTGATGTTGATGTATCTTAATCCATCAACCCTTCACTATATGTTTATACCGGGATGATGTAACACTATTCTTCCAAGGGAATCTTTTATACCGCATCGATGAGAGATAAACATGAAATCTTTCGATGGAGAAGAGAGTGCAGAATGCCACTGTGACTCTAATAGAGAAGTACCAGAATACCCTGGTAAGCTATATTAGCAGGGACACTAGATGTCCTGTATGTTTATCCTCATTCTGACTGAGGTAGTTGAGGGTCATGAGAATCCGGCTCTTTCGATGACCTAGTATGATACTGATGCGACTTACTAGTGATCGGTTGGAGCATGAGCGGTATACCTCATCTCCGCAGGGCATAATGATGTTTGTAAAACATAATCAACCGCGTAGCATAACTGCTTAGGTTGAACTACGAGGAACATTGATTGATATTACATTGCTTGTTTTTAATATCTTGTTCAAGCATTAGTATATGTGTTCTTAATATTCCTTAAATAAAGATGAGTATTTGTTATCAAGCCTGCTGTGAGTAACCTAAATTATCTGCTCATGATATTCCTTTGATTGCTTTTAACAAAGTTTCTGGCGGAGAGTTATAACTCTCGCTGGGACAATTAATTAAATTTGTCTCACCCCATAGATTTCTACCTTTAGGTGGACGTCGAGGTCGAAGGAACCGATCTTCAGGTGGACATCAGCAACATCAGCAAATTCAGGAGCAATAGTGACTTCAGGTGGAAACACTATGATGTCTAGTCTTGTAGTCAAAATAGTCTTATGTCGTCTCTGTACACTCAGGTCCTAGGAGTTTGTTGATCTGAGAATTTTGAAATCTTGAGATTTTGTATCATGACGTATATAATTACTCGAGAAGTGATTTATCAGAGATGTAAACAGTTCATCTTACTTTTATAAAAGGAGTTTTAGGTTTTTAAGGTCTCGTTTTCAAAAAGTTTTAATTTCTCGTGATTTTCGTATTCCGCTGTTAATCGAATCGCTTCCGCTATGTTTATCTTGTGTTTTGGAGATCAGAGCCCACAATTAGTGGTATCAAAGCTCTAGGTTCGCTGAGTCTACAGAGACATAGGAATTAGAGTGTCAAGTCTATCCTTAGTACTTCTTTCTTATCTAATAGAGTCTTCTGCTCCTCAGGAGAAGAAGATAATTAAGGATGTATGGACCACAGGAGGAGTACGAGGCCGAAAGTAGTGTTGTTGCGCCTCGAGAAGGTGCAAGGAACCTAGAAATAGAGCAACCTGTACCTGAGCCACCTATGGAGCCACCTCGGTTTGACCCAGCTGACTTGGGAAACCCAGCGGTTCAAACTATGTTTGAGCAATTTATGAATGCCATGACACATATCACCGGCAGGATGCCCATGCCTGCACCTAGGGCACCTGTCCAGTCTGAGGGTCAAGGTATCGGTAAAACGTTCGAGCGACTTCGTCGGGTCGGAGCTACTGAATATTTTGGAACAGCTGACCCTGCTGATGCTGATCTGTGGTTAACTGAGTTGGAGAAAGCTTTCAGAATCCTTAACATCCTCGAAGGTGAGAAGGTTAGACATGCTGTCTATCTTCTCAAAGGTAGTGCTGGTCACTGGTGGACCATGGAAGAGCAGAAGAGGCCTAGAATAGAGATCTCATGGGAAGACTTTCGTCGGTAATTTGTCCGCAGATATTTTCCAAAGACCTTCCTGGACGAGAAGATCTCTCAGTTTGAGAGACTGAGACAGGGTATCATGAACATCAACGAGTATGAGGCTAAGTTCATGGAGTTGTTGCGATTTTGTCCGCATATGGCTACCACAGATGAAGAAAGGATTAGGAGGTTTGAGAAGGGTTTGAATGCCGACATGACTACTCCCGTGTCTGCACTAGAAAACCAGGAGAGATTCTCTACCTTTGTTGAGTCAGTCCAAAGGATAGAGAGATCCGCAGTCGAGAAAATACAAACCCAAAAGAGATATCCACAGTTCCAGGGATCTTCATCTAGAGACTTTAAGAAGCCTAGATTCTCTACACCTCCACCTCCACCACCCAGATCGAGTTCTCAGACTCAGTGGTCCCCAAGTAGAGGTAGAGGACGAGGTTTACCGCCACGAGAGACTCACAGTTCAACATCAATATCGGTCACAGGACCGCCAAGACCACAACAACTGGAGAGAAGTTGCTATAACTGTGGGAAGGTGGGACATCTGATGAAGGACTGTAGGTCTAGGCCTGTCAGTGTGACACAACCTTTGAGGTAGGATCAACAGGGATCACAGAGAAGGCAGTCTCAAGGAGCAGATAGAGGACGTGGGCAAGCGTCTCAGGTTGGATCGTCAGTACCAACTCAACCTCAGGCGATAGCGAGGTTCTATGCTATGAACCCACCAGAAGCAGTAGTCAATCCACGTGTTGTGGCAGGTCAGATGGAACTTTTATATTCTGATATGTCTAAATTCTGTATGGTATCTATTTTGATTGACCAGGGTGCTACGCACTCCTTTGTCACTTGAAGAGTGATTCGTAACTGCAATATAACAGTTAGACATAGGGCAGATAGCTTGTTGCTTGAAACTCCGTTGAGAGGATCTGCTGTTTTGCAAGAGGTATTCTCTCCCTGCATCCTCTTCTTTTCTTATCATCGCATTCAAGTGGATCTTATACCACTTGATATGCAAGGATTTGATATAATCCTGGGGATGGATACCTTGGAAAGGTATAGAGTTGTCTTGGGTTGTGAATCCAAGCAGGCTGTGTTTGCTGATGAGAGCAACACGTGGATCTTTCAAGGAGAGAGAAAGATTATACCCACCTGTCTTGTGTCTGCCATGGTTGTTGATAAGCTGATGAGGCAAGGATGTTATGCATTCTTGGCCCATGTGATAGATACCACCATGAAGAGTCCTAACCTTGTTGAAGTTCCTATAGTCAGGGAATTTGAAGATGTATTTCCTGAAGAACTTCCAAGTATGCCACCGCCTCGGGAAATTGATTTTGAAATCAATTTGATCCCAGATACCCAACTTATAGCACAAACACCGTATAGGATGGCACCTGCTGAGATGGCAGGACTCAAGAAACAACTTCAAGAGTTGCTTGAGAAAGGTTTTATCCGACCGAGTACTTCACCTTGGGGTGCTCCCATTTTGTTTGTTAAAAAGAAAGATGGATCAATGCGATTATGCATCGATTATAGACAATTAAATAAAGTAACAATAAAGAATAAGTACCCTTTGCCGAGAATTGATGATCTTTTTGACCAGTTGCGTGGTGCAACCGTCTTCTCGAAGATAGACTTGAGGTCAGGATATCATCAACTTCGTATTAAGGACAGTGACATACCCAAGTCTGCTTTCAGGACAAGGTATGGTTGCTATGAGTTCACAATTATGTCGTTCGGAACTAACTAATGCACCAGCTGCATTTATGGAACTCATGAATAGAATTTTCCGACCTTTACTCGATCAGTGTGTTGTTGTCTTTATAGATGACATCCTGATCCATAGTAGAGATACTCAGCAGCATGAACAGCATCTTCGTCAGGCTCTAACTTTGCTAAGACAACATAAACTATACGCTAAGTTTAGCAAGTGTGAGTTCTGGATGTCGGAGGTATCTTTTCTTGGACATGTGATATCTGCCTCGGGAATTCATGTTGAGCCTAAAAAGGTAGAATCTGTTCTATAGTGGGAACAACCGAAAACACTGACGGAGATTCGTAGTTTCTTAGGGTTGGCTGGCTATTATTGAAGGTTCATTAAAAACTTCAGTTCTATAGCCCTACCCTTGACAAAGTTGACCCGGAAAGATGTTCTTTTTGCCTGGAGTGATAAGTGTCAACAGTCTTTTCAGTTGCTGAAGGAGAGGTTGACAAGTGCACCTGTGCTTGTTCTACCTGAGCAAGGCAAAGGATACATAATTTTCTGTGATGCCTCGAAGAATGGACTCGGGTGTGTGTTGATGCAGGATAACCAAGTGATTTCTTTTGCTTCCCGACAGCTTAAGAAACACGAGGAGAATTATCTGACACATGATTTAGAGTTAGCTGCTGTGGTTCATGCCTTGAAAATCTGGAGACATTATCTTTACGGAGAAACCTTCCAGATTTTCACAGACCATAAGAACCTTAAGTATATCTTCTCTCAACATGACCTTAACATGAGGCAATGTCGCTGGATGGAGTTAATCAAGGATTATGATTGTACAATAGATTACCATCCAGGAAAGGCCAATGTAGTTGCAGATGCCTTGAGTAGGAAATCAGCAACATCATCCTCTAATAGGGCACAATTAAACTCTTTAGTATGCCCTAGGAGAGATATGCTTATCTCCTTAAGGCAAGACAATGTACAGATGAAGGTGTCATGGATTGCCGAGTTGTTGGCTGAGATGCATATCAAACCCACCCTAAGAGAGCAGATTAAGGAGGCACAACAAGTTGATGTTGCAGTTCAGCAGATCAGATCTGAGTATGGTGATGAGAAGCGAGAAGGTTTTCATGAATCAGATGATCAAGTGGCATGCTATCATGGAAGGATGATAGTACCAGAGGTAGATAACCTGAGGAAGTTAGTCCTGGAAGAAGCTCATTCTTCAATGTATGCTATGCATCCAGGAAGCACCAAGATGTATCGAAACTTGAAAGATATGTATTGGTGGCCTGGGATGAAGAAGGACGTAGTTGAGTTTGTTCTGAGGTGTCCAGTGTGTCAGCAAGTTAAAGTTGAACACCAGAAGCCTGTAGGAACAATGCAACCTTTACCCATACCATAGTGGAAGTGGGATCATGTAACCATGGACTTTGTTGTTGGTCTACCTAGAACAAACAAAGGACATGATTCCATTTGGGTAATTGTTGATAGGTTGACTAAGACATCGCATTTCTTACCTATCAAAACAACCTATTCTGCTGAAAGGTTATCCCAGTTATATGTTCAAGAGATAGTGTGTTTGCACGGAGTTCCTGTCACCATAGTTTCTGACAGAGGTCCTCAGTTCACAAGTCGTTTTTGGGAACAGCTACATAGGGCACTAGGCACCCAGTTAAGGTTTAGTACAACCTTTCATCCACAGACGAATGGACAGTCAGAAAGGACTATACAGACCTTAGAAGATCTGTTGAGAGCATGTGTTCTCCAGTTCACAGGAAGTTGGGATCTGCACCTAAGCTGGATAGAGTTTGCCTATAACAATAGCTATCAACATAGTATTGATATGGCACCTTATGAAGACTTGTATGGCAGACGTTGTAGATCACCCTTATGCTGGTATGAGACTGGTGAACATCAATTGTTAGGTCCTGATCTTGTGCAGCAGACTACGGAAAAGATTAAAGTAATACAACAACAGATTAAGACTGCACAAGATAGGCAAAAATCTTATGCTGACAAGCGTCGTAGACCGTTGGAATTCCAGGTTGGAGACAGAGTGTATCTCAAGGTCTCGCCTTGGAAAGGAGTCCTTCACTTTGGAAGGAAAGGAAAGTTAGCTCCTAGATTTATAGGGCCTTATCCAATCATTGAATGGGTTGGAAAGATAGCTTATAGACTAGAGTTACCACCAGAATTACAAAAACTACACCCTGTGTTTCACATTTCTATGCTAAGGAAATGTCATCCCGATACCGAGTCAGTTCTACAACCTATGGAAGTAGAATTGAATGAAGATATAACTTATGAGGAAGGACCGGTGTCAATCCTTGATAACAGAATTAAAAAGCTAAAGAAGAAAGAGATAAGTCTTGTAAAAGTTCTCTGGAATCACCGTGGTGTTGAATAAGCCACTTGGGAACTAGAGGAAGAGATGAGAAGGAAATATCCTACTCTTTTCTCTTAATATGTTTTATCGATTTCGAGGACGAAATCCTTGTAAGGGGTGGATAATTTGTAACATCCCTGACCTGGGTTATGAATTAACCCTAGGTGTTTTGCCTAAGATATGTAATTAAATCCTTGTGATTATCTTTTGGCATGTAATTAAGTTCCTAAGGAACATACATTTTCATTTCTGTCCTTTTTAAACAATGATTGTAGTATTGTTTGGTAATACAGGGACCTATGTGCAAATTACCCAATTAGAGGGGTTAACTTGCAAATTACACAGGTTAAGATGTTACTCTAATAAAGAGACATCATATGAAGGAATATGATGAGGTATGATGGATTTCCCAACTTTGGGCACCAAGGTGCAGCTTGTGGAGCAATCCTTGTGCTTAAACCCTAATTTTGGTGTAAAGTGCAATTTACCCAAAATGTGGGGTGCAACTTGTGCTATACACTTTCTAGAATATATTTTATGACTCTTGACATCATTTAGAGAAGAAAGGATGAGAGGGGAACTTCTATTAAATAATTGGATAAGAAGGATGATCTTTGTAGTGAAAACACCTAGTATGAGTAAGAAGACCCTTCATATATATATATACCTTAGTGTGCATATTGGTTTTCTTTACCCTTAGATCTTGAGTTTTGATGGGCTTTGATTAGGTTTTGATATCTTGAACGTGCCTTAGAAATAAGGAGGGACTTGGATGATAATTACATGCTTTAGAGGTCGTTATGGTGAAAATCAGCCTAAACTATATAAGCACCTTTCTTTCCAAACCAAGCAAACGTTTTCCTTCACTTCCTCACTTCTCATCTTTCTCAACCGACCAAGGCAAAGCTCTGGAGCTCAGGGAAACGACCAACCTGTTCTAAGGTAAGAGAACACCACCTTCTAGCTTGGATTCATGGAGGAAATCGTATTACAAGGTTGAATTGCTAGTTTTCTTACTTAGGTTCCTTGTTCTAGCCGACCATCCCCATCTTTTTCTTGAAGAATTGACCTTGGCCGACCTGTGGAGCTCAAGACGCCATTAAATGATTGAATCTTGGAAGCTTGGAAGCTCTAGGAACCACGTTTGAGGCGGGTTTTATAACTCTAACTCTTAGCTTTGTTATGCATATCTTTGTTCTTGTTTTCTATGATTAGTTCTTCTTCTACCTCCCTTCTTCCTTGCTCTTTTGTAAGCAAAACGGTGGAGGAACCGACCTGAATAGAGGTTGAGGATGATGGGAGTGGATTCCTAGGTCACTTTATGAAACGACCTTGGACCCTTTTTGGTCCAAACAGGTGCAACTCGTTTAAGGTCAAACGGGTTCAACCCGTTTGATCTCAAACGATCCTGCAAGATCGTTTGGATCAAAACGACCCCAAGACCGTTTCATAGGGTTGACCAAGGTATGACCGTTTGAGGGTCTGTTCATAATGTATTGAGTTTCTTTCCTGCAAAGAATTATAACCTAATTCCTAACCAATTGAGAGTTGAAGGCACTTCAACACCCTAACCCTAATCGGGTTGAAATTGCTGATTTTAATTATAGATCTTGTTGAGTTTTGGGTTGGAGGATCCAAACGGGTTCAAACCCATTTGGGGTTCACCCAAACGGTCTCACACTCGTTTAGTGACACCCCAAGACCGTTTGGAGGTCTAGGGTTAAGGAAAATTGATCCATTGTAGGTCCAATTTCAATAGGTTGAAGAATTGATAAAAGTGCTGATTTTAGACCTAATTAGGGTTCAATCCTAATCAAATCAACTTAGATTTTGGTCAAACTTTGGGCAAATGGTCTCAAGACCATTTGGAGGTCATCCAAACGATCTCAAGACCGTTTGGGCCAAGTTTAGGCCCAATTGGAGTTCAATTGATGGGTTCAATTACAATTTGTTTCACATTGTTGAGAATTGATGATTAGTCGATTGGAAACCCTAATTGAGTTAGACTTAACCCTAATTGGCTTTCAATTAAGGGTCAAATTGGAGTCCAATTGATTGAGGCTCATCCTAATTGACTCAATCTGTAATTGGTTAACATGGCTTTGGCCAATTAAAGGCTTCAACATAGGAAACCCTATTCAAACATAACCTATGTGTCACCTTTTATGTTCATGCGGTTTGGACCCAAGTAAGTTCACACTCGTTTGAGTCCAAACGAGTTCACACTCGTTTGAGTCCAAACGAGTTCACACTCGTTTCAGTCCAAACGAGTGTAACTCGTTTGATCTCAAATGGGTTCACACTCGTTTGATCTCAAACGGGTTCACACTCGTTTGATCTCAAACGGGTTCACACTCGTTTGATCTCAAATGGGTTCACACTCGTTTGATCTCAAACGGGTTCACACTCGTTTGATCTCAAACGGGTTCACACTCGTTTGATCTCAAACGGGTTCACACTCGTTTGATCTCAAATGGGTTCACACTCGTTTGATCTCAAGTGGGTTCACACCCGTTTAAGATCAAGGGGGTCCACACTCGTTTAAGGTCCAAATGGGTTCTAGGTCGTTTGAGGTTAAATGAGTTCAAGGTCATTTAAGAATCAAATGGGTTGAAGGTTGAAGATCAAACCTTAAACCAATTGGAGATTTTCAAGGTTGATTATACTTAATCACTTGAAGGTGTAAATGGTTCAATGATGATCTAATCTAAACCATAATGGTAACTTAAGATATTAAGGGACTAAGTGATTAATGAATTGACCCATGAGGATGATCATTGGGTAATTTACCAAAAATGCCCCTGAGAGGTTTAATTGAGTTATACCTTGTTCTAATCAAACCCGAATCACTTGATAGTGGTGATTTGGTTTATGTATATCAAAGGGGACTTAACCTAACCTAATCTAAGTGGTGTAGTCACCATCTACTAGTGAGAGGAGAGAGAAAGTACCATTTATGGTGGAAACTCAAGTAAAATACCTTCAATATACATGAATGTGCATGATTAGGGTATGATCCACTTGTGAGAGATCATGGAAACCCTAATTATGGTAATTGGTGAATCTTGATCTTATCTGAGGGCTTTAATGCTGATGTTTCTCATGCATGGTGATGTAATGAGATTAATTCACCATGAGGTGAATAGTAAACCCTAATTCTAGGGTGATGACATATATTGTGAATAGTAAACCCTAATTGATGAAAATCAGGGAATCTAACCCTTGTAAGAATATAAGGGTACAACTCTTGATATGAACTGCTTACTATTATCAGTTGAATTAACCATGCAGGTTTCTATACATAATGGTGATCATATCCAGGTAAGGATTATGATTTCATATTCATTGGGAGCATGTTATTATCTTTATGAATAATGACACATGATGATGCCTAGTAAGTGGCATCTTATGAGAATGATAGGCTGTAAGAGCCATGAATATCATCAAGGTCATGCTTGTCAAATGACTTGTGATTGGACGATTGAGAAATGATAATTGATGTGAGTTAGACTTGATACATTTAGTATTCTACTTTCATAGCTGCTATGCTAATGATTAATGTTTGAAAACATGTATGATGCTAAAAGAATATTGAAATGTACCTAATAACCAAGTTTAATCATACCATGTAGAGCCCTGATCATAGATCCATCATTGTCAGAATTTAAATGATGGTGAAACAGGTTTTCTTAAGGGAACTCCTGGATCACATACTTTAGAGTATGTGGGGGAATATGGATGTGTATATCCTAACATCCTAGTGTAGGAGTTGATGTTGATGTATCTTAATCCATCAACCCTTCACTATATGTTTATACCGGGATGATGTAACACTATTCTTCCAAGGGAATCTTTTATACCGCATCGATGAGAGATAAACATGAAATCTTTCGATGGTGAAGAGAGTGCAGAATGCCACTGTGACTCTAATAGAGAAGTACCAGAATACCCTGGTAAGCTATATTAGTAGGGACACTAGATGTCCTGTATGTTTATCCTGATTCTGACTGAGGTAGTTGAGGGTCATGAGAATCCAACTCTTTAGATGACCTAGTATGATACCGATGCGACTTACTAGTGATCGGTTGGAGCATGGGCGGTATACCTCATCTCCGCAGGGCATAATGATGTTTGTAAAACATAATCAACCGCGTAGCATAACTTCTTAGGTTGAACTACGAGGAACATTGATTGATATTACATTGCTTGTTTTTAATATCCTGTTCAAGCATTAGTATACGTGTTCTTCATATTCCTTAAATAAAGATGAGTATTTGTTATCAAGCCTGCTGTGAGTAACCTAAATTATCTGCTCATGATATTCCTTTGATTGCTTTTAACAAAGTTTCTGGCGGAGAGTTATAACTCTCGCTGGGACAATTAATTAAAATTGTCTCACCCCGTAGATTTCTACCTTTAGGTGGACGTCGAGGTCGAAGGAACCGATCTGCAGGTGGACAACAGCAACAACATCAAATTCAGGAGTAGCAGTGACTTCAGGTGGAAACACTGTGCTGTCTAGTCTTGTAGTCAGAATAGTCTTATGTCGTCTCTGTACACTCAGGTCCTAGAAGTTTGTTGATCTGAGAATTTTGAAATCTTGATATTTTGTATCATGACGTATATAATTACTCGAGAAGTGATTTATCAGAGATGTAAATAGTTCATCTTACTTTTATAAAAGGAGTTTCAGGTTTTTAAGGTCTCGTTTTCAAAAAGTTTTAATTTCTCGTGATTTTCGTATTCCGCTGTTAATCGAATCGCTTCCGCTATGTTTATCTTGTGTTTTGGAGATCAGAGCCCACATGGGATGTGTCGCCACATTCCTCTCCACCCAATTTCTTTGCACATCACGTGTGTTGCCGTTAGGGATCGAGTTTCAGACTAGGGCTTGCGGTGGATCATTCTTCCTCTCCTCACCACTTCCGATCAAATTCCACTTAGTTGTGACTTCATCTCCTTCTCCATTTTCTTTCTGTTGCTTTGGTTTCTCGAATTATTACAATATGTGGATTTGCCCAAATCTTGTCCAAGTTGCTCGAGAAGTCATGATGCTTGAACGAGGGGGACGAATCCCCTGTGTGCTTTTACTCATTTACCGTTCCTCATTTCTTCTTTTGTTATGTTTTTCATTCAGGGGCATAATCATCTTTTGCCCCCTTTTCTTTGTTTTGAATGACTTAAAGTTGAAATTTGACCCAGTGAATTAGCCACCCTTAATTGGGCCAAGTCACCGGTTCAAACCCGCTCTCTTTCCCTTTCTTAATTTTTTCTTGCTTACCTGGATTTTTTGAATATTCTGATTGGACGATTTTACAAAAATCACATCTTTTAGTCCACTTTTACGAAATTAACAAATAAATATGTTTTGGAATAAAAAAATTAATCTCTATCTGGAAAAATAGTTTCATGTCTAATTTCAAGGTTTATCGAAGGGCAATTTTTGGAAAATGAATTTAATGCATAAAATCTATAAAATTACAACTTAATCATATAAACTCCAAAATTAAGATAAAAATATGTTTTCTTGATCAAGAGAACCTAATAATTCATTTGGAGATATTTTCAAAGTCAAAATTCGAGTTTTTCGAAAAGGTCCAAAAATTAGGGTTTCTCGACATTAAGGTGCATTATGTACTCTAATACATGTTAATAAATTGATATAGGCCAAAGTTGAACTTGGGATCATCTAAAAGTCATGGAAGTTGGTAATTAAACTCATTAAGAGAGGTATATGTATTCTTACACCCAATTTGGGATATTTGTAATCCTAACCCTATATTCCCTAATGAGGCACTACTTGAGCCCTATTCTCTCTATTTTTTTATAACCCAGGACATCCGTAAGGCTTGCGTCAGGACCAAACTGGGGGGGTCTGCTCTTCCAGTAAGAAATGAAGCCCCAATTAGTCACGCAGAGGTCAACTATGCTATATGATAAACAATTCCAAACAACACCACTAGGGGGATTCAAACAAAAGACCCTTCGTGAGGGGCGTCGTGCTGCGACTACTCGAGCTACTGCTCTTCGACAATCTTATTCTCTCTATTAATATTACTTTTGCTATATTTGCCTCAAAATTAGTATTGGTATTCTATTTCTTGGGTCTTATACTCCATTGGCATAATTCAAATATATGGTGCTTCTACTTTCCATAGTTTCTCTTTAGCATGTTAATTTTATAAACTATTTAGCTAATGTAGTGGTACTTTTGTATAACCACCCATAGATAGGGCATGGATTATTTTGCACTGGGGAGTGTGTATACTCTCCCCCGTATAAAATTTTTGTTGGTTATTGGGAATGTGTTACTCTCCCTTCACCTATAGGTTGAGATCTGGTAGGTGCCTCAATCCTACTTAGTTAATGTTGTCAATATTAATCATGCATGACTTTTTTTACTTTTTTTGTTGTTATGGCAAGCATCTATTTGATTATACCTCATACTCTTGATTACTTCATACTATGATGAAATATTAGCCTTTATTTCCATGCTATTTCTTTATCTTTTGTTCCTGTTCACTATTTTGACACATACCTTGTTTCGTTCTCTTTCTGGGTGATTTCCCAACCACCCATATTTTGAACAAGGTGCTAAACAAGATCAAGGAAACCATAATCAGGAGTAGATTCAAGTCTTACTTAAAGGATTTCTAGGTTTCTAGTACGAGATCCTATTAGTTTCCTTTCTAGTTTTTCCTTTCATGAAACTCAAGTAGTGAACTGAGTTCAAAAGCAATGTAATAACTTAGTTTTCCTTTCCAATGTTGTTGATATTTTGTATCTGAATAATGCTTATTTAAATAGATTCATTTTACATTCATCCTTCATAATTTAAGTTCTTGAAAATAGTGGGGTGATGTGCATTTTCCATTAAATTTTAGTAAGGGGTGATCTCGCCTCCTTACAGTTATCTATGATGCCATATAAATGAATGAGAGTAGTAAGATTCTTAGAGTAGTAAGATTCTTTAATAAACATAAAGAATACCATATTCCTTTTCTGATCAAGATTTTGTCTACCATACAGATGCAACACATGTTACCTAGATCACTAGTCACATAGCACATGTGTAGCAACAATGAGCAATGGGTGTTATCCTAGACATTGATATTGAAAATTATCAAATGATGATATCCTTAATCGATTAGGAATCACAACCACCACCTATGACTACTAAAGGTATCTGATCAATTTTACAAATAATGGTGCTAATTATATATAATATAAATCCATGGTCGATCTCTCTAGAATCATTACATTATCTCATAATATCATCCTTAATTGATTGCAGTTCCCACTTCAATCCTTTCAACATGAAATGTACCCCCCACACCAATATATAGGATCCAAATAACCAACACTTTGAAGACCTAGCCTACAATCCATTCTATTTTAGAAGATCAATATATCTAAACTATTTGCAATTTATCACGTATATCCTCTCTCTAAGCTATCTTATTTTAGAAGAACAACTCTTTGAAGCGTGAAAAGGAGTGTTGGGATGCATTGACCACATGATGACATATGCAAAACACAAAACATACCTCTCTCTTTTCTTGAAATAAATGAGCTAATTAATATTTTAATTTGTTTCCCTCATCTATCTTTTCACTAGTTCCAATTGTTTTGTAAGTATCTTTTGAACAACCTAATTTCTCTAAAATCCACCCAATCTAGTATATACTTGTTAATGAAGGGTCTTAGTTGTAGAAAACCTAGAGAGAGATAGAGTTAAATAGTTAAGTAGATTCAATGCAATTTTGTCAATGACGTTAGGGCATCATTTATCTTGATAGATTTTTATTCCCAAGTTAAATCATTTATCTCATTCTTAAAACAAGAGAATCTCAAAATAATCCTCTCAACTTGTAATAGCATATTCCCATTGTAATTTTTGCCCATGCTTGGTCACGTCCACCAAAACAAAAACTCGACGCAACTCTACATGATTTGCTAAGAAAAGAATTAGCGAATATGTATTTAAAAAAGCAATATAGATGTGTATGTTTAAAATTTAGGCGTCCAAAAAGGGAGTAAGTTCCAATATTATTTAACATAAGGTAATCATTAGGTTATTATTTCACTCAAAATAATGTTGTGTGGAGAATAAATGAGGTGGAATTGAAGCGAAAACAAGAATTCTACTGATTAAATCAATAAAACCACATATAAATAATCATTTTCCATTATTTGAAAATCGATGTGTTTCTTGAAATTTTATAGCAGTATAAGTTAAGAAGAAGTATCATAACATTTTGACGTAGTTTGCAAAGCAACGAGAATTTTGTTTGTTAAGGGGCAAACATCCAAACACTAATAAGGAATAGTTTGATTGGGACCAAATTCAAAGTAAGCACCTGTAAATCAATGTGGTTTTCAATTCAAAACATTTGGTTGGACGGAAATTCAACCAGTGGTTGGAATCGAAATCGTACACAGCTTCCGGAGCATGTATGAAATCCGTGAAAATCAACTGCACGCAAAAGAGGCGCTGTTCATTTTTCGCTGCCTTCTCAGCTATCACGAGCAGTGGGTCCGTCCTTGTTTCTACTGTCTTTGGTCTGCAGTGACCCTTCATCCAGGTTGAGCATGTGCAGCTGGCTGGTTAGCTGCATGCATGTGTATTTTCCATTTCTATGGAAAAACGGCAACCAACCAAACAAAATAATACCGAATCAACGAGCTAACTTGTTGTCGTTTCAACTCGCCGGGATGGATTCCTGTTTTTGTGCTCCTGTGAGTTGATTTTCAGCTCAACCAAACATGCCTAAGTGAAATGTAAGTTACTCCTTTACTGTTGTGCAATATATTGTTGTCATGCAAGAAACCACTCGGCATTATAGAAGAAGTTGGTGCTTGAAGGTGTATTCATGCCTGTGATATGATCAGGCCGCTCAAAGGAAATGGTAACAGGGTGTTGGCTGATATAAAATACTATATATATCAACTTTTTAAAATAAGACTGGAAGAGACAAGAAGCTTGGAGAAAAAGTAGATGCTGGACCTGACGCTTGCGTCACAGACCATAGTCAACGGCAACAAGAGGGCGCACACCGTACACTACTGATACTCTGCAGCTACTAATAAAGAAATACCACATGCGCATGATCAACGCAGCACATGGATGGACTCGTGTATCGACAGAAGGTCATTGCTAGTACCCAGGAACCAGCTTCCAGCTAGTGCCTGTCGGACGCCACCCTGTTCACCAGCGCAAGCGCATTGCTAGTGACCCTGGCAACCCTAACAATCCTCTTCCTGATCTCAACCTTCATGGAATCGTCGACGTCCTCAGCTCCGTCGAAGCCGTCCAGGCACGTGTTCTCGTCCGTGAGAGCCGCGCTGACCCATGTCTGGACGTTGCTCATGTGGTAGGCATACTTCGGCCCCTCGAGGTCACCCATCTCCTGAATGGATCTCTGGATGCGGTCGACACTGTCGGTCATAGTCACGACGCAGTCCCTGGCAGCTCCAGCGCCCTCCGGGGACCGTATGAGGCTGTTGCCTCCGGAGGACAGGGAGCCGACAAAGGCCTGGGCGGAGCGAGCATGGTGCAGGGCGGCGTCCAGAGCAGCGAGTGCCAGGCCAAGAGGGGTGCTGGTGTAGATTGGTGAGTAGCGGGAGAGTATCTGCTCGCAGATGAAAGGGTAGAGTGTGGTCTTGCAAGCGGATTTGACGTGGGTGGAGGGGTGGGAAACGGGGGAAGGGCGGGTGGCTGTGGTGGAGTTGGAGAGGAAAAGCAGTACAGCAAGTAAGAAAAGGTTGTGACGGTAGTAGTGGGAACTCCGGCGCTCCATTCGTGGTGTTGGGATCCTGGCGTTGGAAATGGTGGCCTGCCTGCTCGTCTCTCGGAACCAGATAAGTGGATGCTAGCTGAATATCTCACTGAGCTTAGTGGCGAGTGGGAAGGGAAGTTAAATAACCCAAAGGAAGCCTGGTGACACCTAAGATCATGTGCGTAGACACTCATCACTTCTTTTGATAATAACAAATACTTCATATATTGTGCCTAACTCGTTCATTGAAGTGTATTAGGTCCAGATGAAGTATAATGTGTGAAAATGTTTTGTGCACTAGTCCTCTCGTTGGGGCTCGAGGAGTATTTCTGTTGGTCGTTCTTTGAACTTGTATTGCTTTGGTTATTGTATAAACTTTCAATTTATGAGTGGACCGTTTTATGCTTTCTTATTCAATTGATCACCTGAACTTTATGTCGATTAATCTTAGACATAGAAAACTCTTAAATTTAGGTACAAAATACTGATATGGTTCTCGTTGAATCCCAGACGAGAACTTTGAAATGGTGGTTTTCTGGGTGATGGACACATGTTCAATAGGTAACGTGACAACAAGCCTTCAGCGATGTTCGTCTATTGATTTCTTCATTTTGAAAGTATTAGAAATTTCATAGCTTTATTTTATTGTTCAAATGCGTGATAACGTGGCGTGAGTGAGTGACAGCCGCTACCGGTGATAAAACCTAACTCACACCAACGTTTCTCATCATTAATCTGCTGTTTTCGATTAAATTTTATTTTGCAGTCAAATACCTTCCACCTTAAATTGAATTTCATTCTTAACTTGAATTGAGTTAATTAGTAGGGGTTCTTAGAAGATTTTCTTTTAGGATTCAACCATAAAACTATACTAGATATGATATGTCCTCGTACAGACGGGACTAACATACACTAGGGTTAGGTAATTAAATCAGGGATTTCATTCCTAAATAATTTGCAACGTGGTAGACCTCATGTCATTAGGACTTTTTCTAAGAAGAGAGAAGTAAGGGTATGAGGAGCCCTCAGTTTGTTGCTCAACGTACAATGGTTTTGCTTTTCTTCTTAGTTGATGGTTGACCTTTTTCCAATAATACATGGTCACATTGAGATTAATCGTTCTCCTTCATGACATATTTGAATGTTGTCTCTTCTTTAGATTGAGATGGAGGTGTGTATGCCCACACACTAACATGATTGAGGGTATGCATCGTGGTGATTTCAGCATGCATATGTGCATTCATCATCTAAAGAATGTAGATGCTTTGTTGGCTCGAGAGAGGTATTTATTTTAGATTTTTGTCATTTATTTCTATGAAGCTCACCTATGCTTTGTGATTGATTTCATCATCTTGACTTCATAGCTTTGGGGATGTGAGCACTTCATGTTCGATTGACATGTAAGTGTCACACCTATGATATAATTAAATTCATATTTTTTTTCTACTTAAGATGATCCTATGCATGTTTTAAGTTTCTAGGTCAGATTTTGTATCTTCTCTTTAGATTTTAGAGTGGATCGATTAGTACTACTTGTTTTGCTTTCTTCAACTCATTAGATATGGATGTATTGAGGATGTAGTTCAAGTTACCATCTTGAATTGTGTTGTATAAGGGTGAGCATGCTTCTCGATAATGGGAGAGAGTTTGGAAAATCCGATGCAATCTTCATGTAGGGTTGATTCAATCAAGTACTGGGATTGATCAGCTAGTGGGGAGCCTGATGAGCGGCCAAGTGATCCATATAGTGCATCTGCGATACTTCTACATGTTAGGCCAGTTAGTGTTGTTATATCTAGGATCTTATAAATGTCCAATGCATATGATGTTTAGATGCATTCTTTATTGTACCTTTTATACGTATGTACTTTGTAAAATAGCTTGACTTGACATCATGCTTTTTCTTGAGCAACTAACTAAGTATGATTCTATTAAAAAGAAGGATGACATCGATTATGAGTTACGGTGTACTCTTCCTCATTACAAAGAGTGTTGTAAATTGACTCTGCCTCTATGATCTTGCTAGAGAGGAGCCTCAAGGATTTGATTATTTTATAAGGTTGCGACCTCATCACAATTTTGGCATAGGACCTGGGTCACTTCCTTGTATAGGGGCCTAGTATGGATTGTTATTTAGTGAGGGTAACTTTGGATGGACCTCATCACCATCTTACATGTTTCCATGTTGTTAGGTGGTTGATGTTATTGTTATTCATTTGTGGGATCCTTTCAGTCACACATTCCATTTGGAAAATGATGTGTTGACACCCACTTTAGAGATAGCGTTGGCATTTTGGATATGCCACACTCTAATTTCAATGATGCAAATGTTTCCCATTAGTGTTAACCTGTGCATTTAGTATTTTAGATGATCAAGGAACCTTGAAAAGATCCAACAATAAAGAACTTGTAATTTTATATATGTTTGGATACTTATAGATCAAATTATTTCAGACATATGCTTTGTACCAGTGAATTCTGTACAACTGATAACACCCAAATTTAGGCATTTATGCTAAGCATTTATTCATAGTTTTGTGTCATTATAGCCTTCCTATGCCCAAAATAACCCTAGATTCTTATCTTTTAGTAAATCATATCTTTTCATAGATAGAGTTGCTCAACTAGCTAGTTTTGGGACTTACAGACACCGAACTCAAGAAGACATCAATTCTCCAGATTCTACCCCATAGTGTTGCATTATGTGCACCGGCTTAGGAGACGCTAGTCTCGCTAACCGACTAGCGCGTCCAAGAAACTTTGACATCTTAGACCATATTTTTGATGTCTGACACTTTATTAGAAAGCATCCTTGTTAATTAGAAGGTTCATCTTAGACCCATCGACCACCAAGATTAGCCCCCCTCCCCTGAGGGTGGGTTTGTCCCTAAGGAGTAAGGTCGTGACCGTTACCACCATTGTGACCGCTACAAGGGTCGCGACCTCTACCATCGTCGCGACCTACCACTGTCACGACCGCTACAACTGTCGCGATCGCTACAACATCCTGAGCACAATGACATCTCGACTGCTACACTATGACCGTCGCAAGCACAACAACATCCCAAAACCTCTACATCCATCTCAACCACAACGACCTTAGTGACTGCAAAGACCATTGTGACCGCGACTACATCTCGACCGCGACAACCACGACTCCTATAAATACCCACCCCTACTATCAAGCAGGGGGTTCCACTGCCCCCATTTGATTATTCAGTTCAGTTCAGACCAGTGGTTCCTAGAGCTCGTTGGGAGTGCTTCAAGGTTCGAGAGGACTGAAGAACACACCCTACATCCATCCCTACAACTTGCCTCCATCCACCTCTATTTTCTACCATCTTCAATCCAGATCTAGCCATTCTAGCCACTTTCCACCACCATACATCCACCAAGATTGCTATTTGAGCCAAAATCAAGGAGAAAGGAGGCTAAGGAGTCTAGAAGATCAAGGAGGACGATCCAAAGACGCGATCCAATCCACACAGAGGCTAAGGAGCAAGAGCCACCTCTCCTCTATGGGCTAAATCTCTTTTTCTTTCCCTTTCTTCTATTGTTCTCCTTTGTTTCTGTACGAATGATGTTTTTCTATCTTTATTTGGTGTCAACTACACTTGCCCATGGCTAGTTGAGCTCCTTCTTGGCTATATAGCCCGTTTTGGGCATGTTTATGTACTTTTACCTTATCTTTTAGTATGTGTAGTTTTATTATAGATCTAGTATGTTTTATTATAGATCTAGTATGTTTTCTATTATATATTCTCTTTTCAATTATGATTATTGGATTGGTTGATCTCTTTCTTACTTGAACTTTCATTTCTACATAGATCCAGAGATTAGTGGTAGAAATGGATGATAGAAGGTTGTTTGGATCAAATCTGAAAGGAGGAGGTCCAAGGGAGTGGTTCCTAACAGCTTTGAATGTTTAGGACCTAAAAGGGTATCCATGATATTCAGGGATGTTGGTCCATAATCCTTGAGAGAGGTTTTAGATCCTTGATGGGGTTTTAGTCACGCTGCGTGAGAGTGAGTGGGATAACCCCCACAGGAGCAACTACCGTGGTACATGCTATGGCTAGATGTTAAATTCTTTCTAGGGTGTTCGAGGGTTGTCTACACCTGAGAACAGGTGAATAGACTGTCCAACTTGTGGTTACAAAGTCAGGAACTTCTTCTCTCTGATTAGTAGAATCTGACTGACTCTGTTTTATTATTTTTCTTTACTTATTTTATTTTATTTTGTGACATTTTGCTAGAGTAGTTCTAATTCCTAAACTTTTATCAACTACCAGATTAGCTTAAATGACTTAAGAGAAAGACCTTAAGTGTCCTAAACATACCCACGTCCCTGTGTTTTACTTTGAATATCAACTCCGACCCCGTAATAAAGTTGTGGGAGTCCTTGAAGGTTTTGGGTTATAAAATTAAAGTCCGATCACCCCTTTTTGGGTCGATCAACAACTTGGTAGAAATCATATAATATTAAGTGATGATTGGCTTGATCATATCTAAACTCTTTTCTATACTTATATTAAGTCCTTAGGATATGTATATTTCATTATAAAAATCATTTCATTTTTCTAGCTATTGTAAACTTATCTTTTGACTTCTAACTGCTAGTTTAGCAGTTATCTCTTCCTAAATATCCCAACATCTATATTGACCATTCCCTAGTGTTTCCTACATATATGAGTATCTAGGGACACTTAGGATACATGCTTGATCATTCTATTACATGTTATCCTTCTCTAAGATTAGAATTCTATATTTCTATCCTCAGATCTAAACCATAGACTAGTATCCTACTCCACCAAATATAGCCTTTCATATATCTTATAGAGAGTTGATAATCACTTATTCATAGAGAGCTACACATTTTATATCATATGAGTAGTTTCTTCTTCCTCTCTTCTTCTGTTTATTTGTTCTTGCAAGAAGGTTGTGGGGAAGCTTCTTGGAGCTAATTATTACGTGAAGGTTGCAACCAAGGCGGGAGGTTGATTGCAGTATACTCTATTGTGCACTTTCTCCTTGAGCTAGAAAAGGAGGGTTGTATTGATAAACAAAGACACTATTTATTTTATGTATTTTGTATCAGTTAAGAAAAGGAATAAAATATAGGTCAAAAATCCTAGTAGGGAACAATCTGATAGTGACTGACGTCTTTTAACGGAACCACTCTACATTTGGTGTTTTGTGTGGTTGCTTTTATTGCCCAATCACTTGCTTTATATTTCCTCTATAGTATCCATTAAGTAAGTAGTAATTAACCTTCCTTTGTGTTTTATATTACATAAATTTTATAATTAGATTGATTCACTCCCTCTAGATCTATCATTTGGTATCACAAGATGTCTTCAAGGAGCCCTATCAAGTCTTGAAGAATGAGGGAAAGCGTGACCAGAAATATCAACCTCAAAGGATCATGTATGTAATCCGACCATCGGTATTTGACAAGGCAAACTAAACATATTGGAAGAGGGAGAAAATTCTACTTCTAAAGCATTGACTTCGATCTCTGGAAAATGATTGCCTTACTATATGAACCTCCAACAACAAAGATGGAGAAATGGGATCAAGATACAGTAGGAACGACAACTCTAAATGTTGAACAATAAGTATGTTATACTATTATCTATCTCCTAGTGAATTTAATGAATATCTTCTTGTTAAACCACATATGATGTATGAATAAAACTATCAGTTACAGATGAAGAAACTCAACAAGTTAAGAGTACACAAATTAATATGTTAAAATGTAAATTTGAATTATTCCACATGTCTAAAACTAAAACTACTGCTGAAATGTATGCTAGATTTTCTACTCTAATAAATGGTTTGAGTGGCTTAAGAAAGTAAATAAATGAGGAAGAGAAATTCTGTAAGATACATAGATCCTTGCCTCCTAATTTCAAAGATAAAACAACTAATATAGAAGTATCCAACAACCTTTCAATATTATTGATGGAGCAGCTCATTGGAAACTTGGAGACACATGAAGTGAAGCTTCAAGAAGAGGCCAATTTTTAGAAAAAGAAAAACTTGTTGAGAAAAAGGGTTTGGCATTCAAATCAAAAGCTTTAAAGTCATCTTTCTCTATTGATTCACCTATTGGTGAAGAAGAAGTACATCATAAAGGTAATAAATATATACATTCTTCTTCTAACAAAAATGTTAGATATTTTTCTATGAGATGTCAGATATGTGGAGAGAAAGGACATTGAAAGAATGAATGCTCATAACTAAACAAGAAGAAGAAGAAAAACTCCAAGGACAAGAAGAAGAAAGCATATCATGCTACTTGGGATGATTCCTTAAACTCAGAGGAAAGTTATGAAGAAATATGTCATCATGAAGTTGAATTCATCATTGCCAAACATGAAGGCAATGATGACAAGGAGAAGAAGTTACACAAGGTAATGATGGTGAGGTATCTCTCTCTATTTTCTCTAAAGAAGAACTTGTTGAACTCACTTTTGATATAGTTGAAAAGTATAAGAAAAAGAAAAATAAATTGGCCACTATTGTTGATTCTTTAAATGAAGAACTTAATGAGCTAAATGATCAACATGCTAGTGACAAGAAAAGAATAGATGAGTTTGTTTCTCAAAATACTTGCTTACAAAACTCAAGTTTCTACTATTTTAGGTAATTTGAGTGATATGAAGAAACAACCTATCTTTTGCTCACATTTTAATTATGATCTTACCCCTACAATAAATGATGAGCTAAATGACAAAATTAATATTTTTGAAGAAAATATTGATAGTAATAGAAAATGTTTAATTTCTACTACTAAAGACTATTCGATGCTTGCTAAGGAAAATCAAAATCAAATCAAGATGAATTCTATGGGTTATTAAATTAATAAGGAAATGACACACACCCTAGCCGCCTAAGGTTAGCCAGGGCGATCATCCAGGCGACTGAGAGGATGACTCCAAGATTTGTGGGGGGAATCTCCTCCCCCTCAGGATCATCTTGATGTCCTCTTCAATGAACCAACCCCCTGAGGTTCCCCTCAAGGCTTGGTGTCAAGTTCTTGGTGGCTCTGATGTATTCAAAGAGCATGACTTTGACCCTTCAGAGAAGAAGGATGGAAAGATATTTGTAACCATTGAAGACAACACCTATGACTCTATAGAGAAATCATGGGAACATATTGCAATTATATACGTCATGGGAAAGTGTCCTTATAACCACCACTTGTTGGTGTGAATGAGGAGATTATGAAAACCAAAGGGAGGATTCAATCTCTTTTTTGAAACCTAATCAATTCTTCCTACTATGATTCAACTACGATGAGGATAAAATGAACATCATCAATGACGGTCCTCGATGGTTTGATAGTATGCTAGTGGTCATTAAATCTACAAAACGGGAGACAATCTGAAGAAAGACTTCTTCAGTACATTCCCTATTTGGATTAGCATCCTCAACATGGGAAGAAACTGGTCACCCAGAGCAGTCATTATTGTTGCGAGCGGCATTGGGAAGCTCTTACGCATGGACTAGAATTCGATTAGCCAGGAATATATAGGTGAAGCTAGATCCCTTGTTGAGTTAGAAGCTAATGAAGAACCCCCTGCTGAGATTTGGGTCAATATGCCTGAATGTGATCAGTCTGCAGTTGCCATCAACTACGAACATGTCCCTAAATGGTGTTCTGACTACAAAGTTTTTGGACACGATGACCACAATTATCCTATGAAGACGAAGGCTGATGAGGCTCCTGTTCAGACTCAAGCTCCTTCATAGGTGTGGAAAGTTGTCTATCAATAAAAAGAAGGATACTAGCAAGTAGAAAAATAACATCAACCAAACTATCCTGGCCAGCAACAGATTGAGAACCTGCATTGTGAAGATGATAACGCTGAAACATCATCTACTATTAATGATTGGACTAAATATATAGACCTTAATGTTGATAAGAGGAAGGACAAAGATGTAGGTGAATCTAGTCAAACTCTCAACTCGGATGATACTAACATATCTGAACAAAATGAGCAAACATCTGATGTCAGACAGGTTTCAGATGCTGAAGGGAAGATAGATAAAGAAAAAGAGGTTGATTAGGAAGAGGGGGGTTAAGCAAGACTCCCAGATTGAGGAAGAATAAATCTACTATAGTAAGAGGGTCATGAAGCACCCCATCATCTAGTATTGGTCTTTAATGACCATCCTCATGACTAACGTCTGTGGTTTTGGGAAACCACGTAAGAAGAGAGAGGTTAGAAGATCTATTATGGAAACTCATGCTACTTTAGTTTTGCTCATTGAAACAAAGATTAAAAACTTCATGAAGCATTATTCTAAAAGTTGTTCCCTGACAGATGGAAATGTAAATCCAACCACGATTACTATCCCAATGGTCGTATCTACATTGGTTGGAATGTGAAATCATGGGATATTCAATGCCATGATGTAGACGATCAATAAGTTACTATGAAATGCACCAATAAAGGTGGTCTCATCATTTTTATTTCTACTGTTTATGCATGTAATCTAGCTCAACAACGCACCCCTCTATGGACATCCTTGGAAAGGATTAGTGGTGATGTTCTTGATCCATGGCTGGTATTCGTACATTTTAATAATATCAGGAAGAGGGAAGAAAATGCTGGAGGTCGTGAAGTACCCGCTCAAATATTGAGTTCCTTCAACATTGCCATTGATAATTTTGGTCTTACTGATTTACCTTCTGTGGGATATGAAATCTATACTTGGCATAATAAATAAGGAGTCTATAACACCTGGGCCTTTGTAAGTCCTGGGCCCACTTACCTAGGCTCTAGTAGAGTTTCAGGAATGATGACTAGCCCCAAAGATCACCACTAGCCTTAACTACATGCTTTTTCCTCACTCACGTGCAAGCTGGGGCAACTTCCTGACTGGTCACCCATCCTAGTACTACACCAAGCGGAGCACACTAACTATGAAGTTCTTTAATGATGGGCTCCCAGAAAAGGAGGTGCACCTTGGTGATATGGATAGTCCAATAATTCCTTTCAAGCTCATTTTATATGAGGCCTCAAATCCTAGGATGTTACAATCTCTCCCACTTAGACTCTTGACGTCCTCATCAATGCTCAACGGCCTCATAATACTTCTCCATTTTAGTGTAGATCCAAAATGGACCATGGACACCCAACCCCGATCACAGAATACCAGAGCAAGGTGGATACATCAACCATGGACAACCCTTTCCAACATGTCTGGACCGTACAACTCAAGACTGGCATGCCACATGCCCATGTGGGCCCCACCTACTGGAGGGAAATAGGTTATGATACCATTTGTAACACTCGGGCCCACTACCCAAGGCTCTAATGATGATTGGCCCCACAGACCACCACTAGACTTAACTGTGTGCTTTTTCCTCACTCACACGCAAGCCAGGATCAACTTCCTAACTGGTCACCCATCCTAGTACTACTCCAAGATGAGCATGCTAAACTGTGGAGTTCTTTAGTGATGGGCTCCCAAAAAAGGAGGTGCACCTCGGTGATAAGGGTATTCCAATCATTCCTTATAAGATCTTTTTATCTAAGGCCTTAAAAATCTTGGGACGTTACAGAGTTGCTAAAAGGATAGCATGTTAGCTTGATCATGCCTGATTAATGATACATGACTTGATAAATTTCTAGGAACCAAAATGAAACAACTTACCAGTGAATTCTCTGATCACTCGACTATCAACATCAACTTGAAAGAGTTGTCTAAGAAGAGACAACCCTTTTGTTTTCTCAACTTTTGGTTGGACTGGCCAGACTGCAAAGAATTCATTGCTAATTCTCAAGCATCTCATCATCAAGGTAACCCTCTTTTTTGCTTCTCACAAAAACTCAAAGTGGTCAAAAATATCTAATGATATGGGCTAGTAAATATGTCAACTTGAGGAATCAAATTTCTATGGAGAGGATGGAAATGGCCGATATTCCAACTATATTCAGAAGAAACCCTTTGGATGACAAACTCATTCAAGCAAAGAAGATCACATATGATCGACTTTGTACTTTGTCCAAGGTTGAGGAACAATATTAATGGAAACTGACCAGACTTGATTGGATTTCTAATGGTGATTGTAATACAAAACTTTACCACTCTATTGTAAAAAAATGGGATGCTATCAATTCTACTGTTGAACTCTTTGATGTGAATGACAATAGTTTAGAGAATGAAGACAATGTTGCTCAAGAGTCCATCAACTTCTTTGAAGGTCTATACAACCAACAACAAGAGTATGTAGTAGCAGATAACTTTGACTTTGAATGGCTCCAACAAGTATTAAAAGAAGACAATGTTAATCTCTATAAATTTGCTGACATGCAGGAAGTTAAAGATTCCATATGGTGTATTGGCGCAAATAAAAACATTGGACTAGATGGATTCAACAGATTCTTCTATAGAAAGAACTAGGAGCTCATCAAAGATGAACTTCATAAAGCTATTTATTGGTTTATTGCAGGTGGAAACATGGTTCAAGAAATTAACCATGTATTTATTGTTCTTATTCCAAAAATAGATATCATTTCACCCCCTACAGACTTTCATCCAATTTCCTGCTGCTCCATGTTATATAAAATTATTACTAAAATTATTATAAGAAGGCTAGATACAATCATGCCTAAAATTATCTCTATTAATCAAGGGGCCTTCATTTAGGGAGGAACATTGAAGACTGATCACTTCTAGCTATTGAGTTCACCTTGAACTTCAATCTTCAAACAAGCTTTCCTTCTATTTGTGTGACGCTTGACATAACCAAAGCATTTGACTCAGTTGGTTGGACTTATCTCTGGAGATGTCTGAGGGGTATGGGGTTCTGTGAATCATGGATTCAGATTGGGAGACAATGTATTGAAGCTCCATTCTTCTTGCTTCTTCTTAATGGCAGTGTAGTAGGGATCTTCAAGAATACTAATGGACATCGCCAGGAGATCCATTGTCACCACTTCTCTTTGCTATTGCTATGGAAGGCCTTAGTCACATGATTGAAAAATCCCATTCTTTGAGACTTGTTAAATCCTATTCAGTTAGAAGAACCAAGTAATGAGTCATCTCTTATTTGCCGATGATGTGCTCATTTTTTAGGAAGTTAGGAAGAACAACTTGAAAAATCAAAAACACCTTCTCATAACCTTTGGTAAGATGTCAGGAATGAAATATAACCCCCGCAAAATGCACATCTTTTTATTAAATCATGCAAGCACAAGATTGAGATGTTTGATAACTTGGGTATACAAAGAGGAGCTTGGCCAACAAAATACTTGGATTTTTCTATGGCTGGGGGTAATCCAAGGCGTAGACATTTCCTCGAGTGTCTTGACAAGTTAAAAGACATGACAAGCAATTGGCTTGGTTCTAAAATATCAATGGCTAGTAGGCTTATTATCATCAAGCAATGTGCAATGGGCCTAAAAAATGACTGGCTAAGGTAGCGAGAAATTCTGTATTCTGTTCCTCATTGCATGGAAATCATGCTAAGTGATTTCCCTTGGTGTAGTCATGTACATTCAGCTAGTTGGTCATGACTATCATATCATAAAAAAGAAGGTGGACTTGATCAGAAGAGCTTGGCTAACTTAGAGGACTATCATACAATGAAAATAATTAGAAGTATGTTATATTATGATTCTGTATGGAGTTCTTGGATGAGGAAAAGGTACAGGTCTAACCTCAGTACTACTCCTAGGCAGATAAGGGGCTTATCTACTTCATGGTGGATAATGAATGTTGTGTGGACTAACTTCCTCAATCTTGATGACTCAGGCATGTGGGAAAGATGCAGGAAAAGGAAAGCTGAAGACAATGCTTATAATAATCTTTGGTTATCTATGAATCAATCGAAATGGAGTCTTGAAACCTACAAAGTTATCAAACTCTTCCTGCCAACTATGGATAAAATCAATAAGTGGTCACCTAATGTAGATGCGGTTTGTTGTCTATGCAAAATTGATCATGAAACATCTAAGCATCTATTCAATAACTGATCTTTTTGGAAATATCTTTGGAGTCAATCCCATCTCAAACTCAATATTAAGAGATCTTACTCATTGATTCAATGCCTAAGAGATGTAGGCCGGAAAAAGAGTGCTAAGCAATAAAGGAATTATGGGTGATTACTACATGTGTTCATACCTTATGGTCTGAATGTAACATAAGGAATCATGGGAGTGTTGAAGTGGATTATATTGATCTTTTTGGCAACATCGAGAGAAGCATTAAACTGCTCCATACCTTGAATAAATGTAAACATGTTGGCATTCTTTCCATTGTAATTAGTAATTGGAATCTCAACTAGTTGCTTGATTAGTCCTTTTGGTATGAATATTATTTCATGTAATGCTTTGTAGATTGCATGTTGGCACAGTGAAACCATTGTGCCAGTGATCTTGAGCAAGTTGTATTAGTCCTTACATGAGGCCATGTGAATCTATAGAATATAAAATATTTAAAGGTCTTGCAAATTAATATTATGGATGCATATCTATCCTTGTAGCTATAAAAGATCAAATCTACATCATATGCTTGTCTACGAGTACTAGGTGAAGCATATTGACATTTATAGTCATGTTTAGTAATGAGGCGAGACATCAAATTGGATTTATCACTTGAAACATGATGAGACGTGTTGGGTATGGATGAGGCTTTATCCCGAGACTTTAGTTTACTAGGTACTAATTTCTAGGTTTCATTAAATTGTCATTCTTACAAGGATAAAATGGGGAATTCCTCACTTCTAATTTTTTTTGACATGCATCTAGTCTATTGTCCATGTATATATGATGTTGATGAGATATGACCTTCTACTAGAGGCTTGATGATGGTTCTCTCAAGGTCCAAGAGATGGTAGTGAGAATGTGACCTGATTGTTAGAATATGACTATGAAGGAATTTCACGTTATCAAAGATTGCATTTGGAGTACTTGACATGGATATCTTCATCTTCTCCAGCACTAGTGACTATGGTACCAATGGGGAAGTGAGTAACTCTGTGTGACATTGCTTGATTTTTGTCATTGTTTAGGAGCTCTTTTTCCTTTTTATGTATTCATTCTGAATTTTATATTAAGAAAAATATAAAAGAAGGACGTTTTATCATGGCATGGGACACTAGAATTGGTAATTCCTCCAAATTGTTCTTCATGTGTCTTCCTTAGGACACTAGCTTAGAACAAGGTCAATTTTGAGGTCTTTGTTCTAAAGTGTCTTTTAGGAGTTAGGTGACATTGGTTGGTCAAGATTTCTTGGCTTGCATGATTGAGGTGTGGGTATCATTGTGTATGTTACATGATCTGGAATGATAACTAATATTGTCATTTGACTCAACCATTTTGTTGATTTTTATTACTAAAGCTTTAAGAGGGTTAGATCCAATATATGTTTAAGATCATCTCATGTGTCACCCTACTACTAGTAAGTTATATCCTCCATTCAAATGTCTATGGCATGTTTTCCCATAAGAGAATCCTTCATCTAGGAGAGAAGATAGATTGAGGCTTCCACTAACCATGGATGTCTTCTAGGGACCAACGATATGCCATGTAGCGCGCATGCAAGAAAAAATATATCTATCCAGTTGGGTTAACGTGCTAGGTATTAGAGACACCCTGATAGGCTCTATTCTCAACATGTGTTATTGAGTCATACATGACAAGTATGTGTTCGATTTTTAGAATTTCATTCTTGTAGTTGAGATGTAAGGTGCCTACCCAAGGTAGGGTTTTTGGGTGTTTTATTTTATTGAAGCTGATGAAAAATGATGTTTTGGGCCTCAATATTGGATCTTGGGTTCCATTAAGACAAAATGAATGGGATTTTCCTAGAGAAGGGTAACCTGGTTTGTGTCTCCTAAGTTGGTAAATGATAAGGTAGGTTCCACGTCATTTTGAAGGATGATGTATGGACAGTTGCAAGGTAGTTTGATCTCTACTCCTATTCATAGACATTCCTATGTCTTTTTACCTAGGAAAGTGCCATATCTCATCATGAATATTAGGTAAGTTATGTCCCTAAAATAGTTTTAGCATACATTAACCTAGTAGATTAGATCCAACCCACCCTTTAGTACTTATAGCTTTCACTGACCTTTATTCTCTAGAAACATTGAAGAAAATACATGAATCTTCTCATCAGGTTTAATGCACATTTCTTTAAGAAAACTTGGCCTATTATTGGAGATGATGTGTCAAAAGCTGTGCTGGACTTCTTTGAAAAAAGATGCTTGCTTAAAGAGATTAATAGAACGTTTATCACTCTTATTCCTAAAGTTAAAAGTGCTACTGATATTAAAGATTGGAGGCCTATTTCTGTCTATAATTTTCTCTATAAGATTATCTCAAAAATTTTGGCTAACCGGCTTAGCCTTATTCTGCCTGATATCATTAGCAATTGTCAGTTTTCTTTTGTGAAAGATAGAAAGATTTTTGATGTTATCCTCCTTGCTAATGAGCTTATCAGTGATTTCTCAACTTTGAAGGGTGGTGAAAAATTCTGTGTTAAAGTGGATATTACAAAATCTTATGATTCCATTAAGTGGAGCTACCTTTTAGATATCCTACATTCTATGAACTTTCCCTACTGCCGGATTTCTTGGATTAAAGTGATTCTTAGCTCAACTAGTTATCAAATTCTTATCAACAGAGAGCCATCTGGGGTTATTTTTCCCTTGAATGGATTGAGGCAAGGGGATCCCCTTGCCCCCCTTCTTTTTGTCATTTGTATGCAGGGGTTTACTGCCATTATGGATTTTAATATTGCTCAAGGTTTCTTTAAACCGCTGAAGGCCTCAAATGATATCTTTGTGTCTCATACCATTTTTACGGATGATCTTATGATTTACGGCAAGAATGATTACTGTAATGCCAGATGCCTTAGTCAGATCTTGAGTGACTTTGGCAGAGTGTCAAGCCTCATTATTAACTCCAACAAAAGCTTGGTCTACTTCAGTGGAAATGCTTCAAAAGAAGCTTTCATGGACTATGTGGGAATTAAGGAAGGGTCGTTACCCTCCACTTACTTGGGATTTTCTCTGTTTGGTGGTAAGATTACCAGAAGTCTGTGCAATCCTTTGATTGATAAACTCAAAACTAAACTTGAGTGTTGGAAGATGAAGCTTTTGTCCTTTGTAGGGAGAGTTGAGCTGGTGAGATTGACCTTGTCTGCTTACAGTCTCTACTGGACTGCTGTTTTTCCTCTACCTTATTCTGTTGTGGATGAGGTGGATATGATTTGTAGGGAGTTTATCTGGGGAGATAAAGAGGATAAGAAGGTAATGCATCATGTTAGTTGGGATAACATTTGTAGACCCAAGAAAGAAGGGGGTCTTGGGGTCAGAAGAACAACGGATGTGAATAAAGCTGGTTTGGTTATCAACTTCTGGAATATAGCTTGTGAAAAAGATAACTTGTGGGTTAAGTGGATACATGGAAAGTACTTAAGGAAAAATTCCATTTGGAATCTGGATTGTAAGCCATATTACTTGTGGATGTGGAGATGTATTCTGAAGGTTCGCAGCCTGACAATGAAGTTTGTGTCCTTTTAGCTTGGAAAAGGAGATAAATTCCTCTTGTGGGGTGACCCCTGGGTGAAAGGAAATATGTTCCTCAAAGAATGTGTAGATGAGAGAATGTGCTTGATGTTAGGGAAAGGAAGGATGATTAAGGTAAGTGATGTTTTGCAGAATGGTAAATGGAGCATTACTCCTAATAGGAGGTTAAGTCCTCTGCTGAGTTTCCTGTCCAATAATGTTGTTGTTACTGATAAGCCTGCCACTATGTTGTTTAATGGTAAAAGGAGGGTTAAACTCAAGGATGTCTGGGATTGCATGAGATTCAAATATCCCTCTCTGACCTGGGCTAGAAATTTGTGGAGGCTCAGAATCCCTGAGAATTACAAGATCATTTGTTGGAAGTTGGCTCTGGGCTGTGTCCCTGTTATTGACTGGTTGAGAAAGAAAGGGTTCTACCTGACCTCGATTTGTATAATGTGCAAGAGGGGGGAGGAATCCATTAAACACCTGTTTCAGGATAGTTATGTTGCTAGTTATGTTTGGGGAAAGGGTATGCATGATAGGTTTCTCTCTTCTGAACCTGATTTTCTTGATCCTCAAACCTGATGGAGCTATTTTGGGAAAAAGGAAGCTACTTTTGTGTCTATTGCCATTTACCACATCTGGCAAGCTCGTAATATGATCATCTTTGAGAATTGGTCTTTGGATGAGGAGAAGATATGGAACATATTTGTAAAGATCTGAGTATCTTGCTGGACTACTGATTCTGCTGTTTGGGTTTTCTTTTCCCTATTTTTTTATTCTAAAGCTTGGGAAGGGATGTCTGCCTTGCAGGCTGCAATCCTGTGTGGATGTTTTTTCTTTTGTGTTCTTTTTCTTTTATTTCGGGATTATCCCCTTGTAGATAGCTCCCCCCCCTCTCTATCTGTTTCCTTTCCCTTCTCATGTTTCTCCTTGGTTTGGTGTGGTGTTTTGGGACCCACCAATGCACTCTTAATAAGTAATAAGAAGGTACCACACTTGCTTGAGCAAAAAAAGAATCTTCTCATCATCTCCCTATCTTTGGGTAAATAATGTTTACAAAACTAGAGTTTTCCCCTACCCAAGATGCGACCATGACTTTTGGTTTTAGTTAAAGTTTACATATTTAGAGGTGAATCTAGATTGTCAAACAATTCAGGCCTCAAATTAATGGTCATGTTCCTTCCTTCGTAGGCCCATTCGTTTGATGATGCTTCAACCATCCATGTGATACACAATGGGATACCTAAGTAGATTAAATGAATGATTAAGAAGGTGATGTCTTTTACTCATGAAATGATCCTTCCTAGAGGCTTAATGTCAATGTATCTTGCTTGTAAGCAATACCAATGTCTGATGAGGTTGGTGTTCATATTGTGAAGATGAATTCCCCATCCATGTATTTTAAGCACAATACTTTTGATTCATAGATGTCATGGACAATGCATGGTCCCTCCCATTTCAGATTGATCTTGCCCCTAGTATAATATTTTGAATAATGTGGAGTCTAGATCATCCTCAGAAATTTGTAGGGACATGCCATTTTTTAATTCTCAGGCTCTCTAGATGGATAGCATTGTCTGCAGAACACCACTTTTATTCATCACTCTTCAAGCGTGTTGAGGCAATGTACAAATATTTGATCCATCCTTACTCAAAGGTTTCTAATTCTTATATTATGCAAAAGGATGCAATCTTAACCTTTATTGGTATAATTGCTTCCATGTCATATACAAGTGAGTGTGATGTGGTGCCTAAGGAAATTCTGGTTCACATTCAATACACCCACAAAGCCATTTGAAGGTGATCATGCCATTTGGCATTTGAGTTGATTATATTCTTAAATATATCTATTTTATCTTTGTTTGCAACATATATAGCTCCATTTAATAGGTCTGATATGGTGAAATTGGTGATGTTTGATTCCCAACGAGTTCAGATTCTCCATGAGAGATTTATCAATGATGTCTATACCATTGTTAGAGACAATCTCATGTGGTATTCCATATAGGATTATTATGCTCTTGATTGATCAACCATTGAGTGAGGTGTGATTGAGCCCTTAATTGGTTCTCCATCTTGTGTCTTCTTGACACATTATTCACAACAAGATCTTCTTAATGCATGTTACTCCCAATAAATTGTATTTTCTATCAAATACACTTACGAGATATTTTTGAATGTTGTATAGGTATTTTGACCACTAACTGAGGAAGGGAGAGATGGAGGTGGATCTTAAGATTTCCTCAACCCTGAAGAATCTAAAAGTGATCCCAAGATAATCCCAACCTACCCTAAGTCTTTAAAGATTAAAGTTAAGCAAAAAGCTCCAGGGATGATCAATTTTAGAATTCAAATGCCTAGGAAAACCCTATAAATGGTTATGGTATTCAGCCACGGTCATGTTATTGAAGCTAAAATTATAGAGGAAGAAGAAAGGAAGAGGACCCCAATAGTAATGTCATGCTCACTAGACAGAATGTGGCGAGTGGAAGACCACCACAACCGATTCACACCACAGATGTGCCAGAAATAGAATGGCTACAACCATTTTGGCCACCACAAGCTTTCTCCCACCTCCTCACCTCAGTTGGGGCAATCACCACCATTGTATTGCCCTTATTTGATTACAATTGTGTTACCCACCACATCTGTGTTACATATATCCCAAAATTTCTATTTCTACTAACATTTTTATATCTCCACCATGGTCATTCCCATTTACCATGGTCGTTCCTAGTCTACCCACCATGTCAGTTCTACCCAAAATAGCCATGCTACCCACCTAACCCTAGTGTTGTCTGTCACTAGCTTAATCATTTTACCCCCACTTAGACCTAGACTTCCTAGATCACTATATACACATTAGTTGTGGATAGGAGTTGGGGGTTAGCACCTTCACACCTCATTACTCCCCTTGGCCACTCTCCCACCTACCACTTCACAATACACCACCCAAAATTCTATTTTTTTCTATACTTTTGACCAATCCCATCCATCCCTCCACGCTTCTCCTATTTATTTTGTTCATTCTTGTACTATGAGTAGATAATACCTATTTGGTGGGATGCTTGGGGGGTGAATGTTACTATCGAACCATGTAACTGGGAAATGTTAATACAAAATGTTATATATTTTTATTAGTGCCCTATTATGCTTGTTCTCTCTCCCTACCTCTTACTTTGGTTGTTTGAGATGTGGAACCACCTGAGGTATAGAGAAAAAAGTGATTTTGGTCTTCTTGAGGGGAAATCTTCTAAGTTTTTAGAGAAATATTAGGTATTTTTCCCTCCTCCCCCTATATCCCTATATGCCACCTATTGTAGGTTTTAGATCTAATGTGAATAAGTATGGATATCCTTTCTTTCTTGGCAAGGAGCATATCTAGAGGTTCGATAGGATATGATGGGTGGTGAAACACCCTCCTCCTATTCCTTATACCACTCATGCCACCAAGTAGGTGAGGAGACTCAATTTTAGAAACCTAGACTAGGGTTGATCTAGGCCAAAGGTTACCTATTTGTTGCACAATTGAGCCTTGTAAGTTTGGATAGGAGGAGATAGGGACTAGTTCTCTTATAAACACCCTATACCACACATGGTCATCTAGTAGGATATGACTTCTAACATCATCTTCTATGCTTATTTTATTTGATGAGCCTACTATTGGATATGTGCATGGATATAGATATCAACTTCATAGTTGATTAGTAACATAAACCCAACAGGCCCACTACCCTTAATCAATTTTCTAAACCCTAATTCAGTCTAGTGTTTTCTAGTTCTTGTTGGTTTCATAATTAATTTCTATCTCATGCTAGTTAGCTCTTTGTTAGATAATTAGTTCTCATTCTTAGTTACTTGTGCTTATCATATTTAGTTGCTTAGTTTGAACTTCACTTGCCTTGTTAGAATACTATTCTAATGTCTCTAATTACTCTTTCTTGCTATTGTTATCTAATTTAGTGTATTTTCCCTCTAGCCTAGTGTAGTATTACTTGTTCTATTAGCTGGCCTATTATACTTCATTATTATGATGACCTCAAATATCAATATAACTTTTCTCTCTTGCATGTAATTTGGTGTAATAAACTCAACCACCACTTGTACCCTCAAAAGCCTATTCCTTATCTATAGAAACCTAAATAAACAACTTAGATCTATCTCCTTCTCCCCTAGGGATTAGATCCTGACTTACAACATTTCCATGCCACATCACAAGTGTGTGCACTTGTATATGGTTTGTATAAAGTGTGTCGACTAGGGTACTTTATTTGCCCAGGTGTAAGGACACATCAAGGTGCTTGTGATAGAGAAAACTTCAACCCATTAGGTGGAGCAATTATTTTTGACCAAAATTAAATGATTTGTGTTTGATTATTTTGGATATATCTTTCCCATTATGTAAATTCCCCAATTAGATAAAGGACAAGGCATAGCCATGTTGTAGACCTAGTTATTTGGTAGACGGATTTATTCACCATGTTTCTTAAAAACTCGATATTTATGGGTGCACAAAATTGGTTTCCATGGAATTCCAACAATAATACAAAATATGTTTCTTTTTCATGAGCAAGAATCCTATCATGTGTGTCACATGTTATTTATGGATGCGATTCATGAGATTTTTAGTCTCAATTTTATCAACACAAAATATGATGATTCTATTATATAGATATGTCTTTCTCCTAGTATGCATTGCATATCTTTTCATTACAACACTTGTCGGTCTCCTCTAGAGAGGCCTTCATAGATGACCTGGTTCTCGATATATGCTTTGATATCATATAACCATGCCTTTTATTTGTAGGTGGGTTCATTGTCTCTGATTAGGTATGTAGGCTAATGTGATATTTTCTATACTCCAAGTGAAAATCTTTGATTATCTTGGATGTTGATACATGGGGTATGTATGGCCTAAGCATCAATCAAGGCATTGTTTTCTTATTCATGAAGTTGAAGGAGATATTTTCAAAATCGTACGTGACAGAGATCAGATATTTGTTATAGAGGAATAGGATTTTGAAGGTGGTTTATCCACTTATATTTTATTTAGTAGTTCACAAGGAAATGACCGTTGTATATATTTGGTGCATCCATAGTACATCCAATCTAGTTAAGTTGACTGGATGCTCCTTAGGCACACAACATGGTCTTTCAAATTTTTAAATCCCGGCAGACACACTCTTATAGAATTATGCAAGGGCACCAACTCAAGAGTAGTATAGGAGTGGTAAGTAGGGGTCAAACCCAAAGGAGAGAGGGGGCACTAGAATTGTGTGCATTGCATTTAGGTTCCTAATTTGGATCTCGGGATTCAAGGGTTTTACTTGTTTTTTTTATTACACGAAAGGGCCATGAAAGCAATGGAAGGAAAGCAATAAAAAAAATCTACTTGAACCCTACACAATTTAGTTCTAATTAGTAAAGAAAGGGAGCTAACGAAGAAAAGAGGTTATAAGACAAAGGCAATAAAGGCAAGATTAACACTAACACGAAACTAGCAGAGCACTTCTAATGAGAAACCTAGAGATTCCAACTAGTTAAACTAAGCAAGAAACTACACTATACTAGCAATTAACATATTGGAAAAGAAAAGGACTAAGATTAGCAAATAACTAGATAAATAAAGAACAAAGAGATACTATCTACTATGGAAAGACCTAACCAATATGAAAAAGACAATTAACTAGGAAAGCAAGTAAAGCAACTAACTAAGAAAGCATTAACTAGGGAGAGAGCAATTAGGGTTTTTAGTAACTAATGGAAGTGTGGGATGCTTGGGGCACTATGACTAGAACCTAGGTTGAGGGTTCATAACATGTATTCACAGCTCATTCATTTAGATCATCGAACAAAAGAAAAACTTAAATTCTAGAGCATTTCCCTACACTATTAATTGGCCATGGATGGAACAGTGTGTTAGGGGAACTACTCCCTAGCACACCCTATCCAACCTTATAAGGCTCATTTTATTAGGGTTTAGGTGGAATTATACAAGGATCCAATCAAGTCTAGATTTCTAGGGAAGAAGTTCTTAGGGAAATTGGGGGCCAGGGGCAATAATGGAGGGTGGAAATGAGGGTATTACATCTCATATTACCTACCATCCATCCTTTAGATAGCTCCAAGCCAATTGCACTAAGTACCTCTAAACTAGCTACTTAGATCTCACATATAGGAGTATGAAAAGGGACGTATATGTAGGAACATGGGGTGCTACATAGGGATCCACTAGTTGGACCTAGGAGAAAATCCCAAAATATCTATATATAGGTCCTTTTCTCCTAGAACCTAGGTGGTTTCAAGCACAAATCACAAGTTAATCCATGTTTTCAAGAAAAAACCACAAGATAATTCATGTGAATTGAGATAGAATTAGAATATAACATTAACAACCAAAATTATAGAGTTCACACATTATCCCCCCCCCCCTAATGTGGTATTAAAGTCACATTTTAATACCAAATAGCCCACCTAGGGGGGTTAGCTACTCATAAAAAAAACAAAAGATGAAAGAAGAATGAGTAGAGGTGTGAATTGACATGTAAGCTTGGTGAAGACCCTCCTTATTCACCTCCTAGATTAAGAACCTCATCCTTCTCCCTCCTTGGTGGTTGGATGATATGGAAGTAAGAAAAACACTAGAAAATTAGGGTTTTGAGGTGGAAGCTGGTGGAAATGAAGTGGGAGTAGGAAAGAGCTCAATGAATGTGGTAGTAAGTGTTAGGGTGGCTAACCTTTAGCTCCTATCTGCCACTATTGATTATATAGTGGTTTAGGAAGCCTTGGGTTGAGTTGGGGTAGAATAGGAAAATCAGTGCAAAAATAAACCAAGTTTTTCTAGAAGCACAACCGTTCTGGCCATAAAGACTCTGTTGGATGGAGGGTAGCACTATCATCCTAGTAGAGTACGGAGATGGTGGTGAAATCTGAAAATCATAATGGAGGATGGAATTTTGGAAGATGGTAGCATGGTCGTGCTATGTAGCATGACCAAGGTGGGGGACTTGGGTGTGGGGTCATTCTTCAGAGCACAATCATTGTAGGAGATGGCAACAATGTCATTTTGACTTGCACAACCCTATTGGGGTCTTCTTGGCACTTCTCAGTAGCTGGACTTGCCTTGAACTATTATACCACAATGAGTGTATTGTGATTTTTTCATGGGAAACACCATTTTGTGTCATCACAGTCGTTGGGGGCTTTTTCTTCCACATTCATCTTCTCTTTGATCATCCTTAGAGATTTTTGCTTTGGCTTGACTCTTGGACACTAGGGGTGGGTTGGGGAAGCTCTTGGACCTTCCTTAGTTTCCTCCAAGGTTGAAGGAATACTAGGGTCATCCTCTTTCTTCCCTATCTATCCAAAGTGTGGTCCAAATACTTGAGAAATATGCAAAGAATGTCCTTAACTGAATTTGATAATAAACCATTTATTGAGGGAAATAATATGAATTCTAAGAAGTCTAGATGTGATTAAAGAATAAAATGACACAAGATGAATCCCTAAATGAAGATAGCATCAATTTGGAGGTGACATTCTACATTCTACTTGCCTTGAACTCTTTCTCTACTTTAAATTTGTTGTCATTTTTGCATTGGCAGCACAACCATCATGTGGCACCACGGTTGTGTTAGGAGATTTTGGTTGCCCATTCATATTTCCTTTGATCATCCATGTAGTTCTTTGCTTTTTCTTGACTCTTCTCTCATAGGGGTAGGTTGGGAAAGATCTTGGACTTTCTTTAGGATCCTCCACGGTTGAAGGAACCCTAGGATCATTCTGCTTCTCTCCCATCTATCCAAAACATGGTCCAAGTACCTAAAAAACATGCAAAAAAATGTCCATAGGTGCATCTGATAGTAAACCATTTATCGAAGGAAATGATTTTCATTTTAACCAATTTAGATATGATTAAAGAACAAAATGACACAAGATAATACCCTATAAGAGGGTTGCATCACAAACCATCTTAAATTACACCAGTACTCAAGTATACTCCAACTTAATCTCTCTTCAACTTTTCGACAAGCAAGTAATGAAAAATGCATTGCAACCGATCCATATTGACTAGATGGTCTCAACAATGACTAAATATATGTATTCCACCTCTTTCCTATCCTATTTCACAAACCAATTGATATCAAAGGACTGAGCATACAAACATCAAATATAGAGAATAGAATACACAATCAATCTATATGATTCTCATACACCTCTTGATAAAGCATTTCATGAAAATGAAAGATAACTAGGAGTGTTGTTGTATCTCTATGCATTCAATCTCACATCTCAAACCACACTAGGTGACCCATTTGACTATGAAAAAGGGTGAAATGAGTTATGTTTGATTTTTCCTAGCTTGATGGGAACAAAAATAGAACAAGGGGGTTGCAATAAGGGATTTGCGTGCTACTACATAAGAGCACTCTTCTTTTCTTTATTTAGATTCTATTATTAAAGCATTTTTATTCACTTCTTAAACTCTTTTCCTCTTTTTACTAGTTGTTGGTGTAGTTAGGGTATATGGTGGAGAGAGTGAAGCAGAGTGGATATAGATATGGCCAATCTGAACTTTTAGAGGTGTCTGAGGCTAATATGTGAATTTTGGCATCTTTTCATGAGGTAGAAAGGTAAGAAGTGATGGAAGAATAGTGAGTCAAAATAGCGGTCACTAGTGTGGGTCTCCACATGAGATCTCTTTCATGAAAATTACTCCAAGAACTTCATCAAGTGATGGCACACCATATAAATGAGAAATAGAAAATCCACATTTCTATCAGAGGATTCAATAAACTGTAAGTGGTTATGGCTTGATTAGATCACAATTCAACCACAACATTACACACACATGAAAGAGGTGATTGACATATATAAAATCAAGAACTGAGACCATTTAGCAATAGATCATGAGAATGTCTCATCCATTTGTCAAAGGTCAAGATTTTCAATTCAAAATGTAGATATTGGGTTAAACATGCTTTTAGGTAAGAAATATCAAGTTTGGGAAAAATTAGCCAAAAGGGTGCAAAATTTCCCTAAATCACATCTAAATCTACACTACATAGTAGTAAAAAAAATCAAGAAAATCCTACCTAAAGATACGCAAGAATTACATAAACTACATAAAAGGCAATGGATGAAATGGAATGGAAAAAAGGAGAATAAAGTTTTAAAAAACTGTGAAAAAATGTAAGAGCATAAACAACATGATATGCATGTATGCTAAAAAGGTGAAAAATCTAATCTAGATAAGGTGATGTAGTCCTAAATCATCAAAAGTAGGGTGGGATAGAGTGAAACAAGCATAAAAAATGAAATTGAGAAAAGAGGGTGTGTACTACCCTACCACCCCAAACTTTTGAATCATGATGTCCTCAACATGACATTAACGTCTAGGTGTTATATGTTAGAAGATATTAAGGTGGTGAATCATGTGGCGGTCCTCCATATGGTGGAGGATATTAGTAGTAACTACCCCAATATTCTGCATGTACAGGTGGATATGTTTCTTGGTAACCTAACAATGCACACTAGAAATCCTCTCCCCATTGGGGGTCTCTCTAAAAATGATCATGTTAGAAGTTGTAAATGTGATTGATCTAGTTATGCATTTATTTCTGGTCCAACTAAATGGCCTTTTTTGTCTTTTGAATCCCCTACAATAGTACATGAAGTGAATACATGTCATATGCATTTGTTGGAGGTGGTTGCTTATCATAGTCATCCTATCTTTCTATTGTGCGGCAAGGTTTCTCAAGGATGTGTTGCTGGTACAAAATATCAGAGTCTCCCTCTCCCTTGGGTACATCAAATTGTGGAGCCCTATAGCCTTCTCGAGGATGTTGGCTTTCCTAATTGGTAAGTAATGCTATGAAATCATCCATTGGCCCTATACTATCAAGAAGAACAACATAATGATAGGCAAGGTCAAAACTGATGCCAGGATACTTGAGGTTCATGTTAGAAATATTTTTTCACTACATAGGGAGATCATCTGGGACTGTGCAAGGTAGTTCATATTAATGTACTTGTTGCTTCAACTTTAATGATTTCTCTATATCACAATCTAGGGCTGGAGCAATGGTAGTAATTATCCTCCATTGTGAATGCTTGTAAGTGGATCAGTTTTATATGATCTATCATCATTGCATTTAAGTGGACATATTTATTGTTCATCATCATTATCATTAGAAGCACATCATTTTGGGAGTAGTATCTTTCTATATCAGCCAAACATGGTATTAGGTAGAACCCTTTAGAGATACCTCATGTAATGTTTATTTAGTCTTGTCATCTTGAATTTTCCAGCTATAGTGGTTCCTTGATTGGTGAATTCTTTATATATTATTCAATAGTGATATCTTCCACCCTTATCAAATCTTCCCTTATTAACATTATTTGCTATTTTAGGTGTCAATGCAAAAATCTCATTGAGATGGAAGGATATCAAAATGTGTGTAGATCCATCAAGCATGAACATAATGGCACCCTAACCTTTATACTCCACCTTCTATAGTTAGCCAAGAACTTACCGATTGTCTCAATGTAAGCCTCTTGGACCTCAGTCAATAATTAGTACAAATCCATTGATTCTAAGTATTATTTGAATGTATGAATACCTTGGGCCTACATAGTAGATACACATACATACCTTGTAGGGATCACTCTCCTTGTAGTGCACTCTGGGTGGAGAGGCTTCACAACAATCTTTCTCTTTTCTTTCCTATCGAAGGTGGCCCCTTTGGACTACTTTCCCAAAATATTCATCCTCTCTACCTCCAAACTTAAAATCATGTCCACTGTCTCATCCTCAACTTCCTCGCTTTTAGTGCCCCCACTTTCCTCTTCTTGATAATCATTGACCCCAAACTTGTGTCCAAGTTGAGGGGCACCATCTCAATTAGTGCATCATCATCTTCTTATTCTTAAATTGACAACTTCCTTCTTGTGGGTTGTTGTGTGGTATGCATATGTACTGAAGATGTGGAGTATATTGTCAGGGTAGGTTGTGGATGTGGGCGTGAGGAAAAGGTGCAAACAACCTTCTTGCTCCTTCTTTCTTGGGTTAGAGCATCAACATTAATGGAGTCTACAACATTGTACATCTCATGATCTGAGAAAGAATTACTCTTCTCCATTTTGGTTGTAACTTGGATCTATAGCGTGTAGTCGAGAGGAGGACTAAAGGCGAGAGCCTCTCATCAGTGTTGAATGTAAAGGAGAGTTAAAATGGAGTTTGATGGTGATGAAGCGGGACTATGGGATGGTGGGGTGACATTGGAGGTTCTCTTACTATGGGCCTTGGTGCCATTGATGGCTTGGATGCTACTTTGGAACCCCTTCTTCATTGCCTTTTCCCATCTTCTTCATCTTGCAAGGATTTTGGTGGAAAATGGAAATGGAATTAGGTTTTTCTTCCTTCCCTTCCGGAGAGGTGGGGTAGAGTGGATCTGAAGGTGGATGTTTGGAGATAGAAATTGATGGAGAATGAGAGCTAGATGTAGGAGAAGACCTTTAAGATCAAGGAAGTTTTAATGGAGATTGGGGGTGAATATTGGAAGGATTTGGGGGAGTTGGATCACGCCCTAGGTTTTCCACAGTGTGTAATAGGCGCTTAGTTTGCGAATGATTGAAAAATGGTTGTGTTGTTTCCAACGTAAACTACTAACTCAAGCAGTGAATGCAGACCATGCTAGCAAATTGCCAAAATGGCCGTTATGGCTAGTACGACCATATTGGCTGGCCCCAAACTTGAGTTATTCCACTATAACCTTGATGATCCCATCACGACCATTCTGTGGAAGCACGCCATGCTAGACACTTTTGGTCCAACAATCTTCAATTATTTCAAACACACATATCCCAATCAATTTCTCTGATCCAAACAATATATTATCAACTCATTTTCATTGATTTGAGCCATTTTCTCAATATCTAAACTATTTTCCTATCACACTTTAAAACTCAAACATAAATTAAACACAATTGTATGTGTATTTCTTGAAATGTGCAAAAAATAACTGAAAAGTATCAAAAATTGAAGGTTGGGTGCAAAAGTTCCCAAACCTAGCTGGGTTGCCTCCCACTAGGGCAAATTTTATTCCTTCACTCGGGTTTCATGATTCTTGAATCATTTTTCTTTTAAGAGTCTTAATGTGTCACCACTATAGTTAATTTCCTTCTCATGTGCATTCATGCATCACCTCTTCATCAATAGAAATTTTCTCAATCAACATAACAATCTCAAGACTTTTATTGGCCTTGTCAGGCCAAACTTCAACAACTGCTATCGATCATTGTCAATTTACTATGAATCCTTTAGCACATTACTTCTCATGTTTCACAATGTCTCTAGATAGATAAACATGCTTGACTTGGTAAGGTCCTTCTCACATTGACCTAAGCTTTCCAAGAAAGAATTTCATCCTAGAGTTGATCATCCATACCAAATTGTCAGTGCTCAAAAGACTTCTTCTTGATCAACTTGTGTAACATACCCAAACCTAGCATCTTGGCTCTAGAAATCCCATTATTAGGAAATTAGAATGTTTGGTTCTTTATATTTGACCAAGCTAGGATAAGTTATGCCTCCATGTACATAGTTAATGTATGCAATATAGACAAACCAAAAGGTAACCTAGACAAATATAGGCTTGCAACAAATGTAACACATTATGTGGCATTAGGTTTTATAATCAACATCACATATCACGATACACTCATATTAACATAAGAACTTAATTATGTGCAAACATATAAGTAAATTCACTAAAAATGCCATATATATTTCCTTTTCTAACCAATATAAAAATATTGGGTAACACATGTTTAATAAGAGATATAATGTGCTTTGGAATAAGAATTGGTGTTACCATGTCCATAAATATGAACAATGTACCATTATTTAAATAAATATTGAATTCATGGTCTAGATAAGTAAAATTTGGAAATTTGTGCATACAAATATAAAATAAATCTTTTGGCAATAGTGAGAAGATAATAAGACTCCATATAATGAATGTTGACAATAATGATGAAATAATAATAATATATTGATATTGAATCTAAAACTCTAATCATATTAAAACACATAAAAGTAAATCTTAAATATCGAATATAATGGTAAAATCGTATTCCTTGGATCCCAGTTAGCTTGGGTGCCAAGTTTCACATTATTTAAACAATAATAACTATCCCAATTTCATTTTGAAAAAAAATGAGTTTTTCTCCAAAATATTAAATAATATATTCAATGACTTTAAAAGTGGAAATAAATCCCAAATTAGAATTGTACATATCAAAATTGGTCTATTTGTGACTTTTCAAATTAATTGAACAATTTATCTATCCTATTTTTAATTAGGATAGAGGATGTAACTTAATGTTCAAGATATTAAATATAACAGTAAACAATCCCAAAAGGGAAAATTGATGCCAAAATCAGGTTCTATATATCTTAGTTAGTCTAGGTGCCAAACTTGATGTTTTCTTGACTCTTTTTGGTACCCCAAACCAACTAGGAGAAAATAAATAAATAACTAATGTTAAATATCAGTTATTAAAGTCAGATTTGGATCCCATAAAGTTTGGATGTTCCTAGTGTCACATTGTCTGTCAAAAATCTCGGGTTTCTTCTAAGCCATTGATTTTTTTATCATATGATCTCTACCTTCTCTCCTACCTCCATTTAGATTCTTCTCCAAGCGGTATGGGAAACCAATTTCTTTGCATTTTTTCTTTCTTCAATTTATCTCTCAACTCCCCACCCTTCTTCTCGATTTTTCTCCCCTACCTTCCTCTTTCAATTCCAAATATTTCTAGCCCCATTGGAGGCGGTACGGAAGATGAAGTAGGATTTTCCCAATTCTTTCCACTATTGATCACCATTTTTGGGAAGACAAAGCTACCATATTCTACAACCCTAGCTGCTACACCTATTTAATCCCTCAAATCACTTTGTTAGGACGTAAAGAACCTATCCATGAAACCAATTGCTAGTGTTGCTCTCCACTTCACTTGGTCATCAAGCATGCCCATCTTTGACATCATATCATTTATGTAGCTTCTTCATGTGGCCACCATCCAATTATCTTCATGGTAGCCTTCCTCACAACCTAGAAATGATGCTCACATAATTCTATTCTTGTGATCTACACATGTTTTCTCTATCCTTGCATCAGCTCTCCTGCCTTCTTGGCGGAGGTGTATTCTGTAGTGACTCACCATAACTTTGTTGGGTTATGGCCTCTTTGACTTTGTATCACCACTAGAATCTTCCCTAGAGCTTTACAGAATATATTGATGTTTCTGGTACAATTTTTGTTTGGTCGTGATGGTTTTTCAAGCTCCTTGCTATTTCTTATTTTTGCTTCATGGCAGAAGGTACATTGGTCAAAACCTGGTCCTCTTTGTACCCTACTTGGCTTGTTTTGATCAGAATATCTTACCAGAGATGGGCGTGTGATTGATGAAAAATATATCTTGGATCAAATACATGACTCTCTATGTTTTTCTAAGGGAGGGAGATGAATCTAGTTTCCAGGTTGACCTTTTTGCCCTTGTGGAGATGTGCTTTTATCACTCTTACTTTGGGTTTGTTTTTCTTTTGCTTCTGAGTTCCTCACTTTGATTTCATTATTCTCTACATTCCTGGCCCATTGGAGGCCCAACCAATTGGCCAATCTTGATAGGGCCATTTCAGCATAGCTTTACTTTAGAATGTATAACATTAATTACGTGGACTTTTAGGATTTTCTGATTGCTCAGTTTTTCTAAACTCATAACTAAAAATTTATAGATCATAAAAATAAAATGAAATATGTATTAGAATAAGAAAATTATTTCCCATCCAAAAGTATTAATTTTATCATATAACTCCAATCTAATAAATATGTGATTTTATGGATTTATCCACTTGGTTTAAAGTTATAAAATTCATAACTAATGATCTATAAGTCATAAAAATAAAGTAAAATATGTTATGAATATAATCTGCAATGTGGTAAGGATTTGATAATCTAATTCACTAATAATAAATAGGAAAACTTTTACGGTATATACAATTAATGTAAACCTAACCCTACTCTCGTATATGCCTTTAATAGGTTTGTTGTGGATTGAGATAGAATTAGGGTTTGGATATGGGACACATGTAAACCCCATATGAGGTATTCCATATTATTCTTATTAAACAATCACCTATTTTCCCTCTCTCTTTTTGACAAATTAGAATACACAATTTCTCTCTCTTCTGTGGATTTATTCCCTGAGAAAGATTTTATTTTGATTCTGATATAGCGATCATCTTACTTAGGGTTGTCAACGGGGAGGGTGTGGGGAGACTAAGGCTCTACCCCTACCCTTACCCTCCAGGGGGTAGCAGATAAGGGTAAGGGTAATTACCATTCTTACTAGACCCCTTACCCTCCCCTTACCCTTACCCTCTTCCCCACATGTTAAATGTGGAGTGTAAAGGGTAAGTGGGTAATTTTGATATAAAACAAATCTTATAAAAAGCTAACTCATTTTAAGGTGGTGTGTAGGGTGATAAAGATTAATTCACATTTTTCTTGACTTGTATTTTCACATATGTGAATATAAGTAGGACAATGTTATACTTGTGTAATATATTTATACATTGGTCCATGAATGACTTAATTTAAAGGTGGTGCATTCATCCTTTTCCCATTGTTTTGTGACCCTATCAACTGGTTCAACATTTAATAATAATATACTACTAGCATAGTGTAAGTGGGTATGGAAAGAAAGTTGCAACCCATTAGCTTTCCTAATGGAAAAAATAGTGTGAATCAAACTAAAAGCTTCTACATAGTTATGTATCTTTGTTAAATAAATGCGGGTAAAAGGATAAAAGGGTATGGATGATGTCCATATCTCACCCTCCCCTTTTAACGTGGTGGGGAAACTGGTAAAGGGTAAATGAGGAATGGGTAATGAAAACCTTTACCCTTACCCTTACCCTATAGGGTATGGATAAAGGGTAAACGGGTAATCCCCTCCCCATTGACAACCCTAATCTTACTTTGTTGGATGTTCTTATTAGACTCTTATTTATATCTTGTTCTTCTTATTCCTTATGGAACCCTAATTTGTGATACTAAATTAAATGTGGAATCTTATACATCTTATTTGTGGAGATTGTTGAATATTGGTTTTTGGGCCCTCTGACGCCACATCATAATTGTTGGATGTTTTATTCCTATTTTTTCAAATTGACTAAACTTTTTCTTGCTTGTACATTGTGCATGGATTAGACTAATTTTATTTCTTATAGTGGTACATCTATACATCAATATTTTGGGACATGTGTATTCTATCACGAATGTGTGTATTCCACTAATATATATAAAGGGCATGTGAATTCCACCTAGGGTGTGTGTTTTCCACCCAATAACTTTTAAGATGGGATCCTATGATGTCCCAACCCTTCTTGAAATAAATTTAGTCTAATGTTGTTTACATGCACTGCTTATATTTTTGACATTGCTTTAAGGTAAGAAACCTCTTATTCTTGATTATCATTTTATTGAAATTAGAATTTTATTTTGATATCCACTTGGATAGTACTTTTCCTCTTCTATGGGAAACCTTGTTCATTTGATGTCCTTTTTTCCTTATATTGCTCAATCCATATTTTATAAGCGCATACCTAGTTTTATGCTGATAACTTCCATTTTTTGTCTTCTCTTTTGGGGTATGCTTCCAACCCTAGGTGTAGGACTTAAAATAATGGACATGGTGACATGGATATGCTAATTGAAGCTGTGGGGAGATAGACTTGAGATAGTTGGTTATCCCTGTAATTAGATTTCCTTGTGTGGTAACTTTCATGTAAACCTCAAATGGGAGATGATGATGTACTTTAGTAAAATTGAGTATAATTGTGATTTAGTATTCCACTTCTATACCTTTTTCTTTTGTGTATCATCATTTGAGAATGAAAAATTACCATCTATTCTAGCATACATGTTTAGTATGTTTGGAATAGATGAATGCATTCCTCAAATTTAGTAAGGATGGATCCCCAATCGGGTCCCACTCCTTACAACTTGTCATGCAAGAAATTGACTCTTTATCTGTATCTCTAAGGTATCTCATAAGTTTCATGCTTCATTTCTTCTAATTCATTGATTTGTATCTCTCTTCTCACTCTGAAAGTTTCCATATCCATAGATTTCAAAGACCACAAAGGCTTATGTTGTAATTCCTTGGGTAGATGGCAGTTTTCCCCATATAATTCTTGAATGGTATGGTGTCAATTGAGGCCTTAAATGCAATTATATAAGCCCATAAAGATGTAGAGACCAATCCTTGTCATCTGGTCTCACCATCTGCTCAAGAATAAGCTTTATATCCTGATTGGCTAACTCAACTTGACAACTAGTTTGAAGGAGTTAAGGAGTAGCCACATAGTGATTCACATCATGCCTCTTCAACAAAACTTCAAAAGACTATAATAAAATGGCTTCCACCATCATTAATAATTGCCCTTGGTACATCAAACTGACTAAAAATGTTTGACTTTACAATCCACCTTGTGGTATTTTGTTCTTGTAGCAATGGGTTGAACCCATTTTGAGTCATAATCTACAAGCACCAGATGTATAAAAACCCAAAACAAGGGGGAATATGACCCATAAATTCATTTTCCACACCTAAAACACCTCCACTATTTCTTTTTTCTTTGATAAGTAGTTCATGCATTAATAAAATTGTTTATAAACAGAAAGCCTGTAAACATGGGATAACAAGATGTCCACCAAGGAGGACACTTTCAAAGATGTTTTCCATGGTTAGATGATGATAACAAAATAAAATATCTAAAGTAGCAATATTCTGGGGGAGGCACCGCTTAACAATGAGCCCATCATGCATAGGAAACATAAAAATGTTTATCCCAATGTTGATAATGATGATGATGGTCTGGTTTAGAAGCTAGTGTCGTCTGCCATGATATCCTCCAAGGTGTAGCAACCATCACCATTGTGATCTCCAAAGACATTCACCTGGTCCTCATCTACTCCCATCGCCTATGTTGAAATGGAATCCAATCCTACAATGTAAGTTAATGTATAAGGAATGTTCAATGTCAGTAATGTATAAGGAATGTTCAATGTCAGTTTGTATCTGGTGTAGAGGGAAGTTTGTATTTTGGTATTTTCTCAGATTTCTTTCTAACCAAATGTTCTAAAGGATGTTCATAATAAGGTCTGGCGCTGAGTGATTGGAATTATTGGGTTGTATGTGTAGGATCTATTTTTGCAATAGTACGCAATCTGTGATAGTGTGTGGTGAGAAGTATTTATTTAGAAAGTGAAGTGTGAATTGGCAAGTGGTGAAGATGTGTTGTGTAGTTTCTACTGTAGAATGAAATAGATAACATCTGGTAGGTCTCTACAAACCTCTCATGTTGATAAAATGGTCAGTAGGGATCTTGTTGTTTGAAATAAGCCAGAAGAAGGTTATATATATATGCGGCCATTTTGTTTTCCAAATAGTGGTCATATCTGACATGTGCCCTTTGAAGGTAAGATGGAGGTAAGCTTTTTTTGGTGTATATGTAGGCCCCAATTTCAATGAGATTCTATTGGCAATGTTGTATTCAAGATCATGTATGATGTCATGAATAATGTTTGGGTTCAGGTTGTTAGTATGGTATACTTTGAGGGAGTTTTGTCGATTTCTGGTTAGAATTTGTAGCGCTTTGGATATATTAATTCTAATCGTAGAAGGTGGTAAGTGGAAGTGGCATTTTAGGTTTTTTTATTGTGTTGTTATGATGCCATGGGTCACTCGAGATGATATCTAAATGTTTGTTAATGTACCTTCAAAGTGGTCAAGATGTGCACTTACTGGTTTCGTGCAAAGGAGTGGATCATTTGTAGTATTTATCAAGAATGAGTGTTTTCTAGATTTTTTCAAAATTGGATGTAAGGGTATTAATGATCTTGGTAATGAGACATAAAGTGTGGACCGTGATGCTTATGATACCTCATCCTCCATATTCAATAGGTGTCTGTATAGTATCCCAGTTGACCAAATGCATTTTCTTTCTCTTATGATCTTAGTTGTAATGGTTCCATAGAAACTGTCTTTTGATGGAGTCAATCAGATTTAAGGTTTTGCTAGGCAGTGGGATGCAGCTAAGGCAGTGTGTGTTTATGGGTGTAATAACACTATTAAGGAGGGTGAGTCGACTGGCTAGGTTGAGGAAGTGGTTAGTCAAAGAAATCAGTTTGTGTTTGACCTTATCAATGATGGGGGTCCACAGACTATGTGTGGAGGGGTGGGGAGATATGGGTAGGCCAAGATACAAGACAGGAAATTGTTCAATCCTACATTGGAGAAGGGATCTGAATCTGTTGACAACATCAAGATGAGTGTTGACTCCAATTATTGAAGATTTGGTAAGGTTTATCCTGGGGTTGGGGATGTAAGAGAAGAGGCCGATGATGCAAATGGTGTTGATGATAGTGTTGTCTTTGGGTTTGATAAGGATCATGGTATCATTGACAAATTGGATAATGTTCTCGCAACATTTTGTAGGTGATGTAATCAGCCCATGTGTGGTTCCAAGCTTGATCATGTTAGTATGGATGGAAGTGACCAAGATGAAAAGGTATGGGGAAAGTGGGTCTCCTTGTCTATGGCCAATAATGTTGTGGAAATGTCCAAAAGGTGAACCATTGATGATGGTAGAGAAGTAGTTGGTGGAGATACGAGCATGTATCCAATTGATCCATTTGTTTAGAAAACCATATCTAGACATGGTATGGAGAAAATAGTTCATGTTTATATAGTCAAAGGCTTTCTCAAAATCTAGCTTGATTGCAATCATAGGTATCTTGTTTTTGTAACACAGGTGAAGGGTTTCATTGACCATAATGAAGGCATCATGAATGTTGCAATGTTTAAGAAAGGCATTTTGGTTATGGGCAATGATATCTTCAAGATGTGACTTGATGCTGTTACTGAGGATTTTTGCAAAAAAAATTGTTGGATGTACTGATGAGACCAATGGGTCAGAATTGTGTGATTTGGTCAGGGTGTTTCACTTTTTTTGTAAGAGCTATGTTGGTATGGTTGAGGGTTTTGATGTGTTTGTGGATATTTGTGTTCTCTTGGAAGGATAGGAGCAGTTTCATAAAGTCACCTTTAATACAGTTCCAATTGGCAAGATATAATTCAATGTTGAGACCATCCATTCCAGGTGATTTGTTCCTACAAAGAGAGGATATGGCATCATTAAGTTCCTCAATATTAAAGTCTTTGATGGTGTTCTGGGGGATGGAATAGTTTTTTTGCAAATGTATTTCTAGTTGATGGAATTAAGAAAAGTAGTTTCATGTCTAGTGTTGAAATGTGCTCAAAATGTTAGACAATATTGTTGGTGATCACATACTTATTGGAGGTAATGCTACCATTTATGTAAAATCTAGGAATGATGTTTTTTCGGGCATTGTTATTGCAAGTTTAATGGAAGAAATTTTTGTTTTTGTCTCCTTCAGTAGCCCCTCTGGTCTTTGCACATTGTTTCCATATAGTATCAATGCGGATTTAAATATGTTCAATGTTTGGTTTGATAGTGAGAGTGAGGACAAGGTCGGAAGTAGGATCGTTATCTACAAAGAGATGTTGTTGTTCTAAGTCAACCAGTTTATTTTTAATATTTCCATATTTTTATTTTTTCTAGGATTTGAGTGTTGTCCTGATTCTCTTATTATTTTTGATAATATGGTAACCTGGTTCTAATGTGGAAGAATATGATGTGGCCCATGTTTGTTTGCATAGATCTAGACAAATGGGGTCAAGGAGCCAAAATTTTAATGTGAAATGGTTTATGGCCCCATTTTGATGGTTTAGTATCAATGATGATGGGGAAGTGGTCAGAAATGGGTCATTACGCAATAGAAACATAAGAGTGGGGGTAAAGGTCATACTAATAAGTTGTGCAAATGAAGTGGCCTATCTTGGCCCAAGATTGGTTTCGATGCCAGGTGAATTGTGCAATAGTTGGAGGAATATCAACCAGGTTGTGTTGGGTAAGAAGCTGGTTAAAATTTTTGTTAGATGTGTGCATATGGCCAGTATGATGTGAAAGGTTGATTCTATCAGATGATTTAGTTATGAGGTTGAATTCTCCTCCCAGGATCCATGGTTTACTAGCATACCTAATTAAGGATGTTTTTGATCTCTTCAATGTAGTTTGTTTTTTTTGAGCTAGGTTCCCCTTGGACCCCTATGAAAAACCATTCCAGAGCATCCTTAGAGTTAGTGATATGAAGAGTAATAGATTAGTTTAGAGTCTCTACATGTATGATGGTGAATAAGCTATTGTTGATTCCTATGGCTAAGCCCCCTTTGAATCCCACTGGAGGAATGTGATACCCAGAGTTGATGTGTTTTCTTCCTATGGTTTTCAAGGAAAATGGTGTGAGAGAGGTTTTAGTTTCCTGTATGGTGACAATGTTAATATTATTTTGGTAAATGTGCCTCTTGATTTCTTTTATCCTGTAATAACTAGAGGCACCACAAACATTCCATGATGCGATCTTCATCATGTGAGAGTGTGTAAGTCTGCAACAAACAATTTTGATGATCAATGAAGATGGAGGTTTTCTAGTGTGGTGAAGGTGTCATGAATTTGTCTGTGGTTCCTCTAGTTCATGAATTTTTCTATGTCATCTAAGGCACTATGTGATACTATCTCATTTTCAAAGGTTATACCTATCTTATCAACAAAAAACATAAAATATTTAATATTAGGCCATGAAGCTACATCCTCAATATTGTGAATTTGGTTATCACAATCAAATGTATAAGTTATAGAAGATGGTGATAAACATGTCTTATGTAGAGAGTTATTTGGTTGTGCTGAGGATATACATGATTCTTTAGAAGCAAAGTAGTTCCTCCTAGTTTGACCCTCTGGTGTAGTTGACAACGAGTTGATGGTTGAGATTGAGGAGATCAATTTCCCTTTTCTCTTCTTCTTAGGACTCTATGAGGATCAGATAATGGTAGTTTTCAGTTTCTAAACAATACCTGAATGTAGATTGGTTGTGTTATCTATGTTGTTATGAAATGGAAAAGGCTTGGAGGAGTAATGAATTGCATGGTTGTTGCTATCCACTGATGGGGAGGAGGTCCTTGGTCTCTTATTTTGTGAGGATTGGTTTGTGTCATCCTGTGAAATGGTTGTGGAGTTCTTTCTCTCCCAAACCATATGTATCTCATTGGGCTTTCTAGTGAAATTGAAGGGTTTTATAGAGTTGGCTGGGCAGAACCAAGATGGCGGGTGTTAGCTAATGTCAGTGAAGGTGGTGGAGACTACAATGGGGTTTTCCACAGTGAGTTTTATTTTGTAGATCTTCTCTCCAAGCCTGATTTTGATGGAAGCTGGTAAAGTGATGGCTTGTTTAATAGAGAAGATGCATAAAGCCTTGATGTATTGGATGGGATGGAGAGTGTCATGAATAAAAAACTAGAGGGTGGCTCCAATGGTGTGTGTAATGGATCTAAACACCTCCACTTCCCATAGGTGGGGTGGAAGATTAGATATGGCAACCCAACTCAAGCCACCAGAACCAGCCAGACATGACCTTTTTTGCGGGGTCCACTTGGTGATGTTGGCTTGCACAAAGCTAGTACCACATGGGATGGTCATGACTTGCCCAAACAAATGATCCAACTTGGTGCTTTCAGGGATGGAGTACAAAAGTTTTGATGGTGATAGGATCTTAGTTTTAAGGATAGTGTGTCCCAGAAGGAGGACAGTTATGGCTCTGGTAACATCGAGAATGTTGACCGTGTTATTACAATGTTGTTGGTGATGGTGAAAAGAATGCTACAACTAGTGAATACTTTCATAAGTTACATGGCTTTTTGCAGGTAAGTCTATTGATCTCATGCTAGGTCGCATCTCACTTCCCCACTCAATTTTCCCTCTTAGCATGTCTTCCTTGACTATTCTTCACCACACATATTATGATTGTAGCATCACATGATTTAAAGTATCACTTAAAATGATCTCAACATAAATAACTAGAATACTCATATAAATAGAGAACATCTCAGTTTTAGGGAATTTGTCACTTAAAACATCTCATAAACATAGTGCCACTAGGATTTTAGGTCATGTATAAAATGATTTTAAATGGAATGAGGCTTGTACTGACAAAATGTTGTAACATCTTTATAGGGACCATTTCAAAAAGAACTTCATAAATAAGTATGCTTAGTCCAGAGTAGTATTAGGATGGGTGACTTGTCATGAAATCAACCCAAAATATATGAGGAAAAACTACACATATGAGACTAGTGTTAGTCTACAACATAAAAATTAACTAGAACCTCAAATGGTATGTCTAGGAATACCCACTTCATGTCCCAATATGGTCGATCAATGGGTCACATACCACATGAGATCACAAGTTCAAAGCATATCAGACTGTAAGTGGATTAAATAATGTGCTTCAAGACATTTGTGATCTTCCTATTACATTTCTTTCCATTTAGCCAATCCCAAGAGGGAAGGAGGATAACAAGTGTCTCGATGTACGTTGTTCTGCCCATTAGCAGTACCACACATTTTAATGCCTTTCTATTTATGGTTAAATGATGGGCCATGGTAGGGTTATGGGGGTGGGGCATGTGGTGTATGTACAAATATTTGAGTAAGAATATCAGTTGTTTTATTCTATCATTTCCCTTTACTTGTGTTAAATTATTTTCCACACTATTTTCCATACTAAGAGAAAACAATATATGTGATCCACAAAATATACATAATCAGTCTGTCCCCGCTCCACTGTCTTTATATATAAAATTATAAATGTTAGTTGTGTGTGCAAGTCTTGAATTTATAAACTCTAACACTAACCCACAAGTATACGAGTGCACTTAGTATTATTGAGGTCATCCAAGGAGTAAGGTATTGTTAGGTGTAATAGAATTGAACTTCAAAAATGTATATCTTTTCAACAAGAGAGGTTTTGTCAAGTTAATTAAGCAATTTTATTGTTGGGTTTCAGGGGAGGCAGAGAAGGCAGCGGAAACAAAAATTTTCTCCCCCAAACCCAGAACAAGGAAATGCGTCAACGTCTATATATTAGGAAAGGATGGTTTGTGGAATCATACCTTGTCCCGAGGCTTTCTCGGCGACAATACCTCGCACAATGTGCGGTCTTCAACTCTGGTCTTGGACGGCGTCTGTGTAGCTCCTGGTCGCACCGGGACTGATGACTCCTCCTCCTACCGGACTGTCAGATGACAGTTGTCCTCCTGAGCGGCAGTGTCCTCCCGCCTCTGTAGTAGTACACACGGACTACTTGGAACTCCACACTCCTTGTCCCACAAGGAAGTGGAAGGAGTCACACCCTCCTATTGACGTACTAGTCGCCAACACACTCTCGAGTCTAGAGTCATCCCTGTACTCTCAGGTCCTTGGTGGTGTTTTGACGATGTTTTACGATGTACGACCGAGATCGTTTGTATATCCTGCTGATGGCTAGATGTGGGCCTTCATATGTATGAACAGGTGGTGAACTCATGGTTATGATAGGACAACTGTTTCTCTAAGTTGTGGACATGTATCCAGGCTTGTGTGGATGCGTACATAACATGTTTTCTTGCAGGATATGGACTGGAATGTAATATGTTACTCAGTTTATCAGTTTCCGCAATTGGTTTTAATTAACCCGTGTTTTTTATAAGCTGTGGTTATGGTGATTTCCGGGATGTGTTGCCACAAGTTTGGTATCAGAGCGTTAGGTTCGCTGAGTCTACAGGGATCTAGGACTAGGTTGTGTTTGTTCTTATGTGTTTTCCAGATTTTCTCATAAAAATCTTCTGCCCTCAGCGGAAGAAAAGCCAAGATGTCTGGAAACCAAGAAGAACTCGCTGCTGAGCACAACGATATAAATCTGTTGATGGAGCAGTAGGACAGGCACATGAAGATCGGGTGCATGAGGTCCCCCAACCTGACCCAACCATTCTTGAACGCCTTGCCTATCAACAGCTTATGGGGCAGATGATGGTTACGATGAATCTCATGGTCGAACGATTACCAGTGCATCCTCTGCGAGCACAGGTTCCCCATAGAGAAGAATCGGGTATTGGGAAGACCTCCGAGCGGCTTCGCCGAGTTGGAGCTTCGGAGTATGCTGGAACGGCTGATCCAGCGGATGCAGATCTGTGGCTGAAAAGTCTTGAAAAGGCTTTCCGGATCCTCCACATCCTCGAAGCGGACAAGGTAAAGCACGCTGTCTACCTTCTGAAAGGTAGTGCTGGTCATTGGTGGACCATCGAGGAAGGGAAGCGGCCTGGTAAGGTGATCTGTTGGGAGATGTTTCGACGTGAGTTCGCCACCAGATACTTTCCGAAGATGTATCTGGACTTAAAGGTCGCTCAGTTTGAGCGCTTACAACAAGAAAGGATGAAACTCACTGAGTATGAGACCAAGTTTATGGATCTGTTGAGGACTTGTCCTCACTTTGCGACAATAGACGAGGAACAGCTCAGACGTTTTGAGAAGGGTTCAAGTGCTGAGGTAACAACCCCTGTACCTGCTTTGGAGGACCAAGAACGGTTGGATACGGCTGTAGGACCTTCCCGGAGAATCAAACGATTAGTCACGAAGAAAAGAGGATCCATGCCCCACCAAAGACCTTATCTTGCACCCAGGATCTTCTATCAGTGAAAACAACCAGGACATATCAGGTCAAGTTGTCCTTACAAAGATGTTGAAGTGACGCAGCAGCCGAGACAGAACCTTCAGGGGTCTGAGAGACCGCAGCCCAGTGGTAGCAGAGGACGAGGACGTGGTCAAGTGTCTCAGGCTGGATCATCTGCTCAGGGAAGCAGAGGTCGTGGACAGCAAGCAACGGCTCGATTCTATGCTATGAATCAGTCGGAGGCGATAGTCAACCCGTGAGTAGTGACATGTCAGATGGAGTTATTTCATTCTGATATGTCTTCTTCTTTCTTTATATCTGTTCTGGTTGACCCGGGTGCTACACACTCTTTTATCGCCTATAGTATGCTTGAAAACTGTCATCTACCTGTTAGTTGTAAGAAAGATAGTTTTCTATTAGAATCCCCTCTTGATGGTTCCTCTTTGCTTTGAGAAGAGTGTCCATCTTGTGTCTTGTCTTTCTCAGGACACTGCATTCAAGTAGATCTCATACCACTTGCTATGCATGGGTTTGATGTTATCCTTGGGGTGGATACCTTAGAGAGGTATAAGGTTGTTTTGGACTGCGGTTCCAAGCAGGCAGTGTTTGATGTTGCTGGAGAGAAGTGGATCTTCCAGGGAGATAGGAAGATTCTTCCGACATGCTTAGTATCAGCTATGGTGGCGGATAAGTTGTTACGACAAGGATGTGAGGCGTTCCTAGCTCACGTGCTGGATACCGTTGTGGTTACCAAAGCGAAAGGTCCTAGTCTTGAGGAGGTGTCCGTGGTCTGAGAGTTCACAGACGTGTTTCCTGAGGAGTTTCTTGGTGTTCCTCCACCCCGAGAGATTGATTTCGAGATCAATCTGGTCCCTGGAACACAGCCAGTTGCACAGTCACCATACAGGATGGCTCCAGCAGAGATGGCAGAGTTGAAGAAGCAGTTGCAAGAGTTGCTGGATAAAGGTTTTATCCGACCAAGTACGTCACCTTGGGGAGCTCCAGTACTGTTCGTCAAGAAGAAGGATGGTTCGATGCGGTTGTGTATAGACTACCTGTAGTTGAACAAGGTCACGATCAAGAACAAGTACACGTTGCTGAGGATAGATGATCTGTTTTATCAATTGCGTGGTGCTACAGTGTTTTCAAAGATCGATCTACAGTCCGGATATCATCAGTTGAGGATAAAGGCAGATGACATGCCGAAGTCAGCCTTCAGGACAAGGTATGGTCATTATGAGTTTGTGGTTATGCCGTTTGGGTTAACCAATGCACCTGCAGCTTTCATGGATCTGATGAACAGAGTGTTCCGACTGTTCTTAGATCAGTCTGTTGTAGTCATTATAGATGACATCTTGATCTATAGTCGGGACAGGCTAGAGCACGAGCAATATATTCGTCGAGCATTGACTCTTCTTCGTCAACATCAGTTGTATGCCAAGTTCAGTAAGTGTGAGTTCTGGCTGGATGAAGTGACCTTCTTGGGCCATGTGATATCTGCTGAAGGAGTCAAGGTAGATCCGAAGAAGGTGGAATCTGTTGCAGATTGGGAACAGCTGAAGACGCCAACAAAAGTTTGTAGTTTCCTTGGTCTAGCAGGATACTACCAGAGGTTTATCAAGGACTTCAGTTCAATAGCTTTGCCGATGATGAAGTTGACCAGGAAGGATGTACCTTTTGTTTGGGATGATCGATGTCAGAAAGCTTTCCAGAGTCTGAAGGAGAAGCTGACTAGTGCTCCAGTGTTGATCTTGCCAGAGCTTGGGAAAGGCTATGTTGTTTTCTGTGATGCTTCCAAGAGAGGTTGAGGTTGCGTGTTGATGCAGGAAGATCGTGTGGTTTCTTTTGCCTCGCGACAGCTCAAGAAGCATGAGGAGAACTACCCGACTCATGATTTGGAGCTGGCAGCAGTGGTCCATGCATTAAAGATTTGGAGACACTATCTGTATGGGGAAGTGTGTCAGATCTTTACGGATCATAAGAATCTAAAGTATATCTTCACGTAGCATGAGTTGAACATGCGACAGCGGCGATGGATGGAGTTTATCAACGACTACGACTGCACTATCGAGTATCATCCTGGTAAGGTGAACGTAGTAGCAGATGCGCTTAGTTGAAAGTCTTCTCTTTTTCTAAGAAGGCACAGTTGAGTTCCCTGGTTTGCCATAGGTGGGATATGTTTGTTTCTCTGCGACAGATGAATGTGTAGATGGAAGTTTCCTTGTTGTCTGGTCTTTTCGCACAGATGCAGGTCAAGCCTACGCTGAGGCAGCTGATCAAGGATGCACAATAGACAGATGAGGCGGTACAGTTGATCAGATCAGAGTTCGGCAGCGACAAGCGTGATGGGTTTCATGAGTCTGAAGATGGACTAGTTTGCTATCGTGATAGGATGGTGGTTCCAGATGCTGATGATCTAAGGAAGTTGGTGCTTGAGGAAGCACACACGTCAATGTATGCCATGCATCCAGGTGTCACCAAGATGTATCATAGTCTGAAGGACTTGTATCGGTGGCCCGGTTTGAAGAGAGATGTAGCTGAGTTCGTGACGAGATGTGCGGTATGTCAGCAAGTGAAGGCTGAGCATCAGAAGCCGGAAGGTACGTTGCAACCTTTACCGATACCGCAGTGGAAATGGGATCATATAACCATGGATTTCGTAGTTGGTCTGCCCAAGACAACTAGGAATCACGATTCCATTTGGGTGATAGTGGACAGATTGACGAAGTCTGCCCATTTCCTGCCTGTGAAGACGACGTACACAGTATAGAAGCTTGCTCGAGTATATGTGGATGAGATAGTTCGTTTGCATGGTGTGCCAACAACGATAGTTTCTGACAGAGGTCCTCAGTTTACAAGTCATTTTTGGGAACAGCTGCACAGAGCGTTGGGAACGCAGTTGAAGTTTAATAGAACCTTTCACCCGCAAACAGATGGACAGTCTGAAAGGACTATTCAGATTATGGAAAATCTCCTTCGAGCTTCTGTTTTGCAGTTCCCAGGTATATGGGGCCTTACCCAGTTACAACACGTGTTGGAAAGGTAGCTTACGAGATAGAGTTGTCTCCTGAGTTGCACAGGTTACATCCAATATTCCATGTCAGTATTTTAAAGAAAAGTCATTCAGATTCAGGTACAGTGATACATCCAGTTGAGGTTGAGCTTGATACCGATGTGACCTACGAGGAAGGTCCTGTGGCGATTCTTGACAGAAGAATCAAGAAGCTGAAGAGGAAGGACCTGGTTCTTGTGAAAGTTCTTGGGTAGCATCGTGGCGTCAAGGAATCCACGTGGGAGCTTGAGGAAGAGATGAGGAGGAAGTATCCCTCACTTTTCTCTTCGGATTTCGGGGACAAAATCCCTTAAAGGGGGTTAGATTGTAAGGACCCTGACCTGCGTTTAGGGCTTACCCTGTTTGCTTTGCTTAACCTTGATGGTTTGAGGCTTGCTAATCACCTTTGAGTGGTGATTAGGGTTTGGTTGTGCTTTGTTGAGGGTTGAGGGTGCTACTTGCAAATAACCTATGTCTAGGGTTTTGGGAGCAAGTTTGTCACCTTGAGAGGTGTTCTTCTCTCTCTTTGCTTCCTCTAGGGTTGAGAGGAAGGCTTGGGCTTGTTGTTTGAGTTCTTTGGGCCTTTGTTGAGCTCGTTTGGGCCTTGGAGTTCCTTGTTTGGGCTTACTTGGGCCTTGTGTCGGCCAAGTAGAGCTTGTGTCGGCCTAGTGTGGAGCTTGTGTCACCCATGGTGCTTGGTCCAACCTTGGTCATGTTTGGAGAACACATGGTACACATCTTGGACAAGTGTTCTATGGCTTGCAAGAGTGGTTGCTTGAGTTGGTGGACATGTGTCCCTTGGGTGGACGACACCTTGCCATGTACAACCTTGGTTTCTCCTCCTTTCTCATCTATATAGGTGGTTCCTTCCTTAGCTTGAGGTCCCTTTTAGTTCCTCTCCTTCTTGTGCACGACACACCCTCTCTTTCCCTTGCTTGGTGGCCGATACACACCCTTGAAGAAGGAGCTTGGAGGTCGACACACCCTTGGAGAAGGAAGGTGGTGGCTGATACACACCCTTGGAGGAGCCTCGGTGGTCGAGATACCCTTGGAGCTTGAAGTGCATCTTCTACCTTGGAGCTTAAGGCGGGTTGCATGACTCTAACCCTAAACTACTCTACTCTCCTTTCAATATATGTTGTTTTAGTCTTGCCTTTGCACGTTAGTAGTTGATCTTTAGTTATCTTGCATGTTGGCCGATCCTTGAGATCTAGGGTTTAGGAGAGCAACACTCCTTTCTCCCCTTGGTTTAGATGAGTGAGCTTGGGTCCTAATGTCATGAGCAATACCCCTCTTTCCTACCTGATTGAGGTGAGCTAATGACTTAGTGGATTGAGTAAGACTCTCCTCTCACCTTGGGCAAGATGGTGAGCTCGTTTAGATGGCTTGAACCTTAGTTGAGATGTGTGGGGAGGTGCTGCCCAATAGCCCTTGCCCTAGTTCTCTCTTGCACGGCTCGCCCGATACTGCCCTGCTCAGTTTTATCTTACACACATGAATTCTGCTCGCACGCCCGATACCAACCTGACCCTGCTCGCCCTGAGCCAGCTCTGCCCGGAGGGCTGCTCGCCCAGTAGCTCGGCTCGCCTAGCCTTTGTTGCTCGCACGGATTTCTCTTTCTCACCTACACGCGTGTCGCCCAGTAATCCTACTGACCCAATATAGCTCTGCTCGCTCAAATGCCTTGCTCCCCCAGCACTAGCCATCTCGCCCGATAGGCCTGCTCACCCGGTTTCCCCCTGACGCGCCCTGCCCGCTCATGTCTTGGCTCACTCGACACCCCTCTGCTCACCCAACAATTTTGACTCGCCCGATAGCACCTGTGTCGCCCGACACACACACACACCCTTGCTCGCCCGATAGAGGAGTTTTGCATAGCTCGCCCGACACACACACACACCCAGTCTCGCCCGATACTTGCTCACCCGGACACCCTGCATGCCTGCTAGGGCTGCATGCCCGATAGGGGCTGGATAGGAGTGGGTTCTGCCCGGGGGTGACTTCTAGTGAGGGTTGTTGTTATCTCTTGTGAGGGCACGGCCTGTTATGATGCTCTTATGACGATTCATCGCTTAATAATGAGAATTATGTTCTTGTGGCTAAAGTATATGCGTATGAATGTAACTACTCTATTTCTTAAATGCCAAATGTGATCTTGAGCATGCATTAGGGTTGCTTGATTATGTGTTTACATGTGTAACCTTAAGATAGGGCACGGATATAGTTATTATTGCCATTATGTGCTGGCAATGTACTTAACCCTAATTATCATCTTATGTTGATAATGTAAGACTCTTGATTATTCATCTGGTCATTGAATGATGCTAACCATGCAGGTAATGCTTAGCCCAATGAAAGGCTATGAGAATTAGGTAAATGAACACTATGATGACATGTGTATTATGAATGATGTTCCATGATGATGATGAAAGCCTTAAGAGGCTAATGGCACTATGTGATGAGGGATTGAGATCCCATGATATGTGATGATCCTTGAGAGGGATCTAGATGGTTGGCAAGAGGCCAAGTGATAACATGTGATGTGAGATCCTTGTGATGGATCAGTGTGATATAAATTATAGGAAATGCATAATGTTGAGTTTATGTTGTTTTCCTTTTGTTATGACTTGCATGTTATACAACTTGGTTGAATCTTGCAATCCATCTAAAAGATACTAATTAATCATAGTGGAATCTATCATGTAGTTTGCCCTGGCCATAATGAAACGGGTTCTCCTGTGGGTTAACCCGGAGCGCATATTGTTGAATATGCGAGGTTGCTCCTAGCCTAAAGTGAGGAGGTAAGAGTGCAACTGCGGTTGTAGACTCAAGGGAGAGGTGAACATAGCCCAGTTATGATAAGGGCGAGGTGAACATAGCCCAGTTATGATAAGGGCGAGGTGAACATATCCCAGTAATGATAAGGGCGAGGTGAACATAGCCCAGTAATGATAAGGGTGAGGTGAACATAGCCCATACATATGATATATTGAGCATGAGTGCGTTCATGGCTCAGAGCACGGTGTTTAGACATGTGGCTCAGTTTTACTAGCGCCGTGACCTGTACCAAGGCGGGCTAGGAAGAGGGTAGCCTGAAGAGCTAACCCTATGGCTTATGACCACTTCAGCATGAGACTACGGTCCTGCTTATGTTATACTCATGTTCTGCGGCAGAGGGTAGCCTGAAGAGCTAACCCTGTGGCTTATGACCACTTCAAGCATGAGACTGCGGTCCTGCTTATGTTATACTTATATACGGACATGAGGCGGAGAAGGTCTTGGATTTCGGCTCTTCCATTGACCTTATATGGCACCGGCTATGGGCTTCGCAGCCGAAGGTTGGAATTGAACGGTACAGTTCAATTCCTCAGGGCATAATAAAACATAATCCAGCCGTTTAGTATGTACTGTTTAAGACAAACACGAAACATTGGTTGAGGCCTTGTTTGTGTAGTTAACTTTAATTATCTTGCAGTTGCTTGTGCATTACTCCTGTGGTAAGTTTTATATATATTTCATCTCGTCAATCATGTCCCATTGAGAGGTATGCAGGTTATATACCTTTTTGGTACAGCTGGTAAATTGTATGGTACAGATGGCCTTACTTTTCATAAACTGTTTCTGTTATATTCCTTATCAATATATCTGCTGTTATAAGCTTTATCTTATTTGAGGTTTTGTAGTTTTGGCACGGAGTTATGCCTCCCACTGGGACAATGTTCAATTGTCTCACTCTGCTGGTTTATACCCTTTTTTTTAGGTGGTCGAGCTTGTCATGGTGGTGGTCGCGGAGTTGCGGCCGAGCAGCAAGAAGATCAGTAGAAGGCAAGCTTTGGAGATGCTGTTGTTTTGGATGTTTTGTTGTAGAGTCTAGAGTCATCCCTGTACTCTCAGGTCCTTGGCGGTGTTTTGACGATGTTTTACGATGTACGACCGAGATCATTTGTATATCCTGCTGATGGCCAGATGTGGGCCTTCATATGTATGAACAGGTGGTGAACTCATGGTTATGACAGGACAGCTGTTGCTCTAAGCTGTGGACATGTATCCAGGCTTGTGTGGATGTGTACATAACATGTTTTCTTGCAGGATATGGACTAGAATGTAATATGTTACTCAGTTTATCAGTTTCCGCAATCGGTTTTAATTAACCCGTGTTTTTGATAAGCTGTGGTTATGGTGATTTCCGCACGTTTTTGCGTAACACCTCGTTATCTGTGTGATAATGGGATGTGTTGCCACACATTCAGTCTCATCTCCCAAACCATACTTCAAAAACCTTTCCCATTCAAACCCTTTTCCATCCCATTTCACAAACAACCCACCTGCTACTCCAAACATGAAAACTCCAGACCACCTGGAATACGTGATTGCTCTCGACCTTCCAGAAAACTCTATTCGCCTTCTGAAGGTCCTTACCCTGAGAAGCATTCTCATATCTATTGAAAATAACCTTGACAACAACCCCATCAATGTCTTAGAAATCACGCGTGCCTTAGCTCTTCTCATTCTAGGCCAAACCATCCTAAAACCAAAAAATTTCTCTCCTACCCAACTCATCTACACTGTCCCAGAAGGAACTAAGATAAATCACCTCTTCAATCAACTTCTCACTATCCCCTGTGGATCGAGCTTCATCACGGCCAGACTATCAAAATGGTCTGCTTATTTAGGTACTTTCCCTGCTCCCGCAGGTGGTTCTGACTGGGTCGCCATTACAAACCTTCCCCCACCTTTGGGAAATTGAGATCTTCAGAGGCATAGCCCATTCTATTGGGGCTACACTTCAATATATCAGCCCTGAAACCTTGCACCCAACACAATATATCAAAGCATTTTGTCTCTTTTCCATAAAAGTTGCTATCTGATTACCTCCTACCATCAACATCAGAATTGGCGAATCCATCTACAATATCAAACTATCTGTTGAACATCCCTCCGAGAACTGTACTGCCTTATCTAACCTCTCAAAACGTCCTCCCTCATGGCTCATCCCAAATAAAGACAAAATGTCTTTTGCGCATTCCAGGACTTCAAGCGATCGAAACCATATTTGGATCTGAAAAAATTCCACCCCTTCCGACAACCCATATCTCCATCCAAACAAAAAAAGAACCAGATCATATGAACCTTCTTTGCAGGATAACACATAAATTCCTAGAGGCTCCACCTTCCCTTCCCCTACCTCGACAAAGGAGAGTTATCCCACACAAAACCAAAAACATCTACCAAAATTGACCAAAACTCTTCTCAGCATAAGGATGACAATTCTTTGCAGAGTTCGGAACAGGAGAGCCCTCAACAAAGGTCTACTTCCAGCTACCTCCAAAAGATCATGAAGCCAAATCACAAAGATCCAAAAAATATCATCGTCAACAGGACCAAGACAGGTATTTCTCCAAACTATTCTTTATGTTCTCATAGTGACTATACATCTGCTCATTCTTTAACATCTACTCCCCCATCAAAGGACAAATATAAAGATTTCGACTCTATTGAAGATTTAGCTTCTTGGTCAAACATAAATAATTTTACTACTTTTGCAAACAAATTAGGTATCCAATTAGAAGATGATGAAAAAGCTCATAAAACACTTGATAACATAGAAGCCTTTATGGGTTGGTCAAATAGAAGGGTCATTCCATCTGAGACAATATCATTGACCTTCTAAATAAATAATTTGTTCTCTCCCAAGTTTTACATTCTCTCTGTCAGGACTCTCGATAAAATGATTATCTCATCTTGGAACGTCTGTGGAGCTGCAAACCTCCATAGACGCAAAAAAATACGTGCCCACATCTACAAAAATAAAATTGACCTAATTACAATCCAAGAAACAAAAACCTGTCTGACACCTTTTGCCCTCAAAACTATAGGGGGAATAGAATCACTGATTGGGTCCAACTACCTCCTGAGGGTTTCAAAGGTGGCCTCTTAGTAGGATTCAATAATCAGTGTCTTTCTTCACAAAACACCTCCATTCTTGATTTTTCAATAACCATTGATTTAAAAATTCTTTCAGATGGATATCTCTGGTCTTTATCAGAAGTATATGGGGAACCATGACATGATAAAACCGCCTATTTCGCTGAATTAAATCATCTCTTTACAAAACATCACTTGTCCTCCTGGGTTTTGGGTGGCGATTTAAATTTGATCACTCAAATCTCAGATAGACTCAACTCCACCCTTTCCCCACTTTCTATGTCTGCAACTGATAAAAATTTCAGTCAGATGCTAACAAACTACTCTTTGATCGACATCAAACCTTCAAATGCATCATACACCTGGTCTAGAAACCAAACTCTTGCCAGACTCGACCACTTCATTTGCACAACCATATGGGAAGACAAACACCCTCTCTCATCGGTTCATATCTCCCACAGAACCATCTTTGATCACTTCCCTCTAATCCTTGACACCAAATCTATCTCTTGGGGCCAGAGGCCTTTCAAATTTGAAAATTGTTGGCTCTCAATTAACAACTTCACCAGCTCCTGTTCAGAACAATGGATACTAGCTGACTCACAAACAGAAAACTTAGGTTTACACATCCTAAAAAACACCAAAAACATTAAAATTCATATTAAAAAATGGAAACTCCAAAACCCAAAAAATTTATTCAAATCACAAAAAAATCTTGAAGAATAGTTCCTTTTTGTGGATAAGGACCCTTTTGCTGACCATGCCCTTGTACTTTCCATAAAAGCTGAACTGGAATACATAAATAATTGTATTGACACTAAATGGAGACAAAGGGCCAAAATTTCTTGGGCTAAGGAAGGTGACAAAAATACAAAATACTTTCACAAAATTTGTAACCAACATTTCAGACAAAATGCCATAACCCATCTAACCATTAACGGAAGACCCACCTCACACAAACCTACCATCTCTACTCACATAACAAACCACTTCAAAAACATCTTCAATAATAACCACAACCCCTCCTGCCTAGATGATTTATCTTGGACCACTATTTGTCAAAATAACATAAAAAACCCTCTAGACCTCATTAAATCCTTTTCCCTTGGTGAATTGGATGCTACAATTTCTGACCTAGGCTTAAATAAATCTCCAGGACCAGACAGACTAAACACTGAATTCTACCTGGCAAATTGGGAACATTACAAAAAAGACTTCTTAGCCTTCTTTCCATGCTAGTTCAAACCCTCATAACATCATCAAATTCATAAATAAAACTTTTATAACACTAATAAAAAAACGAGCCAACCTGATCACATATCCCTTTTCCGACCCATCAACCTCATAAACACCTCATACAAAATCATTGCTAAAACCCTAGCAAACAGGATCAAACCACACCTGGACGATATCATTCCTCTCAACCAATCAGCCTTCCTCAAAAATATAAGTATCCAAGATGCCTTTTTGATGGTCAACGAAACAATACATCTTTGACACAAAAACAAATCCCCCCTTCTAGCAATCAAATTAGATTTTGAAAAAGCCTTTGATTTTGTCAATTGGAATTGCTTAATTAAAACTCTATCGGGGTTTGGCTTTCCTGACAATTGGGTTAGTTGGATTCATGCATGCATATCTAAAAACCAATTTTCTACTATCATAAATGGTGCCCCATTTGGCTATTTCCACAACACAAATGGACTCAGACAAGGCGACCCACTCTCCCCATATCTTTTCATCATCATCACAACAATTCTTTCCCGCATGTTTTAACTGGGAAAACAAAATGGCCTCATCAGCTCTCCTGAGGAATGCAAGGAAAATATCATTCAATTTGCTGATGATACTATTATCTTCTCCTCCCCGGATGACTCATCTCTTCTGAATATTTTCAGAATCTTCGGAATTTTTTCATACATCTCTGGCCTCAAAATAAATCTGCAAAAATCTTCCATTTTTGAGGTTCACATTAATCAAACTTCTCTGGAACGATATAGAGACCTCTTAAGATGTAAGACAGAAGATTTTCCAATCAAGTACCTAGGTCTTCCCATTACACCATACAACATAACAAATGCTATCTGGACCCCTATTATTTCAAAAATAAATGCAAAACTCACAAATTGGACAAACAACTTCCTTAACCTTTCACGAAGACTCACTTTGCTAAACATTGTCATCACTCCTATTACTACACACTTCCTGAGCTGCATCCCTCTTCCCTCAAAAAATAAAAATATTATAGACAAGATCAGGAGAAACTTTCTTTGGAACAACTTCCACAAATCAGATAATTCTGGGAAGCACTATCACCTTATTAATTGGAACATACTATCTGCTCCTCTAGATCAGGGAGGTTGGGGCATCCTAAACATTGATACTCACACATTCTGTCTTATAACAAAAATCATTAATATCCTGCTACAAAACAAACCAAAAATATGGACACAGCTCATCAAATACAAATACTACCAACACTCCCCTCCCTGGCATCCCATTCCAAAAAAATCTGCTTCCCCTCTTTGGAAATTCATCAACAAAAACATCCAAAAAATCACCCAAATCATTAACATTCCCCCACACTCCCACCTAAATATCTCCTTTTGGTTTGACCCTTGGTTCGAAAACAACTCTGTCATCAACCTTCGACCAACATAGACTATCCCAAACAAACTGCTCAACATGAAAATTGACAAAGCCCTCCGCCTTATCACTAGTAGCAGATCAAATTCTCTTAAAAGATGCATACATATGCAGCTAAGTCTAGACGAAATCAGAAATCTAAAACTCACTTTGGAAAACAATACCTCAAACATCATAAGATGGAAATGGGGCAGAACATACTCGGTCAAGCAAGCCTACACTTACCTTTCCTTCAGAAGTCATGCTCCACCCACCACAAAAATCTGGAAACAGAAATGGCCACAAAAATATAAAACATTCCTTTGGCTATTACTACATAACAAATTACTCACTGGTGAAAATCTTGCAAAAAAGGGTTTCATTGGCCCCTTCAGATGCTCACTATGCGAAAAAACATTGACTCAGTTGATCACATCTTCTTCAAATGTAGTTTTTCACAAAACATCTTCACACACTACACACGAAACTACATTCCTGCCCTCCAGGAAGCTACTTTTCCATCACAAATTACACCAAAAAGACACTTCAAAAACTTCAAGAGTAGTGATATTTTCACCACTATCAGTTGGAACCTCTGGAAAGAAAGAAACAATAGAATCTTCAACAACAACAAAAAATTGAAACAAAATATTATATCACAGATAGATGCAGATCTTCACATTCTAACAAAATGCAGGTAACCAAGTAGAAGGAGGACATGAAGAATCTGATGAAGGAGAATCAAAAGTAAAATTTTTGTGCGACCTCAAAGCAATGGTCGATGACAAAACTGGAGTCAGTATAGTCCAGCAACAACTTTGATTGCTCTTCCTGATGGATGATTTTGCAAAAATTCGAGACTTTCCACTATAACTTAATCTAGAGGCTTGTTAAGGGGTGCCTCCCCCACATCATCTGAACTTTGCTTTATTCTCAACTAGATACAAACGTTAACTTTTATTTCAGTTTACGTATCTTAACATCTTGTACGGAACCCACATAAGCAGGTGTTTGCTTGCTTCTATGTGTTAATTAATATAAGCTATGCCATTTACTCAAAAAAAAATAGTTCATTACTAAAACCATAACATAATATAACAAAATATCATACACTATAATCGCACTATATAGAGCATTTTACACTAACCACAATTATCAGTGTGATTTACAAAGTAAAAAATACAAATGTCATAAAAAAGAAATATAGTCACACATGTAAAAATAATGTGATTTACCTAACATATTTTTATTCGTCATGTTTAAACAATATAATGTGAAAAAAGATAATGAACTATAACCATGCACGACTAATATATTAAAAATTCCCTAAAAAATATATAAATTGATATCCTAAATTGTGTTAAATAATGGTGAACCAAAACTTATATTTCAAACACATGAAATGTAGATATTATTACAATACTTTGTATACACAAAGTGAAATAAAAATATTGTGATGTGATTTTAATCATATTTTTATTAAGATTAAAATTGTATCATAATATAATTTTTTGAGGGAACGACATTTTTACCATAACCATTTGTTGAGGTTATTATGATTTAAGAATATTATGATTTTTTACGGATATGATTCATTTTTTATGTCTTTGATATTCGTACTTATTTATCTGACACAGTAAAAATTAATAAATTTTTAATGATTTTCATGTTTACAATTACAACAAACCAATCACATGGAAGTGAATGAAACTTAAGTTCTAAAAACTCAACTGGAGTTCCGAGAAAATGAGTTCCACGAAACTCATAACTTACACCAAACCAATAGGAAGCATGGATGAAAATGGTTAAAAATACAAATTTGGATGATGAATAGGTAATCTAATGTGGTATACGGGAAACGATCCGCTGATTATGTGTTTGGTCTAATAATAGTGGGTCAAAGTTCAAACATCTTTGGGGAATGCGGAGTCAAAAGAGTCAATACTTACCAACTTTTGTAGGGAAGAAAAATAGTTTGTTGATATTAGTTATTTTAAAATTCAATTTTTTTCGGTAGCGACTGTTTGATTCATGTTATCAAAACAAAAAGAACTTTAAATATGGCCCAAAAAAGTTAATAAATATAGTAGGTTGGTGGTCCATACTCAAACACCTACTTGACCTACAAAGATACATGATCACTATGTGTTATGTCGAACTCAATGAGCAAAAAAAGTACTTCATAAATTGCTTAAACCCTAAGTTAGCTAAATAGGTCAACTGATCTATTACGAAAAACTAAATTCAACTATAAAAACTGATAGAATAACAACACACATTACCGTAGAATTCAAGTTCATGATATCTTATAACTAATTAAACTAAATATCATTCATTTTACATAGTTATTTTGGTTTAGTCAAAACCCCAAAACACAGTGTAAAAAAATGCGTTGTGTTTCCTTAACACTTCAATGACAAACCAATTGCGTCAATTCCAGAAAAGTTCGAATTCAAAGATGCGTGCAACAGTTTTTCTATATTGATTTTGTAATGCTGCAAAATGTATAGAAAACGTCATACAAGTTGTGTGATAGATGATTACATGTAGAATTGCATTCTATGTAGAAATTTCAAACGAACAATATTCAATGGGAATTATCCTCAACCAAACAACTGTCATGCAATTTAATTTCATACTCTCTTATCTCCTATCGTTCATTTGACATAATTTTTCATCCAAACATGTAGGCCCTCTCTACACAGGTTTGGTTTTCTACAAAAAAATGACACTTGTCTTCCTATTTTAGGAAGCACTCAACATCTAACTTAGCTGGACAAATTTGTTGCAGGTTGTACGGAAGGTAGTGGGGTTCCAAATCCGTAGCATTCAGAGGGCCTACATTTCTGGGTATCAAACATGTCCAACTATACGTATTAAATAATGTAAAGCCCACGGATGGTGGTTGGTGATGGCGATGGATCTCTCTTCCTCATATATTTAACGAGATATCACTTTTCTTTTTTCTACTTTATGGATTGTTGTTTTGGATGTAAAGCTAAATTTTATCTATCAGAAAGATTACAGCCCCGTGACAACAACCACGCTGTAGTATCTTTGTTTGTTTCTATATAAACCTCTACTTTTGGTGCCACAACTAATTTGTAACCTACAACCTACTTTACAACAAGTATCATACTTTACCCACTATACCAGCTAAACCAGTTATTAAGTACAAAGATGATATATTAAAACTACATTGTCTATGTTTGGTTGAGACAAAATTCGATTTGTTTATTTGTTTCACTAGAATTTTGTACGGTGTTGGGTCTAGTAGAGCACACACATTCATTGAACATCATAATGCCACAATATATTGAATTAAAGGTGGTAAAAGCATGTTTCTATGAAGTTAGGTTATGAATAAGGATCACATGTTTGAATGTTTGGGGTTTTAGCAATTCAAAGGATGTCACTAGTGATTTGACTTTGAGTACTAACAAAATTATAAAATAAGATCCTGAGATTAACCATACGAGAAGTAAAGTATCAATGATAGTAGTACATGGTTTAAAGATAGAAAATGAGAAAAATGAACAACATGAAAATGACTAAGAATATTGGATAATAAAGAAAACTGAAGTACAAGAACGCAGTTTGAACAAAAGGAGAAGTGTGATATGATCCAAGTATGATCGAAAATAATTTCTTCCAGTGATAGCAAGGATGATGAATAATCCATTTTGACCTTATATATTTTATTATTAGAGAAACTTATTTTAAATGATCAAAAGTATAAGGATAAATAAGAAGAAGTAATAAGAATAAGAAAAAAATTAAGAGAAAACAAGGGGTTTTTAGTAATACATGAATTTGATTTTAGACGTATAATTTATTAAAGGCCTACCTAAATTTCTCAATTCATTAAGTCAACCAATTTCCAAAACCGTGACTGAGTACATGAACTATTATTATTTGTCACATCCAGTTAACGTTAGCGCAGCTGGTAAGGCACGGTGTCTCCCTCCGGGGAGAGCCGGGTTCAAACCATGCTGTGGAGCGCTGGTTTTATCACCCGCCAGTTATCCGGGCTATGGCTGGAAAAAGGATGCGGGCTCTGCCTAAGGCAGTGAAAAAAATCTTTTTTTTTATTATTACTTATCACCTAAAATGTCATGCTTATTAGCTAACACAAAAATATTGGAAGAAAATTAGGCATGCCCAAACTATGTGTAGATTGATTTTCCATATTTTTCTACGTATCTGTAAGTTACTTGCTGATGGTTTTCTATTATTAGTTGAAATTATGTGTCATCAATGAAACATATTTGTAAAGCAATGTGTGACTATGACCTCCGCCCAACCAAACATGTTCTTAGATACTTTCTTGTTGCATTACCTCAAAGAGTATTGCGCCATGTTCTCCAATAAGGGAGTGATTGGTCAAATGTATGGTAACAATTTTACCTTCAAATTTCAAGCCCTACAAGTCACTGACATCTAATTGAAACCAAAAAATCCTTTTCCTTTTTTCTTAAAGAACAAAATATATATTTGAATTTATTTATATTTACTTGAAGCGATAACGTAGTAAATGGACGATATAAAAAAATTCAAATAGTTTAATATATTGAGACCAATTTTGGGATAAACGTTTCTTAATAGATTCAAACTGAGTAAAGGATATGAAGTAGATGATCTTTTGCATTGGTCATATTCAAGGTCTATTTATTACAAAGTATTACTTCTAGAGTTAATTGTTGTTTGTTAGGTTATAGGTAATGTATCTACTTTCAAGGAGATTTAGTTGTATTTCTATAAAAATTAGGACATATATTGTGACAACCAATCCAAGGATGCCACCAAAAACCCATTAAATGAAATTCGAATATAAAATCATTGTACTTCCAAGAAGGCAAGAAATCATCTAAATAAACATTCCAACAATATTACTAAAAGGCCCAATATATCTGTTCTCAATAGCTAAAAATTCATCATAAGTGACCATGTTTAATACTTGTATCAACGTATTCATTTTACAATATAAACATTATATAAAACATGTCACACAAGAAAATAATTGAGCCATAAATGTGAACTATATAAGTCACCCTTTCCAAACCCGAGAGTCTAGGGACGACTGTAGATACTACAAAAAGGATAACTTCCTCCTTCATCTCAATATTTTCCTAAATGATGTGGTTCCTCACTACCAAAACCTTGAGATGGATGTTGAGAACCTAAAAAGAGTTGAAGAACCTTGAGATTGAGAGAAAAGTTATAGTGAAAGATAGTGTATATGTATAGTACTCTAATTATACAACAACAATAAATGTAGTTAGCAGGAGGGATTTTCAGCAATAATTAAATGTCTTGCATTAAGAATGGTTATGGAGATGGATCACTCCTCCACACATCCTTAAAGGAGTAACATTTTTCTTTTTTGACTTTAGGGTTTGTTAGCTAGGATGTAATAATAAATCTTACAAAAAAAACATAAAACATGAAAGGGAACATCATGCATTAAAACATATTGTGATTATATCAATGTGATATAGTCCTTTTAGCTATTTTTACATAGATATACCATTTTGGCGCCCCAATCAATTTCAAACCCATGACATGTGTTATAACCAGTTACATGGTTTACCAACTATATCAATTGTTAATTACAAAGAGGACACATTGAAACTACACCGTCTATGTTTGGTTCAAACTAAATTCAATTTGATTAATTCTTTCACTACAATTTTGTACAATTTTGGTCCTAACAGAGCATACATGTGCGTACAACACAACAATGCCACAATGTACTAATTATGTTCTTGGTTCTTTTAGTCTGCTGGTTTCTTGTACCGTGACACAATGCATGCATTATTCTTAGTTGTCACCTACACCAAGTGCACTATAGCTAGCGCCCAATTAGATAAGAATGTGAACCATGCCCAAACTATGTGGTGTTTAATTTTCCATGTTCCCTACATAACTTAAGTAACTTGTAGATTAGTTTATTATTGTTAGTTGAAACCATGTGTTACCAAATACACATGTTTGCTAAAACACAACTTCATTGTAACGGTATGACTATAAATTTGGCCCAATCAGACATGTTCTTAGCTACTTTCTCACTATAATAACTAAAAAACTATTGTGGTGTGGCCTCCAGTAAGGGAATGTTTTGACAAATGTATGGTAGTAATTTTTCAACAACCTTCAAATTTTAATATGCAAATTCACTAACATTTGAATGAAATAAAAAAAAAGTCTTCCTTTATTGAACGTCAGATTATATGCTTGACAAAGTTTAACTTTATTTGAACCAAATAAATGGTAAATGGATAGTCACGAGAAAAAAAATAAAAGAATCATTAAGATTCACAATAAATTCAACAATTTTTTCTAGTGGCCTAATATCATGATAACCATTTTGGGTAAATTTTTTGTTACTAGATTCAATTGGAGTAAAATGATATGAAGTAGGTGATCTTTCTTTAAATAGACATGTTCTAGGTTTATTTACTCCCAGATATTATTTTCTAAGTTGGTTGTTGTTTATTTGACCATAATAAGATAATTTATCATCTTCTGATTACATTTTAGTTGTATTTCTATTCAGATTAGGAAACATATTCTGACACTAAAATGTGGGATGCAACAAAAATATAGAAAACAAAAGGTGAATTTTGAAATGATTGTATTTAAACTTTAGACCAAGAAGGAAATCAAATATATAAATATAAAACCCTACAACATCTACATCTAAATTTGCATAAAATGCACGATGAACTCATTATCAATAGGTATCTACACAAGGTTCATCATAGGTGACCAACGACACCATCTATTTATATTAAATATCAACACGTTATTTTTTAAGACAGAAGCATCATATGGGGCACACAAGACAATAAATGAGTCATAGATGTAAATTGCATAAGACACCCTACCAACCTTTGTATCTAAAGATGACTCTAGAAACCAAAAAAAGGCTAACTCCCACCTTCAACTCACTATTGCCCTGGAGAAGGTGGATCTTTAGTATTGAATCCCTAAGATGGATTCTGAGAACTTAAAAAGGGTGGAGAACCATGAGAGTGAGAAGAAATTAACATTTAGAGATAAAATATATTTATAGTACTTCATTTATGCATAGTCAATTGTAAATGTAAAGTTAGCAGTGTGCCATTTAAGAACAACTTCTACAAAATGCATCATAGTTGTTGAGGTTGTGTGAAGTAAGGGCAAGTATTATGATCAAGGCACATTATAACAGTAAAAAGGCAATACAATGTGAAAGTTTTAGATAACTAAATAAGTAATCCACATAATTTTATGATATATCTTATTGTAATGCAATGGGTAGTTGGGATTTACCACCCGGTGTAATAGAAAGTGATTGTTAAGTCCCCTACCTCACTGTAGTGGATCATAAAGATTTGTCGATCTCACTAAGAACTAGTTACACCAAATGAGTATAAAAAGTAGGGTCCTATCAACATTTGACCTACATAACAACATTTGGTTTGTCCTAGGTACTTGGGTCCTGGATCCTATCATAAGAAATTGGCACCAGTGCTACTATATCATCATGACATATATTTCTCAATAACATTAGAAAAAATTACATATACAACCTAAAAATGATGCACAATCAAATATGCTATTTTATCTAATTTATAATAGTAGTATTTTATTTATAAATAGAGTTGATTCTATATTATTTATGAGTAACTATTAATAATTAGAGGAAAATATTGATGTAGTTCTAGCATTTAAGAATCGGTAATGCAATTACTTAATCACATGTATTTGAGAGACTTACATATGCATGATTCATGTAGGCTTTAGAAAACTATGACACATAGTTAATGCATCAAAAACCAAGGTGATTACATTATATCCATTTCCTCGAGACATCAACAAAGAAACCCCAAACTTGATGCATCAATAAGGTTGTCGATGTCATCAACACCATAGAGTATCACACAAACATTTTTCAGTTCCACCATCATTGTAATGATATAGAAGTAGATGTCATCAATTCAGAAACCCCTTAAACATAATTGTCAGTCATCCATGTTGATGATTCTATAGGAGTTTTGATGCATTGAGGTGCCACATCTAGAGTTGTAAAATTGAGTTACTAGAATCCAATGGTTGTGATTCAAATACAAAAGAGTCGCCACTCAAGACATAATGATGTAATATTAGTGGTATATCTTAGTATTTATGTTGCATGATGACTAAGAGAAAATAGAGAAAATAAGATAAAACCACCTTTGTGCCAAAAACGTAACCTAAAGAAGATTTGATTGGCAAAAACATAATGGAGGCTACTAAACCTACTGATTTGTGTTCTACACCGAGTTCCTTCTCTTTTCTCATTGTTTTACCATGATTTTTTATCCTCTTGATTGTATGGATAAACACAACATCATGGGGTACCTAATTTATTTTTACGGAACAAGGAAGTAGCCCAACATGAAACATCCTTGGATATTATATACTTCATTTATATAGTGATTTTCCTTTAGATTTCATGAATTGAAGGTTTCATTTGTTAATTATTATTTATCATCATGACAAGTTTATTGATAAAATTTGCATTTGATAAATTTCTATTATTTTTAGTTTTTGTTCATGAACAAACAACAAAAGAGCATAAAAGTAGTCTTATTTGTGTGAGGTTTTTGAGTTGTAGACCTAATTGAATGGACTTAGTTGTGTAGGACTTCCAAAAAAGTAGGGTTCATCATTTTTAGGTATGGCATTGCAATCTAGAAGGGTCTAATACTGTTGTGCAACACAAACTGATAGTATTTAATTTCCTTGGTGAATATGATATATAGAGGTTCTCGTTCTTGCAAGTTAATGAACCATAATAATTCAAATAGGATTAATAGGTAGTAAATTTATAATTAAAAATAAACTCTTTTTATTGTTCTAGATGATCATTAAAGGTAGTAGTTTCTAGTGTACCAATCCTACAAGACGTTAACTCACGGTTCTTGTGGCCATAATTTACTTGATTAAGCACTTATCACACAATCATAACAACATGTCTAGATTTTGGCACCACTAATGGGGAATTTGAATGGAAGCACGAACATTGTGGAATTAGAACATATAAATCTAGGATGTTATACTTAATTCTCATTTCTTATGTGTTTATTTTTTTATGTAGATATGTTGTTAATTATTCATTCTAATTTATTTCTTCAAGATATATGTTTTTTGTAATCTTCTTTCCTTTTGCCAAAGAAAATAGCACATAGATCCTTATTGTTTCCATTATGGCTATACATGTATATGTCAAAGATGCATGAATCCACCTTCCTATTTTCCAGAAGCCACTCATATTCCAAAAGATCCTCTTTTTCCTCCGCCACACCATGAGAAAAGCACTAATGAAATCTATCATGGGCATAGTATAATAATGACTCAATAATTTTAAATTATTATATTCCTGTTGGAGTTGATTATGGGATAAAATTGGAGGAAGTTGATGAAATTAACATTGTGGAGGAACAACTAAGTAATAATAACAACACAAGTAGATAAATTTCGAGACATGAAGAACAAATAATGTCTTTCCACCAATATTTATCAACTCGATATTCTTTACCATTGAACCTAGCCACACTCTCACATATTAGGACTGATTTTCAATATCATTGGGGATCTGATTAAGAAGATAAGATTAATGACGAAAGAATAAAGGTGGAAAAAAATTTTGATACATGTTTTTAGGTCATGAGTATAGGAGAGTGAAAACCACTAGAGGGGGGTGAATAGGGTTTTATGTTGATTTTAAATAATAATTCAACTCAAACAACCACAAATGAGATAGTAAGAAGGAGGCAAGGTGTGTAGAGTGGTTCCACCTTTAGAATAAAACTAAAGGAGTCAATACACTACCCAATTGTTTCCAATTGGGATTTTGAAAGTATTTAATTTTATTACCTCGCAAGGATGTTACATAAAATTACAACACTTTCATCACCCTTTGGATAGCCTTCACCTTAAAGTAGTCTCACCAACCTTAAAGCAGCCTTCCTTGAAGTAACTTCAAGCTCCCCCTTGAAGTAGACTTCCTCTTGAAGTAGCTTCCCGTTGAGACAGCCTTCTTGAAGTAGTCCAAAGTCCTCCTTCTCCACCAAGAAGATCAAACCCTCTTCAATCTGCAACCTCCAACCCTAGGAGTAGCAAGGAGAGTACAAGTAATAAGAAAGAACAAGAAGGAAAATAGAAATTACAATTACCACTTATAGCACAAGGCTTGATTTCCTATATCAAGCGTTTTGATCTCCTAACCAATGTGTATGGAGTTTTAAGTGCAGTGGGTAGGAGATGGTAGCCTATAGGACACGAAATTGGATCAAAGGAAATTAATAGCAAGTGCTAGAATTGCTCAATTGCTCAAGAACAGATTGCCAATTGCAAGTGTGTAAGCTCAAGTATTGCACAAGTGTGTATTGGGTGTCCTAAGGCTTGTCCTATTTAAAGGAATGGCCTATGAATGCTTAAGGATGTTCTAGACACTTTCTAGGGGGTTCTAAGTGCTTAACTAGCCGTTAGGTATCCATTAGTTGCTTTAGCAACGACTAGTTAATTAACTCTGAAAAATGCAGACATAACTCTTCTCAGTCAAAGAATTGTTGACCGAGAGTCCTTCTCGGTCGAGGACTTGTCGACTGAGGGACGGTCTAGAGAAAGTGTATATAACGTTCTAATCCAACTCCCAACTACCTTGTCTGCTGTGTCTAACGACTACTTGGGTCATTCTCGGTCGAGGAGATTGTCGACCGAGAGTGTCTCGGTCGAGAAGTTTGTCGACCAAGAATGACTCTGTTTCAATGTTTTAAACTAAGTACTAAGTGTGTGTATGAGTGTTTAGTTGTGACACTATTATAGCGGATGACCTATCTCAGTGTTGTGAATGGATAGGGAAGATCTAACGCTTGATTTACATGATATCTAAGTACATGTATATTATATACTTGTACAAGTTTTTACATTTGATTACAATCATGAATTAAAATACTTTGAGCATATAGATCTTCCAAGTTGTGACATCCACCTAGTTCCTGCAACAATCAAGTACCACGTTAGATCCACAAGGATGAAATGTTTTTCATAATTAAAACAAAGGGATTTAAATGATGTCCATTTAGCCAACAATCTCCCCCTTTTTGAAGATGACAAACATTTCCAAAATATAAATCAACCAATCTTTAAAATGAGTTGAGTTTCATACCTGAGATTTACATTGTGAATTCCTTCTTCTATTTATGAAATGTGTGCTTATTATTCCCAAAGAAGTATGGAACATAAAATCCAATTCTTAGGGAATATAACAACTTTTAATGTAAAGCCAAGAGATTTTAAAACCCATTGATTGAGTTTTTAAGAGTTACAACTGTTTAAGATTTATATTATTTCCCCCCCTTTTTCATTTCAAAAAGATATCCGTTAAAATCAAGTGTTAAAAACTCCCACTTAACTTGTTCCTCCTTTTAAAAAAATAACCATCAAATCACTTGAAAAGATGTCCATTTAAAGCCAAAATGGAAGAATTAAAAACCAGCCGGTTTTATGAAGCACAAATGTCAAAGAAAACATCTTCTAAGGGAGTAATGAGAAGTTGCTTCCTTATTTTATTGAATTGATCTAATGGAAGCGGTTTTGTGAAAATGTCAGCCAATTGATCTTCCGTATCAACATGATGAAGGGATACATGATTTTTAGAGATATGATACCGTAGAAAATGATGACGGATTTCAATATGTTTGGCACGACTGTGTAAAATAGGGTTATGTGCTAAGTTTATAGCGCTTGTATTGTCACAAAAGATATGTGTGGATGAAAAAGTAAATCCATAATTGTTTAAAACTTGTTGCATATAAAGCACTTGAGCACAACAGGATCCGACTGCCATATATTCAGCTTCAGTTGTAGAGAGGGAAACTGTGTTTTGTTTCTTGTTAAACCAAGATATTAAGGCTCTTCCTAACAAGAAACAACTACCGCTTGTACTCTTTCGATCAATTCGACAACCAGCGTAATCGACGTCGATATAAGATGTAAAGTCCAACGATTATCCTTTAGGATACCATAGACCATAACTTGTAAGGCCGACTAAATATCTTAAAATCTATTTGACGGCTTGAAAATGTGTTTGCATAGGTTGGGATTGAAATCGAGCACAAAGACTAACAGAAAACATGATGTCCGGTCTAGAAGCGGTTAAGTAGAGCAAGCTACCAATTATAGCTCTACATAAGGAATCATCAATAGGTTCCCCATTTTCATCCTTATCAATTTTAGTAGAGGTAGCCATTGGAGTGGTAGCATGTTTGCAATGGTCCATACCAAAACATTTTAAAAGTTCATTGGTATACTTCTCTTGGCTTATAAAAATCCCGACATGCGTTTGCTTTATTTGAAAACCAAGAAAGAAAGTTAGTTCTCCCATGAGATTCATTTCAAATTCCTTTTGCATAATATCACTAAATTGTTTGCATAAAGATTAATTTGATGCACCAAATATAATATCATCAACATAAATTTGAACTACTAGAAAGTCAGATTCATATGTTTTAAAAAATAAAGTAGAATATGAATTTCCAATGAAAAAATTGTTATCAAAGAGATAGTTCTTGAGCCTTTCATACCAATTTCTAGGTGCTTATTTTAAACCATAAAGTGCTTTCTTAAGTTTGTATACATAGTCACCTTTTTCCAGTATTTCAAAACCAGGTGGTTGGGCAACATATACTTCTTCTTGTATTATTCCATTTAGAAATGCACTTTTGACATCCATTTGGAACAGTTTAATATTTTTATGGGCAACTATGGCTAGTAGCATTCTAATAGCTTCAAGTCTTTCTACTGGTGCATAAGTTTCATCAAAGTCTATTCCTTCTTGTTGATTATACCCTTATGCTACCAACCTATCTTTATTTCTTACTACTTCCCCGACTTCATTTAACTTATTCCTAAAGACCCACTTAGTTCCAATAATGGTTTTATCTTTCAGTTTAGGAACTAAGTCCCATACATCATTCTTAGTGAATTGGTTTAATTCTTCTTGCATTGCCATTATCCAATAGTCATCTTTTAGAGCCTCAGCCACCTTCTTAGGTTCAATTATAGAAACAAATGCCATATTTGCAACATCTCTAAAAGATGAATGGGTTTTGACTTTGTCATTAGGATTTCTAATTATTAGTTCTTGAGGATGATCCTTAATGAGTCTAGGAATGGATTGTTGTGTCTCAACTTGTTGATCATCTTTAGTTGATATGGTTAGATTTTCTACTTGATGAGTAATATCAACTATGTCATAATTTTCAGTTTTTGGTTCTTCATGAAAAGTGATATGAATGGATTCTTCAACTTTTCTAGAGATAGTGTTATAAACTCGAAATGCTTTACTAGAGGTTGAATATCCCAAGAAAAAGGCTTTTTGTGATGTAGAATCAAATTTTCCTCTATCATCTTTTGTGTTCAAAATATAGCAAGTTGAGCCGAAAGTATGAAAATAGTCAACTCTTGGTTTCTTAGTATACATGATTTCAAATGGTGTTTTCTTCAAGTAAGAGTGTATGGTTACTCTATTTATCACATAGCAAGCTGTGTTTACCGCTTCAGCCCAAAATGTTTTAGGTGTACTATGTTCAAGCATCATAGTCCTAGCCATTTCTTGTAATAATTGATTTTTCCTTTCAACTATGCCATTTTGTTGTGGAGTGCGTGGAGCAGAAAAATTGTGAGTGTAGCCTTAAGATGTGCAAAATTCTTCAAATAAATGATTCTCAAATTCTCTACCATGATCACTCCTAATTGTGCATATTTTGTTTTGTAGTAAATTTTCAATCGTGGAACAAAATTGTATGAAAACTTGAATAGTATCATCTTTGTTTGCAAGAAAATGTACCCATGTATATCTACTATAATAATCAACAATAACAAAACAATATCTTTTCCCACCAATAGATTTTGTCCTCATAGGTCCGAACAAATCCATATGCATAAGTTCTAGTGATCTACTGGTGCTAAGCATGTTTTTGGGTTTAAAAGAAGTTTTAGTTTGTTTACCCAAAGTACATGGTTCACAATTTTTAGATTGATCAAAAGATAACTTAGGCAAACCACGAACAAGATCATATTTAACTAGCTTTTTGATAATATATGAACTAGCATGGCCTAATTTTCTATGCCATAGTTGTAAAGAATTTTCTTTTCTTCAAAAGTTTGAAATGCATCCTTGTTCCCGATCATGTGTTTGGAACATCCACTATCGACTACCAATCCTGCAATAAAATATAGGTTTTAGTACCCATGTGATGGTCCATTATGGTTAGGTACATTTAATAACAAACTGAGCATGTTTTAACAAAGTAATCTGTACATAACTTTATTCGATCGACAAATATTTCGACCGACTGATGTTTCGGTTGAGCAATTTGTCGATCAAGAAAGTTGCTATTTTGCATGTTAAAACTGAACAAATACAGAAATCCACTTGGTCGACCATTTTTCGATCGAGTTTTGCTTCAATCGACAATTTTTCGACCGGAATAGTTTCTGTTTTCACTATAAATTCTGCTGTAGATTTTGGTTTGTCACAGGCATTTTCTCGATCGAAAATTTTCTTGACCGATAATGTCTCGATCGAACTATTTGTTGACCGATAATGTTTCTATTTGTTTCAACAATTTGTTTATATTAGTTCTAAATTTAAAACAATACATGAAGCTATATGCTTAGTTGAGATAAGACATTTAGATGTTCAAAACAAGTATTAGATCATATCTCAACTAAATTACATTCAAGTATTCTAATTTTGAGGTTTGGGAACCCAAACTAACTCAGAATCCTTCTTCTTATAAGGGCATAAAAAGGAGTAATGTCCAAGACGCAGGCAATAATGACAAGAAATAGAGTAAATTTCATTTCTCTTTCTAGGATTTGGAATTGTGGTCTTAGATGCTTGAGCTCTTCTAGGTTTAGGTTGATAGGATTTTTCTTTTGGAACATATCCTAAACCTCTTCTTCCATTATAACTAGAAGAATATTATCAAGAATATTATTGCCCTTTAAACCATTAATTTCTCTCTGTAGCTTTGCAATTTCATCTATCTTTTTATTGATATCTATCCTTTCTTGATCTAGATTATATAGTAAAGAGTTTCTTTCCTTAACAACAGTATCATAATCTAAATGATTACATACAATAGGTTGGGTCTGAAAATTGTTTAGTTTTGTAAGAAAATCATCCTTTTCTTGAGAAAGAAGATCATGATTTGTTTCTAACGTAAGTAACTTCATATTGCAGTCGTTTAAAGATGATTTCAAAGTCATATTTTTAGAAGCAATATTGTCCTTTTCAAAAGAAAGTATATTCAATCTAACATATAGATCTTCATTAGTTTTAGTAACCTTCTTTAGTTTCTTTTTGCAGTTAACATATTTGTCATGAGTATCTTGTAAACTAGCAATTAGATCTTCTTTTGGCAAATCAAGAAGGCTTACCTCTTGAGAATCATCACTATCATCTTCTTTTTCCATGAGACACTCCACATTCTATTCTCCACTTTCACTATCACTTGACTCATCCCATGCAACTTTATAAGCTTTTTCTCCCTTCTTCTTGGATGAGCTTTTCTTTCCTTTCTTTGCTTTAGGACATTCATTTTTGAGATGTCCTTTCTTTCCACATTCAAAACACCTAGGAGGGGAAGAATAAGAACCAACAACTTTGTTAGATCTAAATCTTCTATATTTCTTACCATTAACAATTAGGGATTCTTCTCCTTCTCCATCACTTGTTTCATCACTTTCTTGCGTAATGATCTTTGAAGCTTTTAGAGCCATATCTTTCTTTCTTCCTTGTTGAAGTTCACGTTCTCGTCGTTCCTCTTCCTCCAAGGTTGCCTCATGTGCTTCTAAATTGCCAATGAGTTGCTCCATCCTTTATCGGGTGAGATCATTTACTTCTTCAATAGAAGTCACCTTGGGCTTGTACTTGGGAGGAAGAGACCTAAGGATTTTTGATACTTGATCTTCTTCACTTATCACTTTACCTAAAGCATTTAAACCATTCACAATAGAAGAAAATTTTGCATACATTTCACTAATTGACTCATTTTGATCCATATGAAACTATTCAAATTTTTTCTTAAGCATTCCGATTTTAGAGTTCTTAACTTGAACAGTTCCTTCATAAGTTATGGAGAGTCTATGCCATATTTCATATGCCATTTCACAATTTGATATTCTATTGAATTCACCAATGGAAATTGAACAATAGAGTATACTTACAGCTTTTGCATTCATTTGGGCTGATCTTACTGTATTAGCATCCCAAGTTGCATACTCTGTTTGAGGAAAGTCATATGGATTTGACACCATCCTCCATAGATCCTAACTAATTCCTTGGAAATAGAATTGCATCCTCCTCTTCCAGTAGGTGTAGTTAGTGCCATCAAAAGGTGGAGGTCTAGCCACAAGTGTCCCTTCCAAGTTGAGGTTGTTGAGTACCCCGTCACCCATTCTTCAAGACTTTGTTAAAGTTCCTTGAAGCCTGCTCTGATACCATATGAAAACAACTAGAGGGAGGGGTGAATAGGGTTTTATGTTGATTTTAAATAATAATTCAACTCAAACAATCACAAATGAGATAGTAAGAAGGAGGCAAGGTGTTTAGAGTGGTTCCACCTTTAGCAAAAACTAAAGGAGTCAGTCCACTACCCAATTGTTTCCAATTGGGATTTTGAAAGTATTTAATTTTATTACCTCACAAGGATGTTACATAAAATTACAACACTTTCATCACCCTTTGGATAGCCTTCATCTTGAAGTAGTCTCACCAACCTTGAAGCAGCCTTCCTTGAAGTAACTTCAAGCTCCCCCTTGAAGTAGCCTTCCTTTTAAAGTAGCTTCCCGTTGAGACAACCTTCTTGAAGTAGTCCAAAGTCCTCCTGCTCCACCAAGAAGATCAAACCCTCTCCAATCCACAGCCTCCAGCCCTAGGAGTAGCAAGGAGAGTACAAGCAATAAGAAAGAACAAGAAGGAAAATAGAAATTACAATTACCGCTTGTAGCACAAGGCTTGATTTCCTATATCAAGCGTTTTGATCTCCTAACCAATGTGTATGGAGTTTTAAGTGCAGTGGGTAGGAGATGGTAGCCTATAGGACACGAAATTGGATAAAAGGAAATTAATAGCAAGTGCTAGAATTGCTCAATTGCTCAAGAACAGATTGCCAATTGCAAGTGTGTAAGCTCAAGTATTGCACAAGTGTGTATTGGGTGTCCTAAGGCTTGTCCTATTTAAAGGAATGGCCTATGAATGCTTAAGGATGTTCTAGACACTTTCTAGGGGGTTCTAAGTGCTTAACTAGCCGTTAGGTATCCATTAGTTGCTTTAGCAACGACTAGTTAATTAACTCTGAAAAATGCAGACAGAACTCTTCTCGGTCGAAGAATTGTTGACCAAGAGTCCTTCTCAGTCGAGGACTTGTCGACCGAGGGACGGTCTGGAGAAAGTGTATATAACGTTCTAATCCAACTCCTAACTACCTTGTCTGCTGTGTCTAACGGCTACCTAGGTCATTCTCGGTCGAGGAGATTGTCGATCGAGAGTGTCTCAGTCGAGAAGTTTGTCGACCGAGAATGACTCTGTTTCAATGTTTTAAACTAAGTACTAAGTGTGTGTATGAGTGTGCAGTTGTGACACTATTATAGGGGATGACCTATCTAAGTGTTGTGAATGGCTAGGGAAGATCTAACGCTTGATTTACAAGATATCTAAGTACTTGTACATTATATACTTGTACACGTTTTTACATTTGATTACAATCATGAATTAAAGCATTTTGAGCTTATAGATCTTCCAAGTTGTGACATCCACCTAGTTCCTGCAACACCCAAGTAGCACGTTAGATCCACAAGGATGAAATGTTTGTCATAATCAAAACAAAGGGATTTAAATGATGTCCATTTAGCCAACAGAGAGGACGATCCATAATGGGATTAACTTGATGTGGATAATAGAGGGGACGAACATAATGAAGAAAAAGATATTCAAATTGGTAAGGTGGAGGAATTTCATTATACTCATTACATAATACATCCACCACAAGATCCATATCTTCACTCCTTTAAGGAATAAACTATATGGGATATGTACCCTAAAGATGACCATTAGAATTTTTGTGAAGATATTAAGTGTAAGGACCCTGACATGCGTTTAGGGTTTACCCTGTTTGTTTTGCTTGATCTTGATGCTTTGGTGCTTGCTAATCACCTTTGAGTGGTGATTAGGGTTTTTGTTGTGCCTTGTTGAGAGTTCGAGGGGCTACTTGCAAATAACCCAAGTCTAGGGTTTTGTGTGCAAGTTTGCCATCTTGTGAGATGTTTCCCTCTCTTTGCTTCCTCTAGGGTTGAGAGGAAGGCTTGGGCTTGTTGTTTGAGTCTCTTGGGCCTTGCTTGAGCTTGTTTGGGCCTTGAGGTGCTTTGTTTGGGCTTTCTTGAGCCTTGTATCGGCCAAGTGAAGCTTGTGTCGCCCAAGGTGTTGTGCGTGTCGCCCTAGGTTGGTTTGTGTCGACCTAGAGGTGGTGTGTCACCCAACAGAGCTGTTAGTTGTGTCGCCCATGTTGCTTGGTCCAGCCTTGACCATGTTTGGTGGACACTTGGTGCATGGCTTGGACAAGTGTCTCTTGGTGTGCTAGTGTGTTGTCTTGAACCCTATGACAAGTGTCCCTTGGGTGGATGACACATAGCATGGTTGTACCTTGGTTTCTCCTCCCCTTCTTCCTATATATGTGGCTCTTTCCCTTGCCTTAGCTTCCTTTGATCTTTTGGTCTCCCCTCCACCTTGAGTGCACGACACTCCTCCCTCTCTTTCTTGTGTTGGCCGAGACACTCTCCTGGAGTTGCAGTGGTGGCTGATACCCTCTCTTAGATCAGCTTTGGTGGACGACATCCCTTGGAGCTTGAAGTGCATCTTCTTCCTTGGAGCTTGGAGCTTAAGGCGGGTTGCATAACTCCTAACCCTAACTTCTTTACCTCTTGTTCTTATTCTTGTTCATAGATTAGCAGCTTAGACTTGTACCTTGCTTGAGTTTCCTTGAGTTGGAGGTAGGTGATGACCCTTGGTTGGGCGACATCCTCTCTTTCCTTGATGGGCGACATCCTCCCTTGGTTTGGGTGTGTTGGGCGACACCCTTGTTCTTGTGATGGGTGGCATAGTGGTGTTCTTTGTGTTGGTCAACATGGTGACCATGTTAGGCGACATGGCACCTTTGCCTTTGAGTTGGACAATATGACATCCTCTTTGATGGACGATAGGGTACCTTGTGATGGATGATATGTATGCCCTTGGTGGACGAGATGTGTTCTTGAGGTTGGTCGATACCCTTGCCCATGTGTGGGGAGATAGGGTGAGCTAGGGTCATGTTGGTCGATATGTTGGTGACCTTGGTGAACGATAGAAGAGCAATGCTCTTGTTCTTCTCTTGGATGATAGACCTTTGTACCTTAATGGGCGACATGGTGATCATGATGGGCGAGATGGTCCTTCTTGTGTTGAGAGACATCCTCTTCCTAATGGTGGGCGATAGACCTAAGTTCTTGGAGGTTTGTTGGCCGATAGCCATGCATGGTATGCTGGTCGATATCTATGCTGGACGACACCCATGGTGGCCGATAGCCCTAATGGCCGATAGCCATGTTGGGCGACAGCCTTGGGTGGTGATGGCCGATAGGGTTGAGTGTGTGTTGACCGATAGGTCATGATAGGTTTAGTGAGGGTGGTGATGAGTTATGGTGAGAGTCTTGTGATCCTAGAGTAACGGTTCCATATGTTATGAAAATGGATGTTTATGCTTAATGATGGTGGTGTCTTGTTAGTGATATCAACAATGAATATGATGCCTTCCAAACAATAATAATGCCAATAATAATGTTGTTGATAGCAATGATATTAAATGTTGATTAATGATGGTAATAATGTTGCTAAGTGACAGTCACATTAATAGTTGGCTTAATGACATGGCAATAAAGATAATAGTGGATGATAATGCTGATAATATTAATGATGATAATGGTAGTAGTGATGATAATGAGGAAGGTAATGGTAATAAGATGCATGATGTGATCCTTATGCTTATTTGTTAATAATAAATAAGATGATAGTACTGTTGATCATAATAATGATGACAATAATGGTAGTAATGATATGCATGAAGTAATCCTTATACTTAATTGTTAAATGAGAATGGTGATAGTTACACTAGTAGCTTGCATAATGATAATAATGATTATAATGGATGGTGACCATTCCAATAGTGGTAACAATAGTGTTCACTCTGTATACTCAACATGCTCTCTATATAAAGTGAATACCTTGGTTGTTTGTATAATCTTGAGATAAGGGTAAGCATGTATATGGTCTGATAATGATGTGCTTAATACACTTGATCATCAAATAGTGTAACAATGATAAGTAGATTATCCTGAATGATAGTTCATGATAGTGAGCATATTTCTTATGTTGAAACTATGGTTATTGTGTATCCTAACCATGCAGGTGATGTGTAGCCATGAAAGGGCTATGTGACATATGTGATGAGTAACATTACTTTGATAGTTATTCTATGAGGCTATATGTATTATGTGTTTGTCCCATAATGATAATGTAAGCATGATGAGGGATTGAGATCCTATGGTATGTGATGATCCTTGAGATGGATCTGGAGAGTTGGTAAGAGACCAAGTGGTAACATGTGATGCTAGATCTTTGTGATGGATCAGGATGATGTGGTTTTCATAATAATATAATGTTCTTTGCTTTCTGTTATATCTTGCATGTTATATAACTCAGTTGAATCCCGCAATCCATCTAAAAGATACTAATTAATCACAGTGAAATATATCATGTAGTTTGCCCTAGCCATAGATCCATCATCGTCAGGATTTGGTGATGGTGAAACATGTTCTCCTACGGGCTAACCTAGAAGCGCATATTGTTGAATATGTGTAGGTTGCTCCTAGCCTGAAAATGAGGAGGTAAGAGTGTAACTCCGGTTGCAGACTCAGATACGTGTAAAGAGCATGGTGAACAGGCCCATGGCTCATGATATGTGATGTGAGGAGCATGAATGCGTTCATGGCACAGAGTACAGTGAACAGGCCCGTGGCTCAGTTTTACTAGCGACGAGACATGTAGCAAGGCGGGCTAGAGTGAGGGTAGCCTATGGAGCTGACCCTGTGGCTTAGACCACTTCAACATGTGACTACGGTCCTGCTTGTGTTGTACTCGTGTACTGACCACAAGGTGGGAGGTCATGGAGTCTGGCTCTTCCATTGACCTTGTATGGCACCGGCTTGGGTTTTGTAACCAAAGGTTGGATTTGAATGGTACGATTCAAATCCTCAGGGCATAATAATACGTAACACAATCGTTTAGTATTTACTACTTAAGATAAACATGTAACATTGGTTGAGGCCTTGTTTGTGTAATATCTTTGTTATATCTTGCAGGTTATGTGACAATATGTTTCATCTTGATAAGCAGGTTATGTGACATTATATCTTGCTCTGATAATCATGTTACATAGGGATACATATTATCTTGCTGATCATATTCCTTGAGATATATCTGGTTATATGCTTTTGTATAGCTGGTAAGCTTGTCGGTAAGAATAATCTGTTTTATATAGACTGCTCTTGTTATACCTGTTATTAGATATCTGCTGTTATAGTATATCTTGCTGAGGTTCTGTAGTTGTGGTGGGGAGTTATGTTTCCCGCTGGGACAATTGTTCAATTGTCTCACCCCACTGGTTTAACCCCTTTTTAGGTGGTCGAGGTAGACGTGGTCGTGGTCATGGTGTTGCGGCCGAGCAGCTTGAGGAGCAGTAGAAGGCAAGCATTGGACATGCTGCTGTTTTGGATGTTTTGTAGTAGAGTCTAGAGTCATCCCTGTACTCTCAGGTCCTTGGCAGTGTTTTGACGATGTTTCACGATGACCGATCGATGATGTTTGTATATCCTGCTGTGGGCCGGATGCGGGCCTTTATGTATATGAACACGTGGTGAACTCATGGGATGGATGGACAGCTGTTTCTGTAAGTTGTAGACACGTATCAGATCACATGTATGTATATATTTGACATGTTTTTGTGCAGGATGAGGACTGGAAAGTAATAGTTCCACAGTTTATATGTTTTCCGCAATCGGTTTTAATTAACCCGTGTTTTCATAATCTGTGGTTATGGTGATTTCCGCACATTTTCGCGTAACACCTCATTATCTGTATGATAATGGGATGTGTTGCCACAAGTTTTGATATCAGAGCTTTAGGTTCGCTGAGTCTATAGGGATTTAGGACTAGGTTGAGTTGTTCTTATGAGTGTCCAGGTTTTCTTACAACATCTTCTGCCCTCAGCGGAAGAAAAGTCAAGATGTCTAGAAACCATGAAGAACACTCTACTGAGTACAGTGATGCTACATCGGTAGATGGAGCAGATGGACAGGCACATGAAGATCGGGTGCCTGAGGTCCCCCAACCTAACCCAGCCATACTTGAACATCATGCTTACCAACAACTTATGGGGCAGTTAATGGCTATGATGAATCTCATGGTTGAGCGATTACCAGTGCCTCCTCTGCGAGCATAGGTTCCTCATGGAGAAGCATCGGGTATTGGGAAGACCTTCGAGCGGCTTCGCCGAGTTGGAGCTTCGGATTATGCTGGGACGGCTGATCCAGCGGATGCAGATATGTGACTGACAAGTCTCGAGAAGGCTTTCCGGATCCTTGACATCCCCGAAGCAGACAAGGTAAAACATGTTGTCTACCTTCTGAAAGGTAGTGCTGGTCACTGGTGGACCATCGAGGAAGAGAAGCGGCCTGGTGAGGTGATCTGTTGGGTAGTGTTCCGACGCAAGTTCGTCACCAGATACTTTCCGAAGACGTACCTGGATGAGAAGGTTAGTCAGTTCGAGAACCTGAGGAAAGGAACGATGAACATCACCGAGTATGAAGCTAAGTTTATGGATCTGTTGAGGTTTTGTCCTCACATGGCGGCAACAGACGAGGAACGAATCAGACGTTTCGAGAAGGGTTTGAGTGCTGAGTTGACAACCCCGGTGTCTGCGTTGGAGAACCGAGAGCGGTTTGCTACGTTCGTGGAATCTGTTCGACGGATTGAGAGGACAGTACGGGAGAAAAGAGAGTCTATGTCTCTGAAAAGACCTGCTCAGTTTCAAGGATGTAGGTTTGGTGGCTTTAAGAAGCCCAGGTTTTCAGCACCATCAGCAATGAGAAGCACTGGTGTACCATCTCAGTGGTCTCCGAGTAAGGTAAGAGGTTATGTTTCTTTGCCGTCTAAGGTGCACAGTTCAGCTTCTGTGGCAGTGACAGGGCCAGCTAGGCCACGGTTTGAGGACAAGTCATGTCATCTTTGTGGACAAGTCGGGCATTTCAGGTTTAATTGCCCGAATAGAGATGTCGAAGTGACGCAGCAGCCGAGGCAGAGTTTCCAGAAGTCTGACAGACCGCAGGCCAGTGGTAGCAGAGGATGAGGACGCGGTCAAGCGTCTCAAGCTGGATCGTCTGCTCAAGGAAGCAGAGGTCGTGGACAGCAAGCAATGGCCCGATTGTATGCCATGAATCAGCCGGAGGCGATAGTCAACCCGTGAGTGGTGACAGGTCAGATGGAGTTATTTCATTCTGATATGTCTTCTTCTTGCTTTATATCTGTTCTGGTTGACCCGGGTGCTACATACTCTTTTATCTCCTATAGTATGCTTGAGGACTGTCGTTTACCTGTTAGCTGTAAGAAGGATAGCTTGTTGTTAGAAACCCCTCTTGATGGTTCCTCTTTACTTCGAGAAGAGTGTCCATCTTGTGTTTTGTCTTTCTCGGGACATCACATCCAAGTGGATCTTATACCACTTGATATGCATGGTTTCGATGTTATCCTTGGGATGGATACCTTAGAGAAGTATAAGGTTGTTTTGGACTGTGGTTCCAAGCAGAAAGTGTTTGATGTTGCTGGAGAGAAGTGGATCTTCCAGGGAGATAGGAAGATTTTTCCGACGTGTTTGGTATTAGCTATGGTGGCAGTTAAGTTGTTACGACAGGGATGTGAAGCGTTCTTAGCTCACATGGTGGACACAGTTGTGGTTACCAAGGCGAAAGGTCCTAGTCTTTAGGAAGTGTCATTTGTTTGAGAATTCGCAGATGTGTTTCTTGAAAAGTTTCCTGGTGTTCCTCCACCCCGAGAGATTGATTTTGAGATCAATCTGGTTCCTGGAACACAGCCAGTTGCACAGTCACCATACAAGATGGCTCCAGCAGAGATGGCAGAGTTGAAGAAGCAGTTGCAAGAGTTGTTGGAGAAAGGTTTTATCCGACCGAGTACGTCGTCGTGGGGTGCTCCCGTGTTGTTCGTTAAGAAGAAGGATGGTTCGATGTGGTTGTGTATAGATTACCGGCAGTTGAACAAGGTCACAATCAAGAATAAGTACCCATTGCCGAGGATAGATGATCTGTTCGATCAGTTGCGTGGTGCTACAGTGTTTTCGAAGATCGATCTACGGTTTGGATATCATCAGTTGATGATAAAGGCAGATGACATACCAAAGTCAGCTTTCAGGATGAGGTATGGTCATTTCGAGTTCGTGGTTATGCCATTTGGGTTAACCAATGCACCTGCTGCTTTCATGGATCTGATGAACAGAGTGTTCTGTCCATTCTTAGATCAGTTTGTTGTAGTCTTTATAGATGACATTTTGATCTATAGTCGGGACAGGCTAGATCATGAGCAACAGCTTCGTCGAGCGTTGACTCTTCTTCGTCAACATCAGTTGTATGCCAAGTTCAGTAAGTGCAAGTTCTGGTTGGAAGAAGTGACTTTCTTGGGTCATGTGATATCTGCTGAAGGCGTCAAAGTAGATCCGAAGAAGGTGGAATCCATTGCGGATTGGGAACAACTGAAGACGCCGACGGAAGTTCATAGTTTCCTTGGTTTGGCAGGATACTACCGGAGGTTTATCAAGGACTTCAGTGTGATTGCGTTGCCGATGACGAAGTTGACCAGGAAGGATGTACCTTTTGTTTGGGATGATCGATGTCAGCAAGATTTCCAGAGTTTGAAGGAGAAGTTGACCAGTGCTCCAGTGTTGATCTTGCCAGATCCTGGGAAAGACTATGTTGTTTTCTGTGATGCTTCCAAGAAAGGTTTAGGTTGTGTGTTGATGCAGGAAGATCATGTAGTTTCTTTTGCTTCGCGACAGCTCAAAAAGCATGAGGAGAATTATCCGACTCATGACCTGGAGTTAGCGGATGTGGTTCATGCGTTAAAGATTTGGAGACACTATCTATATGGGGAAGTATGCCAGATCTTCACAGACCATAAGAATCTGAAGTACATCTTTACGCAGCAAGAGTTGAACATGCGACAGTGACGATGGATGGAGTTGATCAATGATTACGACTGCACTATCGAGTATCATCCTGGTAAGGCGAACGTGGTAGCTGATGTGCTTAGTAGAAAGTCTTCTTCTCTTTCTCCAAAAAAGGCACAGTTGAGTTCTCTGGTATGCCATAGGCGAGATATGTGTGTTTCTCTGTGACAGATGAATGTGCAGATAGAAGTTTCTGTGTTGTCTGGTCTTTTTGCACAAATGCAAGTTAAACCTATGCTGAGACAGCAGATCAAGGATGCACAACAGACAGATGATGTGGTACAGTTGATCAGATCAGAGTTCGGCAGCGACAAGCGTGATGGGTTTCATGAGTCCGAGGATGGGCTAGTTTGCTATCGTGATAGGATGGTGGTTCCAAATGCTGATGATCGGAGGAAGTTGGTGCTTGAGGAAGCACATACGTCGATGTATGCTATGCATCCAGGTGTCACCAAGATGTATCATAGTCTGAAGGACTTGTATTGGTGGCCCAGATTAAAGAGAGATGTAGCTGAGTTCGTGGTGAGATGTGTGGTATGTCAGCAAGTGAAGGCTGAACATTAGAAGCCGGCAGGTACGTTGCAACCTTTGTCGATACCGCCGTGGAAATGGGATCATATAACCATGGATTTCGTAGTTGGTCTACCCCGGACAACTAGGAATCATGATTCCATTTGGGTGGTAGTGGACAAATTGACTAAGTCTGCCCATTTTCTACCGGTGAAGACGACATATACAACTGAGAAACTAGCTCGAGTATATGTGGATGAGATAGTACGTTTGCATGGTGTGCCAGCGACGATAGTTTCTGTCAGAGGTCCTCAGTTTACCAGTCGTTTTTGGGAACAATTGCACAAGGCGTTGGGAACGCAGTTAAGGTTCAGTACAACTTTTCACCCGCAGACAGATGGACAGTCTGAGAGGACTATTTAGATTTTGGAGGATCTTCTTCGAGCTTGTGTTTTTCAGTTTCTGGGCAACTGTGATGTACATATGAGTTTGATACAGTTTGCCTACAACAACAATTATCAGCGTAGCATCGACATGGCTCCTTATGAGGCTTTGTATGGAAGGAAGTGCAGATCTCCTTTGTGTTGGTATAAATCTGGTGAGTATCCGCTTTTGGGTCCTGAGTTAGTTTAGTAGACAACAGATAAGATCAAAGTGATACAACAACAGTTGAAAGTGGCACAGGACAGGCCGAAATCTTACGCAGACAATCGTCGACGACCTTTGGAGTTCCAGGTAGGAGACAAAGTATATCTCAAAGTCTCGCCGTGGAAAGGTGTGCTAAGGTTTGGACAAAAGGGTAAGTTAGCTCCCAGGTATATGGGGCCCTACTCAGTTAGAGCACATGTTGGCAAGGTAGCTTATGAGTTAGAGTTGCCTCCAGAGTTGCACAGGTTGCATCCAGTGTTTCATGTCAGTATGTTGAAGAAAAGTCATCCAGATTCAAGTACAGTGATACAACCAATGGAGGTTGAGCTTGATGCAGATGTGACCTACGAGGAAGGTGCTGTGGCGATCCTTGACAGAAGGATCAAGAAGCTGAAGAGGAAGGACCTGGTTCTTATGAAGGTTCTTTGGCAGCGTCATGGCGTTGAGGAAGCCACGTGGGAGCTTGAGGAAGAGATGAGGAGGAAGTATCCCTCGCTTTTCTCTTCGGATTTCGGGGACGAAATCCCTTAAAGGGGGTTAGATTGTAAGGACCCTGACCTGCGTTTAGGGTTTACCCTGTTTGTTTTGCTTGATATTGATGCTTTGGTGCTTGCTAATCACCTTTGAGTGGTGATTAGGGTTTCTGTTGTGCCTTGTTGAGAGTTCGAGGGGCTACTTGCAAATAACCCAAGTCTAGGGTTTTGTGTGCAAGTTTTCCATCTTGTGAGATGTTTCCCTCTCTTTGCTTCCTCTAGGGTTGAGAGGAAGGCTTGGGCTTGTTGTTTGAGTCTCTTGGGCCTTGCTTGATCTTGTTTGGGCCTTGAGGTGCTTCGTTTGGGCTTGCTTGAGCCTTGTGTTGGCCAAGTGAAGCTTGTGTCACCCAAGGTGTTGTGTGTGTCGCCCTAGGTTGGTTTGTGTTGACCTAGAGGTGGTGTGTCGCCCAGTAGAGCTGCTAGTTGTGTCGCCCATGTTGCTTGGTCCAGCCTTGACCATGTTTGGTGGACACTTGGTGCATGGCTTGTACAAGTGTCTCTTGGTGTGCTAGTGTGTTGTCTTGAACCCTAGGACAAGTGTCCCTTGGGTGGACGACACATAGCATGGTTGTACCTTGGTTTCTCCTCCCCTTCTTACTATATATGTGGCTCTTTCCCTTGCCTTAGCTTCCTCTGATCTTTTGGTCTCCCCTCCACCTTGAGTGCATGACACTCCTCCCTCTCTTGCTTGTGTCGGCCGAGACACTCTCCTGGAGTTGCAGTGGTGGCCGAATGCCTCTCTTGGATTAGCTTTGGTGGACGACATCCCTTGGAGATTGAAGTGCATCCTCTTCCTTGGAGCTTGGAGCTTAAGGCGGGTTGCATAACTCCTAATCCTAACTTCTTTACCTCTTGTTCTTATTCTCGTTCATAGATTAGCAGCTTAGACTTGTACCTTGCTTGAGTTTCCTTGAGTTGGAGGTAGGTGATGACCCTTGGTTGGGAAACATCCTCTCTTGCCTTGATGGGCGGCATCCTCCCTTGGTTTGGGTGTGTTGGGCGACACCCTTGTTCTTGTGATGGGTGGCTTAGTGGTGTTCTTTGTGTTGGTCAACATGGTGACCATGTTAGGCGAAATGGAACCTTTGGCTTTGAGTTGTACGATATGACATCCTCTTTGATGGATGATAGGGTACCTTGTGATGGACGATATGTATGCCCTTGGCGGACGACATGATGTGTTCTTGAGGTTGTCCGATACCCTTGCCCATGTGTGGGGCGATAGGGTGAGCTAGGGTCATGTTGGCCGATATGTTGGTGACCTTGGTGAATGATAGAAGAGAAATGCTCTTGTTCTTTTCTTGGATGATAGACCTTTGTACCTTGATGGGCGACATGGTGATCATGATGGGCGAGATGGTCCTTCTTGTGTTGAGAGACATCCTCTTCCTCATGGTGGGCGATAGACCTAAGTTCTTGGAGGTTTGTTGGCCGATAGCCATGCATGGTATGCTGGTCGATATCTATGTTGGACGACACCCATGGTGGCCGATAACCATGTTGAACGATAGCCTTGGGTGGTGATGGCCGATAGGGTTGAGTGTGTGTTGATCGATAGGTCATGATAGGTTTAGTGAGGGTGGTGATGAGTTATGGTGAGAGTCTTGTGATCCTAGAGTAACGGTTCCATATGTTATGAAAATGGATGTTTATGCTTAATGATGGTGGTGTCTTGTTAGTGATAACAACAATGAATATGATGCCTTGCAAACAATAATAATGCCAATGATAATGTTGTTGATAGCAATGATATTAAATGTTGATTAATGATGGTAATAATGTTTCTAAGTGACAGTCACATTAATAGTTGGCTTAATGACATGGAAATAAAGATAATAGTTGATGATAATGCTGATAATATTAATGATGATAATGGTAGTAGTGATGATAATGAGGAAGGTAATTGTAATAAGATGCATGATGTGATCCTTATGCTTATTTGTTAATAATAAAGAAGATGATAGTAATGTTGATCATAATAATGATGACAATAATGGTAGTAATGATATGCATGAAGTAATCCTTGTACTTAATTGTTAAATGAGAATGGTGATAGTTACACTAGTAGCTTGCATAATGATAATAATGATTATAATGGATGGTGACCATTCCAATAGTGGTAACAATAGTGTTCACTCTGTATACTCAACATGCTCTCTATATAAAGTGAATACCTTGGTTGTTTGTATAATATTGAGTTAAGGGTAAGCATGTATATGGTTTGATAATGATGTGCTTAATACACTTGATCATCAAATAGTGTAACAATGATAAGTAGATTATCCTGAATGATAGTTCATGATAGTGAGCATATTTCTTATGTTGAAACTATGGTTATTGTGTATCCTAACCATGCAGGTGATGTGTAGTCATGAAAGGGCTATGTGACATATGTGATGAGTAACATTATTTTGATAGTTATTCTATGAGGCTATATGTATTATGTGTTTGTCCCATAATGATAATGTAAGAATGATGAGGGATTGAGATCCTATGGTATGTGATGATCCTTGAGATGGATCTGGATGGTTGCCAAGAGGCCAAGTGGTAACATGTGATGCTGGATCTTTGTGATGGATCAGGATGATGTGGTTTTCATAATAATATAATGTTCTTTGCTTTCTGTTATATCTTGCATGTTATATAACTCGGTTGAATCCTGCAATCCATCTAAAAGATACTAATTAATCACAGTGAAATATATCATGTAGTTTGCCCTGGCCATAGATCCATCATCATCAGGATTTGGTGATGGTGAAACAGGTTCTCGTACGGGTTAACCTGGAAGCGCATATTGTTGAATATGTGTAGGTTGCTCCTAGCCTGAAAATGAGGAGGTAAGAGTGTAACTCCGGTTGCAGACTCAGATACGTGTAAAGAGCATGGTGAACAGGCCCATGGCTCAGGATATGTGATGTGAGGAGAATGAATGCGTTCATGGCTCAGAGAATGGTGAATAGGCCTGTGGCTCAGTTTTACTAGCGCCGAGACCTGTACCAAGGCGGGCTAGAGTGAGGGTAGCCTATGGAGATGACCATGTGGCTTAGACCACTTCATCATGTGACTACGGTCCTGCTTGTGTTGTACTCGTGTACTGACCACGAGGTGGGAGGTCGTGAAGTCCTACTCTTCCATTGACCTTGTATGGCACCGGCTTGGGTTTCATAACCAAAGGTTAGATTTGAATGGTACGATTCAAATCCTCAGGGCATAATAATACGTAACACAGCCGTTTAGTATTCACTGCTTAAGATAAACATGTAACATTGGTTGAGGCCTTATTTGTGTAATATCTTTGTTATATCTTGCAGGTTATGTGACAATATGTCTTATCTTGATAAGCAGGTTATGTGACATTATATCTTGTTCTGATAATCATGTTACATAGGGATACATATTATCTTGCTGATCATATTCCTTGAGATATATCTGGTTATATGCTATTGTATAGCTGGTAAGATTGTCGGTAAGAATAATCTATTTTATATAGACTGCTCTTGTTATACCTGTTATTAGATATCTGCTGTTATAGTATATCTTGTTGAGGTTCTGTAGTTGCGGTGGGGAGTTATGCTTCCCGCTGGGACAATTGTTCAATTGTCTCACCCCGCTGGTTTAACCCCTTTTTAGGTGGTCGAGGTAGACATGGTCGTGGTCGTGGTGTTGCGGCCGAGCAGCTTGAGGAGCAGTAGAAGGCAAGCGTCGGACATGCTGCTATTTTGGATGTTTTTTAGTAGAGTCTAGAGTCATCCCTGTACTCTCAGGTCCTTGGCAGTGTTTTGACGATGTTTCACGATGACCGATCGATAATGTTTGTATATCCTTCTGTGGGCCGAATGCGGGCCTTTATGTATATGAACAGGTGGTGAACTCATGAGATGGATGGACAACTATTTCTGTAAGCTGTAGACATGTATCAGATCACGTGTATGTATATATTTGACATGTTTCTGTGCAGGATGAGGACTGGAAAGTAATAGTTCCACAGTTTATATGTTTTCCACAATCGGTTTTAATTAACCCGTGTTTTCATAATATGTGGTTATGGTGATTTCCGCACGTTTTCGTGTAACACCTCGTTATCTGTGTGATAATGGTATGTGTTGCCACATTAAGGAACATGAGGGAATAAATCTATTTGGGATGATAGAATTAAAAGTGTAAACATTACATTATCATGCACATGTAGGTCACATATTTCCATGTGTACCACCAAATCAAGACTTGACAATCATTCATTTTTGTGATTACAATAATAACCCACATATAAAATGACATGCTTCCCACATAGCCTAGCCTCCTTATTTCTACTCATTTCTAAGAACCAAATTTTATAATAGGAAGACAAATAGATTTCCATACTCCTTCACAACCTCCTAATTATTTGTGATGACCCTGACTTTGAGTTACCATAGTTGAATAATCAAGTGTAATATAAATGGATCCAAGTGGAATAATAATGAACCATTAACTACATTAGGGTCACAAGAATTGTTTTGGACATTTCTATTAAGATTCTATGACTAAGTGCTTTTAATTAAGGGTTTACACACCAATATATAAGTTTTTTTAAGAATTTATTCAGATGATTAAATGTTGGAGTTGTGGTCTCAAACTTGGTTTTAGAGACTTCGTCTGATGAGGGAGACATGGTTCTAATTTCTTTTAAAGTGGAGGTTATTCTAGAAGATATAAGAGTTTGATGACTATATAGCTTGCATTTTATTAGGATGTGCTTTTTGTCGCATCTAGTTGAAGAGACTATAGTGTGTGACATTTAGATTTCACATGCCCCCTTTGTCATCCTCTACTTCCAGATCAACTAGAGTAGAGGCATGCATAGTAGCATGTCCACTAGCTACTCTCAATTTCTCACTCCTCCTCACCTTCCCTCTTTTCCCTTTACCTTCACCAGGCCTAGAGTAGGGTGTCTGGGAAGAGGATAATCACCCCTCACCCAAGAAACCTTCTCTATTGTCATGAGCACTAATATGATCAGGATGGGAAAAGGAGGGAGAGACTGTCTCTTTGGGTTTTGAACCACAAAACGTCCTGTAGAGGAGGTTATAGATTTCTGCCCCGACCACCCAACTCCAGTCACCTTTCCCCCACACTCTTCCACCTTCAGTAACTCTCCCACATGCTCCTTCCTCTTTCCCTTTATGTCCGCAACACCACTGTGGAGTAGCTCGGTCCTCAAGGTGCAACACACGGTGCCCTCACCAACCCCTTCGCTACCTCTACTCTGAAGCAATGCTAGAAATTATGGTTCATCCCTACCAACAAAGCTCGTCGTCTCAATCGCAAGCAGGATGGTAGGAGGGGTAGAGATCGACACTGTGAGCTCCCATGTTTCTCCCTATTCCCACGTAGGTGAACATTAATCCTATGATCCATGACTGAGCGTGGGTGAGAGAAGGATTGAACTATAGTGTGGGCCGGTGGACCAGGAATCTAACACTCCAATGCCCCTGGGCTGAATGAAGTTTAGGAGTTGGGACCACACATCCTATGGGATGAGCACCCTTGACTCCTAGCCTTTAGATCGAGCCCGAATGTTGGGACCCACTCTTTTGATCAGTATAAATACCAACCATTATAGATAATCCCAAAACCTAAACCCAGATTATGAAATGAAATAATGAATTCTCGACAAAGGTGATTAAACAATATACGAAAAACACAGATAAAAGTTTCCTTTTTCTTTCTTCACAAATTAATAAATCAATGTCACATCAAGGACATCACATTTATATATCACAAATCTTACTCAACTCCATTAAAACCAGAATCAAATATTGTTCTCATATGTGGTTCAATTTACATCAGATACATGTACATTGATGAATAAACTTAGTCTACAACTCATCTCGGGAAAGAGAGCATACAGGGGCATTCTAATCTATCTAGATTATGCTATTTATATCTTCTTTATCATGACCTCTCTGCTGGATAGAATTACAACTAAAAACATTTGAAACAACCTCATGAGACTCATATAGAGCCCCAGTGAGTGGATACCTCCCACTCAAGCTAGGTACATGCATCAACATCAGATTAAGTATAGTAAACTTAACATAATCATGCAAATATTAAAAAGTATAGAATATAGTTCTATCATAATTCAAATCTATCTTACAATGGTAATCTAATCTAATTGATAAGGTAATCACTTAAACCAATTATAACTTTGAAACACTTTTAAAGGATGTCTATGAACAAATGAATAGATACTTCTTAGTTCAAATTAAGAATCCTACTGCATGAGTAATAAGTCAAGTTCTAAGCATTTTGAATCAATACATAAGAATTACATAACAATCACATTATCTTTGTGACACTCCACTAGATGGACCAGGAACACAACCTGCAGTCCTAAAGTTGAAGTACACATAATACACATCTACCAAACAATACTATCAAATAGCAAGCAATCCAACTCATATTCAAAATGGATATAAATCCCAACATTTATAACTTGGTAAAGATTATACATATGTATCTTTCTTCCATGTACTCAACACCTTGTGTATTGACCTGCTTGTTTCACATATATTTTAGGTTCAGAGATGGAAACAAGTTGGTGGGATTGGTGAGCTATGTTCAAGTGTACTTGTTGTAAAATCCTATCTAGTGTATATGCTCAAACCTGTGTAATTTTGCTCTTCAATTTTTAATTGGAAACATGTAGTAGTTAATGTTAATTAATAATACTTGTGGACTATTGATAATATGTTGTTGTTGTTTTGATTTTGTTATTTATTCATGTATGCTAATATTTCACACTTCTGCACATTGCCTTGGTACATTTGGATTGCAGGGTCATGATTCTGATTCCGTGATAGATGGTATCAGAGCATGAACAATAACAACACCAAACATTACTCACATGAAACACAAACTAAACTCATCCTTACATCTCAACCTGGAAACTTAATAAGTTGTCCTTTATGGACTAAGTTAACTTAGCCACTAGGTTAGAACCAAGATTTTCTAGAACTAGGTATGGGCTTGTGTAATTCTTATAATCTTTCTTTTATCCATCTTCGGTCCTATAGTATGGCTTGTAGGTTCAGGAGGGCAAGAAAAGGGAGAGCTTATTATAACCCTAGACATATGTTCGTGACATGTGCTTAGGGTAGCTACACAAGTGTCCACCATGATTCTTGCTAGTTCTCTAGGTCTCTTGGTACTAGACTACCTAATGAGTGAGTAACTTGATTTTGGTTTTACTTTTATTGGAATGGATTATAGTGGTTTCCACCACCCATTTCAAAGTTGGAGAAAACCTATTTCAAGTATTAGTATATGTACATATATAAAGGTTACCACACATAGAAAGGTGGTGAGTACATATGTAACCTAAGAGAAAGAGAAGTAACATCAAGTCTATATGTGTGTGTTTAGATGCTAGTTGTAGTCTCTAGAGTTGTCTAGAGCATTGATAAAGGTTTGTCTAGTGGTAGCCTAGATGACATAAGATTATGACGATGAGAATGATGATGATGATGATGATGATGAAGTCGATATTGATGTTGATGGTATGAGTTTGCTTGATGATGACCTAAACTTGTTTCTGGAAGGGTAGAATATGCTTTGATGATATGATATGAGTTTGATCATGAAATCCTATCTAAACATAGCATCATATATGCAACATATGACTTGATTGATGTTCTAAACATAGCGAGTGGATTGGATTGCTTATTTGTTCCTAGTCTTGTATGTGTTGAGATATGACTCTTGAGATATGGATTATGACCAACATAGACACCAAGATATTTATGAATAATAACCTCTGGATGGGACATATGATAAGGGTGATACTTAACATGGGAGAAGGTTAGCATTTTTAACCACCAAAATATGTGTAACGTCAAAATATACACATGATTAAATACATGATGATGAGTCCCTAGCTAGACTACTTCTAAGTATATGAGTTGATTCACATAGTGTGTGGTTCCCTTGATGATGTTGAACTCTATATTTCCTATGGAATAATCTAACCTTAGAGAAGGAGGCATTTGAATATATCTATGTTTTCCATCTAGGTAAAGGTGAGGTCCCAAAACCCTACATGATGTATATGATGTGTGATCTCTGAGACAAACCTCATACTCAGGTTAGAGGTTCTAACTGAAGGAATTTAGTGGTTGTCTTCATTTATGAGAAACTAGGTAAAAGTTTGATATGGGTTGATTTATGCGATTAGCATGTCTTGCCTTGACATTGATAGGTCTTATACCTCGAGTAGTTCGGGCTTGTGAAGCTCTTGTTAGATACAAGTGAGATGCTTACGAAACATCAATGTTAATAATAATGTATTTACTCTAATAATGAATAATACATGAAAGAGTCTCACCGGAGTTACAAACTTGATATGTGTGTTTGGTCACTCTTATAAGCTTGACCTAATATGAATCCATGCTCTACATGAGAGATAAAAGTTTGAAATTATGAGCTTTATATGATAATTTTGTTGAGATCTTAGTTTGGATAATCATGATGTATACATGTTTAACCCCAAATCTAATGAAAGGTAATGAACATAAGTTGAGATAAGTCACAAAATTTAGGAACTTAGTACTTTCAAGTATGAAAATTTTACCAACATAATGATGTAATATAAGAGTTATGTTTATGAATGTGTTCATTTGGGTAATTAATGACATTTGTCTTCATAACCCTCCTCAACTTTATATATATGAACAAAACCTTAATCATATGCATATAATGGATGTAAATCTCAATGTTGAAAGGATTTCATGTTAAGAAGGGATACACCCTAGATGCTTTTAAATCATATGATGACAACCTAGAAGTGCATCCCATAATTATGGATTCCTTGGCACCTAGGAGTGGTGATGTATATGTAGTAGAAATCTTGTTAAGCCCTTTTGATTATAATATTAGATTAGCTTCAAGGAAAAAATTCCATATAAGGAGGGGTGTATGTGATGACCCTAATTTCGAGTTACTAAATTTGAATACTCAAATGTATTATAAATGGATCCAAGTGGAATAATAATGAACCATGAAGTACACTAGGGTCACAATAAGTTCTCTTGGACTTTTTTTTATCAATATTTTATGACTAATTGCTTTTAGTTCAAGGTTTACACACAGATATAAGGTGTTTAAAGAGTTCAATTATATTATTAAATGTCGAAGTTGTGGTCTCAAACTTGGTTTTTTGAGACTTTATGTGATGATGGATTCATGGTTCAAATTTCTTTAATATTGGATGTTTACGCTAGAAGATATAAGAGTTTGATGATTCTAAAGGTTAATTTTTATTAGTATGTGCTTTTTGTCACATCTAGTTGTAGAGCCTATAGTGTTTGACACACGCCCCCTTTGTCAACCTCTACTGTGGGGTCAATTGGAGTAGAGGCATGCTTAGCAGCATGTCCACTAGCTACTCTTGGCTTCTCAGTCCCCTCACCTTCTCTCTTTTCCCTTTCCATTCGCTAGGCTAGGAAGACTGTGTCTAAGAAGAGGAGAACCACCTTTTTCCAAAGCAATCTTCTCTATTTCCGTGAGAACCAAAATGAGGAGTATGGAAAGATGAGGGAGAAACCGTCTCTTTGGGTTTTGAGACTCAAAACACCCCATAGAGGAGGTTGTGGATTTCCACCCTGACCACCCCAACTTTAGTCACCTCCCCCCACATCCACATGTTCTTCCACCTTCAAAAACTCTCCATGTGTTCTCTCCTCTTTCCCTTTATGGTTGCAATGCCTCTGTGGAGCACTTGGGTCTCTAAGGCTCAACACACTATGCCCTTACCAACCCCTTCACTAACTCTACTCTAGTGCGGCATCGGCGGCTACAGTCCATCCCTTCCTACAACACCCATCATTCCATCCAGATGTAGGGTGGAAGCAAGGGAAGAGATCAACATGGCAAGCTCCCCTATTTCTCACATGTTTCTATGTGAGGGAACATGGTTCGCTTGAGTCACAACTGAGCATGGGTGAGAGAAGGATCTGACTTTAGTGTGGTCTAGAGAGCCATGAATCTAGCACCCCAAAGCCCTGGGTTGGAGGATATTCTGGAGCTGGGCCAATAAATCCTAAGGAAGGAGCGCCCTGGCCTCCTAGCCTCCATATCAAGCCCCAATGGCTCAAATGAACTCTTTTGAGATAATGTTTTTTGGAAAATGATAGTAGGTAGATCCTTTGTCCAAACCTAGAGATATAATATATCAAATCAATAAAAAAGAGATAGCTATGAAAATTGTATCATACTTTAATTTTAAATGAAATCTCATTGTTTCTCCCTTTTAGATCAACTATGACCATACTATAATTAATCTATTTGTTTAATGTCTAAACTAGGACCAATGATGCTCAATCTACCCTAAATTCATAGATCAAGAATGTTGAGAAATCTTTTTAGTAAAATGACAACCTATATCACCCTTGTACACACATTATGAACCTTTTGTACATAATTGAGTCAACTATGATATTGCATGATAATTCTTTAAACAAATGTTGACTTTGATCTAATAATGCATCCGACCCTTTTCATATTTGAAACCAATGAAATTATGATGTGTTATGACCCTTTTCACCACCTGTTGTTCTATAATGATTCACACAACACTAGATCCATCTTTTATGTTTTAATGTGGTCTAATATATCATGATATGACCTTGTATGATGAAGCCTTGATGATAAATCAAATCTTATGATTTTACCACTCAAACTAGGGTTTTCCCTAATCTCCTTGATCACCTTGATGTGGATGACTCACCTACTCTCTATGTTGAACCCTCTTGAATAATTAATAATCTTGTTGGATATAGAATGCATGTTTATGTATTGATACCAAGTGTTGACAATTACGTCTAGACCCTAGGGGACATGGACCAACCCTTGATTATGCTTCTTACATCCTTATCTCGTTGAACAAAACCATCTCTTATGCTTGGACTTGATGAATTATGACCTTGGTTATTCTGTTATGAGTCTTTTGAACCTAAAATGCAAATAAATGACTCAAATCTTAAAATAATTATATAAAATGTATGAACCTCGAAATCACATGCAACTTGAACTACACCTTGATGATGAAATCTAAATCAATAATAGATCATGAAATGTACTAATAACCAACCTTATACCTACTTTGACTAAAACTCTAAAACTGAATCTAGTTAGGATTAATGATGAGAACTAATACATGCATGTCATGTTACTCTTATACAGATGGTTTCTTGTGATGAAAATGGTTAGGTTCAAGTAATGAATCTCTAACTCGGATAGGGGCTTTAATAATTATTTGACTATAGCTTTCTTTCTAGAATTTTGATATGTATGTATGCTTGTTTACTTTCTCAATATTGCCATGTAGTATTTTGATATTGTACTTGATGTTTGTACCATTGATTTTACAACTTTAACACATAATATAGATCTCAATTATACAAACCTTTTGCACCTTCATGTAGTCTTGGGGTAAGGACACAAGTATGGGCATCTTACATGATTTGTCAAGATAGGGAAGAACATGTTGATACAAGAAATACTCCTGGTGATGGCCTTAAGGTCCCTTACATATAGGGTTAGGTAATCTTGAGCACCCTCATGGACCCTTCCAATGGGAAGGTTGTCAAAGGCCTTATTATGCACGATATTGTTGGTATAATTGGAGTAAATCAACGAAAACATGGTCTCTCTCTTTACTAAGTAATAAACTCATTTATATCTTGTTCGTTTACTTCCTAAAAATCTATTCAAACTATGTAAGGTTTACACATATGTATCTTTATGTACTGTACTCAACACCTTGTGTGTTGAACCGCTTGTTTCACGTATGTTTTAGGTTCAGAGATGGGAAGAAGCTAGTGGGCTTTCTAAGCTATGTTCAAGTGTGCTTTTTGTATGATCCTCTCTAGTGTCTATGTTCAAACTTGTATAATTGTACTCTTCATATGTAATTGGAATCATGTAACCATTAATGTTACTTGATTATACTTGTTGTTCATTGATAATATGTTGCTTTTTTTATCTTTTTATCTATTCATATAAGTTAAGCATTTCATGCTTCTGTATGTTGTCTTTGATAATACATTTGGTTCACAGGGCAGGATTTTGATTTTGTGACATTATTGGGATTGATAGACATTGGGCCTAAGATGTTAAAAGGAATGCTCTTAGAAGAGGGAAAAAACTCAATGTATTTACTTTTCTTTTTTGTATGTATTGCATTATGTTAGGAACATAATTAAGAAAAACTCACATGCGAATCACTAAGAAATCATTGATAAATAACTAATATCTCTATTTTGATTTTAGGTTTGTAGAAGATTGTGATGGACTGGATTTTGGATCAAGTTTGAGGAAGAAATTTTTTTAGGGTCTATAGGATGTGATGTAGTGAACTTTTAGATCCTTCAAAATTTCTAGTGATACAAGTAAATTTACTTAGAGTTATTTTTTTAAGAGTTTCAAGTGTTTTTGATAAATATGAACGTTACCTAATGTTGACATTGTGGCTAAGATCCTCAACTTTATGCCTTTTCAAGGTAATTGATTGATAGGTTAAATATTTGGATTTTGACATCAAACTTTTTCAGAATGTAGTTGTGATTGTGGTAAAACAATTTCCCAAATTTCATGATAAAAAAAGGTTCCTAGAGAAAGATATTTAGGTCTGATTATTATCAAATAATGTGCATATTGATGTGTGAGGTAATTAGGTTTCAAACTAGGTCCTGATATATGGGTGTCATGTAGTCTGGTTGGTGGGTTATTCCCATAGACCACATACTAGAATGTGATCACATCCACAACATGGTGAGATCATACGTCCTTGACATCATCTTCAATTATGCGGTTGGAAGACATTTATGGGAGATTGGAGAATGTGATGCAATTTCTGATTTTTAGGTTGTCATAGGGAGACACAATTTGGTGCGGGAAAATGACTCTTCCTCTCACTCTAGAATTCGATTGAGACTTTATTTCTACTATTTTTTGAAGAGAGGAGGGATCTCCTCTTTCCCCTCTGAAGCTGCTTCTTGACCACAACACACATACAACAAGGGTTGAGTAAGAGAAAAAGAAGAATACGTTTTGTAAGGATGATATGTAGTGGAAGACAATCCTTGGGACCTAGTGAAGAGAAGGGAGGATCATATTTGGAGTTCAGAATGGTAGTAGGTGGTTGATGAACTCAAGCTCGTTGAAGAAGAAGAAGAAGGAGTCAGGGACAACTACGAGTCATTTTCTCTCTAAAGCTTGGAATCTCAATGGAGTAGACAATGAACTGGAGGAGGTAATGGAGGTTTTTAATGGAAATATGATAGAGCAAAGGCCTTTTGTTCCTTTTCCACCATCATACAAGCAACCCACGATGGTAGATCTTCAAGTCGTGAAAGGGAGCTACATAGGAGGGTTTTTACTAGTCATGGAGGTGGGGAGGAACATGAGAAACTTTTCATAACCGAAGTTTATGACAAGGAGCAATATGGCATGGTTGCTAGATAATCTGAGCAGAGCCATGCGGTGGCGCCTGAGAACACAGTGGAATATTATGTTTGAGCGTGAGAGGGAGAGTCAGATTCCAGACCAAATGGTCTAGCTGGAGATTATTCATGAACCAGTTGATCTCAGACCAGACCGGGCAGGTCATCCTTGAACCAAACGACCTACGTAAGAGGCATGAGTTCATTGCCCCGATACACACATGGCAATGTATAATTGTCTAGGAAAGGTAATTATCCTATAAATTTCCATAAATTCCCATATCTTTCTAAATTCACAGTAATTGCACATGATGTCCTAAAATTATAAACAAAGTACCAAAATTCCCCAAAACTTATGTAGAAAATGATGGAAGCATAACATTAGTACTTCGATGCATACAATTAGATGATATCATGCAAGATGTGTACTTATAATCTCTTGTGTTGTAAATAATAACTGATTTCCAAACATTATGAAAATACATATAAATTTCCATGAACATGTTTATAACTCATATGAAGTCTGTAATGATGAATTTAAAGTGTATTCATTTAGTATGCTTCATATAGATAACTAATTCTAGTAACCTTACATAAAATTCAATAATATGTTCATCCTTAATCAATCTTAGAATTTGTAGAATATGTTAATAAAAATATATGGAACCTGATGAATCCATTATCTTAGGTTTATACACACAATTCATGTTATATGATGATGACTCATAATATATAGTTTGAAACCTAATGGGATCAGTGTAAAAAACCTAGGGTTAATATGCGCACAAATGATATGAAACCTAGTGTTCAAATGATATATCCTAAGTCGGAATCTAAGACCAATAACTTAATACATAGTTGACAAAACAAGTAACAATAAGATTAAATTAATGCACTAGGCTTAACCCTAAAACTAATCATAACTAGGTTTAAGATGATGAGAATATGATGATATGATCTTGTCTTTATCAGGGTTGACCAAGGTTGTAGTTGACATCATGAACTTGATTACTATATCTTGGTTGAAGGTACTCTTTATTTCTTACTTGGTGTATTATACAGTGTGGTCGTATTATGTGTACGAAATACTTGGCATATGATATTGAATGAAATAATTGTTCTTGTATTCTACCTTGCTAGATTTTCTATGCATTTAGCTAGAACACATGAAACATGAGATATACGTTCCATTATATGAAAGAACTAAACTCTTTGGTAATATATTGCTTGGAAGTTACTTAACTCTTTCGTAGTTGGTCACATTATACATATGATCTATCTCTTTGGTAGGAGATCATAAAAGCCTTAATCTTGAACTCTTTGAGAGTCAAGATAATGCATCAAAACCTTCATGGATATATAATGGAAAATATGCTTAAAATATCTATTCTCCTTTGTTAATAAAGATCTTTGTTCATAAATGATTTTTTTACTTTTATCACTATAAAGTATTAGATTTATCTTATTGTCAATTTATAGTATCAAAGAGGTATCTAAATAATGTAGCATACTAAGCACAATATTTTAGTGTATTGTGCTGATGCATACCACTTATAATATTTTCTTTTGGGTTGTGGATTTATGATCATGAAAAACCCTTAATAGTTGAGATTTGTGTGGGGTGCAGATGTACGCATGGACCTATTGTCTAAAATACCTTGATGTATTTTAGTACATGCATATGTAATAGTTTACTATTCAATGTGTAATATCAAATGTTATAAGAATTCATTTTGTAATTATATGTTAAATGGTGAGTTTATATTGTATGGTTTGTTCTTCTTCATGTTCATGTACTACCTTCGATTTCCTATGACTACCTTGATTTTCTTCTTATTGGCCTAGTGTGTAGTGTTTGAATTGAGATTCCTATTGAGGTTAGGGTTTCAATTTGGATATCACACATTGGATTAAGATTTAGAAAATTTGATGATGTCACAGGTGGTATTAAAGTATGCACAATGGTAAATCCTGATATTTTCTCATTATACAACTCAAAACTAAGAAAACCTTGAATTTGAAAATCTTTTGAGTTAGTTTATCCACCTTTTAAGGACCTGATGTGACCTAGCCTCTAGGTTATAACCTAGATGCATGAGAATTAGGTCTAAACCAGTTCTTGTTGTATAGAAGGTTATGAGCTATCACTCTTTCCTTGTAATATGGCAGCCAGGGACGTTTTATTATTTGGAAAAGATGTACATCACGGGAAGAGAAACCTTTGACATATAATGCATATGTGTTTTGGATAGCTACACTAGTCTACACCATGTACTCACCCCTTTAATTAGGTGACATGGCACTAGGATCTCTACTATGTGTGGGACACTTAGTTTGCTAATTCATTTTGTTTCCAATCGGCTTGAATCTCAAAAGTTTTCTGTGACACTTATTTTATTGGAAAAAAATTATATAATATTTTATTATATATATATAAGTAAATATAGAAATGTATCCCTGCATATGTACGAGTAGGAGGCGGTCATGAAACCTACGTTAAAGTGGTTGACATCAGTATAGAAGAGAAAGTAGTTCTAGATTAGTTGTCTAGAGCCTTCTTAGAATATATGATAGATGATATAAGAAATAATGATATGATCTAATATTGATATAATGGTTTATGATGATCAAAGTTGGATTTGAGAATATACGTTTGGATTTTATATTTTGACATAAGATTTGATGATGCAAAGTACATAGGATTTTATGAGATAAGATATGCTAAGTTAAGACAAGGATGTGAAACAACAAGAGCCTCAAGCTCTTTTACAAAGGAGGACCTCTAGTCTTGGAACAATGTTTAGGATTACTCTAGAGAGAATGAGACCCACAAGGAGAACGTCAGAGAACCTAGCCTTTAAGATTTGAGAAATATGAGATAGATGTTTTATGATATGTCCTAAAATAGACTACTCCTGAATGAATGAGTTGAGCCAATTCATGCATTATTCCTATTTGAACCCTAGATGCTCTTGGGAGGACCAAACCCTAGATTTAGAGAGAGGATGGTTATATATGTGTATGTGAATATGAAAATGAATATGAGTACTTACCATCTAGGCGAGGGAGAGAGAGTCCAAAGATCTTTAAAGAGGTAGAAAATGTTTGTATGTTAATGGTAAGACTCAAGGAATTTAGGTTTTCTTTGAATTACTTCTCACCCTTTGTCATCTTAAAAGGAAGAAAGTTAAGAAGATAAGTATTAAGGGTTTTTCATGTTAGTTTCCAAAATTTTCTCAGTCAAGGAATTATTTGACTGGAGACTGTCTCCATCGAGAAGTTTATTAATCGAACAATACTTTGAGTGCAATTGTGTCTAACCGCTATGTGTTGGTCTAAATACTCGGTCCAAGTTAGCACAAGGCCTTTTCGACTAACAATCTCAGTCGAAATTTGCTTCGACTAAGAATGACCTTGAACTTGATGTATTGTAAAATTTCTTTCGATTGTCTGAGTCCTTGGTCGAGCACTATTTTCATCAAAAAATTCTTGAACCGAGAGTGTTCTCAGTTGACAAGGTTCTTCGACCGAGAAAAATCCTCGTAAAGTTTTATGTAAATTCTAGAAAACCTATATAATGATTTTTCTAGTAAGACCTACCTATCTTAAAGACTCTGTTTTGACATATGAATGGGTTTAGGATAGGTGTGGTTGGTCCATAGCTTGATTTTACACAAGTTCTATGTACTTGTAAATTTTGTATTACAAATGACTACATGTGAATAAGAATTTAAACATTAGATATGCCTTTCCCTTGTTGAGATGTTCTTGTTTCCTAAAACACTTAAATGACATGATAGATCCACAAATAGGAAATGTTTGTCATCATCAAAAGATAAAATTAGCTAATGCCCAATTTAGCTAACAATCCCCCCTTCTAGAACATGTCAAACATTTCTAATGAAATTATCATACTTTGAGATATTTATGTATTTTTAGCGTGTGTGCAACTTTACATTAGAGAGTCATGGAACATATTATACAACTCTCAAAGTAAATCTGCAATAGTAAATTTATGGCTATTTGGTTAAGAAGGGATATGAAATATAAAAACATAAAACTCATAGAAATGGTAAGACTCAAGGAATTTAGTTTTTCTTTGAATTACTTCTCACCCTTTGTCATCTTAAAAGGAAGAAAGTTAAGAAGATAAGATGACTCCCCCTAAATATGATGCCCATCTTTAGATATAGTTGTTAAGATCAAAATGTGAATTGTATCCACATATACAATGAATATCTCAATATCAATGTAAGGAATTCTAAGTCCTCCGTGATATAGAGATTTTCCATAAAAATCAAAGTATAAAACCGAAATTAATTTATCAATCATTTCCAAAGGTTTTTATGCCCATAAATGATTTAAGACTCCATTAAGAACAAAAAAATATCAATAAAAGAATCGCTAGACCAAATATAAGGGATGTTAATCCCATATTGGTATAGGGAAGCTATTAAGCATCATAATAACATCTCTAAAAGAATCTTTGAACCAAATGTTAAAGGATGTTAATCCTTTATTGATTTAGAGAATCAATTAAGAGAAGAAAAGATATGCAAGTTTTGTTAATAGATATTAAGACCCCCCCTAATCTCGTACCAAGTAAAATGAGCTAAAAAATAAATAAAAGAAAATTCCATTTAAGAACCAAAATTCCATGATAAAGTAACCAAGAAATCTAGTAAAAATCTGAATCTATAAATCAAGTTTAAAGATATCCAAATAAATTTTGTCACTGATAAGATCTCGGTCGATACTGTTTTTGACTGAATTTCTACTCGGTCCAAGGGTTACTCGACCGAGATGATCACAAATTTGTAGTAGAAAAATAATTTAAGTAAAAGAACATGAATATGATAGCACATATTAATTATCTCTGTATAATATCAAAATGATTTTGCAAATAAGGCTCATGATATTTTTGTTTATCATGTTTAGGAATATATCCGAGTCCATGTGTACAAAAAAATTATAAGAATGTAGCATGTTATTCAACACATTTCTACTATTAGAAAATGGTATAAAGACAATTTCAACTGTTCACTTTCTTTGGTAGGAGATAGATTGTCTTTAGCAGTAAGAATCAAGCATCATCTATTACTAGCAACATTTTCTTCAAGTATAGGATTTTGACCATTTAAACAAAACATTTCTTGAAGAATTAATGTTGTGATCAATATAAGCACAAAAAGCAAGGTAAAAATTTAATTGTAAATCCTTAATTTTGAAAGAAGTATTTATAGGAATAAGATCATCCAATCTTTTTTTGTCAAAAGTATTTTGTTCTTACAACTCAATTAGTTCTAAGGAATCAAGCATACTAGACAATTTCTTCTTTTTCTTCTTATATTTTTCAACTTCATCATTACCTTAAACTTTAGCTTCATCATGTGCACTTACATGTAATCCTTCTTCATCATTATCACCTATTCCCACGTGCCTTTACTACTGACTCTAATGTGACTGATGCTCCCTTTCTCTTTTCAAGTGTATGGAAGTCATATGCCTGGAGCACCAATTATCAATTACATGATCCTACAAAGTTGAGAGGGTTTCGGTACTCAAGTAGAGTCCATGATGGTTAGAACAAAATAGATATCATGGATGGAACTTGTACTATTCAAGCCAAAAGGATTTTTAGAGATAAGACATTTTCTTGCAAAGTTATGAATTTTCAAGTTAAGTTTCTAACAGTCTTATTTTTGGTCAAACAACTTTGTCGACCGAGGAGCTTCTCAGTTGAAGTTTTCTTGACCGAGTTCTCCAGAACTATAGATTAATAAATTTTGCATCTTTTTGATATTTTAAATGATATGCACATGTATATTAGATCAAGTTGGGATAATACATAAACATTTTTATCCAAATTAAGAGTAGGTCAAATCTCGACATGTTAAATGCTTTTTATTCTAATTTGGAGGTATGGGAACCCAAACCATGTCAGTTGCTCCTCTATTTTGATATTCAAACGAGAAAGAGTAATGACCAAAATGTTGGCAATAATGACATGAGATTAAATATATTTCATTTCTCTTTTTTGAGAATTTACAACTTTAGTTTTGGGTTCATATATTGGTCTAGTCTTAGGAAAATAGCTTTCTAGTTTTAGTTTGGTTTATAGGTACATATCCCAGGCCTATTCATCCTACTTGTTAAGAATCATTATCTAGGATATTACCAAGATTCTTTTTTGCTTATTTTTATCTAGATATTTGTTTTTGTAGCTCAAGATATGCATCGAATTTTCTAATTACATCTTGGTTTACTTGAGTAAGATTGGAAAGCAAGGTGTCTCTTTCTTTTACTAAGGAGTCTTAATTTGTATGTGCACACAAAATAAGTTGAGTTTGATAATCATTTAGTTTATCAAGCATATCAACTTTTTCTTGAGAAAGAAAGTTGTTGTTGTTTTCAAGAACAAGTAATTTAACCTTATAATTCTCAACATATTCTTTTAATGCATTATTTGAATATTTTAGAGTATCATTTTTAGAACTAAGATTGATTAAATCAACTTGAAGTTCATTTATGCTTTTAGGAAGTTTCTTATTTTGTTTCTTACAATCAATATACTTCACATGAAATTCTTCAACACTACTAACTAATTTTTCTTTACATAATTCAAAAATATCTACCTCATTGATTTCTTCTTCACCTTCTCTTTTCATGAGACATTATGTCTCCTCCTATTTTCTACTTTCACTATCATTTCCTGATTGATCCCAAGCGGCTCTATAGGATTTTTCTCCCTTGTCTTTCTTATTGAATGTGTGCTTCATCTTCATCATCGTAGCTTGAGTAACTACTTTCTTGAGTGACATTCCTTGGTGATGCCTTGGAGGTAGTTTTGAGAGTGAGGTCCTTCCTTCCCCATTTTTGTTGTTTGGCCTCTACTTTTTCTTCCTTTTCTAGCGTGACTTTTGTGTTTCCAAGTTCTCAATAAGATGTTCCATCTTCATTGTTGTAAGATCATTAGATTCCTCTATAGCAGTGACCATTGACTTGTTTTTTAGGGGTAATGATCTAAGTATCTTGTAAACTTGGTATTCTTTGCTAATGTGTTTTCCCAAAGTACTTAGGTTGTTTACAATGTTGGAGAATCTTGCATGCATTTCGGCAACACATCTTTTAGGTTGTATATGAAATAGATCAAATTTATATTTTAACATACCAATTATAATATTTTTAACTTGAGTAGTACCCTAAGGTTACATTGAGAGTTTGTTCCACATTTTATATGTTGTTTCACAAGTGGATATATGATTAAATTCACTATGAGATAAGAAACAATAAAAAATGCTTACTACCCTTGCGTTAAGTGTGGCTCTCTTTGTCGTTTCCACATCCCATTACTCTAGCTCCATTATTGGAAGTGTGTAGGTCTGGAAATAATATTCATAATCTCAAAGATTATTCCTTGAAAGAATAACGCCATCCTCCTCTTCTATTAGGTATAATTAGATCTGTAGAACATCGATGGTATGTTCACATATGTTCCTTCTAAGTTGAGGTCGCCAAGCATGTCATCCCTGATTCTTCAAGACATGTTAGGCTCCTTGAAGACCCGCTACGATACTAAATGAAATACCTAGAGGGGGTGTTAATAGAGCTTATATAGAATTTTAATCCAATAAAATAACTTATCTCACAAAAAGGATAGAAGAGAAATCAACCACAACAGAAAAAATTTAGAATAGTTCTATCTAAGATGTCAGTCCATTACCTAGTTGTTTCTAACTAGGATTTGTAATAATTAATTTTGTTATTTATCTATAGGGACAAATTACAAAATTTAGTTGTTACTTTTACCCTCTTATTTATCGGCCACAAAAGTGAACCTATTTTACCTCTTATTTCACGGATGAGAAGAGCACTGGATCACCACCTCTTCTTTGACAGATGTGGGAGAGCACCAAATCATCACCTCTTCTTTGACGAATGTGGAAGAGTACTGAATCACCCTCTTATTTTATGGCTACAATAGAGCACCAGTGAGAAGACTCCTTCTTCTCTAGAGGGATCCTGGATAACCTTCACACCACAAATTACCCAACCAACAATGTAAAAACTTAGAAAGGAGATTGGAGAATGGAAAACAACAATTCGGCTCAGAGATGTCCTATATCAAGCTTATGGACTGAAACCACAACAAATTTTACAATGATAGGTGGTGGTGTTGGAAATCTATATGTAGGACACGAAATAATAGCTAAGGAGATTGTAAGTGAAGTGCTTTATCTCAAATTTCTTAAAGTATAGCCCACTCAAGTGTGCAAAATTTGTTCTAAGTGTCTTAAGACCACTTCTATATGTAGGATTTGTGTACAACTGGTTAGGGAAACTATGGGGAATGTTTAGAGTGTTTTTCATTGTTGATTATCCATTAGGACAAAATTAGTTGGGTTGCAATGACTAGTTTGGTTGTTAACTTAATTAGTTTTTGGAACTTTGTTGGTCGAGAAATTCTTCGGCTGAAGACTGTCTCGATCGAGAAGTTGGTTGACTGAGCGGTGCTCTGAGTGGAATTATGTCAAATAGCTATGTGTCAGTCTAACTACTCTGTCCAAGTTATCACAAGGGCTCTTTGTCGGTCAAAATTTTCTTTGACTGAAAATCTCGATCGAGATTTTCTTTGTCAAGAATGACCCAAAACTTGATGTATTGTAAAATTTATTTCTGTTGTTTGACTCCTCAACCAAGTAGTGTTTTGGTCGACAAATTCTTCGATCAAGAGTGTTTTGAGTTGACAAGGTTCTTTAAACAAGAAATTTCTTGTAAAGTGTTATGTAAATTTTGGAAAATCCTATCTAATGATTTTATAATAATACCTACCTATCCTAAACACTTGGTTCTAACATATGAATGGGTTTGGGATAAGTGGGGTTGGTCCATATCTTGATTTTACATAAGTTCTAAGTACTTGTACATTTTGCACTACAAATGAGTACTTGTGAACAATAATTCAAACATTTGATAAGCCTTTCCTTTGGTGAGATGTTCTTGTTTCCTAAAACACTTAGATGACATGTTAGATCCACAAATATGAAATGTGTGTCATCATCAAAAGAGAAGATAAGCGAATGTCCAATTTAGCCAAAAATTACAAAAGGTTGGTGAATGAATGATGAAATCAAAAATAAAATTTACAACCTTATATGAGAAAGTGAAATGAGATAATATAAATGATGAACATTGAATATGGTGTTAATGTTAGTGCTCAATAAAGATTTTAAGGAAGTATGAAAAAAATAGCACAACATAATGAGATGACACCTTTATTTTATGTTGATGGATAAAGTGGGTTAATTATAATTAACTCCTTCATAAAATGTAAAATTTGATGCTAGAATGCTAATTCTTGGGTAAAATGAGAATGTAGATCTTAACATATGAAATATGTCATGACCTAACCCAAGTTTCTAAAACCCTTACTTCAACCGTATATGAAGGGGGATACTAACTCTAGCTTTGTTTGAAATCACATAGAAAAATATGGATATAGATATGGAGATTTTGTTTGTGGATATGTTACACCTAGAGTGCTTCCCTATATGTAGATGAAGACATTTTGGCTTTTCCTTTAATTCACAAAATGGCATAATTTTGAGGAAAATTTCTTTTAAGATGTGTATGATGTGATGGATTGTATTTTGGCTTGATTTCAATAAGAAAAATTCTTTTATAGTATATACGATGGGATGAAGGGAACTTTTGGACCCTTCAAACTTCCTAATGATGCAAGTAAATTCATGTCTTTGAGTTATTTCTTAATAGTTTCAAGTATTTTTATAAATATGAATGTTACTTGACGTTGACATCATGACTAAGGTCCTCAAGTTTATGCATTTTTGAGGTATTTGATTAATAGGTCAAATAGTTGGATATTGTCATCAAACTTTACTAGAATGTAGTTGTGATTGTGATAAAGCTATGTCCAGAAATTTCATGATCAAGTAAGGTTCCCAAAGAAAGATATTTAGGTCTAGATATTATCAAATAATGTGCATATTGGTGTATGATTTAATAAGGTTTTCTATAGTTATCAAACTATTGGAACGCAATCACAACCACATTTTGGTGAGATCAGATGGCGTCGACATTTTATTCTACATTGAGGTTACAAGATAATCTTGAGTGGTTTAAGAATGTGATGTGATGTTTGATTTTGTGGTTGATGTGGGGAGACACATGATCTAGTATGGGATAATGACTCTCCCTCACCTCCAGAAACCAATTGAGCCTTTATTTGAGTCATTAAAGAGAGGATGAATCTCCTCTTTTCCCCAGACATCTACATCTCTACTGCAACACACACAATGAGCGTCGAGTAAGAGAAGGAGAAGAATAGGTTCTGGAAGGATGCTATGTAGTGGAAAACAATCCTCAAGACCTAGTGAAGAGAAGGAAGGATTGTGTTTGGAGTTTAGAACAGTGGAAGGTGGATAATGAGCTCAAGCTCATTGAAGAAGAAGGACTTGAGGATGGCTTTGAGTGGTTTTCCCTCTGAAGTTTAGATCCTCGATGGAGTTGTAAATGACCTGGAGTAGGTAATGGATGTTTTTGGTAGAAATTTGGTAGCATAGAGGCCTTTTTCTCCTTTTCTACACTTGTAGCAGCTCGTCAATGATCCCTTCAAGTTGTGGAATGTATCTATATAGGAGGGTTTTGTCGAGCTCTGGAGATAGGGAGGAACATGAGGAAGATTTTCATAACCAAAATTTATGGTGAGGAGCACCTTGGCATGGTTGCTTACTCCTCAAAGCAGAGAAGTGAGACATCACCGCAAAAAAAGATGGCATTTGATCTTGAGAGGGAGAGTCAGATCCCATATCGGATGGTCTAGCTGGAGATCATGCGTGAACCGATCAATCTTAGACCAGACCAGGTGGATCACCAAGGAACTAGACGACTGAAGCAGGAGACGTAGCTGAAACCCTAATAGACACATGACATGTCTGATTGGCTCAGAAAGGTAATTATCCTATGAAATTTACAAAAGTTCCCATATCTTGCTTAATTCACAGTAATTGCACCTGATATCCTAAAATAATGAAAACACTACCAAACGTTATCAGAAAATTATGTAGAAAATTATGGAAGCATAAGTTTAGTACTTTGATGCATATAATTAGATCATATCATTCAAGAAGTGTAATGCTAATCTCATGGGCTATGAATAATAACCTATTGTCAAACATTATGAAAGTACACATATAATTCCATGAACATGCTTATAACTCATATTAATTCTAAGATGAGGAATATAAAGAAAATATTCATGTAATATGCTTCATTCAACTAATTAGGGCTAGTAACCATACATAATATGTTCACCCGTATAAAATCTAGAAATTTGTAGAATATGTTGATAAAAGTATAAGGAACCTGATGGGAAAAATGTATCTTAGTTTTATGCATGTAATTCATGTTATATGTTGATGACTCGTATTATATAGTTTGAAACCTAATTGGATCAAAGTAAATAACCAACGGTTAATATGTGCACAAATGATATGGAACCTGATGTTAAAATGACAAATCCTAATTCAAAATCTAAAATCAATATCCTAATACCAAGTTGGCAAGACAAGTAATAATGAGACTAACTTAGTTCACTAGTCTTAACCCTAAAAATAATCATAACTAGGGTTAACATGATGATAATACGATGATGGTACATTTATGATCTTGTCTTTATCAGGGTTGATCAAGGTAGTAATATGCATCAGGAATGTAATTACGATATCTCGGCTGAAGGTAAGCATTACCTCTTACTTGGCATATTATACAATATGGTTGTATTATGTGTACAAAATACTTGGCATATGATATTGGATGAAATAATTTTTCATGTTTGTTACCTTTCTTAATTTTCCACATATTTAGCTTTGAACACATGAAAGCTAAGATATATGTTCCATCATATGAAAATACTAAATACTTTGATATTATAGTGATTGGAAGTCATTTAACTCTTTGGCAGTTGGTCACATTATACAAATGATCTAACTCTTTGGTAGGAGATCAGAAATTCCTTAATCTCAAATTCCTTGTGAGTCAAGAGAATGCATCAAAACCTTCAGCAGTTAGTGCATGGATATATAATGGAAAATATTCTTAAAATATTTGTTTTATTTTATTAATAAAGATCTTTGTTCAGAATTGATTTTGTTACTTTTATTACAGCCAAGTATTGTTTTTATCTTATTTTCAAGTTATAGTTTTAAATGGGTATATGAATCATGTAACACACTCAACACAATATTTTCGTATATGTGATGAAGTGTACCACTTCTAATCTTTTCTTTAGGTTGTAGATTTATGATCTTGAAGACCCTTGATAGTTAGGATTTGTTTGGCAAGAAGATGTGCAGATGGACCTATTGTCTAAGAGATCATGTTCTAATGTAGTATGTGCATATGTAAAATTTTATTGTTGAATGTGTAATATCAAATGTTATAACAATTCAATTTATATGTGGTATGGTGAGCTTATATTATTTGATTTATCCTTGTTCATGTGCATGTTAACTTCAGTTTCCTCTGACTCTCTTGATTTTCTTCTTCTTGGCCTAGTGTGTGATTTTTAAATTGAGATACTTGTTGAGGTTAGGGTTTCAATTTGGATATCAAACGTTAGACTAAGATTTAGAAAATTCAGGAACGTCACAAACATATTGCATCCTATACACCTTGCCTTGTAGTCTTCCTGACAGTGAGGACAATATGAAGCAAAATTGTGGGTGAGAATATAACGACATTCTATCTTGCATGTTATATAATTAGAGGGACATTAGGGTGTGTCTACTCATTATATATTGGAAACAATGCCCATACCAGCTCAAACATACTAAAAATGTAGGAAGGAAGGAAGGTGTATTATTTCATATTTAAAAAAGTATGATACACAATGAAATATGATTATATATCAATGGAAAATTATTTATTATATTATCTCAATATATTCTATCTATAGTGTTCCTTGCCACAGAAATGAAATAACAAAAATGTAAATGTACAATTAGACATACTATAGAGAGAAGTTTCATACGGACGATAGGTGGATGCTTAGTACTGATTCCCTTTGATGGGTGTTGAGAATCTAAAAAGGTTGGATAATCATGAGAGTGAGAGAAAGATCTAGTGAGATATAATACACTTGTATAGTACTTTGATTATGATATATTTATTACAAATGTATAGTTTGTAGTTTGGCATTTAAAAACAACTTGTACAGAACATATAAAAGTAGAAGAGATTGTATAAAGTAAAGACAAAAAATATGTTCAAGATGTGTTATAGTTGTAAAAAGACAATACAATGTGAAAAGCATAGGTAAATACATAATTAATATGCTCAACATGATGACATATTTTATTTTTAATCCTTTGGGAAGTTCAGAAGTATAACTTCCATTTTCTTGGACAATTGGTTGGGAACCAACCCTCAAGGTACGCCCTTCCGAAGAAAGCCAAGTGATTATGAACTCCCCTACCACACTTAGAGAATCATAAGATCTACTAATCACACTAATATTCTTCCACCCTTCATTTTGTATGAGTATCAAATGTAGGGGCTCATTGGGTTGTGGCTTACATGATAACATCAAGTCTTTCCTAGATACTTAGGTCATGGAGTCTATCAAATATGCACTATTGCCACCACCAAGCCACACGTCTCACAATCACATTAGTAGGAATGTAATATACAACATAAGATTGTTGCACAATCTAATATTTTATTTTATCTATTAATGTTTATAGGATCGCATTGATAAGTTGAGAATATACTATATTATTTTTCAGTAACTAGTTATACGTAGAGGTATATTAGCTTTTGCATCAATTTTAGAATTTTACAATTTGGATTGAAACTATTTAATCACATACATTTGCAATAATCATATTTGCATGTTGATATTGCCCCAATTTACGGCTTCATGTTGTTCCATTTTTCTCTTTAATATCTAGACATGTTAGAATGCATATCATTTCTTCCAATAAATGGTTTTTTGATAAATGCACTATGAGGTTCTTATCATGTTTTTAGGTACCTTAACCACACATTAGATGGAAGGTCTAGAAGGAGGAGGATCCTAGGGTTTCTTCACCCTTGGAGGAGCCTAAGGAGAGACCAAGAACTGCCACAATGTACCCCTAGTAGCCAAGGATTGAGCTAGAGATAAGAAGTCCAAAGATTGTCAAAGAGAACATCAAAGTGAAACAAAATAACCTCATACGGTCATGATACCATGGAATGGCCATGCCACCAAGTTAAATAACACAAATAAGAATAACAAGGAAGTATCTCAAAACAAGTTCACTAGCATGATCGTGTTGGGTAGCACATCCTACCAAGAAGACCCCAGCATGGTCATTCCACCTAGTATTGTCATTCTTCCAAGCTCCCACAAAAACCGTGCTTAAGGAAACAACCCATGCTCAAAACCCACACCACGACCATGTTATCCATCACGGTTGTCCACCCCATTGCAACCATAATCGTGCCACCTAGGATGGGCATGCTACCAGCCACCAAAAACCCCATCTCCCCCTATGATTTCTCCATCATCGACACACCCGTTCTCCCTCACCGCATACATTCCATATGTCACCCCATTCTTCCAATAATGGTTGTGTTTCCACCCTAATCCTACTACTTCATAGCTATCATTTTACCAAAAGACCCATCTAAACCATGTTCTTCTTAAGAAACTATATAACCATTTATGGAGGCTAGGATCTAGAAGTTAGCTAACTACCCCAAAAATTCAAAAGGAACCACCTATAGCTTTCCTATTCATGTCCACCTATCTCCACTCTATTTTCACCTTCTTCCACCTCAAAATCCTAGCTTTCTAGGATTTTAACCACTTCCATCCATCCTTCCATGCTATCCATTAGGCAAGGAGCAAGGAGTTCAGGTGTCTATAATTGAAGGTGAATAAGGAGTATTCCTTACCAAGAATTTATGGTGTTTCACTCCTATAATCATTCATTTTTCTACATTTCTTTTATTATGAGTAGCTAAGACCCTAGGTGAGATGTTTGGGGATGAAAAATTGACTTTGTTTCCATATGATGAGTGAAAATAATATGTAAAATCTATATTTTTGTTTTCAAAATTTTATCTTCTACTTTTATCTCATTTCTTATGGATTTGTTAAAACTCCTAGGTGCTTGGATCAATGTCCCATATGTAGCTATATTGCTATTTTCACCTAGGTCCAACTAGTGGATCCCTATATAGCTACCCATATTCCTACATATCCATCGAATCTTACTCCTAAGTGTGAGATATAAGTCGTGAGTTTGGAGACACATAATTCTATTGGCTTGAAAGTGAAATATTTTATTTACCTCACCAGGATGTTACAACAAAATGCAATAACCTTCCACTCGAAGTATCCTTCACCTTCAAGTAACCCCAACCTCCTTGAAGCAACCTTCTTGAAGTAACCTTAAGCAATCCTTAGAGCAACCTTCACCACCTTGGAGTAGCTCCACCACCTTGAGATAGTCTTCACCAAGAAGTAGTTCCAACCTCCTTTGAAGTATCCTTCTTGAAGTAACCTCAAGCACACCTTGGATAAGCCTTCACTTTGTTGAGGTAGCACCAAGCAACCTCCTTTCAATAGCCTCCAGTCCTAGGAGTTGTCAAGGAGAACAAAGTACAATATAGAGGAAATAGATTGGAAGAAAGAAAATACTTATTCAATGAAGTACAACGCTTTGATCCTATATCAAGCATTTAGATCTCCTATCCACTTAAGATGGATGTGGCTATATGTAGTGGCTAGGAGATTGTAGCTATAGGACACAACTATAGATCACAGGGAAGAAGATAACAAATGAATCTTAGCTTTGTTGCTCTCTAGAATGGATGCTCAAGTGTAGCTTGTGTGTTTTTGGGTGTCCTAAGGCCTCTCCTATTTATAGGAATAGTTTGCAAGTGTCTAGGGATGTTCTAGAGAGTGTGTAGAGTGTTCTTAATGCTTAACTAGTAGTTAGGTGTACATTACTTGGCTAGCAATTGCTAATTTGTTCGTGCTTGAAAAGAACAATTCAGAACCCTCCTCGGTCGACAAGTTTGTCGACCGAACTATGTCTTAGTTAATAATTTCTTCGACCAAGCCTGGGGTTAAGGCAAAAGTATGGTAACGTATATTTCCAACTCCCAACTACCAACCACTCATTATAGTGGTCGCAAGCTTTAGACCGAAGCTTACTCAGTCGAGATTATTTTCGACCGAAGAGTATTTTAGAGAACAATTGTGTAAGTTGTTAAACAGTGCTCACAATTTCAACCGAGGTGGTTCTCGATCGAGAAAAACTTCGATCGAGTGTGTCTTGGTCGACAAGTTTTTTGACCAAGGGTGTCCCTATTTTAGACTTTGGAATCACCTACTAAGTGTGTATTTTAATGAGTGATGGTGACTCTAACTTTGGGGGGAAACCTATCTAAGGGTTATTAGTGGGTAGGGAAGATCTAACACTTGATTTGCATGATGTATAAGTACTTGTACATTATATTTTTGTTACAAGTGTTTACATTTTAGTACAATCATGAACATTTATACAATTAAGTGAATTTGATCTTCAATTTACATTGATCTTCATCTTTCCACTTAGTAGGAGTTTCTTATTCCTTTGGACGCTGAAATACTCAAATAACATGTCAGATCCACAAGTGTTAAATGTTTGTCATCATCAAAACAAAGGGTATATTAATGTCCAATTTAGCCAACAATCTCCCCCTTTTAAAGATGACAAATATTTCTAAATATAATTAAAATAATTTAAATGAGATGAGTTTCATACCTGAGATTTACATGAGATAAAGAATATTCTCTTGTTTTCATAAAGTGTGTGCTAATTATTCCTAAAGAGATATGGAACATAGTATCCATCTCTTATGGATTGTAGCATCAATTAATGTTAATCCAAGAGAACATGAAACTCGTTTATTTTGTTTTATATTATTCCTCCCCCTTTGTCATTTCAAAAAGATAGCCATATAATCATATTATTCCCCATGAATGGGACACTCTCCCTCAATATGATACACAAGTTGCAAAACAAAGTGATAGAAAATGTCCAATGAAAGCCACAAGATAGATTTTCATTAACATGATCAAGTGAACACAAACAAGCTCAATTTCATTGATAACAACATAATCTTCACTAGAAATGATTACATAAGCTTTAACAACTCACTACATAGGACATCATCTCTTGAAAGATTGCAACATTACATCAACCTCAGGATCTTTCCCAAGGAATGGAGCATCACCATAGTACTTGATAAGTGTTTGCCAATCAAGTGAACCTATCTTGGTAAGAGAATATGCCTCCAGAAATGTAGGTGCCTGATCAAATATGAAGTGGGAAGCTATGTCCTAGAGTTGCATGGGTGAGTATGGGGTATGGGAAAGATCATGCAAAGGTGTTTTTGGGACTTGGGTGTATTGGATTGAAGTGTTAAAAGGATAGAGGCTCCCAAAATAGAGTGTATATGGATATGTGTCGGGAACACTGGGAGACAACACTTGCATTCTTTGATTGAAGTAGGTCATGGCATGATAATTGTAATCTAATTGTCTCTCAAGATGATAGGTAGCCCCTTTGAGATTACAAGCATCATTTTCTAGATTTTCTATGGAGTATCTACGAGTAGTAGGAGGTGGAGGATTTGCTTTGGTGGATGTCTCTCCTTCGACCCTAGCTCTCTTGTTCCCAAATTCAAGTCCCATGTTATCTACAGTGTGTTTGGTGAGTTTTTGAGTACGCCTATCACACTTTTAGTATAAATCCTCTAGGTTTTTGTCAAGGAAAAATGGGATGATTTGGCACACAAAATCATCATAGGGAGGATTTCCAGAGAAGTCAAACATATTGGATTGGATAATGCGGATGAAGTTGACAGGAATGCTTTCCAGAATAGCATAAATTAGATACATCTTGAATTGTGGGATTTCAGTTTTGTTTTCTCCAGGGTGGATATTATGGGAGTTAATGAGGTTTACTACCCTAGCTTAAGGGGTTACAGATGTAGCATAGTAAGTTCCCCTATTCTCATGACATGAAGTATTAGGAAGGAAAATGGCCCTTTTGATGTCTCCTAAGCTAATGGTGTTATCATCGATGGAGAATTTAGATAAAGGGTTTCCAGTGGTTAAGTCTATGAAATCTCTATATTCCTCCTCATCTATATCTAGCATTTTAAGGATGTCTTTTTCAGAAAAATAGAATCCTAACCCATCAACAATGTAAGTGAAAGTGAAAGGATTATTGGAGTTCCTAGTAAGATTAGCTTAGAACTCATTAATGGCTTGTGTGGACCAGAAACAAAAGGATTATTCAAGAAACACCATCAAATTTTGCACCTTGAAGACCTCGAGGAGGTCAAGGAGAGTGATGAAGTCATTGGTGTCCATCGGGCATCGAGGAAGAGGGGTCTTTGGAGTGAGATTGAGGTAGCGTTCTCCAATAGCAACATCGTTGAAGGGAATTTCATTGATGATTCTCAAGGCTGGAGTGACCGTTCTTCCATTCGTCGCAGCTACTTACTTCTTCCCACTAAGAGATTAGTATGAGGCCATCTTGAAAAAATGGAAGTGGAAGAAGAGCTAGAGATGGTAGTGGAAGAGTGTTGCTGAAAAATAGCTTTAAAGATCACTAGAGAAGAGGTGGAGAAGAAAGTAATTGAAGTGTGATTAGAATGGGTGGATTGGAGTCCCTTTTATAGCAAATAAGGGACCTACTCGGTCGACGATTTCATCGACCGAGGGCCTAACGACTCTCTTCGGATGCTCCTCATAACAGCTAGTTCGGTCGAATGATGTAATTTCAAAAATGACCGTTGCTACGAGGATTTAGTCAAAATTATTTTCGATCGAGGGGCCTTTTTACAAAAGTTTTGGTTTGCAAAGTTTCTAGAGGGAACTCGGTTCAAAATCTTATTGTCAGCGTAGGGTTCCATTGAGTGGAACTCAGTCAAGATTTTTGTCGACCGATAATATCCTCCATCAAAAAAAAATTCAACCGACCTAGAGATTGTAGTAGTTTTGTTGAATTGATTTGAGATTATTTATGTGCTTGTTCATGCTAATAAATTATTGTGACTAAGAAACTAAATAGTACTAGAATTTTTTGCAATAAAAATAACATAAAATTCAAGTAATAAAATTAAGAATTTTGAGCTCATATATCAAAGAATACAACTTCTAGGGTAGTTTCCTACAAGATGATCTCAGAATGACGATGGAGAAATGGAATGGGATTCCTATCTCTATGGTTGGACGGTCTGTTCTTTGACAAACTGTTCTAAGTGCAAAGATTAGCTACAATTGTAGACACACTGAGCTCCTGAAGTATATCTTGGAGAAGTTCAGATCTATTGTTGTTGGGTTCCTATGGGGTGGAGGTGCTCATGCGGTGGATTGGAGTACCATTATCTTGCCCAAATTTTCTGGGGGTTTGGGCATTTCCTGCCCGCTGGAGATGGTGTGGATGGCCACTTATAAGAGAGTGGATCAGTTTCTCAATTGCAATGAGTCCTTTTGGGTGAGTTGGTTGAAAAGAAGATATGGGGACCTGGGGTCTGAACAACAAATCGGAGACTCAATTGTGTGGAGGAAGATGAAGAATGTTAGAGCTCATCTTAATAATTCCTATCTTATGCAGCAACAAGAAGGCGGGGAGCAGTTTAGACCTTGGCATCTCAACAGACACCTGCTGCAGGTGGCTTGGCATAATATGATCTGGACCAAACCATTGTGCCCAAAGTGGAGTTTTGGCACGTACAAAGCCATCAGGGAGATGATCCCTACCAAGGATCACTTACTGAGTTAGGGGTTGAACTGTGAACCTAGTTGTGTGTTGTGCAATAGTCAGGTGGAGACACATAAACATCACTTCTTTGAGTGTGGTTATACATCCTATCTTTGGAGGAGAGGGAGTCCCAAATGTGGGTGGGGTGGGCCAAGCACCCCTAGGTCTATCGGAGGTTGTCCTTTGGATCCTGCAGGCTACTAAGAAGAATAATAAGAATCGGGCATTTGGGGGCATTTTCTTTTCTTCTCTCGTCTACCATGTTTGGGGTGAAAGAAATGCCAGGTTACAAGGGAAAAAACTGAGAGATGATCTACAACTTTTTGTTGTAATTAGTAATAGTTTGGTGTGGTTCTTTAAGACCAACCCTAACAACATGGATGGTGTAGACACCATGGTTCTTGACATGTGAGACCTTGTATAGGTCATGTACATTATACAAGGTTTTTGTTGTTATCCCCTATACTTTTTGGTTGATTAGTAAAATTTTACCTTATCCAAAAAAATATTGAAATTGATCAAGAGGAAGAGGTTTGGTAAAGATATCCACTAATTGCTCTTCAGTATCAACATGATTCAGAGATATATTATTTTGAGAAATATGATCTCTTAGGAAATGATGTCTAATTTCAATATGCTTAGCACGACTACGCAAAATTGGATTATGGGACAAGTTTATAGAACTAGTATTGTCACAAAAAATTGGCATAGAAGAAAATAATGCAAAGCCATAGTCATTCAAAAATTGTTGCATATAGAGCACTTGAACACAACATTAACTAGCAGCCACATACTTGGCTTCAGTGGTACATAGGGAAACTGTATTTTGTTTCTTACTAAACCAAGATACTAAGGCTCTTCCTAGTAAGAAACAACCACCACTTATGCTCGTGCAATCAAGTCGACAACCAACATAATTGGCATTAGTGTAAGCTTTTAAGTCTAGTGATTGTCCTTTAGGATACCATAAACCATAATCGATAGTACCAAGGAGATATCTTAAGATCCTTTTGACATCTTGAAAGTGAGAGTGCATTTGCTTTTATTGAAATCTAGCACAAATCCCAACAGAAAACATGATATCCTATCTAGAAGCGGTCAAATATAGCAAACTACCAATCATGGCCCTATGTAAGGAATCATCAATGGGTTCACCATCTTCATCCTTATCAATTTTGGCAGAGGTAGCCATGGGAGTGGTAGCATGTTTACAATTTTCCATGCAAAATCATTTTAAGAGTTATTGTGTCTATTTCTCTTAGCTTAGAAAAATTCCGGCGTGCGTTTGTTTTATTTGAAAACCAAGAAAAAATGTTAATTCTCCCATGAGACTCATTTCAAACTCTTTTTGCATAATATCACTAAATTGATTACATAAGGAATCATTTGAAGCACCAAAAATGATGTCATCAACATATATTTGAACAACAAGAAAACCTGATTCGTATGTTTTGAAAAATAGTGTAGAATCTAATTTTCCAATTAAAAAGCCATTATCAAATAGATAGTTTTTAAATATTTCATTCCAATTGTGTGGTTCTTGTTTTAAACCATAAAGGGCTTTCTTAAGTTTATATGCATGGTCAATTTTGTCAGGAATCTCAAAGCCAGGTGGTTGAGAAACATATACTTCCTCTTCTATAATTTCATTTAGGAAAGCACTTTTTACATCCATTTGGAATAGTTTGATGTCTTTGTGGGCAGCTAGAGCTAATAACATTCTAATAGATTTAAGTCTAGCCATAGGACCATAGGTTTCATCAAAATCTATCCCTTCTTGCTGATTATATCCTTGAGCTACCAACCTAGCTTTGTTTCTAACTACTTCTCCGACTTCATTAAGTTTGTTGCTAAAAACCCACATAGTTCCAATAATGGTTTTATCTTGTGGTCTAGGAACTTAATCTCATACATTATTTTTCATAAATTTATTTAGAGTTTGTGGCATAGACATTATCCAATATTCATACCTTAAAGCTTCATTTACCTTTTTAGGTTCAACAATTGATACAAATGCCATGTTTGCAACATCTCTAAATGATGATCGAGTTTTTACTTTATCAAAAGTATTGAGGATGGTCCTTGATTAATCTAGGAATAGGTTGTTGTGTCTAATTTTTTGTTCAGTTTCAGTATTTTGATCATCTTTTATAGATACGGTTAGGTCCTCAATTTGATGAGTGACATCATTTAAGTTTACAATTTTATTTTTAGCACTTTGAGTTGTCATTTCATGATATGTGATACGAATTGATTCTTCAACTTCTAGAGATGATGTTATAGATTCTAAATTCAATACTAGAAGTTGAATATCCCAAGAAGAATCCTTTATGTGATTTAGGATCAAATTTGTCTTTATCATCCTTTGTATTTAAGATGTAACCGGGTGTACCAAAAGTATGAAAATAATCAACTCTTAGTTTCTTGTTGAAAAAAAGTTCATAATGAGTCTTCTTAATATGGGAGTGAATTGTTACATGATTCAATACATAACATGCCTTATTGACTACTTTAGCACAAAAAGTTTTAGATGTATTGTGTTCAAGTAACATAGTTCTAGACATTTCTTGTAAAGATTGATTTTTCCTTTCTACTTCCCATTTTGTTGTGGGGTGCGTGGAGCTGAAAAGTTATGAGTGTACCCTTGGGATGTACAAAATTCTTCAAAGATGTGATTTTCAAATTCCCCACCATGATCACTCCTAATGGTACATTTTTTTTTTGTAGTTGATTTTCAATTTTAGAACAAAATTGAATGAATATTCAAATTGTATCATCTTTAGTTGAGAGGAAATGAACCCAAGTGTATCTACTATAATCATCAACAATAACAAAGAAATATCTCTTATCACTAATAGATTGAGTCCTCATAGGACCAAATAAATCCATATGAATGAGTTCTAATGATCTAGTAGTGCTAAGTAAGGTTTTGGATTGGAAAGAAGTTTTACTTTGCTTTCCTAAAGTACATGTTTCACAATTTTTAGGTTTGTAAAAAGAGAGTTTCGGTAAACCACAAACAAGATCATATTTAATCAATTTTTTAATAACATGTGAACTTGCATGACCTATTTTTCTATACCATAGTTGTAAGGATTCATCATTTTCAATAAGACATTTTCCAACAATAGCTTGCATAGATTTAGGTCTAAGTATATATAGATTTCCTAATCTTTTTCCTTCATAAACAACATTATTAGTGTTTTATATGAGTAGTTTGCAGCAAGATTTGTTAAAAAGAACATCATAGACACTATCATATAATTGACTAACACTAATCAAGTTGTGATGTAATCCATCAACAAGTAGGACATTTTTAATCTGAAGATGTGTACCAATATTACCTATTCCAATAATTTTACCTTTGACATTGTCTCCAAATGTGATCGTTCCACTCTTGCTTTCTTCAAAAGTTTTAAAGGATTCTTTGGTTCCAGTCATATGTTTGGAACAACCACTATCAACCACCCAATCCTCACTCGAGTCCTCATTTTCATCTTCTTTGTCCATACGACATTCTACTTCTTCCTCTCCTCTTTCACTTTCATCACTTGATTTGTCCCAAGCAGCTTTGTAAGCTTTATCTCCTTTGTCTTTCTTCTTGAAGGAAGATTTCTTCCCTTTCTTGACTTTGGGACATTCATTCTTCACATGTCCTTTCTTGCCTCATTCAAAACATCTAAGGGAAGAAGAGGAAGAAGCACTGGAATTTTTGTTAGATTTAAGCCGTCTATATTTCTTACCATTTACAATAAGTGCATCTTCTTCATCATCTCCTTTACTTGTTTCATCACTTTCTAGAGTGTAGCTTTTAAGACAATGTCCTTCCTTTTTCCTTTTTGAAGCTCAGCCTCCAATCTTTCTTCTTCTTTAAGGGCGACCTCATAAGTCTCTAGGTTGCCAATGAGTTGCTCCATCCTCATTGTGGTGAGATCATTTTCTTCTTCAATGGATATCACCTTTGGTTTGTATTTTGGAGGCAAATATCTGAGAATTTTGGACACTTGATCTTCTTCACTTATATATTTGCCGAATGCACTTAATCCGTTAATAATGGAAGAAAATCTTGCATACATTTCACTAATAGATTCATTAGGTTGCATACAAAATTGTTCAAACTTTTTCTTAAGCATATGAATTTTGGTACTTTTAACTTGGTTGTACCTTCATGTGTTATGGAGAGTTTGTTCCATATATCATAATCTGTATCACATGAAGATGTTCTATTAAACTCACTTACAGAAATAGAACAATATAGTATGCTTACCGCCTTTTCATTTAATTGAACTTGATTTACCGTGTTTGGATCCCATGTTGCATATTCGGTTGTGGGAAGCACATAGGGAGTAGACACCATCCTCCATAACTCCAAGCTGATTCCTTGAAAGTATAATTGCATTCTTATTTTCCAGTAGGTGTCGTTACTTCCATTAAAAGGTGGTGTCCGAGTTACGTGAGTTCCTTCAAGGTTGAGATTTCTAAGCATGTTGTCCCACATCCTTCAAGACCTATTATGGATCCTTGAAGACCTTCTCTGATACCAATTGAAATATCTAGAGGGGGGCTGAATAGAGATTTTGAATCTTAAAAATAATTAAACACTCAACCAAAGAAGGAGGAGGAAATAAGGAAGACACTTCGGTTTAGAGTGGTTCTAACCTATGAATCAAAGGTTGTCAGTCCACTACCCAATTGTTTCCAATTGGATTTTGAAAGTGATTTATTTTATTTACTTTTTAAGGATGTTACAACAAAATACAATCACCTTTGAAGTAGCCCCAACCTCTTTGAAACAACCTTCTTGAAGTAACCTCGAGCAATCCTTGGAGCAGCCTTCACCACCTTGAAGTAGCTCCACCACCTTGAGATATCCTTCACCCAGAAGTAGCTCCAACCTCCTTTGAAGCATCCTTCTTAAAGTAACCTCAAGAATGCCTTGGAGTAGCCTTCACTTTGTTGAAGTAGCACCAAACAACCTCCTTTCAACAGCCTCCAGCACCAGGAGTAGTCAAGAAGAACAAAGTAAAATATAGAGGAAATAAATTGGAAGAAAGAAAATACTTATCCAATGAAGTACAACGCTTTGTTCCTATATCAAGCATTTAGATCTCCTATCCACTTAAGATAGACGTGGCTGTATGTGGTGGCTAGGATATTGTAGCTATAGGACACAACTCTAGAGCACAAGGAAGAAGATAGCAAGTGATTCTTAGCTTTTTTGCTCTCTAGAATGGATGCTCAAGTGTATCTTGTGTGTTTTGGGTGTCCTAAGGCCTCTTCTATTTATACGAATAGTTTGCAAGTGTCTAGGGATGTTCTAGGGAGTGTCTAGATTATTCTTAGTGCTTAACTAACTATTAAGTGTAAATTAGTTGGCTAGCAATTGCTAATTTGTTTTTTCTTCAAATGAACAATCCAAAACCCTTCCCGGTCGACAAGTTTGTCGTCCAAATTGTGTCTCAGTCGAGAATTACGTTGACAGAGCTTGGGTTTAAGGAAAAAGTTTCGCAACATCTATTTCCAACTCCCAACTACCATCCACTCAGTTTAACGGTCACAAGCTTTAGACCAGAGCTTACTCGGTCGAGATTATTTTCGACTGAAGACTATTTTAGAGAACAATTATGTAAGTTGTTAAATAGTTCTCATAATTTCAACCGAGGTAGTTCTTGATCGAGAAAAACTTAGATCGAGTGTGTCTCAATCACAAAGTTTTTCGACCGAGGATGTCCCTATTTTAGACTTTTGAATTACCTACTAAGTGTGTGTTTCAATGAGTGATGGTGACTCTAACATTGGGGGGAAACCTTTCTAAGGGTTATAAGTGGGTAGGGATGATCTAACACTTGATTTACATGATTTCTAAGTACTTGTATATTATACTTTTGTTATAAATGTTTATATTTGATTACAATCATAAACATTTATACAATTAAGTGCATTTGATTTCAACTTGCAATGATCTTCATCTTCCCATTTAGTAGGATTTTCTTATTCCTTTGAACCCTGAAATACTCAAATAACATGTTAGACCCACAAGTGTGAAATGTTTGTTATCATCAAAACAAAGGGTATATTAATGTCCAATTTAGCCAACGAAACCCTCATCTACACCCTTTATAAGTACACTTTGCCCCCAATATACTGTATATGTGTTAGATCATAGTTGAATTCCACCAAAAATTTAACCAAATGAGTCCCATAAGGTTGGATAGGAGGCTATAGAAACTAGTTTTCCTATACACACCCTATTAATATATGACCATTTAGTAGTTTAGGGAAATTCCCTATCATCTAACTTGCTTTTTTTTATAAAACGAAGGATTAACGTTTGCAAGTTATGACCACCAACCTGGTGGATAGTAACATTGCCCCCAAAAAACCTTCACTTCTATTTGTCGTCGTTGTCATCATCATCATCATCATCATCATCATCATCATCATCATCATCATCATCTAAGCCGCATTCCCAACTATGTTGGGTTCGGCTACATGGATCCTTCATTTCCATTCAGCCCTATCATGGGTCATATTCTAACTGAGATGTAGAGATTCAAAATCTCTCTTTACAAGCTCTTCCCATGTCAATTTAAGTCTTCCTCTTTTTCTATTAATTGTGCTCAACTCAATAGCATTTCTTCATATAGGAGCATTAGTTAGTTTGCATTTCACATGTCCATACCATCATATTTGGCCCCCACACAACTTGTTCTCAATGCTCACCACCCCCACTTTATTCCTTATATAGTCATTTCTCAAGCGGCCTTCACCTCCATAAATTATCAAAATCCTAAGTTATCTCTTTCTTACGTTAGTGTTTTCTTAGTAGGTCTTTTTACTTTCTTAATATGTCACTTCCTTGTTCATGATAGCTCACCCTTGCTAGATTATTTAGTGCTAGTCTTTGGTTGTGTGTACTAGTCTTAGCTAGTAAATTACTAGTCTAGTTTCTTAATTTTTTTTCTTGCTTAATTACTAATGTAGTGTATTTTTTCCTTGCTTTGGTTAGTTGATCTCTAGTTTGATAGTTAGGATTGCTTTGTTAGTTTATTTCTAGCATTCACTTGCTCTTGTTTATCCATAGTGTAGTTGCTCTTTTCCTACTTTCTTTCCTTGCTTTGTTAATTAGACCTAACTATTTAGGTTTAACTTATGTTTGGATGTTGATCATTCTTTTCTTAAACCAATTATTGTAAACCCCACCATCCAATATTAAACCCATTAGGATTATTGTTATTTAGTTTATTATGTCATATGGGCCTAATTGTCTTGACCCATTAGGATTAAGTTTGGTTCCCTTGTACTTGCCTCCTATATTATATATAAGAGGGGAGTTTTCCATCTATAAATAAGAAAATATCTCACTAGCCTTCATACTTATTTTCCACATGGTACCAGAGCATTGATCCTAACCTAGGAAAAAGCCTCCACCTATGGGTAGTCACCATATCTTCATGGCTTAGTCTCCCACAAGGAATCAACCTGGCCTCCATGATAGTCTCAATCTACTTATTTTATAAAAGTGTAATATGTTTTTTGGTGCTCTCTGTCTCGACCTTCACCACTGTTATCTGGATCCCGTAAGTCATTTCTAGTTGTCCCTTTCCCATTTCTCCCTCTAGTCATCAACCTGACCTCCATGATAGTCTCACTCTACTTATTTTATAAAAGTGTAAACTTTTTGTTGGTGCTCTCTATCTCGACCATCATCACAGTTATCTGACTCCCCTGAGTCATGTCTAGTTGTCCCTTTCCCATGTCTTCCTGTATCTCTATTATATTCATACAAATATCTGGTATCTTCTTAGCTTCCGTTGCTGTCCTTCGATCTTGAAACCAAAGACCGCGCACCAAGTAAACCATGTAGAAATAAGCAATATGATCCATAAAGTTCACACCAAGGCAATGGCATAAAAGAGCATGGCCAAGTTTGATTTTGGCAATGGGAGTTGTCATTGTCGTGGCCCATTAGGATGGTATGGATGTGGTCCTCAACAAGGGTCCATGCATGAGACACCTATACTTTTCAATCTGGCTACAAGAAGGGGCATCAACCAAAGAATTCATCCCCTAGATTACTCACCCACAACTACATCAACCTGGAAATTCATAGTGGTTCTCAGGCTGTTGTTATTGAAATCCTTCTTTTGCTTCAAATTGGTATGCATCAGATAGCATTTTATCATCTATAATTTATTTTTTCCAACACAATATTACAAGCATGGGCCACCCACTAACAATAGATTGTTCTACGTACCTTGGTCAATCTGTTGTGAACTACTATGCTTCTTTTACAATTGTTGCTACACAAATTGTGAGGACTTCCTCTCGTCTTTCATTCTCATTGTTATCCAAATTATCCTTTTGTGGTGGATGTTGCTACTATATATGATGTCCCTACCTTATTGGCCCTAACGTTCTCAATTTTTGTAACTGCCTCCATGGACATATGTTCGTTGCTAATCAAATCTAATTTTTGACCTAATTAAAATAGCCATTTTATCTCTTACAAAGATCCATTTTTCTATCCATATTTGTCTAATTGAGTGATGTAGCACATTTACTTGCATTATCAATTATATTTTCCACATAATGTAACACAAAGGACCTCATGCTAGTTTATAAATCACAAAACATAGAAGGGGAACCTTGTTGATTTTCTTCTTCCTCTCCTATGACAGTTCTATTTCCCACCATTCCACCCATCATGTGTGCATCTATTTCCACTAGCAGGTTGATGTTGTTTATTTACCATGCCAATTATTTATGTACTTCTATTTGGTATGGGGCACAAAGAGGAGAGAGAAGAGGAGTATGAGAGAGATTATATGTATCATTCCATGCTATTTTGATCTTCATGGAGCTTCTTACTATTATGCACATTGATGTTTTTGGTGTCTTTGTAGAACTTCATTCCCACTAATAATCAGGTTTCCATTACATCATTGGTGTCTATTTCCTGATGAAACTATGCTTCTTCATGCATCTAGTGCATCATCGGTGTATCTCTTTCCCATTCAAATTGTGCTTCTTCATGTTTGTACCATTGTACGTGCGTACGTTGGCTACTTGTGCTTCCTTATTCTAGTTATTTATCCCTTGTATTCATTGCAATATCTCAATTGCAGCACTAACACCAAGATTTACACGTTCATAGTGCATTAAGTACATCAAGACAGAGCTTATGGTGCTTAATTCCAGCCCCTTGTTCCCTCTAGTGTTAATGATGTTTCAGTAGATCATTCTTGATATTTTTTTATGAGATAGTTTCTTCTTGTCAATTTAGATTGCAAATTATGTATCTGCAAACTTGTTGCATGCCTACTAAGTTGCTCTGGTGATTTTGGTAGGCTTTTAGGGTTTACCTATCCCAAAAGGAGATCGTCATTTTTTTGGGATGTATGCTGCCAGATCTATTTTCTTACTCTTGTTTGTTGAATACATATTTCGATGTAGAGCAAAGTTCTCTATTAGAAGAATAGTGAAAGAATCATAAACATATGCGGGACACTGGAGATCAATGATGAAGAAGAGGATGTGATGGATATGGAAGAAGTATGAATCAAAGATGACACAAATTCCATGGAACTCTTGGTTGCAGTGCAGCTACATATAGAGAAGAGTTTCAATTTACAAGGTCTACAAAGGATGATGACTCAAATCAGGGGACTTAACAAGTCGGTGGTCCTCAAATAAATCGAACATGGGATCCTTATCATATAGTTTGCCGATAGTAGGGACAAAAAGAAATTTATTATTGGTTCCCCTGGAACTTTGATAACTTTCTTATCATCCTAAAGGACATTAAGGCCTAGGATTGGCCATCAAATATTGACTACACCTTATCCCCTTTTTGGGGCTGAGTGTACAACCTACCCTTGGGTTGTAGATCTGACAAAGTTGTGAAATTGATAGCGAATAATGTTGGGTATGTACTGGAGATAGAAAGAACGAACACAATATGGAATAGATAACAAAGAGCCAAATTAGTAGTCAATCTGGAATAACCACTCAAAACAAAACAATTGGTAAAGGACAATGAGCAGGGGATCATCATAGTGGACCTATGACATGAGAGGCTCACCACCTTCTTCTATGGATGTGGGAGCATAGGACATGTCATGAGGGACTATCTGAGAACGTGTGAAGAGGATGACAAAATGTCGCAATGGGGAAACTAGATTTGAGCATCTTCCAAAAAGATAAATAAAGCAACACAGGAAGCTCCCAACCATGAAACATCCTGAAAAAATCTAAATTTCAAGTATAACAACAATTCAAGGAAGGGATCTAGTAGATCAAAAGAGAAGTATCTCGTCAAAAATAAAAGCATTGCAGTAGATCTTCACAATGAAGCATAGATAGAAATGGATGGGAGAAAGACTAGCGAAACCCAAGAACAAGCTTGTGACCATCAAGTTAAATCTACCATGGGTGGAGGTGAGCAAGATTGGAAGGAGATAATATTGATGGAGGGTCCACTACCATCAAAAGATGGGAGAAAGATGAAAAAAACTAATGCAAAAATATGACAAGAAGTCCCCCACATGGCAACAAATTCTCAACCCATGCTTGAAGGGGCCATAGTAGCACACAATTTAATTGCTAATAGCTAGTTTCTAGCTAGAGCAACAACCAATACTCCAAAAAGATGGTTGGTGGCACCAACACAATGAATAAGATACGAGATGCATCTTCAAGTTATTCTAAAAATGCTAAGACACTGTCACCTACTCCAATTTCCCCTACTACTGGAGAGGGTGCAGGCATTGCCATTAGATGGCCCAATGAGGAGGCAAGGAAAAGAAATAGTGAAATATATAAAAAGGTACTGAGAAATAACAAAGACAAAGCACAAATAGAAGAAGGAAAAAACAAGGAAGATAAAATACCAAAGAGAAAGAGAAGATCAAATGATAAGGGGATGATGGATCTAAATGAGAAATGTGGAAAAGGAAAGCTTGAAAAAGGAGTAACACAACAATGGTATGGGAAACCCATTCCCAAATAGTGGGACCTGATGTGCATCATGCCTGTGAAGAGCAATAAAAATGCTCAGATGGAACTATTGTGGCATGGCCGACCATGGTAAGTTGAGTTATCTATAGGGGATACACCAAAGAGAAAGGTCGGACATCATCTTCGTCATGGAGACAAAAATCCTAGATAAATAATTGGGCAATATTAAAAGGAAGTGTCGTTTACTCAATTGAATCTGCCTTAGTAGTATTGGTAGGGATTGTGGGCTTGGCTTTTGGTGGACTAAATGTGTCTGTAATGGACCATTTATAACATAATATGACTATTGAAGTCGATAATGGGAAATTGGGAGGCCTTTAGAGTTGTTGAAATATTTATGGATGGGTTGAGACAAGATCAAAATATAAAACATGGGAACTGATGGGGAAGATTAGCATTAGAAACATGCTTCTAAAGATGTTTATAGGAGATTTTAATGGATCACAAGTAATGCTGAAAAAGAAAGGGGAGCCTTAAGACATGAAATATATCTTGATGCTTTCAATACATGATTAGCAGTTGCAATCTTATCGAGATAGGGTTCATTTGGTTAAAGGACTAGATCTAACTACTTACATTCAAGAACGCCTTGACAGAGGGTTCTCTGCCAGCACCTGGAGATTCATTTATCCTGATGCAACTATTACTCGCCTTCTTAGATTGGAGTCATATCATGCCCTTATTGTGCTGAACACTACCAACCATAGAGTGGAGATAAATGCAACATATATTCAGAATAGATCACTTCTGGTTGGAAGAACCAGAGTATCAAAACATTGTGAAAAGGACATGTGCATCCTCAAATCTACAACCTCGCAAGAAAACCATGGATTGTACTTCTCAATTATCTACTTGGGCAACAAGTACTTTTGATGCACAAATAGGAAGCTCAAAAAGGCATAGAAAAGACTAGGGGAAAACAAATAAAGTTGTTGACCGCTACAAAGATTGATGAGTGTGTCAATCTGGGTGCTAAAATAAATGAATTGAGACACATTTTCTAAACTTATTGGCATACTAGATCATACATTAAAAAATGAAGGATGGGGACCATAATAGATCTTATTTTCATTTCAAGGCCAGCTAGAGAAAGAAGAGAAATCATATAAAGAAGTTGATAACTGTTAGGGAATCAAAAAATAAGGAGATGTGGAAGTGGAAAAATTATTATTGATTTCTTCTAACAACTTATTGACACCCAAGGGACATGTAATTCTAATAGAGCACAATACAATTCTCACGAAAGATACAGAAAAGGAGTTGGAGAAGGATCCAACCAAAGAATATATGTGGAATGCACTTATTCCATAACTTTTGTCACAAAGCCCCATTCCACTCTATCATAAGCTTTACTCATGTCAAGTTTAATAACCATAATGCCTTTATTCCCTTTTGTTTACCTCTCCATAGCGTGGAACATCTCAAAATTTACAAGAGCATTATTAGTTATAAATCGACCCAACACCAAAACACTTTGATTTTATTGATATAGTCCCCATACAACAAGCCTTTGATTCTAAATAGCCAACAATTTTGAAATGATTTTATAAAATTGGGATTTGCATAGAGATATTGGTCATAAGTCTACCATAAAACTGGGATTTGTATTCTTAGGAATCAGGACAATGTATGCTTTATTGATATTGTCTATGGTAGCACAACCCTTCCACCACCCTTGCTGTAAGATATGGCATCATCCCCCGCAATGTCCCAGAAGTGATGGAAGAGACTTGCATGTAGACGTTGTAGTGAACTATGATGCAACAAGATTCTTGAATGCATGAGTATTTCCTCTTTATCCTTCATGACCAATGGAAACAAAAGGGTCATTATCAATCCATAAAGAGGGTTGCGGCAGGGTGATCCAATATCCCCATATCTTTTTTATTTTTTGTTGATGCTCTATCATCTATGTTAAATAAAGAAAAGATAGATGATCTGATCCATGGTGCTTCTATTAACAGACAAGGTCCAAGAGTTACACATCTCTTTTGTGATGATGATATCTATTATTTTCACTAGAGAAAATCTTGAGAAGCTGGTCACATTGATGATTTACTGAGCGACTATGAAGAGGCTTCCAGATAGAAATTAAACTTATCTAAATCAGATATTTCCTTCAGTTCAACTGTACTTGAGGAGAGAAGAGATTTACTCAGTAGGACTCTAAATATGAAAAGAGTGGAAAAACATGATAAGTATCTTGTCTTGCCAAAGATTATAAGGGGATAAAAGAAGGAAGTATTCTCTAATATGAAAGTTAGAATATGGAAAGAACTCCAATGTTGGAAAGGAAAAAATGCTTTGTCAAGAAGATAAAGTAACTCTTTTCAAGGAAGTCATCCAAGCTATCCCGAGATATATGTTGGGTATCCTTCAAATTTCAAGTTATATTATCGATTACATCAATAGTATGGTTTTTGATTAAAGGTGGGGAAGTAAATATGGAAAGAAGAAGATGCACTGATTGGCTTGGACAAAGTTATGTACCCCTAGAATTAATAGAAGATTAGGGTTTAGAGATATTGGTTTGTTCAATGAAGCCCTATTAGAAAAACAAGCTTGGTAGGTCCACACAAATCTACACTCTCTACTTGCCAGACTTATACAGATATCACAAAAAAGAGGCTTTCATTGAGACCAGAAGGAAGTATGATCCCAATTTTACTTAGTGAAGAATTTGGGGGTCAACAACTTTATTGGTTGAAGGAATGAGGTGGAAGATTGGTAGAGGAAATAAAGTGGATGTATGAAATGGTAGATGGATCCCTAAAAAGAATGGCTATGTTAAATGCATAAATTGGACCAATGCAATGGATCATGTAGAGGTGGCTTCACTGATTGATAGGGATAGGGTCTACTAGAACATGTAAATGATACTGACCTATATTGTTTCACCCGATAAAGAAAAATCCCTAAGGATCAACCCTTTCCATGACTAACAGGATGAACAATAATAGTACTTATCCCTGGAGGGATACTTCACTGTCAAGAGTGCCTACTGGGTTGGGTTCCATGGACTCTTCCTCAGTTTAGACTGCAATGAATACTCCCTAGTTGTTGGTTACTTGAGAAAAACTCTGGAATCTCAATATCCTACCAAAGTTTAGATACTTCTTTTGGCATTGTTGCTCGAACCAAATCCCTATCATATAGAATATCCACCCTAGACACATAACCCCAAAATGATATTTGTGAAACATGAAACAATGAGAGTGAAACCTTTATGCACCTTCTTCTTGATTGTTTGAAATCAAGAGCAACCTAGAACCTCACTGGTTTGTTGACTCATCTTTTTGTAGGTGCTCATAATAGCTCCCTAGAATTGTTGAACAATTTTGTGGTTACCAAGTCTGATAAGGAACTTCTTGATTTCATTGTGGGTTGTCTTTTCCTATGGGTATATAGAAATGAATGAATTTTCAATCACAAAGAAGAAAATGTTACAATTATTTACAAGAATATGCTAAATTAGGATAAAAAATATGTTTCCTATAATAGTAAAATGAATCTCAATGTGGATCCTTGACCCTCTAATCCCATACTATTTGGACCCCTCTGATGATCAACTTCATCAAGGATAGCATTGATGCTTCAATCACTCCTTCTAGAATGGGGAATGGAATTATTTTCAGAGACAACATATGCCATTTTGATCTCTAGTTGAAGTTTATCTGGATCATGGGCAACACATTGCATTGAAGTTATTACATTTATGACGGTGGTGCAATAGGATATCTAAAACAATGTGAAAATGATAATATTTGAATTAGATGCAAGCAATTTTATAGATAATATTAATGGAAGATGTTAAGGTTGTAGCCCATACATGGTCATTTATAAGGATTTGAAATTTAAAAAACCTCCTTCACCAATGTTGCCTTTATACATGTGAAAAGAATAGGAAATCAGGAAGCCCATGATCTCACTTCTATGGTAATCTGATCTACAGCTAAGTATTCTCCTTATACTATATGTGATGAATCTTAGATATCAATAGCTTGTAATATACTGACTATTGCATAATGAAAATCGGCCTTAGACTAAAAAGAATTATGTATCTACAAGGTTGATGTTTCATCCATATTTTATCTTCACTGAGATCCTTTAGTTATGTCTTCTCTGAGTTGCATCTATTGACATGGCCCTTCTTCTAATCTACTTTGGTTTCTCTTGATTATGCCCTTCATTCCTATAATTTGATGTTGGCAAGCCAACTTAGAATGGATTTGAATAATCACACTTGTCATAGTACTCTTCTTCATCTATAGGATCTGCAATGAACTGCCTTTTCCCATGAATATAGACATACCATTTTTAATTTGCAGGATCATCAACGTAGAATACTTTCCTCTCTTATGATGCCATTATGAATGGTTCACCCTTCTCGCCTATATTTTCAAAATTCAAGAATGTAAAACCCAATTCATCCACTACAACTCCTTTGATGTTATCAATTCAATTACACTAAAGATGAGAACTCTGAAATCTATGTAGTCCCCATATGTATTCAATGATACCATAATAAGACATTTAGCTTCACATGGACTTTTATCCTTCACACTAGAAAAATACAATAGAGATGCTTGAAGGGTCACCCCACTTTTTTGGATAAAACACTTATCATCTTGACATTTTGTGTAATATGGAAATTCAATTATGTCAAACCTTTCATAATACATAACATTAAATTTTGGTCTAAAGGCAAGAATTTGATATTTTCAGCAACATTATATGGTGTTTGAGATAGTTGATGGAAGACCTTATCTTGAAACCAATAAATGTCATATTATTCTCTATAGCAAGCCACATTGTGCTAGCTCTAGGATATCTTGTCTTGATAAAATTAATATATCAGTGATATAAATACCTAGTCTATCTATGTTGTGAACATACAAGTGTGTTTGTTCTCATATCGCATGACTAATTACTTCACTCACTCCTAAAGTCCCTTTTATGGAATAGGTATCAATAATCTTTTAAATATAGGAGCTTCATTATAACTCAGTAAGTCATTACAAAAGTCCATAACCTCCCTTGATGGATAATCCTCATTAATATTTTCTTTAGGCTTATAACATTTTTGAGCATCACCTTTAAAAACAATCATGCACCATTCAAAAGGATACATTCAATGTAAGAAAATTAAACCCAATATTTTCACCTCCCTAATCAAATGGACAATAAGATGTACCATGATATCTAACAATGGAGGAATATACATCTCAAGCTAGCATAGGGTGACAGCCACTTCTCTTTGCAACTTATCAATATTCTTAGGATCAATAACTATGTTGCATATATAGTTGAAGAATAAAGTAAGATTGTTGATTGTAAACCTTACATGCTTCAACAATATAGATTGAAGAGCTACATGCAATATTTGTTGCATTATAGTGTGACAATCATGAGAATTAAGACCTATCTTCTTTAGATTCTTCATTGATACCAATCTACATATATTGAAGGAGTATACCTTTAGTACCTTAACACTAATAAACCACTCACAAAAGGTTCTCTTCTCCTCTCTAGACAATGTGTAACAAGTAGGAGGTAAATATGTTTTTCGATCACTAATAACTTTTATTTTTAATTATTTCCTGATACCAATTTGACACAGGCCCATTATGGATTTGATCTCATCTTTAGTCTCACCTGGTATATTCAACTGAGTACTAATGATGCTTTCAAAGGCATTTTTCTAAACTTGCATGACATTGGCACAATGCCTAACTGACAAAAAACTCCAATAATGAAGATTACATAATGTCGACCTCTTCTTGGATAAATATTTGTCACCCCATGTGGTAATAGTACATTGTGATCTCTTACCAACTGCATTTACAAAGTCTTTTACTATTTTATAAACAACCTCCCCTGATATAGGTGTAGGGGAAATCCATTCCTCAGTTGATCCATTGAATGCTTTGCACAACCTTTGGTAAGCACATACTTTTGGAAGAAATCTTTGATGACTAAGATGTACAGTCTTGATTCCATGTTTTAATCACATTAAATTAGTGTCTTCCTCACATATGGGGCATGCTTTGGATCCTTCTACGTTGTATCTAAACATATTGTCATGTGTTGGAAAGTCATTAATATTTCAAAAAAACATAGCATGCAAATGATATGTCTCTCTATGTGAAGCATTATAGGTCATCACACCTTCTCCCTAAAGTTTATTTAAGACATCAATAAAAGGTTAAAAAAAACATCAATATCATTGCTAGGTTGTTTGGGGCCTGATATCAATAAGGTTAACATGATGTACTTATTTTTCATACAAAACAATGAAGGAAGATTGTATATAACAATCATAATAGGCCTAGTCTATGTTAGTTTCTTAATGTGCTGTATGGATTCATCCCATCGGTAGAAAGCCCAAATCTTATATTCATGACTTCTTCACAAAATTTAGGGTACAATAAATCAATTTTCTTTCATTGGGAATTAGACACATGTCGTAGGATCCCATCATTGTTTTTCTTTGCCTTTGCATGCCAAGATAAATTTTGTATATCTATGGTATTGGAAAACAAGTGTTGAAACCATGGTATTGCCACATCACCTAGGCGGAGAACCAGTTTTGGACTTACCCAAAGTTGTCATTTTGTACCTTGACACCCCACAATTTGGAAAATCTTTCAAATTGATATAGTCCTTTTAAAATAACACACAATCATTTGGGAATGCATGCATCTTTTTAGCCTTCATTCCCATTAGGAACAACATTTTCTTTGACTCATGTTCAGATTGGAGGCTTTTTGCCTTCAAGAAGAATTTCTTTCAACAAAGATAAAAGAGACATGAAGCTTTTGTCACTTCATCTATTGTTAGCCTTCATTGTATACAACTTCAACACAAGCTCAGCTTTGTAAACTCAATGTGACCTAACTATAACAGTCTCTTAGCATCATGCATAATGTCTCTAAATAAGGAAGGTGGATCAGTAAGATCTACCCCATAACTTTCTAGCATTGCAGCAACCATGTCTATTGAAACAGTGTTCATATCTACATCATCTTTGAAAATTTCTTCTTTGACACAAGTACTGCTATTGACATCTACTAATCTCATAGTAGGAATCTTTCCATGTTAGTACCATTCTGTATAGCATAGTACAATCCCATCGCACATACTTTTTTATGGTGAACAATATTTCCATAAGATAAATTTGAAAGTAGCCAACAGAACTTTGTACCTTTGAATTGATATGTTGATAACCAATTTATCTAATGAATTATCCCCCTTTTTTAAGTCAAAAAGGGTTAATAATTTACCATTTCCCCCCCTAAAAGAGACAATCCCCCTCAACAAGATAGTCATTTTGGAGAGGGAAAAACTTATACTAAATGAATAAAGAATACCAATTGATGAGAAAAGTCAAAAACAAGAATAGTCATTAATCACATTAGGGCATATCCAAAATGCCATATTTGATCAAGGAACACAAAAAGACTGTCTAATTACCAATGAAAGGAATGTTAAGTCCTTCATGATAAAAAGATCCCATAAAGTACAAAAAAAGATACTCTAAACCAATGGTAAGGAATGTTATGTCCACCATGATATAGAGATGCCATGAAAATCGAAAGTCACAAACTAAAATTGATCTCTAAATCATTTTTAAGGGATGATAAGCCCAAAATGATCAGGGAATCCATCAAGCATAAAAATGAGGTCACAAAAGTATCTCTATACCAAATATAAGGGATGTTATGCCCATATTAATATAGAGAAGCTATTAAGTACCATAATAATAGTTCTACAATAATCTCTAAACCAAATGTCAAAAGATGTTAAGCCTACATTGATATATAGAATCAATTAAGAGAAAAAGATATGCAAGTTATATTAAGGACATTGATCCCCCCTTCATCTCATACTAATTAAAATGAGCTCAAACACAATAAAGAGATTAACAAAAAATATCTATTTAAGATCTCAAACAGCATGATAAATCATTCATGTCATATGTAGAAACTAAGAAATCATGTAAAATTTAAATCTAAAAACCAAGTTTTAAAATTTCCAAATAAATAAAAACACAAATGAAGGAAATTTTTGTTCTGAATGATTTATCCCCCTTTTTCATATCAAAAGATATAAAGTATAACTACAATATGCCTCATTGTTAGTGTGATATCCCCTTGAATATGATGCCTAATTTGAAGTGGACGAATGTGATGGCACATACTAAGACCAAAAATGATTTTATAATAAGGCTCATTATCTTTTGACTTCTTATATAGAGAGAAGTTATGGTACCCAAATCATTTTCTATGAGAATGCATTATATCTAAATCTTTTATAAGAATTACATGTTTAATGACTAATGTATTTGATAAGATCATGTTAAGAAATATAGCCAAATACATGATTACCAACATGAGAATGTAATAAGTTATTTAACATATTTTAAAAAAATTCAAAAGATAAGTTCAACTTTTCACTTTAGAAAGAGACTAGTAAAAATCATGTTGTCTAGTGCTAGCAAGATCTTCTTCAAGCATAGAAATTTCATCATTTAGATCAAAATTTTACATGAGGTTAAATTTCAATGAAAAAACTGGATAAGGGAGCAATTATAAGATCATCAAATATCTCTTTGTGAATAATATTTTGTTCATTAGGAAAATTTAGTTTTAAGTTCAAGCAATCAAGCATACCAGACATTTTGGTGTTTTTTTATCCAAGGTAATTATAGCAAGCTATATATATGATTAATTTTTGATAGAGTATAGAGAGATAACTCATCATTATCTTTACCTTTGTACTTCATCTTTATCATGTGCACTTACATGTACTCTATTTTCTTGTTTATCACATACTCCCACGACAGTGCCTTTGCTACTATTTTGAATATGACTAATCCTCCATTTCCAGTCATATGATTGGAGCATCCACCATCAACTGCTCAATCCTGCAAAGTTGAGAGGATTTTAGTACTCAAGTAGAGTCCATGACGGTTAGTGTAGATATAGTGAATGGAATTGATATTATAAATCTGGAAAGACTTTTACAAATATGAATTTTAATGCATATTCTTATAAAGATTGAATATTCAAGTTAAATTTTTGATAGAGTTGTTCTCGATCGAGAATATTTGTCGACTGAGGGACTTGTCATTCAAATTTTTTGTCGACCAATAACAAGTTCGGGAGAAACTAGAATTTATGTTTTGGTAAGATATGCAAATGAAATTTTATTTAAATAGCTAAAAGTTATGCAAATGAGTTTTATAAAAAAAATGCAAATTTAACCTCATATTAAGTTGAGATAAGACATAAATATATTAATCAAATTTAGCATATGTCAAATCTCAATAAGTTCACTTTTTATTCTAAGTTGGGGATTATGGAACCCAAACCATGCCAAGGGCTCCTTTCTTCTGATATGCACACGAAAAGGAATAATGTCAAGATGTTGGAAATAATGGCATGAGATAAAAGATATTTCATTTCTCTTTTCAACATTTTGAGAATTTACAACTTTAGTCTTAGGTACATATGTAGTTATAGTCTTGTAAGCATATGTATTTTTGGTTTTGGGCATATGTGAGGATTTTCTCTTTGGTACATATCCTAAACCTGTCCTTCCTACTTCTTTAGAAGCATTATCTAAGATGTTATCAAGACTTTTATTTCCTTACAGTAATCAAGAAACTTGTTTTTCTAATTCAACATTTTCAGTAATCTTTTTAGTTATATCCAAATTTACTTGAGTAAGATTTGAAAGTAAACTATCTCTTTATTTACCAAAAAATCATAATATGAATGTGTGTATAAGATATGTTGAGTTTGGTAATCATTTAGTTTAACAAGTATATCAACCTTTTCTTGAGAGAGAAGATTATTGTTATTTTTAAGAACAAGTAACTTAGCCTTATAACTCTCAATATATTCTTCCAATGCATTATTTGTAATTTTTAAGGCATCATTTTAAGAACTATGATATTTTAGACTTCCATTAAGTTCATCAACAATTTTAGCAAGTTTCTTCTTTTGTTTCTTAAAGTCAATATATTTCTCATTAAATTCATTAAGACTACTAACTAATTCTTATTTAGATAAATAAAAAATACATACCTCATTAGTTTTTTCTTCATCTATTATTGCCATGAGACATTCTACCTCTTCCTCTTTGTTACTTTCACTATCATCACTTGATTGATCCCATGCGGCTAAGTGGGCTTTCTTCTTGGATGAGGACTTCTTGGCTTTTTTGAGTTTTGGGCATTAAAAACCAGTTGGCCTTTATTTACACATTATAAGCATCTAGAAGAAGAGGAAGGAGTACTACAAGTTTTGTTAGAATGAAATCTCTTATATTTCTTACCATCTACAATTAAGGTGCTTTCATCATCGTCACCACTTGTGTCACTGCTTTCTTGAATGATGTTACTTTCTTTGGTGGTGACTTTGAAAGAAAGATCCTTCCTTCTCTCCTTTTGTTTTTTAGCTTCCACTTTTTCTTCTTCCTCAAGGGTGACTTCATGCGTCTCCAGGTTCTCGATGATTTGCTCCATCTTCAATGTTGTAACATCATTAGTTTCCTCAATTGTGATAACCTTTGACTTGTATCTGGGAGGCAATGATCTAGTATTTTTTATAATTTATCTCCTTCACTTATGTTCTTTGCCAATGCACTTATGTTGTTTACAATGTTAAAAAAACTAGTGTACATTTCTGCAATACATTTGTTAGGTTGCATACGAAATAATTCAAACTTGTGTTTTAACATATTAATTTTAGTGTTCTTAACTTGCTTAGTACTTTCATGTGTTATAGATAACTTATTCCAAATTTCATGTGGAGTTTCACATGAGCATATGCGATTAAATTCACTAATAGATATAGAACAATAATAAACATTTATGACCTTTACATTGAGTGTATCTTACCTTATCGTATAAGGATTCCATGTTTCTAACTCAGTGGTTAGAAGTACGTATGGATGAGATGTCATCTTCCAAAGTTTAAAACTGATCCCCTGGAAGTAGAACTGCATCCTTCTTTTCCAATAAGTGTAGTTTGATCCTTTAAACACTTGTGGCTTGCTCACATAAGCTCCTTCCAAGTTGAGGTGGCTAGTCAGGTTCTCTGACATTCCTCAAGACTTGTTAGGGCTCATTGAAGACCTACTTTAATACCAACTGAGAAGATATAGAGGGGTTTTAATAGAGCTTTATGATACTTTTCATCAAATAAAATTACATTTCTTAAAGTGCAGTGGAAATATAAAGAAAATGATGCAACCACAAAAGACAGATTTAGAGTGGCTCTGTCAAATGATGTCAGTCCACTACCTGATTGTTTTCAACCAAGATTTCTAAACCACATATTTTATTCCTTTTATATACTGATATACAATACACAAAATTTACTAGTGTCTTTTACGGGTCAAGACAAACCATCCTTTTGAGCTCAAGGAGAACTACCACCTTCTTTGACAGGCCAAAGAAGGCCACCCTCTACACCTCTTCTTTGACAGACTTGGAAGAGAACCACACCACCTCTTCTTTGACGGCCAGTGGAAGAGCACCTAGTTGAGAAGACTCCTTCTTACAAGTTCCTGGATAGCCTTCACACCAAGAAGTAGCCCAAGAGTAATACAACAAAGAATAAATAGAATGGAGACAGAAAGTAACAAAGTAAGCTCACAAGATATACAATACAACTCTTATGGACAAGTGATGATGATCCAATCCAAAAAGGGTTTAGGAAAAGTAGTATTATGTGGAGAGGATACTATACTTGAGCTAAGGGCTTGGTCTATAATGATAGTAACTTGAAGTATTGAACCTAAACTCTCTTGAGAAAGATGGCAAGTAGAAGCATACTCAAGTATGTATCAAATGTGGTTGCAAAGTAATGTGTAAAGATGTGTACAAAGTTCATGTCTAGGTGTCCTAAGACCACTCCTATCTATAGGATATATTTACAAGCGGTTAGGATACCTATGGGTAGTGTCTGGTATGTTCTAGTCTGAGAAATAGCTGTTAGGATTAAGTTAATGTACTTGTAATGACTAATTTGATCATTATAAAAGAGTTTCTAGAACCTTTCTTGGTCAACAATATTGTCGACCGGAGGGCTCTTGGAAGATGTTTTTGATCGGGGGAAGTTTTGGGTCAAATGGATCTAATGACTATCTGTCAGTCTATCTCCTTGGTCAACATAGCACAATGAATCTTTCTCGATTGACAATATTGTCGACCTAGAAGAACTATGTGAAAAATATTTGCAATGTATGTTAGGTCCTGTCAATGAATCATATGAAACCTATCAACCCTAAAGTCTTCATGCGAGTGTAGGTTAGGGTTTTAGGTAGGTTTTAGAGGATCATAACTTGTCCTTACATCATGTCTATCAAGTTGTATAGAAAATACACATGTACAATCAAATACATAGTACAACTTGATTTGTAAGCATCTAAACATATAAAATTTCAAGGTCTTTGTACTTGGATCTTGATTTAGTTCCTTGATCACTAAAACACTTAATACACATGTTAGTAATATAATTTGGGAAATATTTTCACCAGTGAAATATGAGTGTGGCGCATATATCTTCTCATCAACCAGGTCTATTGAAATCTTATTCACATGTACATCATTTTCAACAACTTCTTCTTCAACACAAGTACTTCTTTTTGACATATACTAATCTCGTAGTAGGAATTTCTCCATGCCAATATCAATTTTTATAGCATAGTGCAATCCCATCGTACATGACATGACATTTTATTTCATTAACAATGTCAGATTTCAAGTTGTTACTACAATTCCTACATGAACAGTAGAACCTATCTCTAGGTCATTTCCTATGTTCCTCTGCAAATCTTATAAACAATTCCAGACCATTAATAAACTCTAGACTATAGTGATTTGGAATGGACATCCATGATCAATCCCTATCTATCATCAAATGAGAGATGAATATTAAATCATATGTTAGGTAATAAGTCAATTTCAAAATAAAATATTTTTAAAGTGTTAGTTTTATGTTCTACAAATTTATGATAGTTAATCTTGAATGTCTTGTCGTGTGTAAATATTGTATTAGTAATGTTCCTAATATTCTTATGATAGTTTACTCTGTCAAGTCATAATAATTTAATTGTGTAACTTGGTTTATGTTAACAAACTGAAATGGATTATTAATTATTTTAATAATTATAACATAATTCTTTATATTTTATAATCAAGAGTATATGAATATTTGTTATCCGGTCTGGTCTCAGTCTGATCCCAGTCCGGTCCTACATTTTTTCGGCCTAGTCTCATACTGGACCGGTTCTTACTTGGTTCGGTCCTCGGTCCATGAATTTTTTGTTAATCAGGTCTCAGTTGTGTTCGATCCAATCCAGTCCAGTCTGGGTTTCGACTGATGTATAGCCCTAAGCATGAGGAGTTTTGGCAAGTTATACTTAAATTTTCATTGCATCTTTGTGTCTCCTCATGAAGGGACCCGTGTTCGAATCCCAAATGCCACCTTGATTTACCACCCTCCCAGGCGTTCGACCTCCACCACGGGCGTGGGAGAGGGGGGGAATCTTTCTCTCTTAATCCCATAAATATATAACTATTGGGTTCTTATATTACTTAAGAACTCTTACATAAATGTCATGCTCCTCGTTCACACATGCATGGGAGATTGGGTCACCTAAACCCATCCCTTTATCTTTCTTATTCCTGATTTCAAGTTTCATATGATGGTGTCCCATATCACCATGTCATGATCACTATTTAATATTAAGGTTTTAGGGTTATGGCTAGGGTTAGGGACTATGTTGTACCTCTTAAAGTTTCCATATCCCTTGACCTACTAGAGTTTTCATACCCTAATCCAAGTCCTTTCTCTGTGAAAGGGCTTACCCATACCTGTATCTTTCTAGCATTTACCCTCCCTAGAGGGATCTACATATAAGGTTATATGTTGTCACATTTACTTCTCTAATTAATAATTTCTTTTCAGGGCTTATTAAGCAGAGAGATGAGAAGTAGACGAAATGTGAGATGAGAAACCTAGAAGATACATTATGCCTTAATAATTTTTCTCTTATATTTCTAAGGATAATTTGAAATTATAAACTATTAGGTATTAGTTGATGAATCTGGGCTCTGATACCAAATGTAATGACCCGCACTTTTGAGTGTCCAAAAGACCTTAAAGTCACAGATCATTACTCATAAATTCTAGGATCAGATCCAACAAATAATACAAAATAGTAAAAAAATTCCATTAATGAACAAATATTTACATGTTTGCATAAAAAGCTCCTCTAAGGAGTTACATAAATTTTAGAAAGAATTAACTTGTACATGTGTGATTATATACCACTATGTCTAAACCTTCATGAATAACCTTAGTGTCTTCAACATCTTTCATCTGTAACCTCATGTCCATGAATCAAGTATATCTGGTACCTAAAATGCTGACAAACAAATACACGGTCAATATATTTCTATACTGGTACGTGGGTTCATCCAATAATTACAAGTAAACATATATTTAAGCTCTATTATTTGCACATAAGAACATAAATTTGCTTTCGTATTCTAACCCATATCTGGTCTACTACCTCAGGTGTAATCACTGTCCATCCATGGACTCATGTGAATTACCCTTAAGATCAGTCTAACCTAGGGTTCATAATATCATTCTTTACCTTTCATGATACTCATAGGGACTTTATAATTTGCATGAAGTAAATAAACAAGAAAGCAATTATCATGCATACAATCTCATCGAGAAACCTTGGCAAAATAGTAAATTGATACATGTATTCATAAGTGTAACCACCTACCTTATGTCATTGTAGAAACCATGTAGAATATCTCATGTTCTTTAAGAATGCATCCAAACATCCAAGCAATAAAACATTGAATCAACATTATCTGAAACACACATACTACATATGTGTCACCATGTATTCACATTATATTAACCAGATCTAGATTCGATCCTAAACTAGGATTTAGGGTTGCCTCATGTTTGATCTTGGGATAAGGGTCACAAACCCTAATTCCATCATATCATGATTTTTAAGATCTCAAACTCTAGTTATGATAATTAGGTGAAACCTTAATCATCATCTTAAGCATATTAGGTTATCCGTGATACCTAGATCATATTATTAGCACAACGATCATAGCAAGATATTCACATTGGTTTCAAAACCCAAAATTAGCATGTATAAGATTATTAATCTAGAAATATCAATTATTCATCATTATCAACGATTTCTTCATTATACATAACAAGATCAGGTATTAGCTCAACATATATGAATCTACTCAATTAAGCATCAGTTTAAAGCAAATTAGGCTTTCCTTTCTATTAATCACATCCAAGCATGTATTCCATAAACATTTTGGAACATGAAGCATAATTACACTCTGATTATATTTTCTTTAGATTCCTCTCATTTTTCTGAGAAATTTGGTATATACCTTTGCTATCATCAAAGTTACCATTAATTAACTACAATTATTGCAAGATAACTAATGTGAACCATTCGGAAACTACCAAATCAACCTAGCGCGTAATACTACTAAGGCCCATGTGGCCGGCTCGACCAATGGCCTACATCCAACTCGTCCGTTGCTCCCATAAAGCTCATGACTTAAAAACATAATGAAAAGACCTTTCTACCATGTGCTCATAGCCTTGGGGTTTCACTCGCCTAGGGGAAAAAGGATCCAATAGGCACCCTCCTTCCCTACCTCACGATGTTGTTGCGTGCATCGACGGTGGTCATCCCCTAGGTCTCGCAACCAACCCCCATGGCTCCATGAGCCTCAAGGGGTCTTGGTCCCTTTTGTGGACCTCTATCGAATCTGGCTAAGTGCTGAAAGAAGGTGTGGTGGCCATAGATGGGAAAGCTAGGTCTTAGATACCTAGGCGTGGAAGCATGTTAAAATGAAGAAGAAGAGAGGTTCAACAACCATACCTGTTAATCCTGGGTGTATTTCCAAAGATGGAGATACTCCATAGAGTTCCTCTATCCTACCCCATGCTCTAGGACCAGTCGTGGGCTTTAGTTGCACCTGCCTCAGCGTGAAGGTGATGAAATAATAGCTTGACTGTAATGAGGGGTCTGGTATGGTTGAGTTCTGTATTCTCCATTACATGAAGACCCTGTGGTATTATATAGGTTGATAGGTGACCCCCAGTTGTGTTGATAATCAGGCTTTGGGCCTGAGAGAATAATGTCGTTATCCCCAAGTATCTTCTCCAATAGGAAGGCTCTCCGTCTCGGATCAGTTGGTTCACCCACAGAGGGGAAATGTGTTAGTTATGGGATTTACCCTGACTGTTGTGGAGCTCAGATGGCAGAGATATAGGGCGGTTGGAGGTCTATAGGATCATCAGCACCTAATTCCACAAGGACGGGTAGAGTCTAGGGTGGAGGAGATGGGCTCTCTTCTCACAGACCTACCCTAGATCCAAGATTTATGAATCAGAGGGACTCTGTCCCTGTCCTAATTTCTTCTTTTTGCTCTTTGGATAAACACCCATATTGGGGTAATATACTTATATACCAATTAGGTTATAGTTCCTTTTAACCCTAATCTTTGGTATTATCTTCATACTTATATTTATCCTCTTCTTAATCACGATATTATCTTCAAATATCATCGACGAATCCTCAAAACTTTCCCCTCAAGTAATCACTAGATACTCCTTCAATTAATTACTTAGAACACTATATGGCTTAGTTTATCTTGGATTTTCATACGTAATCCTTTATATGGATTATCTATCATATAAAATTATCATGATCATTTTCAATGTGCTCGAAATACTCATCTTCCAAATTTATATTCCAGGGACTCATTTGCAAACCCTAATTTTCCCAATTAGGCTGGAAGGAGTCCCTAAGACCCATGAATCACACATGGGGCCTTCTAAAGGTTCCATGAGCTTTATCACATTTTTAATTACCAAATTAAATCTTTGATAATCATTGCACTCTATATTAATATCATATGAACACATATTCTCAAAAACACATTATTAACTTAAATTGAATGTTTATTATGTGAGTCTAGGGTTTGGAATTATCAACCAAGGACCCCAAATCCTCTTCCTTGTTATATGTTCCCTAATTTCATTTAGGCTTGAAATCTACAAGTTTCAAGGATGTAACACATACCATCTTATATGTCCTTCACGCAACCTATCCTTGATGCTCACCACCCCATTTGATTTTTGATATAGTCATTCCTGAAACGATTTTAACTTGTCTTCCCACACATTCATCTCAACATAGCATTCCAGCCACATTCATCTTGTTGAGACTTTGTTTCTTCACTGCCCAACATTGACTCCCATATAGCATGGATGCCCATATAGAAATTCTATATAACTTGCCTTTTAATGTAAGATGGATCTTCTTCTCACATAATAGCCCAGTTGCACTCCTCCACTTCAACCATCCTACTATGATCCTGTGACAAAAATCATCTTGAACCTCACCCTCTCTTTCAATAATAGAGCCAAAGTAACAAAAATTATCACATATTGGTACATGCATTCCATCCAACTTGACCTCACCATCCAAAAGTTTAGATTGATTAAAGTGCAACACATAAATTAAATTTTTCTCTGACTAATTATAAATCCATTTTATTTCAGTGCATGTCTCTAAAGTTCAACTTTATCATTCAATTTTTTTCATCAATCAACACAATATCATCAACAAATAACATGCAATAACAAATACCATCTTGAACATGCTTTGTCAGCTCATCCATAATAAGAACAAATAAATGTTAGCTAAGTGTTGATCCTTGATATACCCCAACAATGATAGGAAAAGTTGATGTCTCTCCTCCAAGAGTCCTAACACTTCCAATTGATCCATCATACATGTCTTTAACTGGGTCAATGTATTGAATAGGCATGCTCTTTTTATGCAAAATCCTTCATAAAACTTCAATGTGTACTTGATCATAGGCCTTTTCTAGATCAATAAACACCATATGATGATCTCTTTTGTTTTCTCTATACTTCTCCATAAGACTCCTCATCAAAAAATATAACATCTATTTTTAATCTTCTCAGCATAAAACCAAATTGGTTGTCTAATATCTATGTAATTGATCTTAGACTTTACTCGATAACCCTCTCCTAATTCTTCATTGCGTGACTCATAAACTTGATACCTCTATAGTTTGTGAAACTTTGAGCATCTCCTTTGTTCTTGTATATTGAGACTATAGTACTATTTCTCCATTCATCTAGAATATTCTTTGTCTTCATAATCTTGTTAAATAAATTTGGTAACCACAATCCCCTTCACCTCCCATACCTTCCATGCATCAATTGGAATACCGTATGGACCACATGCCTTTTTTATTTTCATCCTTTTCAAATCATTCTTGACCTCTTATAGTGAAACTCATGGTGTTTTAAGTGATATTTTATTGCAACCATGTCACTAGAGTCTCTTACATTATTCATAATTTCTCCATTGAAAAGCTTATGAAAGTGGTTTCTCCATTGGTTGTTTATATCATCATCCATCACCAACACTCTACCATCTTCACTCTTGATGTACTTCACTTGACTAAAGTCTCTTTCTTTCCTTTCTCTCACCATTTTATAGATATCTTTCTCCCCTTCTTTAGGCATCCAATTTCTTTTGTATCTCATCAAAGTACCTAGACTTGCCTCTTAAACTACCTTAGCACCTTCATGTTATTTGTTTGTATCTCTAAAATGTTTCATCATCTCTAGATTTAGGCAAGCTCCTATCAATCTATCTTTTGAGTTTAATAGCCTTCTGTACTTTATCATTCCACCACCAAGTCTCTTTATATGGCGGCCCACACCCTTTGGAATCCCCCAAAACATCTTTGAAAATTTATGCTATGTAGGAGCTCATACTTTGACACATGATTTAACATCAATCTTCAAGTTCTAAGTTCTCTCCTTGATAAGTTTATAATGAAATGTTAGTTTCTTTTCTCCTTATATATTCCTTCACTTGATCCTTCTATCTTGGCTTCTATTATGCTTACCTTTGTTAATCTTCATGTTCACATCCAAAACCACCAAGTTATGTTGGGTGATGAGTTCTCCCCTAGGGACCGCTTTACAATCCTTGCATACTTTTCTATCCAAGCGTCTTGTAAGGAAACAACAAATTTGACTATAATTGTGCCCAATCTTGAAAGTAATAATGTGAGGATCTCTTTGAAATGTTTACTTGCCAAAATAATATAGGAAGAAACTAAAAAATCTAAAATCCTCTCTCCTTCTTCATTTCTATTGCCACATCCAAAACCTCCATGAAATCTCATATACCCAACATTGATACTCCTCACCTGACCATTTAAGTCACTCCTAATAATTATCTTCTCCTCTATCAACATTTCTTACATCAGTTCATCCATTTTATCCCAAAATCCTTCTTTTCTTCCTCACTAAAGCTAACCTTGGGGGAATAAGAACTAATAATACAAAAAATCTTCCCCTAAGAACAACCTTGATAGAAATGATTCACCCATTTGTGTGATCTTTACTACATCATCATCCAAAATCTTATCAACTATAATTCCAATGCCATTTCTATGTTTGTCAATACCTATATACCAAACTTTATACCCTATATCTCCAATCTCTTTCCATTGTTCCCTGCCACTTGATTTTCTACAAACAAATGATGTTAATTTTTTTTCCTAATCATGGTATCCACTATCTCCAAATAATTTCCTATTAAAAATAAAATATTCTAAGATCTCACTCGAATCCATTTTTCTGAACCTACTTTTTTACCTATCTCTTTGGAAAAGATTGCCCTTGCACAATTTTCACTACATCACTGCAATGATCTTGTGGGACTAGATTCTTTACCACACCCATGGAAACCCTTAATTTTCCTTCAACAAAACCTGATGCCACTGTGTTAAAACCCTTGCATATTTATCACTACACCCATGTTCTGATACAACACATTTCTAAGTAAGGATGCTCCAACGAAATATTTTTAAGGATCCATGTCATAAAAAGTTTTATGGGCTGTCTGTCAACCTACCACCAACCCTCCTCCTTTACCCCAGCTTAGGACCACATACATTTTCATAGAATAGAATGTACAAAAACATAGTTGGAGTTACACATTTTATGTTAATATTAATATTTTTTCTAGTTAACTGGGTCACCCAAGAAGCTTGCTAACTAAATAGACGGGTATGGTTTTAGTTGATTTCTATTAGGTGGTACATTTCATCACCCAAATCCAACTTAAATGGGTCAACCCTGGGTTCCCACATATTCTGACCCAGTTTGATAGGTCTAGGTGTGGGGGAGGGTGATGCAATTAAAGTTAGTGTACTATGTCTAATACCATGTAGATGTAACAAGAATAGTCTGATTCCTATCAAATGAAGTACAATATTATATGTGTACACCTAAGTGGGTAAATGTATCTCACTTAAGTGTACTTACAACATATAAAAGAATTTAAATACAATGGGCCTAAGTTAAATTACCCATTGAACCACAAATGGTATTGTAAACCATAATCTAATATGCATAGTGCACCAAGATACATGACCACGACCAAGAAATCATGGTGCATGTGGTAACTCAATCCAAATCACTTTGCAATGGGATCATGAACCATTATTTGAATGCAAAATGAACTAACATTTGACTAGAAAATCAACCAACATTGACATGGATATTGTACCAGGATAAATAGACATACTAAACCAACATTGATATAAACAACGATCCTTGATTGGGATTACCATTTACTAAGATTCACTGTGAATAGGATTTTCAAATCCTAGTTCGTCATGCAATTAGAAGATGATAAATGATCACTTATTATCTGTACAACCCTACAATGGTATATTAACTATAAAATCTGACTACATCAATGTTACTTTAATATTTACCCCCAAAAGTTGTTGGTTAACCAAGATGAGGATGTGGAATACTAGAAAACATTGGAGAAGTTCAACATGCTAGTTCCATCTCATAATTTCTATAATGTATTTTCTCATTGAAAAGTTTCTTCCACAAGGATTGATTAGGATAAGTAATGCATTAGCAAGAACTATTGGTATGTATGCCCAGAGAGACAATGATACGATGATTGTAATGGGGCATTAGATACCTGACTTGATAATGATTAATGTAATTGTGTCTCTTATGTTTGTCTCAATCATGAGATGGTGACACATACATTGTTTATGTCTAAAGAATGATGTTACTAGATGACATACGTCTTCAGTTTAAGGACCTGAATAGTGAGATCATATGTTTGATAAGAGTACATGCATACTTGTTATGTTCATAGTTAGATATTACTGTGGAAGCAAAATAGACAATAATAATACATAAGAATAGACTGTGTGCTGACTGATGATAGAGTCTCACTAGTCATGATATGGGATATAAAGTCAAGCACATAGGTACATGTTAGATAATAATATATCAGATAGACCCACCTTGAGAGTGATACATGGAGACCATGGAATGGTAGTCAGGATCAACTCTTAGAGTGATAGTGGTTCTTAGACCTATAGTCACTACATTCATCACATGTCGCTCGATGTATTTTGGCATCATCCAGTGTGACCTTGAATAAGGGTTTCCAAAAAGGTGATGCTCAGTTACATTGTGACACATGAGAATTGTTTGTGAGTGATATAGATGGGATTGTCCCTCCTATGAGAGATTGATATCCCGACCACTTGATAAGAGAAACTGAGAAATTTATGGTCATGCTCATGTGACTCAGTATGTGATATGTGAGCTCACATGCATCTCATACAATCTTCTCTACTTCAAGGAACATGGATTGAACATTGAAAGAATGATGATTCCATGCCTCAAGTTCAATCTAGATATCAGAGACAAAGGAACTATATGATCACATTTACAATAATCACGAATTGTAGGTTGAAGTTGTTATCCAACTTTCCAGTTACTTGGGTAGCAATGATGTGTTACTAGATACTGCTCATTTCTTGCAATGACATAAATTGGTTATGGGCATTCATTGCGAGTGTAACTTGGGACATGTAGGCTCACACACGTAGGATGCACATGGAATAGGAGTTTACTCATGAATAAGGTTTAACTTTATTACTAAAGTGTTTAGGTATTCAATTTAAACAACATTGGCTGAGAAATTGACTAAATGAGAATGTGAGTCAACTGACTCAAGTGTTCAGTCGACCAACTCAAGTGTTGGGTCAATTTAAACAAAATTGGTTGTACATTGGCTGAGATGGAATGTGAGTCGACTAATTCAGAATGTGACCGTGTGACAAAGTGGGTTTTCTGGCTTAATTCCGAGGACGGAATATCTTTTAAGGTGTGTAGGATGTGATGGAGTGGACTTTTAGAATCCTAAATGTCCAATGACACAAGTGAAGTCACACATGTTGAGTTTTTTTGAGAATCCCAAATGTTTTAATAAATTTGGAGTGTTGTTGAGGTTTATACAATATTTTGGATCCATAATTTTATGCCTTCTTGAGGAATTTAATTGACAAGTATAATAGCTTAGTTTTTTCACCAAAATCGATTGGATTGTACCTTGAGGTATGGTGAAGCTATGGTTAAATTTTGTTGGCATTTGGATGCTCCTAGAGGGAGCTATTTAGGTTTGAATTTTGGAAAATAATGTGCATTATTGGTATTGTTTAGCTTAAGTTGTTGATTGCAACAGTGCCACACGCCCCTTGGTCTGGGATGGGTTTGTGTGGCCGAATCTTAGCCATCCATATCTGACCGGGCAGATGGGACCTTCAGTTTGAGTGAGTTGCGGATGGGCTCAACTAAGGGACTCATGCAGACCATTGTATTGAAGATCGATGGACCGCAAGCCATCCCCTACCTTGCGACTAGAGCAAGGTAGTGGGTCAGTTTAACCCACACCCATCTCGTAGGCCACTCTCTGTGATCATGGGGTGATGGGGAGAAGGGATCGGGAAGTTGGACTCACCCCCTCACTACGAACTGACCGACACCCTATGCGGGTCAAATGACCAAGTGAGCAGAGAGAATAGAGTAGTCTCCAACACAGTCTCTCCACCATAACTCGCCGACCATGGCTGGGATGAGTATACAGAGGTAGAGGGTAGATCAGAGGAAGATGAAGGGAGGAAAACAAAGGTCGAGGTCACTGGAGTCTGAGGCGGCAGGTTCTAGGGGCTATCATTAAGCTTCCATGGCTGCCTAAGCCAAGGTTCAGAGGAGATGAACTCGGAGTTGGGGTCTTCGATCCAAGGCACTGCAACTCAATCCAAAGGTCCCCTCAGGTCCTTGAAGCTTCGATGGAGCTTTTCAGTGCCTCATCCATGAGATTTGAGGCAATGGGGTCCTTTTCCCCTTTCCTAGCGCCACGGTGGCCACCATGGCCGGTGGGCTTGTGGTCGTGGAGCTTTAGAGGTGGAACTGGAAATCCAACTGACCGTGGAGGTTCGGGAGGCACAATCGAAGCTGATCAGACCCTTACAAATCGAGGGGAAGTACCGTGGCTCTGCCAGTTGCTTACCGGAGTTCTCCCTCCCGGCGACAGGCGCTTGCAACATGGACAAAGTCTGCGTTCGTGAGAAAGAAAGGACGAGAGGAGCGAACGGGTTTTCCTGGCCCAAGCTGTGAACTGGCCGGCCCCAAATCAGACCAGGCGGGTCGCCCAGGCTAGTGAAGCAGCCGTGCCACGTGGCAGCGGTCTATTGGCCAGAACAAGGTAAATATCACAGATCTTAGATAAATCCTAGTAAATCATAAGAATGTCAGAAAAATGCAAACAAGGTATCATTATTCCCAGAAAAATGAGTAGAACAAGATGGAAGCATAATATCCTACTTTTGATGCATTAATAATAGTGATATCATGTAAGATGTGAAATGCTCTTATAATGGATAATAAATATCAAACGATTCCCTAAAATTATGAGAAAATACATGTAAATCATATTTCATGTTTATAATGCATATGATGTCAGTTATGGTCATGATAATGTACGAAATCATGTAATTTGCTTAATATGTCTAATTAGGGCTTATAACCCTAAATAAAATGTATTAAATACATACATGCTCAATAAATGATGAAATTTACAGAGTAAGTTTATATCAGTAATCTAAAGCTAAGATGTAAATTGGATATCAGTTAGATGCATATAATTCATGTTATATGAAGTTGACCTTTAATACATGGTTTAAAACCCTAATCTAGGTTAATGTTGTAACCCAGGGTTAATTAATGCTATGGAAGATAATGATCAAATTATGTATCTTAATCTGTAATATAAGATCAGTAATATAAATCCCACATAAGGATGGAGATAAGACAAGTAATGATGAGAATATCATAATGAGATAAGCTAAACCCTAATGGATATAATTAGGGTTAAGATGAGATGTAAGATGATAAGAACCTGATGATAGTATATGATCTTGTCTTGATCAGGTTTAGAAAAGATATGGTTGACATGAGGAATATGTGATTAGAATGATCTGTCTCTTTGGAAGGTACGCCATTACCTCTCACTTGGCTTATTATACAATATGCTTGTGTTATATGGTAGTAAAGACTTGGCATATGGTATTGATTGAAATGATTATTCTTGTATGATATGTTGCATGATTTTCCATATTTATTGCTATGAACACATGAAACATAAGATATCTAGTCCATTATATGATAGCACTAAATCTCTTTGGTAGAATAGTGCATTGATGAAAGTACTAAATCTCTTTGGTAGAATAGTACATGTGAGCACTAAATCTCTTTGGCAGAATAGTGCATTTATGAAGTACTAAATCTCTTTGGCAGAATAGTACATGTGAGCACTAAATCTCTTTGGTAGAATAGTGCATGTGGTTGATTAAGTTTACATATAATGGAAATGTGCCTAAAATATGTGTTCTCTTCTGGTAACAAATATATTTGTGCAACTATACGCCTTTTCTTATATTTTGTTTAATGCTGCCAAGTATTAGTTTTATCTTATTGCCAAGATATGATGAGAGGTAAATAAAAGACATGTAGGCGTACTCAGTACAATATTCTTGAATATTGTGCTGACGTGTACCGCATGTAATCTTTTGTTTAGGTTGTGGTTATGCTCTTGAAGATCCAGGATAGTTGATAGTTGTGTGGCGAGCTGATGTACAGGTGGACCTATTGTCTTAAGATCATGTTGTTTAGTAGTAGTACATGTATATGTAGAAGTTTGTTGTTCAATATGTAATATCAAATATTGTAACAATTCATGTTGTAATTATATGTTGAATGGTGAACATGTGTGTATGGTTTTATTATTGTTCATGTACATGTGTTACTGATGTATGTTCCTTCTGACTCCCTCAATTTTCTTCTTCTTAGCCTAGTGTGTGGGGCTCAAATTGGGATTCTCGCTGAGGTGAGGGTTTCAATTTGGACGTCACACATCAGATTAAGTTTTAGAAAATCCGGGGACGTCACAGATCGACTAGTTCAAAACATGAACTGATAAGTTCAGAATGTGAATCAACCGATTCAAAATGTGAAGTGATTGGTTTAGAATGTGAATCGACCGATTAAGCGATCAATACGATTGAATCAAGGATTGATGATGACGTCATGTTGTGAATTAATTGTCACATTGAAACTCAATATGTTTGCAAATAGGAAATATAGTGAATTGAAAAATTCAAGTGTTGAGTCAACCATTTTACATGCAAATCGACCAATTCAAATGTGAATCGATCAACTTGTGGTTCACACCATCTAGAAATTCCTAAAAACCTATCTCTTCAACTCCCAATTGATCTAAAAGCCTTGACCCTAGCCCTCCTATAAAAGAGGGATAGTCAAGGCTTTCAAAAAACATAAATAACCTCTGAAAAATGTTGTCCACTCATAGTTATGGTAACATTAGAGATCGAGTAAGTCTTACCCATAAAAGGAAGAGATAATAAGGGATAGACAACAACGGAGAACAATCCATGCTAGCACGTTGACATTGAAGGGACAACTCCTTCCCATTATCTATAGGAAATAGGGCAAGAAGTTCCTGGTGGTCTAGGTGGACTACATAGAGACGTGGAGGCCATCGCTTCCACTCTAGGAGGACAACAACCAACAACCATGCTAGGTATTTAGTTGCACACAGATCTCATATTTGCAATTTTATCCCTTGAAGTAATTTGAAGGTCTAATGAATCTTGTTTAAGTGTTTAAGATCTACTCAACCCCCCATCTAGATCCTATTGATCTAACATGTTTGTGATGAGAAGTCTTTTTTTGTGTCTTACCAACCCTCCACCTGGTAGGTCCGTGACTTTAGAAGACCACTCAACTATTAAAGTCAAGAGTGAAGGGTGTGTGGATGTGAAGTTTCCATCTTGAGAAATTTTAACCTTACAAAGAGTCAGACTTGTCCCTATAATCTAATGGAATATCCTTTTTGGTCCTATATTAGTTAGAAAAGGTTCAAGATACTTTGTAAATGTAACAAAGTTGTTGTTACACATGTTCGAGATGGGCGTTTCTTTGGTAAAAGCTATCTTTGTGATGGTTGAGAACCTATTTAAAGTTAATGTAGAACCAACATATTTTTTTATATGAATAATAATATCAATTCTATGTTATTGAAGCTTGAATCATTTAATGTTTGGAATGGTCGTCTGGTCATATAAATTGTGATTCAGTAAAATGTGTGATGACTATAAATTTAATCTTGAAATTAGTCATTGATAAGAAACACTAATGTGAAATGTGTGTAGGCTAAAAAACCCAGGAAATCCTCACATAGGTGAAAGGAATTATGAAATTTTAGATATAAGGTACACTGACATTTGTGAGTTCAATAGTGTAACCACTAGGGACAAAAAATCATACTTTATCACATTTTTGATGACTGTAGTAAATTGTGTTATGTTTTTTTACTCAAAAGTAAGGATGAAACATTAGATAAATTTCAAATCTTTAATAACAAAGACAAAACACAAAGTAGAAAGGTAATTAAAGGATAAGGTCTATTAGAGGAGGGAAGTACATTTGAATTTTATTTAAAGTATACTATCAAAACTACAATATTGTCAAAATGAGGTTACTAACCCTTATTCATTACATTCAAATGGGATGGCATAACGGAAAAACTGACCCTATGATAGATATGGTAAATGTTCTACTTTAAATTTCTAGATTACCTTATTCCATATGGGGTGAGGCGTTGAATATGAATTGCCATATTTTGATTATAATTCCCCACAAGTATGGAGAAAGTAGTCATTCAAGTCTATAATATCTCTAAGTGTGGGGGTGTCTTGCAAAAGTAATTGTCCCTGAATATAAGAGAAAGAAAGTGGGACCAAATTCTATATATTTCATATTCTTGGGTTACATGGAGACAAACTATATGCACAAATTCTTGTCCATTAAACCTAGTATATCTGGCATAAATGTCAACAAAACTGTAGAACTATGAGATGTAAATTTCTTTAAGAACATGTTCCCAATGAAGATTGGGTTGCCTCAATAAGGTTCTTATCAAGATCCAAACTCCATAGGTTCCATTCCTAATTGTGTGGAAAGGAGGAAATGTTGTGGAACTCTGAACCTAATATTTCTAGTTCATATGATTTTGAGAAAATGTATAAACCTAGGAGAATTAAATGGGATAGGAAATCCAAAGACTTTGGAATTTCCATCATTACTTACAATGTCAAGGAAACACATTTTACCTTTACACAAGCTTTTGCTTCACTCAAAGCCAAGTTTTGAAAGAAAGCTGAAATCAATCAATTCTCTATAATGGTACATGGGAATTGGTGGATTTACCTCTTGGTTGTTCTATTGTAATGTGTAAATGGATCTATAAAAGGAGATATCATACAGACAAGACAATGAATAAGTACAAGGCTAGGTTAGTTGCTAAGGGATACATACAAATTGAGGGAATAAATTATTTTGATACATATTCTTGTATTTCCCATATGACCACGATTCATGCACTTATTTTATTGACTTGGATATATGACCTCACTATCCATTAGATGGATGTGAAGAAAACATTCTTGCATGGCAATATTTAAGAGGAAATTTATATGAAACAACCTAGGGGTTTTGTGGCATGTGAAAATGAATGCATAGTGTGCAAATTTGTAAATCATTATATAGTTGAAACAAGCCCCTAATCAATGGTATGAAAAGTTTGAGATTGTAATATTTAGTTTTTAACCAATGATTTTAACAAGTGAGTCTATTGCAAAGTTCTCAAAGATGGATTCATCATATTGTTCATATATGTAAATGATATTCTCATTTTTGGCTTCAATATGAGAGTTGTAAATGAGATTAAGCCATTCTTATGTAGTAAATTTGTAATGAAAGATATAGAATTTTTTGTATGATTTTAGGGCCTAAAATCATAAGGTCCATTGATGGTATATCCATCTCACAGTCTCACTATGTTGAGAAAATATTGGAAAATTTTAATTACCAATAATGAAAATGTATATAGACCCCATATGATTCATCCAAGGCTTTATTCAAGAATGCAACTGGTATTCCTATGTTCAATTGAGGTGATCTTAGATTATTAGAAGTTAAACGTATCTTTTAATTGTACATGACCAGACATTGTGTTTTCATTGTGTATGTTAAGTAGATATACAAGTGGTATCAATAGATATCATGGGCAGTTAAAGACAACTCTCCCCACGGCCGACCCGTCACTCTGGCGATTAGGGTTTGACATGTGGGACACCTTCTTCCACCACCGTGGTCTTTCTCTTGCAGGTTCAAGGGTGGTCGATCCTTCTGGTCCTCTTCCAGCGATGGCAGACGAACTGGCGGAGAGATGTGCACAGTTGCAGTTGACACCGGATGAAGAAGAGCTAATAGAGATAGCGGCACCGGCGGTCGACGATGATCAAAACCACTTGAGGTTGGCTCTGGTTGCGCGGATCCTATCGGATAGGCCAGTGAACTTTTGGGCAATGAAGCGTACCCTAACCCAAGCGTGGGGTCTGCACGAGAAGGTTGTATTCAAGCAGGTCGAAGGAGGGCAATTCATCATACAATTTTTCGACTGGCGAGATAAGTTGAAAGTAGAAGAAGGCTCCCCGTGGAACTTCAATAATAAGCTACTATTGCTCAAGAACATCGAGGTAGAGGAGAAGCCGGGGGAAATTGCCATAAATCACAGCCCTTTCTGGGTCCGGTTGTATGGAATACCTCTAGGGTTTCGAAACAAGAGCAGCGTGGAAGAAATAGCGTCCAGGGTTGGCGAAGTCCTTGCGACGGACCTGGATGAGTTGGGGTGGGAAACGTCGGCAAGGGTTAGAATAAACCTCGACGTCTAGAAACCGCTGAAGCGAGTGCTGCAGATGAGAGGAAGCAAGAGCAACGTCATCGAGATCGAATTGAAGTATGAATAGCTTTCCAATTTCTACCATGGCTGCGGTCGTCTTGGCCACGTCATCAAAGATTGCGAGGGCAGTGTCGAAGGGGAAGAGCGGGATCAGCAGTGGGGAGCATGGTTCAGGGCGTCTCCGAGGAAGCCACGGCAGTCGCTGCAGGAGGAGGTTTATGGAAACAATAGGTTGAGCAAGAAAATCCAATTCCGATATAAACCAACAACAGTCACCGAGAAGGAAGGGAGCAGCGAGCAGGGAAAGCAGAACGAACCAAACACAGACGGGGAAAGAAGGACAGGGCCAGAGCTTGTGGAAGATCAACTCGGGCGGTCAGGAGTTCAAGTGCAGGTGCAGAATGAAGATGATGGCAGCAATGAGGCGGAATATAATCTAAATGAGTTGTTGTCGGAAAGAAACTCTCAGTCCGACCAGAGGAGGATAGGAGGAAGCAATGAAGTCCAAAACCTAACTGCTTCGGAAAATAGGAGAGGAGGTAGGTGGACAACAGAACAGCAACAACCTCAGAGAAGAAGGGAAGTACCAGTAGCATCAGGGGGAAGTGAAGAATATATAAACATCTTACATGCCACCCTTGAGGTGGAGAGGCAGGTCGTTATGGCAGGAACAGGAGGAACTGAGCAGCAGGAAACAATGGCCACCAAAGAAGCGAGGAGCAGCGGAAATGAGGTGATATCAGCGGTGAAGACGAGGGCACAAAGAGAGAAGGAAGATAGAAGGAAAGCAGGGAGGAAGACAAAGCAAAATCAACACAAAAAGAGAGACCCGCCATGGGTTTACAAAATGAGTAGGGGCCAACGTTTGGGTATTCCAGAAGAGGTAGTAGAATGGAGCACGATCGCAGGGAAAAGAGGAAGACAATCCGAGTATTGTGATATGGAACTAGACTCGTATGATACCTAATTGGAGGCGGGGAAAAAAGCAAAAAACATGAACCGAGAAGAGCAGCAGGAAGGTGGGGGTATAACCCAAGTAGCGGAGGATGGATGGAGCCAGCCCCGCAAAGAGCAATGAAAATCCTAAGTTGGAACTGTTAGGGACTACCCCGCCCTGACACGGTTACTGCCCTCAAGTCTAGATGCATGAGGGAGGGCCCCAACATAGTTTTCGTGATGGAAACTATGATTTCTAGTACAGATTTGGAGGTGGTCATGAGAAAGTGCGGGTTCACTCAAGGAATTTGTCTTTCTAGCATAGGAAGAGCTGGAGGAATGGGGCTATGGTGGAGGGATGTTGATCTCACAGTAACATCATATTCACAACATCATTGTAGTTACGAGGTAAAGGAGAATAACAGTGATAGTAGATGGAGAGCTATTGGCATATATGGTTGGGCAGCTCAACAACATAAACAAAAGACATGGGATCTAATGAGAGAATAGAAAGGAAGCTCGAAATTGCCTACTATTTTCTTCGGAGACTTCAACGAGATCCTATCTAACTCAGAAAAAATTGGAGGGCCTCCAAAACCTCTCTGGTTCATCTAGGATTTCATGGACGTGGTTGATGACTGTGATCTTACGGACCTGGGATACAGTTGCAGCATCTTCACATGGCAGAGAGGTCTCACTCCGGACACCTTAGTAAGGGAACGCCTTGACAGAGCGTTGGGATGTGCACAGTGGGTGGCCAAGTTTCTGCAGGCAAGAGTGTTTCACTGCATTAAATATGAGTTCGATCATGTACCCATCATCATCAATACTGAGTATAAAAGCAGGAAAAAGGCAAGGAAGCAACAGTATTTTTTCTTTGAACCTATGTGGGCGGAGGACAATGCTTGTGAACAAATCATAAAATTTGTTTGGGACGAGCAGCCTACTTCAGATCTTCAAAGAAAAATGGGCCACTGTGAAAGTAAACTGAAAGAGTGGGCTGTTGGAAAATTCAGGGAAAGAAGGAAAAAGATCAAACAGTTGGAGGAGGCACTAAAGGAATTACAAAATCTACCGGCTGACAGGATAAATCTAGAAAGGTGCAGTCACATAACGACAGAGCTCAACGAGTGGCACAAAAGGGATGAGGCGTTCTGGCATGCCAGAGCAAGGGTGAATGAGATGAAATCAGGAGACAAAAATACGGCATACTTCCATCATAAGGCGTCTCAAAGAAGGAAGAGAAACAGGATTGAAGGTCTAAAAAATGAAAATGGGCAGTGGAAGGAGGAGGATGAAGATATAGAAGGTATAGTGCTGAATTTTTTTCAAAATCTTTTTCAGACGAGTAACCCTTGCGGTTGGGAGGAGGACACGAGAGGAATCAACAACAAGCTCAGTCAGGATGAGAGTAAGGAGATTGAGAAAGAAGTCACATCTGAGGAAATCAAGACGGCACTGATGAAGATGCACCCGAATAAAGCTCCTGGTCCAGATGGTATGAAAGCTCTTTTTTTTCAGAAGTACTGGCACATAGTAGGGAATGATGTATCAAACTATATTAAAGGGTGGTGGAAATCTGAAAGAAGTATAGTAGATTTTAATGATACACTGGTGGTGCTTATTTCAAAAACTCAGAAACCCATGGAGATCGGTGAGTTTAGACCAATCAGTTTATGCAATGTCATCTACAAGATAGCTTCTAAAGTCATAGCAAGCAGGCTGCGTCCGTTCATGGATAGAATCATAACCGAAAACCAATGTGCCTTCATCCCGGGAAGACTCATTACAGACAACGCCCTTATTGCATATGAGTTGTTCCACACAATGAAGAGGGGTAATAAAGCAAAAAAGGGTCACATAGCTCTCAAGCTTGACATGTCGAAAGCCTATGATAGAGTGGAATGGAAATTCATTGATTATGTGCAGGAAAAGATGGGGTTTGGGGAGAAATGGAGGAACAAGGTATATGATTGTATGTCAACTGTGTCACATTCGTTTGCCATCAACGGGGAGCGGACCAGGAAGATTCAACCTACCCGAGGACTTCGCCAGGGTGACCCTCTATCTCCATACCTTTTCATTTTATGTGCTGAAGCTTTTTCTACTTCTCTAACCTTGGCAGTGCAGCAAAAGGTTATTCAAGGAATCCGAGCAAGCCGTCATGGCCCACGAGTTTCACATCTTTTCTTTGCAGATGATTCCATTCTTTTTGCGAGAGCAACCAAAGAAGAATGCCTGAAGGTAGCTGAAATCATCAACCAATATGAGCGGGCATCCGGACAGAAAATCAACCTTTCCAAAACTGAGGTCGCTTTCAGCAAAGGGGTGGAGCGGGAAAAGAGAGGAGAATTAACACATCTCTTGCAGGTCAAAGAAGTAGACAAGCATGGGAAATATCTTGGGCTGCCCACGGCTGTAGGGAGGTCAAAGAAACAAGTATTCTCTTATATACAGGAGCAGATATGGAAAAAACTACAAGGGTGGAAGGAGAAGCTACTGTCCAAAGCAGGAAAAGAAGTCCTCATCAAAGCAGTGATCCAAGCCATACCTTTGTATATCATGAGTATTTTTCAACTGCCGGGTTACCTACTCGATTCCCTAAACAACACTGTAGCGAGATTTTGGTGGGGGGCTAAAGATGGGGAGAGGAAGATGGCATGGGTCAGTTGGGACAATATGTGGAAACCAAAGAACCAAGGAGGCATGGGATTCAGAAACATACACACTTTCAACCAAGCACTGTTGGCAAAGCAAATTTGTAGACTCTTTCATAGAGAAGACACTTTAGTCTACCAGGTGCTAAAAGCAAGATATTTTCCTAGGGGGACAACACTCAACGCCAGAAGGGGGTATGATCCAAGTTTCACCTGGAGAAGTATATGGAATGCAAAGGCTATCATCCTTGAAGGGATACATTGGAAGGTGGGAGATGGAACAAATATCAATATATGGGAGGACCCATGGATCCCGGGAATAAGGGGAAGCATAGAGAGCGCATATAACTTCTCAAGCACCAACGTCCAACGGGTGAATCAGCTCATGATGAACGAGTCTACCACTTGGGATAAGGAAGGCATCTCAATCCTCTTCACTCAAGAAATAGCACAGAAGATCATGGCAATACCACTTGGTCTCAACAAGCAGAAGGACGGTATCTACTGGAAACCAGATAGACGCAGAGAGTTCACGGTAAAATCAGCCTATTGGATGGTAATTCAAGAACCGGCATCAAGAGAAGAGCATAGAAACCAAGAGGAGGCAGAACGTTGGAGGCTAGTATGGAGGAAGAAGCTCATCCCGAAGGCGGCACATTTCATTTGGAGATGCATGATTGGGGCGCTAGGCACGTTGGGACGTCTATATGACCGTCACTGTCATCCAGATGGTATATGCAACATATGCGGAAGAGAGAAAGAGGACATTACGCACATGTTATTTAGATGCCCTCAGTCTTGGGAGCTTTGGAAAGAAAGCCCAGCTGTAGTTCAAGCAAGGATCCGAACAGCGGGGAGGTCCAATATGGGAAGCGGAATCAAGAGCCTCATCAACCAACAGCGGGAACAAGACAACCATGTTATGATAGCAGCGCTTTGGACAATGTGGACTAGGAGGAATTCCATCATTTTTAAGGAGCAACCAAAACCACCACTCTTAACTCAATGCCATCTCCTTGCCCTTCTCTAAGGACACCACGATGATCAACAGCAAACAGCTGTGCGCCCAGCCACAATGGTGCAGCGGACAGAGGTCTGGTTGGCGCCCGAGGTCGACGTGATCAAGGTGAACTATGATGCAGCTGTGCACATGCAAGGCTTTGATAGTTCAGGTCTTGTGTGGCAGGATCATGAAGGGAGAGTGCTACACATAGCTGGGAGCAGGCATCCATCTAGTCATGACGTGCCATTAGCGGAAGCTTGGGCAGTAAGGGAGAGTTTGCGGTAGTCTAAGTAACAGCAAATCACAAGACTAGTGGTGGAGTCGGATTCAGAAACAATCATCCATCTCATAAGGGCATGAGATACAAGGCCGGACTTGCTTGGAACTCTTCTAGAAGACATTTATAGCTTAAAGTCATATTTTCAGTTTATTAGTTTTTCTTTCTGTAAAAGACGGGCAAATGGACTAGCACACCAGCTAGCTCGTGAAGCCGTCATTAGCTCTAGTTCTTTTTTCTTATCAAAGTCTTTTCCTCATTTTGTATCGAACTGGATTGAGCCCTCTTTGAGCTCATAGTAATAGAATGACAGCGTTTGACCTCAAAAAAAAATAGATATCATGGGCAAGCTCTTAATAGAGTACGTAGTATATTAAGGAAACCTCTTCCCTTGTGTTGCATTATGTTAAATATCCTTATGTAGTTAAAGGATATAGTGATACAAGTTGTATATCCAAGAATTAAGGGAGCAATGGGGTCTCAAAATATGTATTCCTATTAGGTGAGGATGCTATTACCTAGAGGTCTATGAAACATACCATATTGTCTAGGTCCACTTTTGAGGTTGAGTTGTGTGCTTTAGATGAAATAAAGATGGAAGTTGAATGGATACATGGACTTATGTCAAGTTTACCCATGGTAAGAAATTGCTTCTTACAATATCTATTCTTGTGATAGTGTAACTACAATTACCAAGATAAGTAGTTCAAAGTTCAATAAAAAATAGACAAACACATCCAACTTAGACTAAAGTCTATAACGGAGTTAGTGTATACTTGGGTCATGGTTGTTGACTACATTGAATCCAAATATAATATAACTAATACCTTGTCAAGAGGCCTTGCCTTACCCTTAGTTGAAAATTTCAAGTTGGAGATGGGAGTAAAATTCCCAATTACTCAAAAGTAGTGGAAACCCACCTAAATGAGTTAAGATCCCCTGAATCAGGTTTAATGTGGTAGTAATAAGCTGTCAGGTAAATTGGATGACACTGTGTAAATTTCATGTGTAAAGATATATGTGTCTCTCCTCTTTTAACCTATTAGTGCCATATACTACAAGTTTATAAAGAGAATTTTTGTTGAATGAGGTTGATTCTTATGATAGGATGGTTATACATACATCCTTGGATATGTCCAACTAAGTGAGTCATGTTGTGTGGACGCAACAAGGGAACTGGGTTGTTCCCTGAAGTCAATTTTGATACAGGCTATGGATGTATGACCTTTAATGAATCAACCCTAGAGACAAAGACAACCTTTTGTCATGTTGTTACTAACAAAAAACTCTTGTAGTCAAGGTTCTGGTTCAAGATTTAAGTTCACCTAGTTCATGTGTGGGTAATGTTGGATACTAAGGTAATGGTTCAATCCCGGAAGGTATCACTCGCTGAAAGCATAATTTGGACATGGATGATAGATCTCTCTACACTTTGAATTTGCGGGGGGATTGTCAAAAAAGTCAAAAGAAGATGACTATGACACAATCACATGCGTTAAACATTGCAAATTGATGTGAATAGACTGACATATGCATGTCAACTACATTTATTTTGAGTTAGCTTCTACTTCTATATAATGAGGGGTAGGGATATTGTTACCAATTCTATATCTCATTCATTATTTTCTCTCCCTCTAGAAAAGTGTTTCCAGTTGGCTAATACTTCCTGCAAGCTAGTATTGTCTGCATGCTAATATTTCTTATCGCCTACTAGTGATGTCTTCAAGCTTGGGTTATCTGTCTACAGTCTTATGTGTGTTCTTGTGTAGAGTGCTCTGCACTAAGGACCCGTCTGTGTCGACTTTAGTTCAAATGCGTACCAAAGACATAGACCATATTATCCTAGAAGGAAGGCATCGCTAACTTGCACACACCCAATAGTGGGGCACTAATCTCTCTAAGGCAAGTTAGAAAGGGTGATTTGATCAGCTTAGTTTCTAACTTATTGTTTTCTTCTTTTGGTTCTCCTAACTTGTTTTTGTTGTTGTTTCTCATGGATTTGCATATATGGATACTATATTCATGTCAATCTTATCTACATAACTCTTCCTTATTCACATTTTGTGATGCATACTGATAATACCCAATTTATGGCTGCTAGAGTCTATATTTTACTATCAAAACTGCCTCCAAACCTGACTTCCTCTCCATTTTATCCTATTTTTGTATAGAAATAACCCCCACTATACTCCTAATAATATTTCCTATCTTTTGCAGAAGTTTCTCTTGCTTTCCAATGAAAAGAATCTTAACGGGCCCTTCCAGGCCCATCAACAACAACTGACCTACCCCGACCCAGTGAGCAACGCGGGGCGATACACCCCTTACCCGTCATAGTTGCCGCCCGATACGGTAGCAACCCGACATAGGCATGTCGCACGAAAGCTATGAAGGACTAAAAGAGGTTACCTGATAAGGAGCCTCACCCGCCACGACCCGTCGGCCGACGGGGTCTATGATGTGACATGGCCACCTCCCGGGGCAAAAGCCCACTAGAGTTCTACCCGACACGATCAAACATGACTTACTCACAACCCAACACACATCAACCAGCCATGCCAGGTGATAGATGTGTCAGCCCTCTCCCAAAGCCATGTTAACAGAGCAGAGAAAGGACATGTGGCCCAACAGGAGCCACAATTCTCCCCAGTAGCTGCCTATAAATAGCAGCTACATGACTTTGATGGGATGCGTCAGAACCCGACAAGAGCTAACTTCGAGAGCAAAAAGGAGCTAGTGCGTAGAGTTCCTAGGCGTGCTAGGCGATACTAGGTGAGCACACCCCCAACCCTAGAGGGACGGGAGGAGTTCACCTAGAACCCGTCTCAGTAGTCGCGGCAGCACGATACGACCATCAAGGCTACTCCAACGTGTCAGACCTCTAGCTGGGTCTCAACCTGAGACGGTCTGCCTAACCATGCCCAACATGAGAACCCGAGAACCTAAGAGGGAGCTAACTTGATACATGTCCTAACCCGACACATTACCTAAACTGATATGGCCCACCCGTCATTGCTGCAGCCTGACAGGGTCTGCCACCCGACACGACCATATCGGGTAGGGAGTCCTATCCCGATACACCCTTTACCCACCAAAGTTCACGACCCGACACGGTCAAGAACTCGACACAGGAATATCCCAATGATGCTCCTGCCCGGTACCAGGTTAGCTCCACCTTAGGGGTCTACTACTGTATATGTCGACCTCCTACATCAAGGAGGTTGATACCTATCTTCCCTATTTTGGCAATTTACTTTCATTTACTATTGCATTGTAACTAAACTTTTATGTACTTATGAAGTCTTTGGAGTTCATCTTTTATTGTTCTGTGTATGGCTCCTTTTTTTTGGACGATCTCTTTATAGCATCTGAGATCTAGTCTCTTCTGTTTGGATCGCACTTTTGCCAAGCTATCAAATCATGTTTCCCGTTTCAACTCCCTTGCGAGAGGGATGTCGTAAACTTGAGAGGTTGGTCTGGTTCGGGTGTACGAGAGTACCCAGTATTAGGGTAGCACTGACATATCTTTCCACTCAGGTCTATGCTTAGTACTCTTGAGAGAGAGAGAATTAGTGCATAGCCAGAAACATCCCCTTTGAGAGAAGAAGGTGCAGGATGTATTCCACTGCTGCTTGCTATGTTTAAGTTTTCCTCCTTCGTGCTTTACTCCAACAATAGTTTTATCTCCTCAACTTCCAACATAAAAAACCCTTATCAAAATCGCTAAGCCTTAAAAAATTAATTCTTCTGGTAACTCCCCTTGGAGATAGGCTTTTTGTTTATCAAAATCTGGTCCTTCGACCTTCTGATGTGCTTAGATGAGTGAAACTTGAGTTTCGAAGCACCATTCTTCCTATCCATGTGTTTGACCCCGAACTACTTCGACCCTATGCTAGTTGCAGGCGTCTTAAGCATTCATGTTTTATAAATTTATAAAAGTTTGATAACCTAGACATGACTCCATTCTTGGACCCACGTTTACGGCTCATCAACTTTTTGGTGCCATTGTCGGGGATAGGCAACGAAAACCATTTTAGAACTCAAGTTTTGCTTGCACTTTGCCAAAAACCTTGTACATATGCATATAACACTACACATATTTACTGCATGTAGTTTATACATCGTACTAATACCTTTACACTTTTCTTTCTTACTAGGTACTCTTTCACCTTTTCAAGTCATCTTTGCCCCTGACAAGTCATTGCTGACCAAGCACCTGAAGCTTGTTCTCTATGTTTGTTTGTCCATGTTCGGGAAAATGAAGAGAGGAACCCAGTTGTGGTGCAACCCCTCAACGTTACCAACTTCAAGTTGAAGCCTTATTTCCTCCAACTGCTACAGAATAACCGGTTTGGTGGGAATAATTCTGAAGAAAACCCGTACAACCATCTAACAACTTTCAAAAGGACCTACAACACCTTCAAGATCAATAGGGTTCCTATAGCGCACATCTACATCTAGTGCTTTCCTTTCTCTCTGAGGGACAAGGCATTGGAGTGGTACATGAGCCTGCAAGATAGGAGTCTTCCTGATTGGGAGCATCTCGCTAACACGTTTATCACCAAGTTCTTCCCCATTGAAAGAACAATCAAATGCCAGAAAAAGATTACGAGGTATTCACAAAAACCTTCGGAGAATCTACACAATACAGGGGAGAGATTTCTAAGCTACCAGCGGGAGCGCCCGCATCATGGCTTTTCTGAACCTAAGTTGATCACCACATTCTATAATGGGGTGTTCCCTGTAGAGAGGAAATCCCTAAATGATGTAGCTAGCAATGACTTCTTAGGGCTCAATGCTCAGAGGGCCATGGAAATAATAGATAATATGGCTACGAATCAACAAGATAGTGAGTATGACCAGGAATCTATAAGCCACACCACTCCAGGAGAGTCCAAGGCGATGGAAGCCCTTGCGGCTAAGCTAGACCAGATAGTACCCGATGTCAAAACCTTGAAGGAGCAGGGGTGTAAGGGAAAAGTATGGCAAGAAGTCATGAGAAGATGTGCTACTTGTGGAGAGCCATACCATCTATCTAATTTTTTCCCACACACAGCCATTCAAGGAGATCCTGATGAGGGTAGTACGGAAAATGTCAGTTATGTCCAATACAGACACCCTAATCACCCAAGTTTCTCTTACGGGAATACTAGTGTTGCTGAGAACTCCCATTAGCTGGTGAGCAGAAATCCTTCGGGAGGACCATCGAATCAACAATGTCAGGTAGGGTTCCAGTAGCAGTGGACTTTCTAACAGAACCAGCCGCAAAGATCGTCTATGATGACGGAGTTGATGTACTTCACCAAAAAAGCAAAATGAACTTAATGAGAAGATGCATAAAAGCTCTGTGGACAGCACGACCCTGCTTAAGCTAATGAAGTAGTAGATGGGGAGATTCTCAGCCCAGATTGGGGAGCTCCAGCAGCACAATAAATAGATTAACCAACAGCTGGCGAGCCTCACCCAAAACATTAATCACCAAGTAGGGAATTTCCCATCCAACACTAAGGTGAATCCACGAGGACATGAGACTGCAAAAATGGTCATCCTAAGGTCAGGTACCATAGTACAACCAACCATGGAAAATAAAGCAACACCGACGACAACATTTTCCAAAGAAGCTAGTCCAAAAGAGGTTGAAGAGGAAGTCCCAACAAATTTAAGGAGAGTGACCAAGGAAGGAAGAAATGACGTCTCTTTTGAAGAGCATCCTGACAAGTACGCACCCTGTGTACCGTTCCTGCGTACCGTTCCCCCATAAGCTGGTGAAAGCCCAACTGAAAAATAGATATGAAAAGTTTTTGGACGCGATAAAGAAATTGCACTTTGACATCCCTTTTTTGGATACCATTGAAGAAATGCCTACTTACGCCAAGTTTCTTAAGGATCTAATTTCAAGGAAGAAGAGAGGTGAAGATGTGGAGACTGTAAAGCTAGCACAGATGTCCAGCTCCTTCGTCAAAGCAAGTGTGCTGACAAAGAAAAAGGATCCTGGGGCCTTTGTTATTCCCTTTCAAATTAGGGATAACATAACTCGTAAAGGTCTAGCAGACCTAGGGGCTAGCATCAACTTGATGCCCTTGTCCCTTGCTAAGAGGATTGGGCTTACTGATATGTCAAGCATGAACATGAGAAACCAACTCGCCGATCACACCTTTACCAGGCCAGTAGGCGTAGTGGAGGATGTTCCCTCTCAAGTGGGGTGTTTCTTCATTCCATGTGACATAGTTTTGATCAATATCGTAGAAGACCCCAACTGCCCTATTATCTTTGGGTGACCTTTCCTAGTGTTCGGCCGAGCCCTCATCGATGTAGAGGTAGGAATGATTATGATCCGGGTTGGAGGATATTGTATCAACTTCAGCATTAGATATTGTATGAAAGCCCCTTCGTTCCTTGAATCCTCTTATTTTGTTGAGATCTACCAACAACTATGCAATGAAGTAAGGGAAGAAAAGGCCATGATAGACCCGCTTATGCTTGCCTTATCTGGTGAGGCACAGGGGGTCAAAGATCCAGAGGTCAAGGAACTACTGGCCTTTCTATAAGTTGAAGGATCGTCCAAAGAAGATGAAGATCCCATGGAGACAATTATGTACGCTGCTCTTCGGAAAGAACCCACCAGTAAACAAGAGAACGAAACCCCGCCAGATCTGAAAGTTTTGCCAAGAGGCTTGGAATACTGCTTTTCAGATGAAGAGAGAATGAATCTGGTGATCATCAACTCAGAGTTGACTGACAGCCAAAAAGATCAGTTGCTTCAAGAGTTAAAGCTATGAAGAAAGGCCCTAGGTTACTCTATAAGAGACCTATGGGGGATCAACCCTTCTGTGTGTATGCACATGATCCACCTGGAAGAGGAGTCCAGGCCGCAAGCCCAGCCATAGAGAAAGCTAAATGAGAAACTTTGTGAAATCATTAGTAAAGAAGTTGCAAAGCTCTGAGATGCAGGAATAATCTATGCTATCAGCAGTAGCATGTGGGTAAGTCCCATTCAAGTCGTCCCAAAAAAAGGAGGTATAACTGTGGCATACAACTCATAAAAACTAGATTAACTAATGTGGAAGCGTATTATTAGCATCAGAATTACTGAAAATCACTAAAAATTAAAACCATTTATCAAGAGATCCATTCACAGGAAAAAAATTTCATTTAGAACCAAAGTATTTCAAGTACATACTAGTTTATTAGTACATCTCTCGTACTATTTCCTCTCGAGATTTACAACATTAACTGCCCTGTTAAACTGTACATCAGCAGTATAAAAATCTCGAGGCATCAAGCCAAAATCTCAGATCGAATTGTCCAAGCACTAAATCCTAGGACCTGAGAGTACAGAGACGACTCATAGGACTAACTATACAAGACCAGATAGCCAATGTATCCACCTGATGGATCACTGCTATCCCTGTGGCTGTTGCTGTAAGGACCCTGACCTCCGTTTAGGGCTTATCCTGTTTGCTTTGCTTAACCCTGGTGCTTAGTTGCTTGCTAATCACCCTTAGTGGTGATTAGGGTTTATTTGTGCCGGTTGTGTGTTGGAGGTGCTACTTGCAATTAACCCAAGTCTAGGGTTGCTGAGAAAGTTTGTCACCTTGAGAGGTGTTCCTCTCTCTCCTTGCATCCTCTAGTGTTGAGAGGAAGGGTTGGGATCGTTGTTGCTTTGGGATTGGATGAGCCTTGTTGGGCCTTGTTGTGCCTTACTTGACCTTGTTGGACCTTGTGTCGGCCATAGGTGTGCCGACCATGGTTGTGTCAGCCTGGGTGTGTCTCCCAGGGAGGTGTGTCGGGCATGGAGTTGAGGTGTGTCATCCATGGATCCCCCCTTTGACCCTTTGACCTCATTTGTGTCACCACTAGTGGACACTTGGCGCTTGATGCTTGCATGTGGAAATGGCCTTAGACATGTGTTTAAGGCAAGTTGAGAGGTGGCATTGCCCATGGACAAGTGTCCCTAGGTGGGCGACACCTTGCCTTGTCTTACCTTGGTTTCACCTCCATCCCCTCCTATATATGTGTTCCCTCTCTATTGCTAAGGATCCCTTTAGTTCCTTAGTTTTCCCTCCCCCTTGGTGCACGACACCTCTTCCTTTACAAAGCTTGGTGGTCGATCCTTATCATGGAGTTTTCTTCTTCTTCTTCCTCTTGAGGTGGCCGAAGGTGTTCTTGGTGCTAGGAGCTTGGATCTTGCTTAAGGCGGGTTACATAACTCCTAACCATAACCATATTACATTCTTCTATGTTCTTGTATGTTTTCTTGTGATCATAATCGGCCATGTATGTTGCTAGATATGGTTCTTTCTTAGTTGCACCTTTAATCTTGTTGATATGGTTGAGGTTTTGTACCTTTATACCCTAGTTGGACGAACCGTGTTTTAGGGTTTCCTTTTTTAGAAACACTCCTTTCCCTCCTTGGTCTAGAGAAGTGAGCATGAGCTCTAGTGATATGAGCAACACCCCTCTCTCATTTAAGTTGAGAGGTGAGCTTGTGTTCTAGTTGCTTGAGCAACACCCTCCTCTCACCATGGATTCGAGAGGTGAGCTTTGTGGTAGATGTAGACCTATGTTAAGGTTGATCTTTGTGGTTTCCCAAATTGGGATAGAGGTTGTGCAAGACCCCTTTCTATTGGTTGTTGAGAGGTGAGATGACCTTCTTGATCAATTTAGGGTTTGGTGCCCTTGTGCTTGAGGTTGATGACGATCTTGTATCTTGCACGATATGGCTTTGGGATGGTGCTGCCTGATACCTCTCTTGGACTAGAGTTCTGGGTCTTTATGATGAGGTGGTGTTGGACGATACACCTTGGTCTTGCTTGGTGGGTTGGCCGATAGGATAAGGCTAGCTTGGTTGGACGATAGGCTTTCCCTTGGTGCCCTTGTATCGTTGGATGATGTGTGTCTAGTGGGCGTTACAGGGATGGCCTGGGTGCCATGGCTCTAGCCGTCATGGTAGTTGTTTCCCATTATAACCCTAACCCCATACTCATGATGCATGACACTCATGGGTGCACGACACATAGGGTTGCACGATACACTCCCCAACCTGGCTACACAACACCCTTGGGTGGTGGTCGTTACCTACTATGATAGGCTGATAAGGTTGTGTCCAGTTCAGTAGGACGATGTCACCGTGGATGCACGACATGCCCCATAGACCTAGCTGTACATTATGCTTTGTGCACGATATGCCTTGGCCTCTGGTTGCACGACACACCTTGAGGTGGTAGCCTGACATTCTTTCTAGAGGCTTGACCGATATGTGGCTAGAATGCTTGGGCGATATGAGGGAAGCTACCCTGCCTGATACCACTTCTAGTGAGGGTGCCCTACCCGTCACACTTCTTGTCAGGGTAGTGGGTACTTCTAGTGAGGGTCATGTTCCACCCGGAAACTCATCTGTTAGTTCTTTATCATGCAATCACTTGACATGTTTGATAATAGTGAGGTGATTGATATCGTAGAATGCACATATGTAAGCATGACATATCTGAATGACATGATATGACATGTGTTTATAATCATCTTGAATCATGTATATATAATGTTGAGTAATGATAAGCTTGGAAGCATATGAGCTACTTCACATGATGATGTGACCCATGCCTATGGTCACAGGTAAGAGGCATAATATATGTTCATGACTGATAATAATATCATGAATGATAAAGCATATAATCATCAATGTTGCCCTATGTTTGATAACATGATCAAACTGTTAATCCATGATGGTTTCAATTATCTCTATGAATTTGTACACTAACCATGCATGTGTTTCATGCGGATGCATAGCCAGGTAAAGGGCTATGAGGTATATATGTTTGAATGATACTACATTGATGGTCACTCTTGGTGATGAGATAACATGCATCATCTGAACAATGTGATTAGGTCTGAGGTCCTGAGTTTGGGCTAAAGTGCCTAGTTGAGGTGTTATCCTCTGATGATGAGATCTGGGATTGTGATCCTATGTAATGATGATAGATGACGAGAATGCCTTATGAGGTAGTGGTTTCTTGTGATGAGGGATTGAGATCCCGGGATATTGTGATGATGGTTACAATAATGTAGCTTAATGTTATATATGTGTTACAACTTGTTTGCCCCAACAATCGACTTAAAATACATTAACTAATTACAGATGAATCTCTCATGCAGTTTTCCCTGGCCATAGATCCATCATCGTCAGTAGCTGGTGATGGTGAAACATGTTCTCCTACAGGTTAACCTGGAAGTGCATATTATTGAATATGTGTGGTTTCTCCTAGCCTAAAATGAGGAGGTAAGAGTGCAACTTCGGTTCTAGACTCTAGAGGGCGGTTTCAGGCCCGTAGCTTGATATGTTAAGAGCATGGTGAATAGGCCCATGGCTCAGGATGTGTGATTTGGGAGCATGAATGCGTTCATGGCTCATAGCACGGTGACCATGCCCGTGGCTGAGTTTCATTAGCGTCAATACTTGTACCAAGGCGGGCTAGGCAGAGGGTATCCTGACCTTGTGGCTGAGGCCACTTAAGCATGAGACTGCGGTCCTACTAGTGTTGCGCTCGTGCATTGACCACGAGGTGGGAGGTCGTTGAGTCCGGCTCTTCCATTGACCTTGTATGGCACCGGCTTGGGTTTCACAACCAAAGGTTGGATTTGAGCGATACGAATCACTTCCTCAGGGAATAATAATACGTAATACAACCGAATAGTATTTGTTGCTTAAGGCAAAACACAGAACATTGATTGAGGCCTTGCTTGTGTAGTTGATCTTGCTATGCGTTATAGTTACTTATATGTTCCTTATGTTATGTGGTAAGATCTTATAAATCTCATCTTGTCAATCATGTTCCATAAAAAATACTTGGTTATATGCCTTCTGTACATCTTGGTAAGCTTGATGGTATAAATAACTTTGCTTAGTATGCTGCTCTTATTGTACGTTTTATCAGTTATCTGTTGTTATTGCTTTAATCTTTCTGAGGTTTTATGGTTTCGGTGGGGAGTTATGTTTCTCTCTGGGACTGTGTGTCTCACCTCGTTGGTTTACAACCTTTTTAGGTGTTTGCGCTAGACGTGGTGGCAGTCGCGGGGTTTGCGGCCAAGCAGCAAGAAGAGCAGTAGAAGGAAAGAGATGAATATACTGCTATTTTGGTTGTTTTGTAGTAGAGTCCTAGAGTCATCCCTGTACTCTCAGGTCCTCGGAGGCATTTTGACGTTGTTTTATGATATATAGCTGATGAAGCTTTGTTTATCCTACTGCTGGGCGGATGTGGCCCGTTATGTATGTATAAACATGTGATGAACTCATGTGACGACAAGACAACTGATCTTCTAAGCTGTGAACATGTATCAAGACTTGTAAATGTATATATAACATGTTTTCTTGCAGGATGAGGATCTAAATGTGATAGTTCGTTGGTTTATCTGTTTGTCAAAATCGGTTTTAATTAATTCGTGTTTTTGGTAATAAGTGGTTTATGGTGTTTTCCACACATTTTCGCATGGCACCTCATTGTCTGTGTGATAGCGGGATGTGTCACCACAATTTTTTGGTATCAGAGCTCTAGGTTCACTGAGTCTACATGGATTTAGGACTAGGTTGTTTCTATTCTTATGAGTTTTCCAGATTTTCTTACAACTATCTTCTGCCCTCAGCGGAAGAAAAAGCCAAGATGTCTGGAAACCATGAAGAACATGCTGCCGAGAGCAGCGATGCTGCATCAGTTGATGGAGCTGAAGGGCAGGCACATGGAGATCGGGTGCCTGAGGTCCCCCCAACTTGACCCAGCCATTCTCAAAACCCTGCCTACCAACAACTTATGGGGCAGATGATGGCTACGATGAATCTCATGGTAGAGAGATTGCAGTGCCTCCGCTGAGAGCACAGACTCCCCATGGTGAAACATTGGGTATTGGGAAGACCTTTCAGTGGCGTCGCCGAGTTAGAGCTTCTGACTATGCTGGGACGGCTGATCCAGCGGATGCAAATCTGTGGCTGACAAGTCTTGAGAAGGCTTTTTGGATCCTCGAAATCCCTGAAGCAGACAAAGTCTAGCACGTTGCCTACCTTCTGAAGGGTAGTGCTGGCCACTGGTGGGCCATCGAGGAGGAGAAGCAACCTGGTGAGGTGATCAGTTGAGAGGTTTTCCGGTGCGAGTTCGTCAGTAGATACTTTCTGAAGACATATCTGGACGAGAAGATCAACTAGTTTGAAAGCCTGTGCCAAGGAACGATGAACATCACCGAGTATGAGGCTAAGTTCATGGACCTGTTGAGGTTTTGTCCTCACATGACAGTGAGAGATGATGAACGGATTAGACATTTTGAGAAAGGCCTTAGTGCTGAGATGAAAACACCTGCTTTTGTGTTGGAGAACCGAGAGCGGTTTTCCATGTTTGTGGAATCTGTCTGTAGGATTGAACGGTCAGTTAGGGAAAAGAGAGAGGTCATGATCAAGAAGAGGCCTGCTTAGTTCCAGAGACAGAGGTTCGATGGCTTCAAGAAGCCGAGGTTACCAGCACCTTCTGGGTTAAGAGGTTCTAGTGCACCGTTGTAGTGGTCCCCGAGTAAGGGAAGAGGATATGGTTCTTCACCATCAAAGGCACATAGTACAACTTCTGTAGAAGTGACAGGGTCGTCTAGGCCACAACAGTGAGACCAGTCATGCCATCTTTGTGGTCAGATCGGGCATTGGAGGTCAAACTACCCAAGGAAAGATGTTGAAGTGACACAGCAACTGCGACAGAATAAATAAGGGTCAGACCGACAACAATCCAGTAGTAGCACAGGGTGAGGACGCGGTCAAGCATCGCAAGAAAGATCGTCTGCTCAAGGAAGCAGAGGACGTGGATAAAAAAGCAATGTCTCGATTCTATGCTATGAGTCAGCCGGAGGCGATAGTCAACCCGCGAGTGGTGACAAGTCAGATGGAGTTATTTCATTCTGATTTGTCTTCTTCTTGCTTTATATCTATTCTGGTTTACCTGGGTGCTACACACTATTTTATTGCACGTTCTATGCTTGATCACTGTCTGTTACCTGTTAGTTGTAAGAAAGATAGTTTGTTGTTAGAAACCCCTCTTGATGGTTCCTCGATGCTTCGAGAGGAGTGTCCATCTTGTATTCTATTTTTTCGGGACACAATATACAAGTGGATCTCATACCACTTGATATGCATGGATTCGAAGTGATCCTTGGGATGGATACCTTAAAGAAGTATAAGGTTGTGTTGGACTGTGGTTCCAAGTAGGCAGTATTTGATGTTTGTGGAGAGAAGTGGATCTTCCAAGGAGATAGAAAGATTCTCTTGATGTGTTTAGTATCGACGATGGTGGCAGAAAAGTTGTTACGACAAGGAGGTAAGGCGTTCTTAGCTCACGTTGTGAATACCAAGGTGAAAGGTCCTAGCCTTGAGGAGGTGACGGTTGTTCGAGAGTTTGCAGATGTGTTTCCTGATGAGTTCCCTGGTGTTCCTCCACCCCGAGAGATTGATTTCGAGATCAATCTGGTTCTAGGAACACAACCAGTTGCACAGACACCGTATAGGATGGCTCCAGTAGAGATGGAAGAGCTCAAGAAGCAATTACAAGAGTTGTTGGAGAAAGGTTTCATCTGACCGAGTACGTCACCTTGGGGTGCTCCAGTGTTGTTTGTTAAGAAGAAGGATGGGTCGATGCGGCTATGTATAGATTATTGGTAGTTGAACAAAGTCACAATCAAGAACAAGTACCCGTTCCCGAGGATAGATGATCTGTTTGATCAGTTGTGTGGTGCTACAGTGTTTTCAAAGATTGATCTACGATCTGGATATCATCAGTTGAGGATTAAGGCAGATGAAATACCAAAGTCAGCTTTTAGAACGAGGTATGGTCACTTTGAGTTTGTGGTTATGTCGTGTGGGCTAACCAATGCACCTGCTGCCTTCATGGTCCTGATGAATTGAGTGTTCGTTTCTAGATCAGTTTGTTGTAGTCTTTATAGATGACATTTTGATCTATAGTTGGGACAGGCAAGAGCATGAATAGCATCTTCGAAGAGCATTGACTCTCCTTCGCCAACATCAGTTGTATTCCAAGTTTAGTAAGTGTGAGTTCTGGTTGAAAGATGTAACTTTCTTGGGTCATGTGATATCTGCAGAAGGAGTTAAAGTGGACCCGAAGAAGGTGGAGTCCGTTGCAGAATGGGAACAGCCGAAGACACCGACTGAAGTTTGTAGTTTCCTGGGTTTAGCAGGATACTACCAGAGGTTTATCACAGACTTTAGTGCAATCACGTTGCCAATGACAAAGTTGACTAGAAAGGATGTACCTTTTGTTTGGAATGATCGTTGCCAACAAGCTTTCTAAAGTCTGAAGGAGAAGTTGACTAGTGCTCCAATGTTAGTCCTTCCAGAGACTGGGAAAGGCTATGTTGTTTTCTACGATGCTTCCAAGAAGGGCTTAGGATGCGTGTTGATGCAGGAAGACCATGTGGTTTCTTTTGCTTCTCGACAGCTTAAGAAACATGAGGAGAACTATCTGACTCATGATTTGGAGTTGGCAACGGTGGTTCATGCGTTAAAAATTTGGAGACACTATCTTTACGGGGAAGTGTGTCAAATCTTTACAGATCATAAGAATCTGAAGTACATCTTCTCGCAAAATGAGCTAAACATGCGACAACATCGATGGATGGAGCTGATCATTGATTATGACTGCACCATTGAGTATCACCCTGGTAAGGCAAATGTGGTAGCTAACGCGCTTAGCCGAAAGTCTTCTTTTCTTCCTACAAAGAAGGCACAGTTGAGTTCCTTAGTATGCCATAGATGAGATATGTTTGTCTCCTTGCGGCAGATGAATGTGCAGATGGAAGTTTCCTTGTTAGCAGGACTTTTGGCACAGGTGCAAGTCAAGCCTACGCTGAGACAGCAAATTAAAGACGCACAACAAATAGATGATACAGTACAATTAATCAGGTCATATCTTGGAAACAAAAAGTGTGATGGGTTCCATGAATCCGAAAATGGATTATTTGCTATCATGGCAGAATGGTGGTCCCCGATGCTGATGATCTGAGGAAGCTAGTACTCGAGGATGCACACACATCGATGTATGCTATGCATCTAGGAGTCACCAAGATGTATCACAATCTGAAAGAACTGTATTGGTGGCCTGGCTTGAAGAAAGATGTATATGAGTTTGTGGCTAGATGTGCGGTATGACAGCAAGTCAAGGGTGAGCATTAGAAGATGGCAGGTACGTTGCAACCCCTGCCAATACCGCAATGGAAATGGGATCATATAACCATGGATTTTGTGGCTGGTCTACCAAGGACAACAAAGAATCATGATTCCATTTGGGTGATAGTGGACAGATTGACAAAGTTTGCCCATTTCATACATGTGAAGACAACATATACAGCCGAGAAGCTCGCTCAAGTATATGTAGAAGAGATAGTATGTTTGCATGGCGTACCAGCAATGATAGTTTCTGACAGAGGTCCTCAGTTCACGAGTCATTTCTGGGAACAATTGCACAAAGCTTTGGGAACACAGTTGAGGTTCAACACTGCCTTCCACACACAAACAGATGGATAGTCTGAAAGGACTATTCAGACTTTAGAAGATCTTCTTCAGACTTGTGTTTTGCAGTTCCTAGGCAGTTGGGATGTACATCTCAGTTTGATAGAGTTTGCCTACAACAATAGTTACCAACGGAGCATTGACATGGCTCCTTATGAGGCCTTATATGGTAGGAAGTGTAGATCTCCCCTATGTTGGTATGAATCTGGTGAGTATCAGCTTTTGGGTCCTGAGTTAGTACAACAAACAACAGAAAAGATCAAAGTAATATAGAAACAGCTGAAAGCGGCACAAGACAGGCATAAGTCCTATGCAGACAATCGCCGACGACCCTTAGAGTTTCATGTGGGACACAAGGTATATCTCAAGTGTTGGATAAATTGGATATTATGATAAATCCCCTTGTTTCGATGATGACAAACATTTCATTCTTATTAATCTAACGAGCTACTTGAGTGTGAAGGACTAAGATGGATGGCAAAGCAACTAGGGAAAATCCACAAGCTAAATTGTTTATATTTTCATGCAATGTAATCCTTGTTGTAAAAACTTGTACAAATATATAATGTACAAGTACTTAGAATTGCATGTAAATCAAGCGTTAGATTTTCCCTAGCCAAACACCATAGTTAGACATGTCATCCCATTTAATTAGGATCACCTTTGCACACTCACACATATAATTAGTGCCTAAATTGAAACCTTGAAACAGGATCATTCTCGGTCGACAAACTCCTCGACCGAGACACTCTCGGTCGACAAACCTCTCGACCGAGAAAGATCCAAAGTAGCCGTTAGACACAACAAACAAGTTAGTTGGTAGTTGAAGAAAGACGTTGCAAATAACTTGTTCCAGAGAGCCTGTCGGTCGACAAAAGTTCGACCGAGTAGGTGTCTCGGTCGACCATTTGTCGACCGAGATAGTCTCTGACAGCAACTGCAGAATAAATTAATTAGTTGTTGTTAAAGCAACAACTTTGTACCTAACGGCTAGTTAAGCACTTAGAAACCCCTAGAAGTTGTCTAGAACGTCCTTAAGCATACTTAGGCCATTCCTATAAATAGGACAAGCCATAGGACACTAGAAATCACTTGTTACACTTGAGAATACACTTGAGCATACTTGAGCAATCTTTTGCAAGCAATTTGAGCACTGTGATCATTGGCCTACATTCTCCTTAGCTCAATTTCGTGTCCTATAGGCTAGATTCTCCTATCCACAGCAATCACAAGTTCACACACTTGGCTAGGAGATCTATATGCTTGATCTAGGCATATCAAGCCTTGGGCTTAAAGGATAAGTTGTAATTTCCTTTTTCTTTCTTGTTCCTTGTTATCTTTTGTACTCTCCTTGCTACTCCTAGGGTTGGAGGCTGCGGATTGGAGAGGGTTGACTTCTCGGGTGGAGAAGGGGACTTCAAGCTACTTCAAGAAGGCTATCACAAGGGAAGCTACTTCAGAAGGCTGGTGCAACGGGAGTTGGTGCATCTACTTCAAAGGAAGGCTGCTTCAAGGTTGGCGATTACTTCTAGGTGAAGGCTGCTTGAAGGGTTTGGGAAAAGAGATTGTATTTTATGTAAATTCCTTGAGAGGTAATAAAATAAATTTCTTTTCAAATCCCGGTTGGGTAAGCAACCGGGTAGTGGACTGACGGCTATAGTATTTGCTATAGTTGGAACCACTCTAAACCTTGTGTCTCCTTGTCCAATATCTTCATTGTGGTTGTTTGAGTTCAAAATTGTTAAATTTTCTATAAAACTCTATTCACCCCCCACTCTAGTAGTTTTCAATTGGTATCAGAGCAGGCTTCAAGGAACCCTAACCAGGTCTTGAAGAATGGAGGGAAATGGTGAAAAGTGCTTGGACGAAACCACTACATGCTGCAATTGGTGTTTAGGAACAAACCACAAAACAACCGGATGCCCATGGAGATCAAAGGAAGAGGATAAGCACAAAGAATGCTTTATTGCTACAACTAGTGAAGAAGAAGAAGAAGAAGAAGAGGTAAGTCTTTTTTATTTATCTAAAGAAGAACTAGTTGCTATTATTGAAGAAACACATAATCAATATGTTGAGTGCAAAAAGAAATTAAAGAAATCAAATAAGGAAAATGATGATCTAAATGTTAAACTTCTTGCTCTTGCATCTGAAAATGAGAATCTTAAAGAGGGAAATAAATTTTCTGATCTTAAGTTAAAATCTATGGAAGCCGATTGCAAGCTCCTTTCTGTTGAAAATTCAAACTTACAGACTCAAGTAAACGATCTTCAGAAACAACCATTATTGTGCACCCATATAGATTATGACACTATTGTTAAAGAAAGAAATTTATTGTCATCAAATCTAGACCAAGCAAAAATAGACATTAAGAAAAGAATGGATGAGATTGCCAAGCTACAACAACAAGTTCGTAGTTTGAATAACCATGGAATTCTTGATCAAATTCTAGATAATCCCTATCAACAAATTGGGAGAAGGGGACTAGGTTACAAGCCTAAAGGAAAATCTCATCAACAACCTAGTCAGAGAAAGTCACAAACCCAATCTATATATGTACCTAAAAGGACATCCTCACCCAATGACAACATAGGACACAACCATAGAAAAAGATATGAAGTTGACTCAATATGTTGTCATTACTGTTTGCGCCTTGGTCACTATTCATTTTCATGTCCTTATAAGAGAAAAGATGTAGAGTTAGTTTGGATTCCAAAACCTCCAAACTAAATGAACAAAATCAAGTTGAGATATGACCAAAGACATTAGTTGCATATTTCTATATCTATCTCAACTCTACATAATTACAAATGTAAATGAAATTAATATTAGTTTGTTCCCTAGATGATTTAAAGTCTAAGTCAAATGAAAAGAAAATTCCTATTTTCATATGATTTTTCGTAAAAGTATTTTCTGGTCTATACATATACTAATTATAAAATGGAATTATCATTGTATGCTTTATACCATGCTTTCATCATTGGGTGCGCATAGAAAATTGTTTGCAAGCCAGCAAAATAACTTATTAGTTATATGTTATTGCTTGCAACAAAATCTCTAACTCAGTATTTTTGAAATAATTAATTATGTCTCCAATTAAGTAGTATGCTTCAACTTGATATTTAAATTTTATGCAGATATTAGACTCAATATATTCAAATCTGAAAAATATCTGCAAAATTTGCCTCTAGGTCAAAATAAAACTTGACTAAGGGGCGCTATGGTCGTAGTCAAGGGCGACCTAAAATAAGCTTCGACAAAAATTGCTTATCTTGGAAATTCTCTCTTTGGACCTAATCTTAATATAAATTTTTCTTGAAAATTAAAACATTTGCTATCATTTAAGCCTTAAATTATCCCAATATTACTCCCTTAGAATATCCATATATATGCTCTACAAAAATGATCTACCATTTGCATTTAAAAATCAGCTTTAAAAGTTGTACTCAGTAAGTCTGTCGGTCGATGAATTCGTCGACCGAGAACCTCTCGGTCAGCCCATCTCTCTCGACCGAAAAATACTAAACAGACTCAATATCGGACGAACTTTCGGTCGACAAATGCTCGACCGAGACAACGTCGGTCGACAAGTGCTCGACCGAGAAATAGCCGTTGGATACGACCGTTGTAAACCGACCGTTATGACCGTTTTTGACCGTTGGGGAACCAAGTGGCGCGTCTGCAACTCGACCGTTGCGGATGCTCGGTCGACGAATCGTCGACCGACCAGGTCGCTAGAATGCTATAAATAAGAGCAAAAACGAGTCACTTACTCACACTTGCATTTCCTTGCCTCCATAGTCCATCTCTAGTGTATTTTCGTGCAACCCTTCAGCATTCTTATCCTCCAATCTTCCTTGCTTCTTCTCCACACTCAAGAAACACAAATGGCCTCATCCTCAGCTGCCCGTGGGAAGAAGAAAGTCGCCGGAAGAAAAAGAAGAGAAGATCGGGAAGCCACTCCGCCACTGACGATCATCAACGACATCGCCTTCGTCGACGGAGATGCTGGAGATTGATATCTACGGCTTTCCTCTAAAGCTCCTCTTCCCCGACGCCCGGTCGAAGCTATGGACTTCATCAACATAGTCGATCTGGAGAATCTCTTTGGAGTGCAAAAGCTGAAGGACTTCATCAATCCTTCTTTTCCTTCCTATTCCACTAAGGTAGTCAACGAATTCTATGCCAATCTCTTATCCCACACCGAAAATGAAACCACATTCTTCTACACCATGGTCAATGGGCGTAGTTTTAAATTTACCGAAGGGGATATTCTTGATATGCTAGAAATTGATATAGATGAATACCAAGATTTCCTTGACCTTACCACCGGCAATCCACTAAATTTATTATCCCATGATGACCACTCCACTAGTCTTAGTGATATAAAAAGAGTCATATTTCAAACCAATACCACTTGTCATGAAGATAGGGGAACCTATTATGCAATAAACCTGAAACCTGCATGTAGGATAGTAAACCTCATTGTTTCCACAAACATACATCCTAGAGCCAATAAATATGAGGTCCCTATTTTCTGCATGTGTCTAATTTATGCTATCATAAAAGAAATTCCTATAAACTTCATTCGCATAATACTTAAAAACATGCTTGAGTTTTCTGGCAATCCACCGTATGCCGATTTTGTATGCCAGATCACTCAACATTGTCTTAAGTTACAAATTGAAGATATGGGGTATACATGGGAGCGTAGACCACCAAAGATAAGTAAGAATACCGTAGAGAAGATGGGGATTGACTTTGGTCATAAAAGGGCAAGAGTAGAAGGAGAATCATCACATCAAGATATACCACCATCCCCTCCTCCTACTAATCTTTCAGTTGATCCCATTCAAAATACTCTCACTTATCTTGTCGGCTCCCAATATCATCTTAGTAACCAACTCAACTATACCCACCATGCCATGACATACTTAAATCAAAGAATGCAAAATCTTTCTCCGAGCCAAACCGATGAATATCCGCATTCCTTAAATCCTGGCATGCTCAACCCATTTAACCCTTCATACAACTACTATCAAACTCCACCTCCACCATCAATGGATCTTGCACATACTCAATTTTCCTCCATGCAATTGCAAGATATAGCTGCTCACTTCCGATTTGACCGAGTTCCCACATTTCTGGAAGCATATGCGTTAACTACGACAGGTGCTTTGGATTGGCGAACTCTGGTCAAATATTATGGAGCCGAGCCATTCCTTGGGAAAGATCCGGACATCGATGTAATTCTTAAATCTTTCCAGTGAAGTGTTGAAGTTGTACTTGTTGTAATAACAATGATTGTAATAAATTGGTCATTTCTATATAATTGTAATATTTTCCATGCTATTGAATGAAGTTTGCCATCTTTGCTTGATTCAAATGGTTATTTTTTTTAAGCATATGAGACATCTTCAAAAATATGGATTATAAGTTCATTATTGTAGAGCATAAAAAATAAGGAGAGTAATAATTAAAACAGGAAACTATTAAAATTGTGGCTAAATTGACAAATGACAAAACAGTTCTCCAGAAACATCCTCGGTCGAGCAACTAGTCGACCGAGAACACTGTCGGTCGAGCAATTGTCGACCGACCAGGTTTCTGTTTTCCAGACTGACATAAATTGCATACATCTCTGTTAAATCATGGAGATCATCTACAACATTTTATATATTTTCTTAGTACTCAAACTTTCATTTGAGATATCTATCTAAGGGGGAGCAAAGCATAAGACTAAGGGGGAGATCTTAGAAACAACTTTGACCATTTAAATTGAAGAGGCTTACAAAAACATTGTAACCACCATGTGTAGCTGGACATTTTCCTTGATTATAAAGAAATTTATGAATTTATTCAAAATAGTATCTTGTACTTGAAGGAACTCTCTACCCAAAACAGGGCTTCACATCCCTTGCATTTGTATGGAGACATTTTTATGTACTCTAAGCTTAGAGGATTCTCATTTAATTTAGGGCTTAACATCCTTTGATAAATGAGAAATCAATATACATTCATCATACGCTTAAGGGAATCTCATATCATTTCAAGGCTTAACATCCTTTGCAAATTATTGAGAAACAAATTGTGGATAAATTAGACAAAAATCCATGTTTTTAATAGGATATCTATTTAAGGGGGAGCATAATATTAAGGGGGAGAAGAAAAATAAAATATTCAACTTGGATATCTTTTTGAAGTGACAAAGGGGGAGAAAGAATATAAAAATCAAAACTATAAATGAGTTTCATCACATCTTGGCCAGCACTCACTTGCAAAACATAAATGGCTACAAAAGGTAATTTTCAGGTATGAAACTCACATGCTTTATATTTCCTTATTTCATATTTAGGAAATGTTTGTCATCTTCAAAAAGGGGGAGATTGTTGGATAAATTGGATATTATGATAAATCCCTTTGTTTCGATGATGACAAACATTTCATTCTTATTAATCTAACGAGCTACTTGAGTGTGCAGGACTAAGATGGATGGCAAAGCAACTAGGGAAAATCCACAAGCTAAATTGTTTATATTTTCATGCAATGTAATCCTTGTTGTAAAAACTTGTACAAATATATAATGTACAAGTACTTAGAATTGCATGTAAATCAAGCGTTAGATTTTCCCTAGCCAAACACCATAGTTAGACATGTCATCCCATTTAATTAGGATCACCTTTGCACACTCACACATATAATTAGTGCCTAAATTGAAACCTTGAAACAGGATCATTCTCGGTCGACAAACTCCTCGACCGAGACACTCTCGGTCGACAAACCTCTCGACCGAGAAAGATCCAAAGTAGCCGTTAGACACAACAAACAAGTTAGTTGGTAGTTGAAGAAAGACGTTGCAAATCACTTGTTCCAGAGAGCCTGTCGGTCGACAAAAGTTCGACCGAGTAGGTGTCTCGGTCGACCATTTGTCGACCGAGATAGTCTCTGACAGCAACTGCAGAATAAATTAATTAGCCGTTGTTAAAGCAACAACTTTGTACCTAACGGCTAGTTAAGCACTTAGAAACCCCTAGAAGTTGTCTAGAACGTCCTTAAGCATACTTAGGCCATTCCTATAAATAGGACAAGCCATAGGACACTAGAAATCACTTGTTACACTTGAGAATACACTTGAGCATACTTGAGCAATCTTTTGCAAGCAATTTGAGCACTGTGATCATTGGCCTACATTCTCCTTAGCTCAATTTCGTGTCCTATAGGCTAGATTCTCCTATCCACAGCAATCACAAGTTCACACACTTGGCTAGGAGATCTATATGCTTGATCTAGGCATATCAAGCCTTGGGCTTAAAGGATAAGTTGTAATTTCCTTTTTCTTTCTTGTTCCTTGTTATCTTTTGTACTCTCCTTGCTACTCCTAGGGTTGGAGGCTGCGGATTGGAGAGGGTTGACTTCTCGGGTGGAGAAGGGGACTTCAAGCTACTTCAAGAAGGCTATCGCAAGGGAAGCTACTTCAGAAGGCTGGTGCAACGGGAGTTGGTGCATCTACTTCAAAGGAAGGCTGCTTCAAGGTTGGCGATTACTTCTAGGTGAAGGCTGCTTGAAGGGTTTGGGAAAAGAGATTGTATTTTATGTAAATTCCTTGAGAGGTAATAAAATAAATTTCTTTTCAAATCCCGGTTGGGTAAGCAACCGGGTAGTGGACTGACGGCTATAGTATTTTCTATAGTTGGAACCACTCTAAACCTTATGTCTCCTTGTCCAATATCTTCATTGTGGTTGTTTGAGTTCAAAATTGTTAAATTTTCTATAAAACTCTATTCACCCCCCCTCTAGTAGTTTTCATCAAGGTCTCACCATGTAAATACGTGCTAAGGTTTGTTAGGAAAGGTAAATTGGCACCCAGGTATATGGGGCCATATCCAATCATAGCACGTGTTGGCAAGGTAGCTTACAAGTTAGAGCTGTCGCCAGAGTTGCACAGGTTACATCCAGTGTTCCACATCAGCATGCAGAAGAAAATTCACCCATATACAGGGATAGTGATACAGCCAGTCAAGGTTGAGCTTAATGAAGATATGACCTACGAGGAAGGTCCTGTGATGATCCTTGACAGAAGAGTAAAGATGCTGAAGAGGAAGGACTTGGTTCTTGTAAAGGTTCTTTGGCATCATCGTGGCGTTGAGGAAGCCATGTGGGAGCTTGAGGAAGAGATGAGGAGTAAATATCCCTCACTTTTCTCTTCGGATTTCGACGACAAAATCCCTTTGTAGAGGGTTATAGCTTGTAAGGACCCTGACCTCCATTTAGGGCTCATCCTGTTTGCTTTGCTTAACCCTGGTGCTTAGTTGCTTGCTAATCACCCTTAGTGGTGATTAGGGTTTGTTTGTGCTGGTTTTGTGTTGGAGGTGCTACTTGCAATTAACCCAAGTCTAGGGTTGTTGAGCAAGTTTGTCACCCTGAGAGGTGTTCCTCTCTTTCCTTGATTCCTCTAGTGTTGAGAGGAAGGGTTGGGCTCGTTGTTGCTTTGGGCTTGGATGAGCCTTGTTGGGCCTTGTTGTGCCTTGCTTGACCTTGTTGGACCTTGTGTCGGCCATAGGTGTGTCGGCCATGGTTGTGTCAGCCTAGGTGTGTCGCCCAGGGAGGTGTGTCGGGCATGGAGTTGAGGTGTGTCATCCATGGACCCCCCCTTTGACCCTTTGACCTCGTTTGTGTCACCACTAGTGGACACTTGGTGCTTGATGCTTGCATGTGGCAATGGCCATAGACATGTGTTTAAGGCAAGTTGAGAGGTGGCATTGCCCATGGACAAGTGTCCCTAGGTGGGTGACACCTTGCCTTGAATTACCTTGGTTTCTCCTCCATCCCCTCCTATATATGTGTTCCCTTTCTCTTGCTAAGGATCCCTTTAGTTCCTTAGTTTTCCCTTCCCCTTGGTGTACGAAACCTCTTCCTTTGCAAAGCTTGGTGGCTGATCCTTATCTTGGAGTCTTCTTCTTCTTCCTCTTGAGGTGGCAGAAGGTGTGCTTGGTGCTAGGAGCTTGGAGCTTGCTTAAGGCGGGTTACATAACTCCTAACCCTAACCATATTACCTTCTTCTATGTTCTTGTATGTTTTCTTGTGATCATAATCGGCCATGTATGTTGCTAGATATGGTTCTTGCTTAGTTGCGCCTTTAATCTTGTTGATATGGTTGAGGTTTTGTACCTTTGTACCCTAGTTGGCCGAACCATGTTTTAGGGTTTCCTTGTTGAGCAAAACTCCTTTCCCTCTTTGGTCTAGAGAAGTGAGCATGAGCTCTAGTCATATGAGCAACACCCCTCTCTCGTTTAAGTTGAGAGGTGAGCTTGTGTTCTAGTTGCTTGAGCAACACCCTCCTCTCACCATGGATACGAGAGGTGAGCTTTGTGGTAGATGTAGACCTATGTTAAGGTTGATCTTTGTGGTTGCCCAAATTTGGATAGAGGTTGTGCAAGACCCCTCTCTCTTGGTTGTTGAGAGGTGAGCCGACCTTCTTGATCAATTTAGGGTTTGGTGCCCTTGTGCTTGAGGTTGATGACGATCTTGTATCTTGCACGATATGGCTTTGGGATGGTGCTGCCTGATACCTCTCTTGGACTAGAGTTCTGGGTCGTTATGATGAGGTGGTGTTGGGCGATACACCTTGGTCTTGCTTGGTGGGTTGGCCGATAGGATAAGGCTAGCTTGGTTGGATGATAGGCTTTCCCTTGGTGCCCTTGTATCGTTGGATGATGTGTGTCAGTGGGCGTTACAGGGATGGCCTGGGAGCCATGGCTCTATCCGTCATGGTAGTTGTTTCCTGTTATAACCCTAACCCCATACTCATGATGCACGACACTCATGGGTGCATGACACATAGGGTTGCACGATACACTCCCCAACCTGGCTGCACGACACCCTTGGGTGGTGGTCGTTACCTGCTGTGATAGGCCGATAAGGCTGTGTCTGGTTCATTAGGACACGGTCACTGTGGGTGCACGACATGCCCCATTGACCTAGCTGCACGTTATGCTTTGTGTACGATATGCCTTGGTCTCTGGTTGCACGACACACCTTGAGGTGGTAGCCCAACATCCTTGCTAGAGGCTTGACCGATATGTGGCTAGAATGCTTGGGCGATATGAGGGAAGCTACCCTGCCCGATACCACTTCTAGTGAGGGTGCCCTGCCCGTCACACTTCTTGTGAGGGTAGTGGGCACTTCTAGTGAGGGTCATGTTCCAGCCGGAAACTCATCTGTTAGTTCTTTATCATGCAATCACTTTGACATGTTTGATAATAGTGAGGTGATTGATATCGTAGAACGCACATATGTAAGCATGACATATCTGAATGACATGATATTACATGTGTTTATAATCATCTTGAATCATGTATATACATAATATTGAGTAATGATAAGCTTGGAAGCATATGAGATTCTTCACATGGTGATGTGACCCATGCCTATGGTCACAGGTAAGAGGCATAATATATGTTCATGACTGGTAATAATACCATGAATGATAAAGCATATAATCATCAATGCTGCCCTATGTTTGAACATGATCCTTCTGTTAATCCATGATGGTTTCAGTTATCTCTATGAATGTGTACACTAACCATGCATGTGTTTCATGCAGATGCATATCCAGGTAAAGGGCTATGAGGTATATATGTTTGAATGATACTACATTGATGGTCACTCTTGCTGATGAGATAACATGCATCATCTGAACAATGTGATTAGGTATGAGGACCTGAGTTTGGGCTAAAGTGCCTAGTTGAGGTGTTATCCTCTGATGATGAGATATGGGATTGTGATCCTATGAAATGATGATAGATGATGAGAATGCCTTATGAGGCAGTGGTTTCTTGTGATGAGGGATTGAGATCCCGGGATATTGTGATGATGGTAACAATAATGTAGCTTAATGTTATATATGTGTTACAACTTGTTTGCCCCAACAATCTACTTAAAATACATTAACTAATTACAGATGAGTTTCTCATGTAGTTTGCCCTGGCCATAGATCCATCATAGTCAGTAGCCGATGATGGTGAAATAGGTTCTCCTGCGGGTTAACCTGGAAGCGCATATTACTGAATATGTGTGGTTTCTCCTAGCCGAAAATGAGGAGGTAAGAGTGCAACTTAGGTTTTAGACTCCAGAGTGCGGTTTCAGGCTCGTGGCTCGATATGTTAAGAGCATGGTGAATAGGCCCATGGCTCAGGATGTGTGATTTGGGAGCATGAATGTGTTCATGGCTCAGAGCACGGTGACCATGCCTGTGGCTCAATTTCACTAGCACCGATACCTGTACCAAGGAGGGCTAGGCAGATGGTAGCCTGACCCTATGGATGAGGCCACTTAAGCATGAGACTGCGGTCCTACTAGTGTTGCACTCGTGCACTGACCACGAGGTGGGAGGTCGTGGAGTCTGGCTCTTCCATTAACCTTGTATGGCACCGACTTGGGTTTCACAACTGAAGGTTGGATTTGAGCGGTATAGCTCACTTCCTCAGGGAATAATGATATGTAATCCAGCCGAATAGTATTTGTTGCTTAAGGCAAAACACGGAACATTGATTGAGGCCTTACTTGTGTAGTTGATCTTGCTATGCGTTGTAGTTACTTATATGTTCCGTATGTTATGTGGTAAGATCTTATAAATCTCATCTTGTCAATCATGTTCCATAAAGAAATACTTGGTTATATGCCTTCCGTACATCTTGGTAAGCTTGATGGTATAAATAGCTTTTCTTAGTATGCTGCTCTTATTGTACGTTTTATTAGATATCTGTTGTTATTGCTTTAATCTTTATGAGGTCTTATGGTTTTGACGGGGAGTTATGTTTCTTGCTGGGACTGTGTGTCTCACCCCGTTGGTTTACAACCTTTTTAGGTGTTCGCGCTAGACGTGGTGGCGGTCGCGGGGTTGCGGCCGAGCAGCAAGAAGAGAAGTAGAAGGCAAGAGATGGATATGTTGTTGTTTTGGTTGTTTTGTAGTAGAGTCCTAGAGTCATCCCTATACTCTCAGGTCCTTGGAGGCATTTTTATGTTGTTTTACGATGTATAGCTGATGAAGCTTTGTTTATCCTGTTGCTGGGCGGATGTGGCCCGTTATGTATGTATAAACAGGTGATGAACTCATGTGATGACAAGACAGCTGATCTTCTAAGCTATGAACACGTATCAAGACTTGTAAATGTCTATATAACCTATTTTCTTGCAGGATGAGGATCTGAATGTGATAGTTCCTTGGTTTATCTGTTTGTCGAAATCGGTTTTAATTAATCCGTTTTTTTGGTAATAAGTGGTTTATGGTGTTTTCCGCACGTTTTCACGTGGCACCTCATTGTCTGTGTGATAGCGGGATGTTTCGCCACAGCTGTTGCTACTCTTCTCCTATAGAAGAGTTTCTGCCTTGTCGTCTTTGTCTACCTAAAACGTTGAATTCCACGGGGGTGAGACAATTATAAAAATTGCCCCAGCGGGAGATATAACTCTCCGCCAAAACATTATCATTGCAGTTTAATAGAAATAAACTGAGAAGTGAGATAATATAAATCAGAAGCAGATGAATCAACATCTATGCAGATTAGAGCAACATTCTTATGCAAGTATTTCAACTAAAACCTGATAAAGTAGCATGTCTCATTTTCAATATGAATTAAAGGAACATAAGTAACATTTATGTAGTAAGGACATGCTAAGCAGTATAGCATCAACGAGTGGTTCTCATATTTCAACCTTATGCAAATACGCTACACAGATGATTATATTTTGCAAACATATTTAAGCTCTGAGGAGATGAGGTATACCGCTCATACTCCAACCGATCATTTCTAGAATTGAAAATAATTAGGTCAATGGAAGAGCTGGATTCCCATGACCTCCCACATCCCAGTCAGTACGGGACCACAAGCAGGACTATGTCGACTGCTCAAATAGCTTTCCAGGGTATACATGAACTTCGCTATAGAGTTACAACGTCAACTGCACTCTCATCGGCAATCGAGAGCATTAATGCTTATCTCCATTGACCCGACATAAAATATCATTGGGAGATTAATGATACATTCATCCCAACGATCGGGAGATTTATGATACATCTATCTCGACACATGAAGGATTGAGAGGTTTGATGTTTACCTTCCCTCAATCTCTTCACAAGGACGTAAGGATATTTTCACCCATTTACCCCCACATATTCAGAATATGTGAATTCTAGGAATTCTATAGGAAAACCTATTTCACCATCACCAACTTCTGACGATGATGGATCTATGGTCAGAGCACTACATGAATAGATTTCACTTGATTGAGTAAGTACATTTTCATATTCTTTTAGCATCAGGAAAGTTCTCAAACAAAACTTATTATAACAATGCTATGAAGAAACATGTACTATTTTCATCAAATACTCAACTCTCTTTAAAAGATATTGGGAACTCAGTCCCTTATTTCAAAACTAGGAATTCTCATCCCTTCACAATTTATCACCATAATCATATGACCCTGGGTAATTAAACCCTTGATTCATCATTAAGCATTGTTACCTCTTTTCCAGGTAACCATCACCATTGACTAAGACAAACATGACACTTGCTAGTGCAATCATCACACATGGTACTTGAGGCCCATTAACTCTCTTGTAACCTCTTACTAGGCAATAAGGTATATTATGGCACTCAAGGCACAATCACAATAGTGAATTAAACATCATAGCTCATACCTGGCCATGATCATCATTTCAACATACCTGCATGGTTAGCACAGATGATAACAGTGATATCAATTTCTTATCAGAACCATGTACAAAAAATATGAATTCACTATTCATGGGTAACACCACTATCCCTTACCAGGGTTAGGGTTTCCCATTTCATGTCATATGAGGATAATCATCCCATTATCACATCAAAGACATGATTTATCACCATTTTGCCCAAGATTAGGGTTGGTTAAGCATTACATAGAATTACCCTGGATTTGAGCTTCACAACACATTAAACATCAGGGTTTCTCATGAAACCATCTTAGTTAGGGTTTCACATCAAATTCACCCTATGATAGTAACTATATTCAATAATCCACAATTAGGGTTTACTATTCATCCCAATTAGGGTCTCATGTTCCATTACCCATAATCAGGGTTTACTATTCATCCCAATTAGGGTTTCATGTTCCATTACCCATAATCAGGGTTTACCATTCATCCCAATTAGGGTTTTGCATTACATTACCCTAAATTAGAGTCACATATATCATCACCCTGGATTAGGGTTACAACCATACCCTGGATTAGGGTTTCAATTATAATTGCTCTAAATTAGGGTTAAGGTTCAATAACCTTGTCAATTAGGGTTTATGTTCATGATTAGGGTTTCATGATCTCTTTACTCAAGGATCATACCCTTAATCACCACATGAACCATACTCATGTATCAATTGCATATTATCACCCTCTCAATTTGATTAGGTTACATCAACCCTTTAGTCAAGTTCATACAACTATGATTGACATAGTGTACCAAGTCATTGATTTTATAAGAAATTAGGGTTCATCCCTTAATTAGCACTAACCACTTAGGTACTATTAGGGTTTCAACCTTTGTACCTTCATTGATTACTATTACTAACAATCATTGGATCATTGGAACTATCATTACCTTCAATATCCAAGTGATTCAAACACATCGAACTCCATTCGGTTTTGAAGGTTTCACCACCAAACGGTTTTGAAACCGTTTGGTCCCAAACGGTTTCAAGACTATTTGGGCTCAAACAGTCTCAAGACCGTTTGACCCAAGTTGTCTTGAAATCATTAGGACCAATCAAGGATTCTTCAATCAACTTGATTAGGGTTTCCAAATGAAGGATGATACACACATTTAATCGATCAATAGAGTCCATTGGATCATCATCCAACATGTAATTAAGTTCAGACCTCAAACGGTCAACGAAACCAAACGGTCAACCCCTTCATTCGGTCTTGAGTCTAAAACACGAAACGGTTTGCAAACCGTTTGGTCTCAAACGGTTTGATGAAACCGTTTGGACCAAAGGTCCAAGACCGTTTGCTTATGTTATCAGTTGAGGTGTGTGCTTATGAACATGTTATTATCTTCAACCCTTAGAATTATGAAAGCTACTGCCATTTCCATGGCAACTCCATTAATCAAGCAAGACTATTGCTTATATAATAATAATTAAATCAATTGTATGGAGAAATCGAATTCAATGACAAAGATTAAGGGTTTAAGTTATATAACCCGCCTTAAAATCTGATCCCAAGATCCAAGATTCATGGATCCAATGGTGGTTGAAGCTCTAGCAACCTCCCAAGGTCGTTTCTCAAGCTTTTGGAGTGAAAGGGTCGGCTAGGGTTGAAGATGGAGTGAAGAAATGAAGGAATCATACATTGTTTTATGATTTTCACCATGAAATCAAGAAGAACGAAGGTCACCCACTTACCAACAGGTTGGGGGCGTCCTTCCTGCTGTTCTTAGCTCTCTTGGTTGATTTTGCAAGCAAGGAGAAGAAAGGAATCCAAAAAGATCCTTGGTTTGGGTGGTAGAGGCTCTTTTATAAGAAAAAACTACGAGAGAGAAATTGTTTTATAAAAATCATTTAATTCCAAAATTGTTGCCACCTCTTCCTCCTTGTTTTCTTACATGAAAAGGCAACTCAAACCCACCGAGTTCCCTTCTGTTATCCATGGATTAAGGGAAAAGAAAATAAGCACCTTAATCCCTTATAATATTAATATATATTTTTGAGTGGGAATTCTTTTCCTTATAATAAGGTGAGTGGAATTTCACCACCTTAGGATATTTTCGGTCCTTGCAAAGATCAAGGATGTCCACACACATCTGAATTTCACCATTTTAATTTTGGTTGAAGGCCCTTCAATTATTTTATTTATTTTTGCATTAATGTCTCCATTATGCTTAAATCTTGATTATTTTAATATCAAGATTCTCTCTCCTCCAACTTAATTCAAATGAGGCACCCCTCTCATTTTACTTTCTCCACATGATGACAAGAAACATTAGGGACCTTATTGAAGTGGTAATTTACATATTGCAGCCTCGGTTTTGGGTAAATTGCACATTACACCAAAACTAGGTTTTCATGCACAAACATTGCTTTATCAGCTCTTTCTTGGAATTTAGGCTATCACAAGCCATACCTCTGCGTCATCTTCACTCTCATGATGCTTTAACCTATGAGGAACATATTATCATGCACAATTTTCAAATAGACCCCTCAACTTGGGTAATTTGCACTTTAGTCCAAAACAAGCAAAATATTGATTCAACAATATTCAAAAAGGACTAAAATGTAATATAAGTTCCTCTTGAGCCTTAATTAATTTTCAAAAGATAAGAGCATGCATATAATCACTTTTATTAAGCAAAACACCTAGGGTTAATTCATAACCCAGGTCAGGGATGTTACAAGTTTATCCACCCCTTACAATGATTTTGTCCCTGAAATCATCAACAAAACATTAAAAGAAAAGAGTAGGATATTTCCTCCTCATCTCATTCTCTAGTTCCCACGTAGCTTCTTCAACGCCATGGTGATTCCAGAGAACTTTTACAAGACTAATGTCTTTCTTTTTCAACTTCTTGATTCTTCTGCCAAGAATCAACACTGGCCCTTCCACATAAGATATGTCATCATTTAGTTCTACCTCCACAGGTTGTAGAACTAACTCAGTGTCAGGATGACACTTCCTCAACATAGAGATATGAAACATTGGGTTCAATCTATGCAACTCAGGTGGTAACTCCAGCTTATAGGCTACCTTTCCCATCCTCTCAGTGATCAGATAAGGCCCCATAAATCTAGGAGCTAACTTCCCTTTCTTTCCAAATCTCAGGATACCTTTCCAATGTGAAACCTTAAGGTATACCCTGTCTCCGACTTAGAATTCGAAGGGTCTACGATGCTTGTCAGCATAGGATTTCTGTCTATCCTGGGCTGTTTTCAACTGTTGTTGTATGATCTTTATCTTCTTAGTTATTTGTTGAACCAGCTCAGGACCCAAAAGTTGATATTCCCCTGTTTCATACCAACATAGGGGAGATCTACAACGTATACCATACAAAGCCTCATATGGTGCCATCTCGATACTGTGTTGATAGTTGTTATTATAATCAAACTCTATCAAGCTCAGATGTAGATCCCAACTCCCCACAAACTAAAGGACACAAGCTCTAAGCAAGTCCTCCAAGGTTTGTATAGTCCTTTCATATTGCCCATCTGTCTGAGGATGAAAGGCTGTACTAAACCTCAGCTAAGTGCCCAAAGCTTTATGAATTCATTCCCAAAAATGACTCATAAATTGAGGACCTCTATCAGAAACTATTGTAACTGGTACCCCATGAAGCCGCACTATCTCATCTATGTAGATTTGTGCAAGCTTCTCAGTTGTATAGGTTGTGTTGACAGGTAAGAAATGTGATGTCTTTGTCAACCTATCAACTATCACCCAAATGGAATCATGACTTTTGGCTATTCTAGGCAAACAAACCACAAAGTCCATAGTTACATGATCCCACTTCTACTGTGGTATAGGCAGAGGTTGCATTGTTCCTGCAGGCTTCTGATGATCAGCTAGCCTGTTACCATGGTAGGATGGTAGTACCTGATGTTGACAACTTAAGAAAGTTAGTCCTCGAGGAAGCTCATTCTTCAATGTATGCTATGCATCCAGGGACCACCAAGATGTATCATAACTTAAAGGATATGTATTGGTGGCCTGGTTTGAAGAAGGATGTTGATGAGTTTGTTATGCGGTGTCTGGTGTGTCAACAGGTTAAAGTTTGTGGCATACAACTCATAAAAACTAGATTAACTAATGCGGAAGCATATTATTAGCAGTGGAATTACTAAAAATCACTAAAAATTAAAACCATTTATCAAGAGATCCATTCACAGGAAAACTTTTTCATTCAGAACCAAAGTATTTCAAGTACATACATGTTTATTAGTACATCTCTCATACTATTTCTTCGCGAGAGTTACAACATTAACTACCCTGTTAAACTATACATCAGCAGTATAAAAATATCGAGGCATCAAGCCAAAATCTCAGATCGAATTGTCCAAGCACTAACACCTAGGACCCGAGAGTACAGAGATGACTCATAGGACTAACTATACAAGACCAGACAACCAATGTCTCCACCTGATGGATAACTGTTGTCCCTGTGGCTACTGCTGCTGCTCTTCTCCTGGAGAAGAGTTTCTGCCTTGTCGTTTGTGTCTACCTAAAAATGTTGAATTCTACGGGAGTGAGAAAATTATAAAAATTGCCACAGCGGGAGATATAACTCTCTGCCAAAACATTATCATTGCAGTTTAATAGAAATAAACTGAGCAGTGAGATAATATAAATCAGAAGGAGATGAATCAACATCTATGCAGATTAGAGCAACATTCTTATGCAAGTAGTTCAGCTAAAACCTGATAAAGTAGCATGTCTCATTTTCAATATGAATTAAAGGAACATAAGTAACATTTATGTAGTAAGGACATGCTAAGAAATATAGCATCAACCAGTGGTTCTCGTATTTCAATCCTATGCAAATATGCTACACAGTTGATTATATTTTGCAAACATATTTAAGCTCTGAGGAGATGAGGTATACCACTCATACTCCAACCGATCATTTCTAGAATCAAAATCGGTACCATAATTAGGTCAATGGAAGAGCCGGATTCCCATGACCTCCCACATCCCGGTCAGTACGGGACAACAAGGACTATGTCGACTGCTCAAATAGCTTTCCAGGGTATACTGGAACTTCGCTATAGAGTTACAGCGTCAACTGCACTCTCATCAGTAATCGAGAGCATTAATGCTTATCTCCATCGACCCGACATAAAATATCATTGGGAGATTAATGATACATCCATCCAAACCATCAGGAGATTTATGATACATCTATCCCGACACATGAAGGATTGAGAGGTTTGATGTTTACCTTCCCTCAATCTCTTCACAAGGACGTAAGGATATTTTCGCCCATTTGCCCCCACATATTCAGAATATGTGAATTCCAGGAATTCTATAGGAAAACATGTCTCACCATCACCAACTTCTGATGATGATGGATCTATGGTCAGAGCACTGCATGAATAGATTTCACTTGATTGATTAAGTACATTTTTATATTCTTTTAGCATCAGGAAAGTTCTCAAACAAAACTTATTATAACAATGCTATGAAGAAACATGTACTATTTTCATCAAATACTCAACTGTCTTTAAAAAATATTGGGAACTCAGTCCCTTATTTCAAAACTGGAAATTCTCACCCCTTCACAATTTATCACCATAATCATATGGCCCTGGGTAATTAAACCCTTGATTCATCATTAAGCATTGTTACCACTTTTCCAGGTAACCATCACCTTCAGGTCAATTGACCAAGGCAAACATGACACTTGCTAGTGCAAGCATCACACATGGTACTTGAGGCCCATTAACTCTCTTGTTACCTCTTACTAGGAAACAAGGTATATTATGGCACTCAAGGCACAATCACAATAGTGAATTAAACATCATAGCTCATACCTGGCCATGATCATCATTTCAACATACCTGCATGGTTAGCACAAATGATAATAGTGATATCAATTTCTTATCAGAACCATGTACAACAAATATGAATTCACTATTCATGGGTAACACCACTATTCCCTTACCAGGGTTAGGGTTTCCCATTTCATGTCATATGAGGATAATCATCCCATTATCACATCAAAGACATGATTTATCACCATTTTGCCCAAGATTAGGGTTGGATAAGCATTACATAGAATTACCCTGGATTTGAGCTTCACAGCACATTAAACATCAGGGTTTCTCACGAAACCATCTTAGTTAGGGTTTCACATCAAATTCACCTTATGATAGTAACTATATTCAATAATCCACAATTAGGGTTTACTATTCATCCCAAATAGGGTTTCATGTTCCATTACCCATAATCAGGGTTTACTATTCATCCCAATTAGGGTTTCATGTTCCATTACCCAAGCAAGGCTATTGCAATAATAACAATTAAATCAATTGTATGGTGAAATCGAATTCAATGACAAAGATTAAGGGTTTAAGTTATATAACCTGCCATCAATCTGATCCCAAGCTCTAATCTTTATGGCTTCAATGGTGGTTGAAGCTCTAGCAACCTCCCAAGGTCATTTCTCAAGCTTTTGGAGTGAAAGGGTCGGGTAGGGTTGAAGATGGAGTGAAGAAATGAAGGAATCATACATTGTTTTATGATTTTCACCATGAAATCAAGAAGAACGAAGGTCAAAGACTTACCAACAGGTTGGGGGTGTCCTTAATTCTGTTCTTAGCTCTCTTGGTTGATTTTTCAAGCAAGGAGAAGAAAGGAATCTGAAAAGATCCTTGGTTTGGGTGGTAGAGGCTCTTTTATAAGAAAAATCGATGAGAGAGAAATTGTTTTATAAAAATCATTTAATTCCAAAATTGGTGCCAGATCTTCCTCCTTGTTTTCTTACATGCAAAGGCAACTCAAACCCACCGAGTTCCCTTCCATTATCCATGGATTAAGGGAAAAGAAAATAAGCACCTTAATCCCTTATAATATTAATATATATTTTTGAGTGGGAATTCTTTTCCTTATAATAAGGTGAGTGGAATTTCACCTCCTTAGGATATTTTCGGTCCTTGCAAATCTCAAGGATGTCCACACACATCTTAATTTCACCATTTTAATTTTGGTTGAAGGCCCTTCAATTATTTTATTTATTTTTGCATTAATGTTTCCATTATGCTTAAATCTTGATTATATTAATATCAAGATTCTCTCTCCTATAACTTAATTCAAATGAGGTGCCCCTCTCATTTTCCTTTCTACACATGATGCCAAGAAACATTAGGGACCTTATTGAAGTGGTAATTTACATATTGCACCCTAGGTTTTGGGTAAATTGCACATTACACCAAAACTAGGTTTTCATGCACAAACATTGCTTTATCAGCTTTTTCTTGGAATTCAGGCTATCACAAGCCATACCTCTGCATCATATTCACTCTCATGATGCTTTAACCCATGAGGAACATATTATCATGCACAATTTGCAAATAGACCCCTCAACTTGGGTAATTTGCACTTTAGTCCAAAACAGGCAAAATATTGATTTCAACAATATTCAAAAAGGACTAAAATGTAATATAAGTTCCGCTTGAGCCTTAATTACTTTTTAAAAGATAAGAGCATGCATATAATCACTTTTATTAAGCAAAACACCTAGGGTTAATTCATAACCCAGGTCAGGGATGTTACAATAACGTTGGTTAAGGGAGATAATGGAGTCGAGGTCACTACCAAGACGGTGGCCAACTGGCGGATGTGTATCCATTACCGAAAGCTCAACACCACCACCCGCAAGGACCATTTCCCCTCCCTTTCATCGACCATATGCTGGAGTGCCTATCCCACCACTCCTACTTTTGCTGGTTGGATGGGTACTCAGGGTTCTATCAGATCCCTATTCACCCTGACAACCAGGAAAAGACCACCTTTACTTGCATTTACAGAACTTTTGCCTTCAGAAGAATGCCCTTCGGGCTTTGCAATGCACCTGCCACCTTCCAGTGATGTATGAATGCCATCTTTGCCGATTTTCTTGAGGACAAAGTGGAAGTATTTATGGACAACTTCAGTGTGTATGGCAGTTCCTTCGATGATTGCCTGAATAACCTATCTCTAGTGATGAAAAGATGTGAAGAGCAGAATCTTACCCTTAATTGGGAAAAATGCCACTTTATGGTGCAAGAAGGAATAGTATTGGGACAGAAGGTGTCTAGCCGAGGCATTGAGGTTGACCCATCTAAGGCCGAGGTGATTTCCAAGCTTCCTCCTCCCACATCAGTTACATGTATCCAAAGCTTTCTAGGTCATGCCGGTTACTATCAACAGTTTAACAAAGATTTTTCGAAGATCGCCAAGCCCTTTCCAATTTGTTGATGAAGGGTGAAATTTGAGTTCACAGATGAGTGCATGAAGGCGTTCTCCACCCTGAAGGACGCTTTGATTTCCGCACCCATTTTCCAGTCCCCGACTGGAGTCTTCCTTTCGAGCTCATGTGCGACGCTAGTGACTTTGCTATTGGTGCAGTTCTTGGCCAGAAGAAAGACAAAAAGCACCACGTGATCTTTTACACAATTAAGACCCTGTATGAGGCACAACTAAATTACACTACTACTGAGAAGGAGATGTTGGCCATTGTATATGCTTTTGACAAGTTTTGGTCCTACCTCGTGGGTTCTAAGGTGATAGTTCACACCGACCATGGGGCCATCAAGTACTTAATCCAAAAGAAAGATGTGAAGCCTAGGTTGTTGCATTGGGCATTACCGTTGCAAGAATTCGATAATGAAATAATAGATAAGAAAGGTTCTGAGAACGTGGTCGTCGACCACCTTTCAAGGATACGGGCAGAGGATGACCACCCATTACCAATCAATGAAAGATATGCCGATGAATCTATCTATGTTGCCTAGTCAACCAACCCTGAAGGGTCATGGTATGCAAACTTTTGCAATTACCTGGCCTGCAAACAACTACCCCCAGAAATGTCCTACAATCAGAAGAAGAAATTCTTCTCTGATTTGAAAAACTATTACTGGGACGACCCTCTATTGTTTAGGCATTGCGCTGATGGGTTATACAGAAGGTGCATACCTAAAGAAGAAGCCCCCAAGATTTTGTTTGAGTGTCACTCCTCTTCCTATGGAGGGCACCTCGGAGGCGAAAGGACTACCACCAAAGTACTCCAGTCAGGCTTTTATTGGCCAACTCTCTTCAAGGATGCTCATGCTTATGTCAAGGCTTGCAATGAATGTTAGAGAACCAGGAACATCTCTCGTCGAAATGAGATGCCGCTGTCTGAATGGATTGAGGTAGAGGTCTTTGATGTGTGGGGGATAGATTATATGGGACCCTTCCCCTCCTCCCATGGTTTCAAATACATTTTGGTTGTAATTGATTACGTATCCAAATGGGTAGAGGCTATAACCACCACTACATGTAATGCCAGAGCTGTGATAAAGCTCTTTACCAAGATAATCTTTCTAAGATTTGGAGTGTCGAGAACTGTCATCAGTGATGGTGGATCTCATTTCACAGAAAGGCAGTTTGAATCGCTGCTGCATAGACATGACATTCATCATAAAGTCACCACGCCGTACCACGTGCAGATGTCTGGGTAAGTTGAAGTTTCCAACAGGCTAATCAAGCAGATCCTAGAAAAGACAGTTGGTAAGTCTTGCAAGGATTGGTTAGCTAAATTAGATGATGCTCTCTGGGCGTACAAAACCGCTTACAAGACGCCATTGGGCACCACACTGTACTGCTTGATATAAGGGAAAGCTTGCCACCTCAACATTGGAGCATAAAGTGTTCTGGGCAATCAAACACCTCAACATGGACCTGACACCAGTTGGAAAGAAAAGATTTCTTCAGCTTCAAGAACTTGAGGAGCTGAGGCTTCATGCTTACGAAAATGTGAGGATTTACAAGCTGCGAACCAAAGTCTGGCATGATTCCCATCTGCAAGCAAAGGACATCAATGAAGGTGATAAGGTTTTATTATTTAAATCATCTATCCGCCTTTTTCTAGGAAAATTGTAGACCAGGTGGTCCGGACCCTTCATAGTAGCAAAGATATACCCATTTGGGATGATGGAGCTTTATGATAAAAAAGATCCGACAAAAGTCTTTGTTAAGAGATTCTATGAAGATGAAGAATTTGTTAGAAGATCCGAGATATCCCTGCAAGATGTTGAAGTTGCACCCACTGGGGAAGTATAGCAAGATGAGAAGATGTCGAGCTGATGATGAAAACCACAACGCTCCTCAAAAGGTAGCCCGAGCTTTTTCCTTTCCTAGATTAGGATGCTATTTCTTTTTTTTCCATGAAGAACGTTACAAACATTATTATTGTAATAAGGCCCGAGTTTGTGCTTATGCCACGGGAAAAAACTCTCTTTTTTTATGGGCCGCCGACTTAGTTTTATCACTTTGGTGAGTAATACTATCTCAGGCTGAAGTTTACCCTTAGGCCTATGATGTTTTACCATCAAGTGCTTTCTGATTCCTAGTTTCTAATCCTTGATTTTGTTAGGCCCTTTGCTGGCATATCAGGCATGAGTGACACCATTTTCTTTCCTTTTGCTCTGAGTGATGGGTTTTGGTCTACCCCATGTCACCCAACCCGCTTTGGGTGTACCGGGTGAACAACGGTTCTAGTCTACATGACTTTGAAGTGGCATATCGGGCAAAAGACACACCACGCTTATCGCGTGACAAGCGCATCGGGCTACCGTATCTCCCAGGCCATATTGGCTGGCATAACATGCTTGTGAAGTTTAGCCAGGTCTCCCGACACACGTGCCGGGTAGGCCTATCACCCAATGCATTGTGCGCCGCGCGATGTGAGTGTCGTGGGAAATAGTATACCTAGAATGCATATCGGCCGACTCGTCTTTACCGCCCGATACACATGCCATGCAATGCATAAACTTATCAAAATTCTCACAACGCGACAGATTAGACAGTTTTTACCGTGTTCAAGAAGGTCGATTTGCATGGATGCTTGACACGTGCCCTGGTTTTTACCAGCCATACTCCTCTCACGGCCGGCTATATACAATGACTTGAGTTTAACCGTGTCGGGTTACCAATTTACCACTTTTAGCTCCTGTATCATGGATTTTCCCCGCCTCCCAAAGCTCCCATGCCCGGCCTTTGCCAGTCAACCTTCGTGTCACGCGTTTCAGCTTCACTTTCCCGCTACAAGTAAAAACCCGTGACGCCCAGCCTATCGCGCAACTTTGTGTCGCGCGGTCTGTATCGGTCAAGGTTTATCGCGCACCGCTCTATCGTGTTTTACCTATACCGAGAAGAACCTTTTTGATGCATATCGGGTTTCCACTCATCACACGTGGGGTCTGATGGTCTTCCTCTGTCACCCAGTTTTGACTTGTTTCGGGCGACACTGGTATTTCCCGACACGACGAAACACACGTTGAAGCATCATGCTTTTTAAGCCTTGCCACGCGACACCCCATGCCACGCGATATGCGTACCGGACACCAGTACCGGGCAAGGCCAGTTTTTAAGACAACCCGATACCGGCACGCCATATTGCCTTGACCATATCATTTCTCAACAATGTTTTATCATCTACCCGATATCAGTTTAAGAGTGTATCGACCTCCACGTACCGGGCATGCACATGACGCATATCGGACACCACACTAGTCTTTAGCCCGCTACTCTATATCGGGCAAGACAGTTTGTTCGATCAAATCCTTTTTGACTTACTCTGTTGGTTTAAAAATTGCAGAAATGGCCCACACCAAACAAATTGCCATTCAAGTTGACAAACAAGGTTGGAGGGTCAATCACGAGGCCACAAATGAAGCCACAACTACCAAGAAGAAGCATCCAAACTCCGAGGGGGTTGGGCCGTCTGAGGCTGAGAAGTGGCCCCAACCTCGACAACGGTGGTTGAACTAGAACCTCTGGCCCACTCTCTGGGCCGATTCACCCCCCGAGATGAAGAGCATGAAGTTGGAGACAAAAGTTTACTGGCCAACCCAATTCTGCCACCAAGCGTCCTTCCAGCAGATCGGCGTCATCGACAGACTGGAAAATGTCTTAGAAGCTACCGGACTGCAAAAGATCTGCTTCAGCTACACTGCCTCCTACACCGAACTCACCAAAGAGTTCATCTCGTCCCTTTGCCAAGTCCCAAATACACCAGAAGAGGCCAAGAGGTTCGGCGGGGTGGAATGAGTACAAGGGCGCCTCTACAATGCCGATCATGAAATCTCGGAGAGGCTTCTCAATGAGATTTTCTCCTCCAGTGAAACCGAGAGGGAGCTTCTGAATATAGGTGTATTAATCACCGAAGGCGACGACTTCAATCCATTCACACTCTAGAGGAGGCTAACTGATGAATCTTCTTCCAAGCCGGGAAGCAAGGTGGCGGCGGTCCACTCCTATTTCTGCAGGATCATCCACAAGATCATGGTGAGCCTCTTATTCGGCAAGTATGAAATGAGTAACCTCTACACCGAAGAACTCCATCTCATCTAGTACATGATGAAGGGAAGAACAGTCAACCTGGGGTGCTTCCTTCTGAACCAGATACATCCCGTCAAGCACGCCACCAAGGAGTACAACATGGGAGGGATCGTCAACCTTATCGTGGCTGGGTTGTCAAGAACAAGAGGCGACAAAAGGATAGATACCAAATTCCCCACAAGGGTGAGCATTATCAAGAAGGAGGGTTGCCACTTCTTATACAAATTTGTGAGGTCGGATCTACTCCTGCCCCTCCCACTCTACGTCAACTATGATGTGGAGAAGTTGGTCTTCACAAAAGAAGAAAATCGAGCTGCAATAGTTGAAGCCAACTACGCTACCACTATGATCATACATGAAAGGGTGGTGGCCATAGGAAGGCCAATCCCCTTTGACGTTCAACGGGACAAATAGTTGGTAGTCATCATCGATGAATTGCCTGTCACCACCACCGTCGAGCCATCCACCATCACCAACGAACCCGCTGCGGCCACCACTACAACGCCCACTGTAGCTACTGAAGAAGTGTCGACCATCGTGGAGGTCATCGACACTACTGGGGCTGCTACAAAAAACATAGCCCAGGGGCCACTGCGGCAGATGAGATCGCCGCAACACCTATATCTACAGCCCTACCAAAAATGGCAGAGGCATTAGTACAACCGAGTGCCTCCCACAACAACAACAAAGTGTTCGCTAAGCTCCTAGAGGCGGAGCTCAGGGCTGTGCAGCCAACACCGTCACCGGCACGAACAATGCCGGTGATCGCCATGGAAGAGGACGCCGAGCGTCGGATGGTCGATCAACATCCACCTACTCTGTAGGACTCTCCACTACCCCAAGCTAACGAAGCAGAGGTGACTACAAGGGTGCAATGCCCCGTCCAGAAGCCACACCCTCACAAATAGTCCAAATGGACTCAACCCCGATTGATGATGCACACTCTTCGAGTCGAGCTTCTTACGTGAGGAGTGCTACACGAAGCCAAAGCCGATCGGTAGCAACCCCCTCATCTTTGGGACATGCTTTCAGCTTCGAGTTTGACAACTTGTGGGAGGTAACAAGCAATCATACTGCTACATTCGCTTCCCTTACCTGTAAGTTTTAGGTTTTCCAGAGGAGGCTAAATGAGTAGGAGTTCCAGCTACTGATTCTAGTTGGCCTTCCTGGCCAACTAGAGGCATTGAACATCACGATGCAAGCGGTGCTCCAATGCCTCGATGCCATTGAGGAGAGGATTAATCAGAGGGACTGCCACTACCGCTCAAGGCGTCCCGAGAGATCGCCATTGCCACTGGCCTCCGGCTCTCCACCATCGTCCTCTTCATCCACCTTTGGATCATTGTCATCATCCACCTCCAGTGGGCCCTCCACAACACCTGAGGAAGAGACGACGAACAAAACCACCGACGGGGCTCCAATAGGACAAGAGAGTGCCCACTCCATCGAAACAACTTCTCCCTCACCGCTGCTAGAGCCAGTTGAAGCCAAAGAAGAGACAGCCGATGGTCTAGCGACAGACTTATCTAAAGAATCTGAGGGAGAGGGGGACGGCCTATATCTCTCGATCGCCGAGCAACCCCCTAGGGCGAGGACTTCGGTGACATACACATTTTTTGCACCGTCAGAGATTCTGAGCTTTGAGATGGCTGATTTCGATAGGCGTGCCATTGGCTACCTATCGATCTGGGACCAATAACTGCTTAGGCTACTGGAAGGGGCGTACGAATCTAAGCAGGTGGTCGACATGCTACAACATATCATAGAGCACAATTTGCATCTAGTGGTGGCCCCTTACAAGGTTAGGAAGCACTGGTTCCTCTATGTGGCAGACCTCCTCAACCATGATGTCATCCTCCTCAACTGCTGTACCACAGAGGTCCCACACAGAGGACACATATTCGTACGCCCCGAAGACAAGCACGCCAGACTTCTCCCCTACGTCTTCACCACATAATCAAGGAAGGAGTCCAACTCCACAATGGCATATGGAACTTCTATGCCATTAGAGACTTCCCAGTCCAAGAAGAGTCGGGAAGCAGAAATAGCACCTTCATCGTCCTGGGTGCCATGGAGCTACTAAACATCTTCAGATATGTCAGGAATCTCCGTGACACATATTTCTATCTCTCAGGATCATCTATGCACTGTTGTTAATCAAGGATGTGTGCTATTTCCGAGACACAGGTCTTCCAGAGGACCTACTGGAAATAGATACAGGAACTGAATCTTCCCAGCCCGGTAGCCCTCCACGGGAAGAAGTCGAGAGTGTAAACGTCTATAGTACATGCAAACAGATAGAGAACTTGCGGGCTGCACTCGCCATTGACGGCGCGGCTCCTGAAGGCGAGTCCACTTTGCCTACTGTCTCTGAGTCCCTAATCAACAACTTTGACTGGTTTGCATGCAATTCCCTATCTCATGAACATGTCAATGAAATCCTTCTCCGACTTGCTGATTCAAATACCAAAGACGTCATATATGAAAAGGACAACATAGTGGTCCCCCTCGATGACCTGTGAAACTTAGTCAAGGTAGGAGGACATCTAGCAATGTGAGTGGCATTAGCTTACATCCCGATCCTACAAGTGAAGTTCGAACACGCTCACATCGCCCATCCGATGCTGTTAGAAGATTTTTGTTTTGCTGATGAATCAGGAGCATGCCAACTGTTCCAGCTACACTTGAAGAAGTGTCTGTCGTGCCTCATCTTCTTACCCATTCTGTATGAAAACCACTGGATGCTCCTGATGGTGTACACCCGTCTGCGCGTTAGTTTCTTCTACAACAGCTCTGACGCCAATAGCAACAATCCAACAAAGTGTACAACCACACTGATGACATCCCTCGAGCGCTTAGCAAGGAAATACTATCTCAAGGTGGCGTCTTTGATCAAGCCATATCTAGAGAACCCAACGGCCAAATGACACAATCTTCAATTCTACCACTGCAGTCCACAACAAGTCCCACAATCAAATGACTATGGTATCTACGTGCTACATTGGATTCATGGCGTGGTGGCCCTCAAGAAGATGCTAGATAAGCTCCACAACATAGCCTACCACAACCAATGCGGAGAGTACATCATGGAAATCTTATCTGCTGGGGGAGCCCGCCACTACTGAACCCTCATTGATCTATGATCATCCTTTCCTATTCATCTCACAACTCTGGGAACAGAGTGTGGGGTAAGTTTGGGGGGGGATACTCCATAGCATCAGTGAGGGAGGTACTCAACATTTTCCCCCTTTCTTTCTCTTCTGCTTTTCCTTACCATACTATGTGTACATAGGCATACTTGATTTATATAAAGCCATACATACACAACTGCTTGTCTCTAAAAAACTATACAAAACTATTTATAGTAAAAATTTGGTACAACTTCTTCCAGTTCATTATCTCTGTATCAAAGGTGGTGCATATTTCTGTTTTGCCCTTTTGAGAATGCAGTCTCAAATGACAAAGGCTACTACTTTTCTACGACAGTTTCAAAAAATAATCTTGTAACAGCTAAAGAGATGTATGTGAAGGAAAAAGCTGCCCAAACAATGAACTCTTTTTTTCCTTACCTATCCAAAACCCCAAAAAGAGAGGAAAGTCTTATGAGAGTGAATAAAAGCATGAGAGTTGTGCCAAAAAAAAATCCCACAGTTGTCTTTCCAAAATTACCATCTTTAGGCATGGCAGATCCGGGGCAGTGGTACATAGGATGTGAAATCACTGCTCTAAAACCAACTGGCTTGGACACAGGGACCACTTGCCCGCTAACGGACCCATACATGGATGGACCGTTGGGAAGTGAGAAAAACCCAAAAAAGCCTTAAGCCTTCCCAAAAATCCCACCTTCCACTCCCAAGCTGTTTGGTGTGAAAGATAACTTTGAAACCATGCACCAAAAGTCTCATCAAAGCTGAAGAGGAAAGTTTTGCTTAAATAAGGCAAGAAAAATAAAAGTCCATTGCTCATATTTGACGTAATTTTCCTCAGGGCATCTCAAAAATTATTTTAACCCCTTATCTGAAGACTACGTCTGGCTTTGAAGAAGTATCACAAACAAAGTTTTAAAGTAGATACAGATTGATTGAGGACAATCAAAATGCTAAGTTTGGGGGAGTTGATAACACCCATTTTATAGCTGCTAGAGTCTATATTTTACTATCAAAACTGCCTCCAAACCTGACTTTCTCTCCATTTTTTCCTATTTTTGTATAGAAATAACCCCCCACTATGCTCTTGATAATATTTCATATCTTTTGCAGAAGTTTCTCTTACTTTCCAATGAAAAGAATCTTAATGGGTCTTTCCAGGCCCATCAGCAACAACTGACCTGCCCCGACCCAGTGAACAATGTAGGGCGAATCGCCCCTTACCCGTCACAATTGTCGCCTGATATGGCAACAACCCGGCACAGGCATGTCACGCGAAAGCTCTGAAGGACTAAAAGCAGTTACCCGACAAGGAGCCTTGCCCACCATGACCCGTCGGCCGATGGGGTCTATGACGCAACATGGCCACCTCCCGGTGCAGCAGCCTGCCAGAATTCTACCCGACACGATCAAATGTGACTTACTCGCAACCCAGCACACGTCGACCATCCGTGCCGGGGGATAGACGTGTCGGCCCTCTCCCAAAGACAGTATAATAGAGCAGAGAAAGGACACGTGGCCCAACAAGAGCCACAATTCCCCTCAGTAGCTGCCTATAAATAGCAACTATAGGACTTTGATGGGACGAGTGAGAACCCGATACGAGCTAACTTCGAGAGCGAAAAGGAGCTAGTGCGTACAGTTTCCAGGCATGCCAGGAAATACTAGGTGAGCACACCCCCAACCCGAGAGGGACAGGAGGAGTTCGCCTAGAACCCATCTCGGTAGCCATGACAACACGATTTGACCATCAAGGCCACTCCAACGTGCCGGGCCGCTAGCTGGGTCTCAACCCGAGACAGTCTACCGAACCATGCCCGACACGAGAACCCGAGAAACTAAGAGGGAGCTAACCCGACGCATGTCCTAACCTGACAAGATACCTAAACCGATATGGCCCACCCATCATGGTTGTAGCCCAAAAGGGTCTGCCGCCCGACACGACCATATCGGGTAGGGAGTCCTATCCCGATACACCCTTTACCTGCCACGGTTTGCAACCCGACACGGACAATAACTTGACACATGCATATCCCGATGAGGCTCCTACCCGATACTGGGTTAGCTCCACCTTAGGGGTCTGCTGCTATATACATCGACCTCCTACATCAAGGAGGTCGATACCTATCTTCCCTATTTCGGCAATTTACTTCCATTTACTATTACTTTGTAACTAAACTTTTATGTGCTTATGAGGTCTGTGGAGTTCATCTTTTATTGTTCTATGTATGGCTCCTTTTGTTGGATGATCTCTTTATAGCATCTGAGCTCTAGTCTCTTCTGTTTGGATTACACTTTTGACTAGCTATTGAATCGAGTTTCCCATTTTGACTCCCTTGAGAGAGGGATGTTGTAAACTCTAGAGCTTGGTCTGGTTCGGGTGTACGAGAGTACCCAGGATCAGGGTAGTCCCGACATATCTTTCCACTTGGGTCTATGCTCGGTACTCTTGAGAGAGAATTAGTGCATAGCCAGAAGCATCCCCTTTGAGAGAAGAAGGTGCAGGATGTATTCCGCTGCTACTTGCTATGTTTCAGTTTTCCTCCTTCATGCTTTACTCCGACAACGGTTTTATCTCCTCAGCTTCCAATATACAAAACCCTTATAAAAATTGCTAAGCCTTAAAACATTAATTCTTATGGTAACTCCCCTTGGAGATAAGCTTTTTATTTATCGAAATCTTGTCCTTCGATGTTCTGATGTGCTTAAATGAGCGAAACTTGAGTTTCGAAGCGTCGTTCTTACTATCCATGTGTTCAACCCCGAACTACTTTGACCATGTGCTGGTTGCAAGCATCTTAAACATTCGGGTTTTATAAATTTATAAAAGTCTGATAACCTAGACATGACTCCATTCTTGGACCCACATTTAAGGCTCGTCACATACTTACAATACTTTTTGAGTAAGTAAATATAGATGGGGCACTCGTTAATACAAGCCACTCAAAAGTGAAAATATAACATAGTTTAGATTCTTAATGGGTTGAGGATGTCGTTTGAGGAAGCAACACAACATAGCAACAAGGTCAACCTTATCATGGGGTGTTAGTGGGTGTTGGAGGGCCCCACTTGGTGAAAGTCTGGAGCTTTGTCCTCGACATTTACATAGTAGTTCTGATTGATGTCCATCAGTTACAACAACATGTGTTACTGTTAAATTGGTTTAGATCTGGTGTGCCTTCAAAATTCCCCATATGATGGTCATATAATTCTCCAATATAGTACAAGTAGTCTTTATCATACATAATATTACCACCTTCTAAGGATGTATAATTGTCTCTTGACAATTTCTACTAGATGTGGACAAGTTCATATGTTAGACCCCATATCCCATAATCTCTCTTAGACCATGGGTTTAGGGTCTGAGGTTACTAAGTTGGCTAACATAAACATGTCTAAACATTTTTCATTCTTTTTCTTTGCATATATTTACAAGTTAAGACACATAGATAAAATCTTTTATACAAATATCGTTTTGTTAATCAAACCACAACAACTTTTCTTATTCATGTCTTGTAGTTCAACACATTCTAATGCATGAATCACACATTTTATAAGGAAGGGAGATACTAATCTTTACACTTGACTAATAAAACTCTTTCTTTTTCTCACTGTAGGATCGAGAGTCAATAGTAACCAATACTATCTAGTTCTAGCTTACAACACTACTAACTTTCTTATGTGATAGGACTATTTTGAAATTTGTATCTATATCAATAATTAGTAGGGTCACCAAATTTTTTTTAGCAGAGTGTGAGCTATTGGATCAGTGAATGGAGATTCACCAAGTAGACAAGATAATACATATATTGTTTAGTTATGAATTGCAACATAAGAAGACATAAGCAAGCTATTAAATACTAAACTGAATGAGCAGTAATGTAAAAGACATAAACATATGAAATACTAAATATAACTGAACAAACAATTCTATATATCTATAACTAAATAGAAAATCCATGATTCTAGTTTCTTGATATTTTATCCACTTTATTAATGCCATGGACCCACATGAGGTGTACCACAACATGTGCAAGAATTGTAGCAAGTTACAATTTTACCTTACAAGACCTGGATTTGACATGGGATTCTAAGTCTGGTAACTAGCTACTCAGTCTACATTAGACCTCGCCATGTATGGCCTCAATAGTTATATCAGCTGGCGAGATAAGCTAGACTCCTTTTCTAAACATGGGTACTCAGGCAGAGAGTCAAATCACTATATATTATACTGCCTACATCAATGGTTCCACAGGGACTGACTCTCTGAAAAGTAACTAAACTGAGTACCAGTGGGATCTTCAATTATTGATGGGTACTTATTTGTAAATTTACTAAAACTTGGTACCATTAGGATCTCTGTTTATTGTTGGGTACCATTAAATATCAATAGAATATCATGTTAATGTTGAGTACCCTTTCTATTATTTGAGAGGTCATCCATGCTGGGATTAACCTCTCGTGCCACATCAACATGCTATGGCTTCCTCTCCTGGATGTTTCCAGTGGGTAACCCGTTTTTCTCCATTGCAATGCAAACCTCCACAAGAAATCAATGTTGTCCACAATATCTAACTGTCTAATGATTCTTTAGTTTCATTTTTTAATGAGCTACTAAACTTTTCTTGGCTTAAGTTTTGATTAAATTATTCCATTTTCTTTTCTAAATTCTATTTGGCAACAATTCTATGGACTATCAATTAAACAAATATGAGTATTTTTGATACTTTGAAAATGGTATCTAATTGAACTGCCAATTTTCACTACTCTATTGAAACAATTCTATTAATCTTTCACACTGAATGTAATTTGTTTGGATCTCAATGATATGTATTGAACTGAACTTCTAACATCCAGTATAGTATGTATTGAGCATTGTCTATCACTTATACTTCATACTTGAGCATTTCTAAATGTATTGGCATGATTTTTGCAATAGAAACGCCATATATCTTCCTTCATAAATGTTATTTATATTGTTCTAGCTTATCTATTATGATTGGTTGATATTCTAAATTGTATGTAACTTGAATTGGCTAAATCAACCATCCATTAAATATATTCTAGAAGGAATAATGCATTCTGTCATCTCAAACTCATAAATGAAAGAAAAACAAGATATATAATAAAACTTATTAACATGTATTTTCTTACTGAGAACTTAGGGCAACTCAGACACACTGATGCCATTAGATTTCTTTGTATTTAAAACTCATACAAGCAATATAAAAGTATTTTGGAACTGAAATCATTCAACTCTCATATTTTTCTAGCTATACAATCACCCTTACCATAGGAATTCAAACTAAAATTTATTTGGCTAACAATAGTAAATAGTAAACATGACAATACATGATCTTCACATTTTTCTTGTTCTATATAGATCATGAATAAAAGATGAACTTCCACTCACTTTAGGTTTTATTCTAGCTATTGATCTCGAGTTTAAGATGGATATACTCAAAATTCATCTATTGAGCTTTCATTCAAGCTCCAAACCTCCAAGAATAGCTTAAAAAGGGGCTTATAGGTCCAAAAGAATCTACTGGAGGTAGAAGACATAGGAAGAAGGTCTAGGAAAACCTTTGGTTGATGAATTAAGGAATTTTAAGCAAGGGAATACAAAGAGAATAAAGGATCAATGATCAAGAACTACTTACCAAGTAGTTGAATCTATAAAGAAACTTTTGGTTTCTATTGTTGTTCAAGTTCTTCCCCAAATATCACCCTAAAGTTCATGTTCCAATTTTTCTTTTTCATGGTTTATGTATCTAGTTGTGTAGGGGATTGAAATACTAATCCAAGGAAACAAGTTTTGTTGAATTCCAATAATTTTAGAGAAAGTTATGGCCATTTTGTTGTTGGTTGTTTTGGGTGGTTGTACAATTCAAAACCTTCAGTTTTCAAAACCATCATTTGGTGAAAACTATTGGTATGGAAAATCATCATTTTCTAAAACCATCAACTTGTGAATCATCAGTTACCAAACAAAGGATTTTTTGTGTGATAACTAAAAGTGTCATAACTTTCCCATTCTTACTCTGATTTGGTCCGTTCTTTTTGCATTAGATTCATAATTGAATTTTCTACAATTTAAAACGATTTTTTTCGAAATTTTTAAATTAAAAATTTCTTAATTAATTAATTAAATATAAGTAACTTTTCCACATAGATGTGTGGGATATTACTATATCAACTAGGGTTCAAATCACATAGTGTGCTCAACTCATGACTTTAAACTTATCAAAGAATAGGTTTGAGCTAAGATAAACCTTTAATCAACTAGTTGATAATGCAAGGTGTTGATAAGGGGGAATTAACACCAAAATCATATTAAACCTCAAATAACCATGAAAATAAGGTATCAGTTGTAGTGAACTATCCCCCTTATAGAGTTTCATCCTCGAAACTTAAAGGTATGAAATAATGGTATAATGAGATTTTCTTTTTCTATATTAACTCATACACCATTCTTATTATAAGATTCTCACCTGCATTCATCTCTATTTAACCTTCAACATAACAAACATGGTGTAGAAAACCATATCAAACCCAAAAAGAATGTTTCACTCTCATAATAAGTTACTAAAAATAAGTATTCCTTTATACTGAGTACTATTTCTTGAGGCTCCAACCTTGGCTAACATTTTGATCTTTACTGTATTATCTTATGCAATATGCTTTTCTAAACTTCTGAATACATCAAATCTTAACACAAGAAAACATAATTTGTCCTCTTTTACCACACTAGGCTTGAAATCTTGAAGACCCGTTAACTGAAACATGATTTAAGACAACCAAACTATACTATAATACTAATCAATCAAGAACATATGAATAACTAATTATTCCTTGTATGGGGTACATTACACCCATATACATAGATGAAGTTGTTTCTACATCCTTGATATGCTCCTAACATTTATACTTCTAGGAATTTTACCATTTTACAAGATATTTAAAATGATCCTACATGCCTCCTTTCACATCATTACTTGTTTATCATTACTCATCCTTTCTATTTTGGCTTCTTAATTGGAATATATATTAGTTTAAAGAACAAACTTCTAGTTTAGTTCTTTGGAAAATTTAGGAGTTACTCTCCTCACTAGATGAGATCACGACTACTTCTTCATTTGAAATCTATTCACCAAAAGAAGGGTAGTTTGGTGGGTTTAGTGAATTGTAATCCACGACATCAATAGGAGGACAACATATATTTCTAGTCATTATAATCCAACTGACATATTGATATGAGAAGGGCTACAAAATAGAAAATTCAACTGATCACCTTCTTCTATCTATAAGATACTCTTTTCTTGAAATGGTCACAAAAGAATCCCCCCCTTCAGTTCTGTTTAACATTGATCTAGAAGGTAGCTAAATTTAAGGTAAGCTTACTGTGACCTATGCTTTGATATGGGACACTAACGTGCCACTCCGTTGAAGAATATACACTCATCTATCAATTCCTTAGTATGATATCAATAGGTAAACATGTTGTTGTTATTATTAGAGATATATATAAGTAGAAGAATAATAACAAGACATCCAAGACTAACATACATGAAGATATTTCGGATATGTTAATACTACTAACACCAACATGTATTATATATGCATCATTTCGAGTGCCTATGTGAAGTTGGATAAAAATGAGTGCAACACTTATCTAAATTTCCCCAATCTTATCTGAAGGTTCTACATTTTCCAAGACTACACACATACCTAGAATTCATGGATAAGAAGCAAAATATATTGTTCTTATCTGGATATATGGATCTTGCTTTTCACAACATTGTTAAAACTTAACTCCTTGAACTAGAACTTCTCATATGCCCCTTTTGTTATAAACTTGTCCTTATTAGGGTGGCATGCATAATTCTTATTTTAATCTCATACCCCGTTATTTTCTTCTTCACCTTTTGTATTTAGCTATACTTTTAAACGTTCCTCATTATTTTCTCATTGGTTTACTTTCAACATATATTTAATTTTCTTCATTCTCAAAAGGATACTCAAGATAAGGAGAGTATGTAATTAAACATAATATTATATCCCTTCAAACATTCTCTTACTACCTTCCTCTCATACAAGTTTAGTTGGAGATTTTTTTATGTACCTTAAATTATTTAATATTTTCTCACTCCACATTTCTTTAACAACTAATTATACCTGAACTTACCATCCATGTATCCTCCTTTTGAAATATTCTAAACCTTCTATCTAGCATTACAACTTTTCCCTTTAATTTGAAGTTGTAACCATGATTATGTATTTCATAATTATGTTAGTTAACATCTCCTAATTATGTTCACAATTTGATTTCTAAATCAACATTCTCCTTAAGGATTCATATTTAATATCAATACGTAAAGTATCTTTTGTCGAAGTCATATAACTCACATTATGACCAAACCTCCTTGTCTGTGATTGGAAGAGCTAGATGACATTGCGGAGATACCATTGGAAGGTAGCATCCTTGCAAAACCATTAGAAGGTAGCCTTCCCACAAACCATTGAAAGGTAGCATTCATGTAATACCATTGGTAGGGAGCCTTCCTACAAACCATCATAAGGCTACTTCAAAATAGAATCTTTTGTTGTGAAACCTTTGGTTTGAAGAACCTATGATAACCATCAACCTATAAATAGATTGTTCTCCTATGAAAATCCAAGGAACCGCTAACAACTAAATGAATAAACTCTATAGATCTAGACCACTAATTGTCAACAGTAGGTAATACCATTGGTTGGAAATTGATGTTGCTCTACATAGTTCTACAACCTTCACAACTCATTCATTTCAACCCCATTTTGACCCATTCATTATTTGTGAATTCTTTATTTGCATTTCCTTCATCTTGTAACACCTTTTCATAATTAGGACTATTCATGTGAGGTTTATTGTCAAACTCTTAATACCACCATAATTCAACTCTTTTCTATATTCTCTAATCATAATTATTAAAATTCCGAAATTAATCTTGTTATCATTCTCTTTAAACTTCTTTTTTCCTTACTTATGAAACTACAAAACTCCTTTATATTTTTTTAAGCAATCCATTCCAATTGGAATAATATTTCTTCCTTGAACTATTTTTGAAACCCACCTTGTCCTCTTTCATTCTCATTTATTACCCTACATAGGTATTCATTGAATCTAATTATCTTATTTTTCCACAACATTATAAATGGGAGAACCCATTACACTAAATGAGATTACTCAAACCATAAAACACAATTAATCACTAATTAATCACATACCCAAAAATACGGGTAAATTAAAACCAATTTCAACATCAACACCCACTCAAAAACATTTGCATAAGAGCCCAACATCTTTCTTGTATCCATACTATGCTAAGAATTGGATAAAAATTGTTCTATCATCTTAGCCACACCATACATATATAGGAGAACAATAATCGTATATGCCACACAAACAAACATTAATATGCTAACAAAAGTCTGATTTATTTGAAACACCATATACAAACTTTTCCTGTCCAGACCTGAGAGTGTACAAGGATGACTCTAGGACACACTAGACATCTAATCAACTTTTTCAAAGATTCATTACTATAGCTCCTATTTTCTGCCACATGTTTGTTTTTGTCACTTCCATTTACCTAAAAAAATGTGGCGAACCACAAGGGTCAGACCCATGTCCCAGCAAGAGATATAACCTCCAACAACATTTAGTGATTATAACATTTTTAAGTAATTAACAGTTAAGTAGTTTAATCAGATATAACAAATAAGATCAGTAGTACTGATGATTAACAAAATACAGAAAGGAGAAGATAATAACTATCATCACTAGCCAGACTATCATCCTTTATCTTATTGACAATATAAGCAATTAAGTAGCATATGCATATCTAGCATCAATGATCAAGTCTAGTAACATAGCATAGCTAACAACATGAGCATGTCTAATTGGTTGAACATATCAACATCATAAGAAGAGCTAAAAACATAAGCACAACTATTTGGATAAGTATGATTAGTTGTATATGTATCTCTAGTTATAAAGGCATGGCTAGCATGCTAAACACAACTAACAACATGAGATAGCTAGCATCATAATTATAATCATCCGTAGCAATATAATTATCGACACAAGCATAGCTACTATATGTATGCATCTACAATCTTAAGAATATCCACAACCTAAGTGTATCTACTATCTCTTAATTGCACTAAGCATCATCTTTATATAAAGATAACAAACAAGGGTTATCATCCAATGTGATATGTTGTGTATAACCCTAAACAAATATGCTACACTGATGTATTACATCTTTTATTATGCCCTGGAGAATTTGAATTGTACCATTCAAAGCCCAACCGACCCCTGCGAAGGGCTATTCGGTTTCGTACAAGATCTAGGAGTGTCGGTATCCTAAGATCTCTTCCTCTCAGTCTACGAGTAAAAGGCAGTGACATAGCAGTCAAAGCCGCCACCACAACGACATATAGTCAAGCTGCTAACCACTAGTCTGCACTTGGTACAGGTCATGAAACTAGAAACTTGGGTATACAAACCCAATCATTGAGGTACAACCGTAGTTGTCCTCTAATCACATCATATTATAATCACCAAGATACGACCGCAGTCGTTCTCAATCACATCATATGTATGAGGCATGACCATAGCCAACCTCCACAATCTGCATTGTAGATGACCAAGATATATCCTCAACCTACCACCCCCACATACTCAACATTATGTGCTCTGAGTTTCTCTTAGGAATACTCGTTTCACCATCCAACAAGTTCTGACACTGAAGATGGTTCTACGGTACATGGAACTACATGATTAGAGTTGCACTTGATTAGTTATGCCAATTGGGTGAATTAAGACTACATCAAACAAGTGGAAATACAAACCCTATTTCACTTCTAGCAAGCATATAAATATCACAACTTTGAAAAGATATAAATGTGTGAAACATAATTTCTCATCTCATCATCACATGGTACTATTCACTTGCCATTCATGAGACCACACTAGTCATCATACTATCACAAGATATACATCCTTTTCACAATATCACATGGTATCAACCCTTATCAACATAAGAGGATTACACCTCATTCAGGGCTCAGCCATGCCCAAAGGTCATTAAGACCGTCATACTATTCCCTGCAAGATCATCATTATCTTTTCATGCCTAATAACAAGGCTCAACAACATCACTTACATATAATACACCAGATCAGCACAATATTGCATTAATGATCTAGGAGATATTCATAAACAATCATATCATGGTTATATTAACATTAAGAACATTCCTTTATTACATCAACATGCAAGGAATCTAGATATTGTTAACCCTCATCATATTCATAATGCACATAGTATCAACCATGTGGCTATGACAACCACCAATTAACACATTAAGGTTATAATCATGTTAAGGAGGTTATTTCACCATCATGACATCATATAAGAATGTTAAACATGAATACTCATATTTATCTATTTGCATTAGAGTTTGGTTCAACAAGATAAATTATATTAATGTTACTAATTAGCACTTATACCCAAACCCTAACTAACGTCATCCCTATCGGATCATGGATGCATAAGGTGAAGCATCACCATCACATTCCATACTATTCTCAAGTATGAACCCACACATAAATCAAGGTGTAACCATTGGGTTATAGCATATTAGGGTTTCAACAAAATTTAACATAGTACTTCATGATTGTATTAGTCATTCAAGGACTATTCATACCCAATTACCATCATTTAATTATATTAAATCTAGGTATAACAAGCTATACGTCAAGGGTTACATATCAACACAATATGATTATCATCCCTTCTATTCATATGAGTGAATAGGTAAGACTAACTTATTAAGGGTAACCCTCCATTTGTTCCATCATCATTCAACCCATATCACCATACCACAATGTCATCCAGAACCATTGGATGTTTAAAAGGTAAGACCATTGGCTGTTTATATAAGTAAACACCTTGTATAAACCACCTAGGAAGTCCTTGATTTGTTCTCTATAAAAAGTCACCATCTAATCCTAGACATCCCTTGATTAACAACACAAAAAGTTCCATTGAAAGTAGGGTAAAACCCACAATCGATTGTTCATTTAAAACAAGCCATCTATAGTCAACAAGTAAGCTCCTTAAGTTGATCATATAAAGGAAACCATCTAAATCACATTATTAGGACCAACATATTACATTAGCCATCATTCCACTTTATTGGAGGAATAAACATTATATCTTGACCATTGGGTCAAGTTCATAAATTAAAACCATCAATTACAGTATTGGTCCGACCATTGCATCAAGTTATCCAAGAAACCATTGGTCTAAGGCCTAATTGATGCTACAAATATATGATTAACTCACAATAGGTTTTTGAGACCTGAACCACCATCATTGGTGACCATTAAGTCACCATAGGTTGTTAGATCAATACTATATTCATTAATCAACATCAAATATCAAACTAATATCACCATTGATTGATAGCATCATTAGAGTACTTAGTTGTTAATCACTAGGCTTCTAGTTAGGCCAAAACATGACCTAAGGGGTGAATGTCAGTTGACACCCTTGGTTAGCATCATAAATTGTCATGAAGACAACACCATAGGGTTGTTGCAATGGTACCATCATGAGGTCATGGGTTCATAGAAGAAATCAACTTAAAACCCTAAAATTGACCATTGGCTGATAGGTGCTTAGAACCATAGGTTGTCAAACCAACCTGATAAGAGTCATTTTATACCTTAGGAATAACGTACACATGATCACATGTTCATCTATAACTGAAACCAGAATAGGGAACATTATAAAAATCGAAATCCAAGTCAAGCATAGCTTTTTAGTGCATGGATCATCATTTTCAAGCAAGAACATGATCTAGAAAGCTTATGGTAAGCAATAAACATGTAGCAAGTTATAAAACTTGACTCTAATGAGAGGATGAACCCCAAAAAGAAGAAACATTGAGCAGGTAGGGTAGAAAATCCAAGCATAAGCTATGAACTCGTCCATCTAGCACCTTTCTTCATCAAATGAGCAAACCCTACGCATAAGGAGCAGGAAAGGTAGGGTTTTAGAGCTTTAGAGAAATTTCTACCATGTAACAGAAAGGTTCAGACCTGGAAAAAGGTAGGAGGAAGGATAACAAAGAAATAAACGGAGGGAACATGGGGATTCTTACTCTTTTAGGTCAAGATCACTAGAAGGAAGTTTTTTAAGCCCAAAAAGGAAATCAATTGCAACCCTAGATTCTTTTTCCAAGAAGATCCCCACTTTTTTCTTCCTTGGATAGGAAAATTTGCAGAAGCACAGAGGGAGAATGAGGTTGGGATAAGGAGGAAAGTGGTGGAGAGAAAATGGCTTGTTTTGGTGCTTAGCGATAAGTGTATGAAACTTTAAGATAAAGAAAAAGAAAAAGTTGAAGTTCTAGTATCTTTCCAAGTGTCCATGACCTTAAACCAGTAAGAATATACAAGCATACACACAAGAAGATCTCCCCCATCCATAGAGACATTCTTATCTCTAGTTTCTTGAATTTCCAAGCAAAACAAATAATCCATTAGTTGATAGCTACTAAAGATAGCTCCTCCATGAAGGGGTAAACCTTAAAATACCCTTAGAGAAAACACCATCAAACCAAGGATTAAATAGGTGCCCCATGGCTAAAAAATCTCAATAATTATGGGAGAATATCCAAGGAACATAATTCAAGTGATAAATTGCAAATAAAACCTCTCAATTGGGTAAATTGTAGAAAAGTCCAAAATGTGCATAAAATTGCATAACTTGCTCAAACATTGTCCAAATTTGATACTTAAGCTTGTCTTATGATTTCAAAGCATATAACAAGGTTATATTAGGGTTATAAGCATTCAATTATGGTAATTAATCTTATTCAACTCATTAAGCAAGTCCAGGGGCCTTACAGTAAACCCTATATTTTTCCATTTAACTTTTTCTTATAAAAGAATTAAAGCTGATTAACCATGAAACATTTTTGTCTTAGTTGGTCGCTAGGAATTAAAATAGATCAGTAACTTACATTAGTTACATATTTTGAGCTACATTTCATTTTGTATCAATATAATTTTCATCAAAGATACATATAAGAAGAAAATGCACATATGAATGTCTGATGAACATAGTCATCACAACAAATTCACTAGTGAAATTATCCCTAGATTTTAACCTTATAATGGTTATCAAATCACTTATAAGAAAGCAAGCTATTTTTTATATAGAAAGTTATTGATCCCATATGATAATGTTTTAAGAGTTTATGTTCAAAACTTGTTGTAATCAATATTTAAGATCCAATTTTGAAATCAATATCCCATTTCTAGATTCCATCAAGAAAATTGCATCTTATGAAAAGTTACTAAAAGATAAGTGTAGATTCAAAAGGAGGACAAACGAAAGAACACCAAGACAAGACAAGCTCACTGAGCAAGTGAGCTTCATTCTGTAGCATACCGCCTCAAAGAAGAGAAAAGAGTCTGATACACCCATCAATCCTTGCTACATAGGAACACACTGCATGGACCAAGAACTCCTTGACGTGGGTTCTAGTATGAATTGAATGACTCATGATGTGTATTCTGAATTGAACTTAGGACAACTGGGGTAGGAAAACTTCACCTTGCGATTGGCCAACTATTTGGTGAAGACACCTAGATGGAAAATTGATGATGTTTTGATGAGACTTGATGATGAAACCTCTACATTCTTTCAGGATGATTTTATTGTGGTTGACATGGTAAAGGAGTCAAGGAAGGTCATATTATCTTGGGGAGACCCTTCCTAACTACAGTTGATGTAGTGATTCATGTGAGAACTGACACCATTTATGTGACATTCTTGCACATATAGATGTGATTGAACATCTTCAAAGCTTCTACTAAAGATGAGGTGATCAGTGATATAAGAAGATTGCTATCTTGTTGATTTCCTTGAGGATATTGTAGAAGAATGCCTACCTACATGGACTCATATTGTCACCAAGTGTAGAGTTCTAGAGCCTATTGTGGAGTTTCCTGATGATGATGATGATGAGGAGGAGGAGGAAGAGGAAGACAAAATTGCATTAGTGTCTGCAAGTAAGGATCTCCCTTACATTTTTGAAAACCTTTAAAGAACTCCATTGAAGAACCTCCTATTCTTGAGATAACATCTCTTCTCGAAGGCCTAAAGTTTGCATTTCTAGGTTTAAATGACACCCTTCCGATGATCATTTCTTCTATTCTTTCTCCTAAACTAGAAGATGCTCTGATTTGTATATTGAAGAGAAACATTCAAGCCATAGGATGGTCCATTTTTTATTTGAGGGGCATTGACCCCTCCATTTGTGTCCATAGAATGTATATTATGGATGATGCAAGGTCAACCCACAAAATGCAAAGGAGGTTGAGCCCAAAGATGAAAGCGGTTGTGAAGTTGTTGGATGTTTGGACCATCTATCTCATTTTTTATAGTCCTTGGGTGAGTGCCATCCAAGTTGTGCCCCACAAGGGTGGGATCACCTGGATACAAATGAAGATGGAGAATTGGTACCCGTGAGAGATTATAAGAAGTTGTATGAGAAGATAAAGAAAACCCATTTCCCTCTCCCATTCATTGATCAAAGTTTTAGAGGCTTGCAGGACAAAGTTTCTATTGCTTCCTTGATGGTTACTCAGGTTATTTCCAAGTGGCAGTTCATCCCACAGACCAAGAGAAAGTAGCTTTCACATGTCCAACTGGCACCTTTGTCTATATAAGAATGCCTTTTGGATTGTGCAATGCCCCTTCCACATTCCAAAGGTGTGTGACATCAATCTTTGCAGATATGTTGGTATCATATCATGAGGTCTTTATGGATGATTTCTCAGTGTTTGGTAATAGTTTTTATGATTGTTTGCTCCATCTCACATCCATTCTCAAAAGACATGTCAAGGACTATTCGATACTATCTTGGGAGAAAAGTCATTTCATGGTTCCCGAAGGCATAATGTTGGGGCATAGATTTTCAAAATCTGGAACTGAAGTTGACAAGGCCAAAGTGGGCCTCATTTCTACTCTTACAATTTCGTCCACTGTTAGACATGTCCATTCTTTCTTGGGGAATCTAGGTTTTGTATCTTTGTTTCATCAAGGACTTTAGAAAAATTTCTAGACCGATATGTCACTTGCTTGAGAAATATGTTGAATTTAGTTTTGATGATAAATGCATTGAGCTTTCAACCACTTGAAGCACAAGTTGGTTTCTGCTCCTATCATGCAACCCACATATTTCTATTTGCCATTTTAGATCATGACCGATGCTTCAGATATGATAGTGGGGGTTGTGTTGGGCCAAAGGATTGGCTGGATTCCACAAGCTATCTACTATGCAAGTAAAACCCTTGATGAGGTTTAGATAAATTACAAAACCATAGAGAAGGAGTTGTTTGGCGTGATCTTCACACTTGATAAATTTTGTTCTTACCTTTTTCAAAACAAAGTTACTATCTATATGGATCATGCAACCTTGAAGTATCTTATGGCGAAGAAAGATTCTAAACTAAGATTAATTTGTTGGATGATATTGCTCTAAGAGTTTGATTTAGAGATTGTTGACAAGAAGGGAATTGAAAATTCTGTTGCTGATCACCTTTCCCATATTGAGGCACCATACAATGATGTGAACCAAATTAACGAGACAATTCCACATGAGAAACTCTTCCTACTTTCCTCCACCCAAAGACCATGGTACAAGCACTTAGACAACTTCTTGGCTAGTGGGAGGATACTAAGCATGTGGACCAGGGAGGAGAGCAAGACATTGTTTCACATGGTGAAATTTTTTGTGTGAGATGACCCCATGTTTTCAAGTATTACTCTGATGTTCTCATAACAAGGTGTGTCCCCAAAAGTGAGAAGTAAGATATTCTCTCCATGTTCCATTCCAGCATTTGTGGAGGACATTTTGGTGGAAATGTACAACTATTGAAGGTCTCCAAAGTGGGTTCTATTGGCCAACATTGTTCAAACTTTATAATGAATATTGCAAGGCTTGCTTGAAGTGCCAAAAAGTAGGAATTATCTCAAAGAAGGACATGATACCTCTATCACCTTTTCTAATGGTTGAGGTGTTTGATGTTTGGGGTATTGACTTCATGGGTCTGTTTCCCCCCTCTTATGGGTATGTGTACATCTTGGTGGTCGTAGACTACATCTCCAAGTGGGTTAAAGCAATTTCTACAAGGAAAAATGATCACAAGGTAGTATATGACTTTGTCAAGTTCAACACCTTCAACCGGTTTGGTGTGCTAAGAGTAATGATTAGCGATGGCTTCCATGGAGGAAGCCACTTCATTCATAGAACTTTGAAGCATTATTGAAAAGACTTGGTATGAACCATCATATGTATACTCCTTACCACCCTCAAACTGGTGGTCAAGTTGAGTTGGTGAATCAGGAGACAAATCTCATTCTTGATAAGACAGTAAAATTGGATTGTATGAGGCATGAAGCTTATGAATTGTCAAAAAAGCTACAAGGAAAGAACAAATTTCTTACATGACAAATTCATCAAGAAGAAGAGTTTTGAGCCGAGACAATGGGTGTGGTTGTAGAACTCTAGCATGAAGTTCTTCCCCAAAACCTTATATCTAGATGGAAATGACCTTATCAAGTGAAGCATGTGTGTACCTCTGGTGCTAATTTGATACGTGAAAAAGAAGGTGCAAATGAATTCACAGTCAATGGACAAAGATTGAAGACTATTGTTGAAGTTAGTCTGGATAAGATGAACCAGAGTTTTGATACTGTTATGTTAGTTGAGGAAATTCCCGTTGATGAAGAGATGTGGTTGAATGCACATGAAAGAGACATATACTACAAGGATACTCTAATGATTCCAAGAGGATGAATGAATCAAGAGCCAATAAACTTGATTGAAGGCATAAAATTTTAGCACTAGTGGGAGGCAACACACGTAGGTTTTGGAAGTTTTGCACCCAACCTTTACTTTATGATACTTTCAGTTTATTTTTACTTATTCTGAAAAAAATACGCACACACTTGGGTTTGATAGTTTTTTTTAGTTTTTTAATGTAACGAGAGAAACAGGTTGAAGCTTGAGAAGAAGGGTAAAATTCAACTGAAAGTATTGATAAAAGATCAAGTTAATTGAAGTTGTTGATTGGGATACAAATGATTGAGAGATTTGAGAATTTTTGAAGATTTTTGCACTTGATAGATCCAGCACGGACATGCTGGCATGGAATGGTCATGATGGTAGGGTCATTTTTATAGTAAAAATTTAAGTGTTGACCTGATTAGCATGGCCATTATGACATACATGACCGGTCTAGTGACAAGACAACATGACCACACTATCCAGAACAACCGTGATGGCCTAGAACCACCACTTAAGTTCTTCAATTATCTTCTCCCTAACATGATGAGAAGCTCATTTCACCCAAGTGGAACACCCATTCTGCAAAGAACGACAACTAGGGGGGAACCAAATCTCCCCCAAATTGCCTCCTCAAGGACCCCAAACTCCGAATTCAAGCCTTCTTTGGTCCCAATCACCTTCCCCTACCTCCATCTCCCTTTTCCATTCTCCCCCATCCTTTATTTTGCCACCTCCAAGGAAATTCTACCCACACCCTTCAGAAGTTCAAAAACCACTATTATTCTTCTAATTCTACCAATTTTGTTGTGAAGATGAAGAATAAGGGGAAATCAATTAAGAAGGGGGTCAAGAACACCATGAAGATCCTCTCAGGAGGAAAGATCCGTACAAAGAAGAGCTCTAAAGTCACCCCACCATCACACAACCCGACGTTGTCACCACCAAATTCCATTTTTGGCTTCTATCAATGATCTTCATCTATGAGTGGCTCTCATCTCTGATCCTCCTCAAGCCACCACACTTCAGATCCAAACTACAATAACCAAATGATGAGGAGGAGGAAGATGAGATGGAGAATATAGTTGATTCAGTTGAAGTCGATCATCTAAACCAATAGAGAAGAACCAAGAATGTTGCTTCCGTGTCATCCTCATGTTACCTCTGTGACCTACTCTAACAAGGCACTCCACATCTTCAACTTAACTTCATGTTGTACAACACCCCACTCCATGCCAATTGTTGATTGAATAATAACACGATAATGCACCAATTGAGATGGTTCCTTTGAACTTGGACACAAGTTTGGGGTCCCACGACTATGAAAATGAATAGGGGGATAACATCGAGAGTGAAGAGGTGGAGGAGGATTCGATTGACTTTTTGATAAAATTGGAGGAGGACAGAATGAAATGGGCAGGAAAACAACCTAAATAAGTCACATACATCAGAGGGGAAACAAGAAGAGTGTTTGAAACCTCACCACCCCAAGTCCACTACAAGGAATGTGATGCCCACAAGGCATGCCTGTCTGAACACCATTCAAGCTCTAGAACCTTTCAGCTTTTACAAAGAAGTCTTGACTAGTTTTGGGTTGTGCAAACTACTGATTGAGTTCCAAGAGAATGACATTGAAGCAACCTAGGAGTTCTTCAGATCCTTGAAGAAGGTGCAATATCAGGGTGAAGATGCCATCAGATTCAGAATGAATGATTCTACACATGTGCTAAAGGCCTCCCAATTGAATGTAATTTTTACCCCCACTCCAAAGATGGCAAAGAAATTCGATGAAGGGAGATTTGAAAGGAGTAGAAAATGCAATTATTCCAAAATGTAGAGAACTTTTACTCGAAAAAACACCTATTCAATAGGGAAATAAAAAACAAGTAAAATTTTCAACCCAAGTATGAGATACATACAGAAGGTTATTGGTAACACTATTTTTAGCCGGTATGACAATCAAGGATACTGCTCCCAGAATGACTTGTTTGTGATGTTTGTCATTGTGAGTTTTGGTCATGTGAAATTAGGAGCAATGACTATTGATCACTTCAAAACTATCCCTTCAAAGAGAAAAAATCCTTTCATAATTAGGGGAATTGTGACCAACATAGCTAGAGCTCTTAATTGTGATCTTTAGGGCCTCACAAAAGAGGAGGGAACCAAACTGGTTGACTTGAGCTATCTTGCAAGGTCCAAAATGATTTTAGTTAGAGACAAAAATTGTATCTACAATGTCAGTCCTAGATACCCTGGCATAACTCCAGATTTACCTTATAGTTCTTCTATCTTGCTTCATGAAATAGCAGTAATGAAAAATTTTCAATCACGATTGGACAATTAGGAAATCTAACATCCTAGAGAAGAGTACAAAGCACTGCTAGTGGATTTACCTAAGGAAGTAGGAGAGATAAATATTCTAGAGAAGGAGTGTGTTCTAGAGCAATCCTGTTGCACCCGACAGAGACAGGAGGAGTTTTACACGCAACCACCTCCAACAAATGCTTATGAAATTCTAGCCATTAATGCACAGTTGGAGGGGATACAATAGACACCGAGACATGTGGTTGGACCAGTAGTAGATGCATCACCAAATCAGCCACTTGTATTGCTACCATAATGCACTAGTTTCGAGAAACCCCCAATGGGGGAGAGGACTTTTGGGGAGCACTATTCAGATACTAGGAGACATAACATCTCCCACATGTGGATTACTAGGGCAACTACTACCAGAACCCTCCACCATATGAGGGTCCACTGCATGATTCACCTTCGCTGGAGCAATGACATCTACCCTATCATTCCTAAGATTTAGTTTCATGTTACAAATATCATGATTCAAAAGTTTGGGGTGGTGGGCCCTTTCCTTTCATCTTATTTTGGTTACACCTATTTCACCATATCCTACTCATTTTGATGACATTACCCTATACAATATATACTTGTTTTTGTTTTCATACATGCATATCATGTAATTCAATTTCATGCATTTTTGCATTAAAAAATCTCTTTTTTCCATTCCATCTCATGCATTGCATCTCGTGTAGATTTTTGGTAAATTTTGTGTGTTTTAGTTAGGATTTACTTACTTTATGTTGTCTTTTCCCTAAAAATAGGTTTGGATGTGATTTGGTGCAAATTGGGACTATTTTGGCCAATTTTTCCCAAATGTAGAAGTTCTTGCCTAAAAAGAATGTTTTGACTTAATCTTCACCTACTGAAGTGAAAATGTTGATTTATGACAAACACATGCTAAGTTTCTATGTTCTATTATTAAATTTCTTAATTGTTAACTTTCTACATGTGAATCACTCCTCTCATGATTGTGAATCATTTGGGTTGAATTGTGATTTGAGCAAGCTATGAACACTTAGGGCTTTTGGGATCATATGATAAAAGTATGAATTTCATGTTTCTCACTCATGTGGTGTGATATTACTGGATGAAGTGTTGGAATAGTTTTCATGTAAGAGACTTTATGTCGAGAACCACACTGGTTTAACCTGACTTTTCTTTCATCATCTTCTTACTCCTCCACCTCATAAAAGGATGCCAAAGTGCACATATTCAGCCTTAGCCATCTCAAAAAGTTTGGGGAGACCATATCTATATCTCCCCACTTCACTCTCACCACCACATGCCCTCCTTACACATGGGGCAAAGAAAATGCAAAAATAAAATAAAAAGATGATCCTATAAAATAGCATCTAGATAAAGAAAATATGAGTGCTCTGTGTAATAGCACTCCAATCTCCTACCATAATCCTTTCTTCTATTTTCATACCCATTCAACTAAGAAACATCAAACCTAGCTCACTCCACCCTTTTTCCACAACCATGTGGGTCACATAGTGTGGTTTGAAGTATGAAATTGAATGAATGAAAGTGAAACACCACTCCTAGTCATCTTTATTTAACACCACCATGAAACGATCTACCTGGAGCTACATGAAAGCCATATGTATTGATTATGTGTTCTATGCCCTATATTTGAAGTTTGTATGCGCAATTCACTTTTCAGGATTGGATTATGAAAGTGGAGAGGATAGAGGTGGAACACATGTAGTTAGTCACTTTTAATCCCATTTTATCAATAATCAGTTGTTGCAATGCATTTATCATTCTTGTTTATTGATAGAAACTACAAAGAGGTTAAGTTGGAGTATGCTTGACGAGAAGTATATTTTAAATTTGGGGTGGTAATGCAGCCCTATTTTAGGGCTTCATCTTGTGTCTTCTTGACATCTAAACTTTGTTAGAATGCAAGTAATGTAGGGAAATAACATTCAAAATAGGCAAAAAAAATTATTGTCTTATTCCCTAACAACAACAAGATTGCGTCAACAACTATGTAAAGGAAAGGATGGTTTATGAGTGTATACCTAGTCCTGGAGCAAGTCCAACAACTACAACTCGTTTCATTAGTGTAACACTCCTAGTAGAACTTGGACAACATCTGTGTACCTCTTGGTTTTCACCATAGACAGTAGAGTTGAACAACATATGCAAATAATCCATTGCAAAATGTAGGCTCACATTTTCCTACTAGAGGCAAACAGCAACCTCCACACCTATATAGTATTCCACACGAACCATTTAGAACTCCTATTGTTCGACTAGAATAGACAGGAAGGAGTTGTCCCTCCTATTGGTATACTAGTCACCAGCTTTCTCTCCCATAATTGTTTCTCGATTGCTATCCCTCCCTTTAGTGGGAAGGACTTGCTCATGCTCTCTATCAGTTACCACAAATAGAGAGGAAAATAATTGTCAGACACAATTGAATTTTGTTCTGCGAAGCCTCCAATACCTCTATATTTATAGAAGGGATTAGGATCTGGGTACCCAGTCTATGTGGGAGTGGAAGGGACCAAAAGATCATGAATTTTCACAACCTGCGAGTACCTAACCGGGTTAGTTGGCAACCAAACCGGTCAGTTCACATGTGAGCCATCAATTCTCTCTACAAAACAATCATTTCTCTATGTTTTCCAGTCATGTATGAATCAACAATTTGAATCCAATTAGTTCATAACATGGCATCAACACTAATCTTTGATGCAATCGAATTTCCCCACAAACTGGGTGTCTCACTCTAGTAAGCCAATTGTCTCACAACCCCAACCGATTGGTTGGTGAGTTGGGTTGGTCAGTTCGCTCCTAAGTTTTAGGATAACTTATTCGATTCAATTTCCAATCAACCTAACAATCCAACCGGTCATTTCATCACATGAACTTATTGGTTGGGAGTCTAGTGAGTTGATTTGTTGCTTGAATTGAATACCTAAACACTTTCATAATCATCCAATCATTATTCATGACTAAACTCCTCTTCTAGGTGAACTCCTCTATGTGTGAATGTATAGGTCCCATATCATGATTGCACTGAATGTCCATAATTAGTTTATGACATTACAAGCAAAAAGTGGTGCCTAGTCGTACATCAGTGCTACCCAAGTGAATGGAAAGTTGGACAACAACTTCAATCAACAATCTGTGTAAGGTGTTATAGTGATTGTATAATTCCTTTGTCTTTGATATCTAGAATGAACTTGAGGCATGGAATCATCATCCTCTCAAGGTTCAATCCATGTTTCTTGAACCAGAGCTGATTGTCTGAGATATATGTGACCTCAATATTATATATTGATTCACATGTGCATGCACATGCTTTTCTTGGTCTCGCTTAATAAGTGTCTAGGATATCAATATCTAGTAGGAGTGACAAATCCCATCTACATCACTCACAACCAATTCCCATGTGACATCTACAATCATTACCGTTAAGGCAATCCTTATTCAGGTTATATTGGATGATGTCAAAGTATACTGAATGACATGTGATGAGTGTAGTAACTTCATGTCTAAGAACAAAATCACCATCTTCACTATGAGATATGACTATGACCACCAATTATGGTCTCCATGTGTCACGCTCAAGGTGGGTTTGTCAGATATACTATTCTCAAACAATTATCTATGTGCCTGGTTTGATATCACATATCATGACTAGTGAGATTATGCCATCAACCATAAGACACTCTAGACTTGTGTATTACTGTTATCTATCTACCTTCCATATTAATAACTGGCAATGGACATAACAAGATTGTACATACTCTTAACATCTATATGATCTCATTGTTTAAGTCACGAACTTTAAAACATATTTCATTGAGTATTGTCATTCTTTAGACATTCATTATGTTTCCTCATTATCTCATAAGTGAAAAAAATGAATTGGAAGCCTGCCCTAATTATTATTAATCAGTTTCTTTATGTAATATGCCATCACAATCATCATATAACTGTCTCTCTAGGCATACTGTACCAATAAACTCCCACTTGAACTTAGAGACAATCACCCATGAATCATATTCTTCGTGATATCAACATGTACATCATGTTTCTGCTGAGCAAGTGCTAATCTAGTGGGTTAGAAACATTTTTCTATAGTCGGTATATTGTATGTTCCTCATCTCCTCATTTATGATTTCATGTATGAGACGAAACTACCGTAATACATTATCTGATATTTCTTGCCTAACAATAGCTCCATTGTTGTCATAGTATCTCTAATGTATCATACATGGTCAGAACATATTTAAGTTCATCCATATGAACTTCTAAATCCGTATAGTACCCACTCCTATGTTCATAACACTAGGATCCTTGGCTTGTATTGTAGAATTTAATTAATGGTCTTAATTTTGGAACCCTTCAAACTCACAACTCTTTTATTAAAATTAAACACATTTTATATTGTGGTCATTCCAAACTTGCATCAGTGTAACCTTTTACACCCAACTCTACTTTGTTTATTTCTATAATTCAACAACTAATCCTTTGTGCTTCTCAAGTACTAATGGATATTTTAAATGACATTCCAATGACCCTCATTGAAAAATAATTATCTTTTCATGTCCAATACATACAAGATTATGAGATGAGTACATTTATATAACATTCATGATAGATCTAATTGCTAGTGCATATGGAATCTCACTCATGTCTTTCCATTCTTCATAAGAATAGGAACATAGGGTTCTTGAGAGACTAATCCCATCAATCATGGTCAGATTGTCCCTCATTGAATCTTTCATACTAGACTCTTTTAGAACTTTGCTATCATATATGATCATAATTTATGAAACTTTCACAAACTATCTCTATAGATCTTGATCCCTATCACATATGATGTTTCACCTAATCCTTCATTGTTGAAGGTGTTTTCCATTCCAGGTCTCAATGTTCACTGCATTGAGATGTTATCCCCCATCAATATGTGAAATATTCATATATGCTCCCACTAAATCTTTTGTAATCATAGATTTCATTAAAGTCAAACTCTTTGACTATCTTGTCAAGTCAAAATATCCCATCTCTGAGATGCTAGTTTTAATGTCTTAGATTGAACCTTGTATCTTATAAACTTCATTAACATTCATGAAGTTATAAAACTTGTAGGCTATGTCACGTACACACCCTTCATATATTCCTCTTTAGGGATGCAATTTTAAACTTCATATGCTAGATCTTATAGTCAATACAAGATGAAACAACAAGCATTACAATTGGTAAAGGAATTTCTTCATGTTCAACAACTTGAACTGATTTGAAAACCTTTACAACCAATACGTCCTTTTGGGTTATCCATGTAGATATTTGCAGCAAAACCTACTTGCACCCTTTGGTCTTACCCCTTTAGGTGGTACTAGAAAGGTCATATCTTGTTCGTGTACATGGACTCCATAATGGCCTTATGTCATTTCTCAGATTCTCGTCCTTAATAGTTTCTAGTTGATTTGTTGGCTCATCATTTTATGACCAACCTATTTGAGTTGTTGGATTCACAATCTTTCAATCTCAGATGTGCTCCACTAGAACTTATGAGGTTCTATGTTACATGAGGAACTTGATATGTCATAACAATTTGTGATTCCCAATTATTCTCATTGAACCTTATTATTGACCTCAAACCGTTTGAGTTCTACTTTTACTCCCACTAATTCTTTTAGAACTCAGTTATCCTAGCAAAAAAAATTTTGATGTTGGACTAGGATTAAAGTAGCATTCAAAAATTATGGTATGTGGATAAACCTTTTCAAGAAATTACTTTCATTATATAGGTTTTGATCCATGAGACATATCGGGACATTCACATATCATATCGCATATGATGTCTTTTAAACCATTTTAGATTGTAGATTGTTTTAGTGTAAAGTATATATCCATGAGAAGATTAGAAGACCAGATTGAATGATAATCAGGTCATGACCCATTAGGATGTAATTACTTATTTATGTACATCATCATTTTTCAGGTGGATTTGACTTGTGATACACTATCACGATCTACCCAGAAGGTCCTCAAACCATTGATGTAAAGTATTTCAACGTTTGATCATAGCAAAGTTTCTTATTACTTTTATGAAAGTTATACTTATTTATAATCTCCTTGAATACTTCAAGATATTTATGTTTGTATTTCACCAAATACAAACCCCATATCAACTGATATCATTGGTATATATAATGAAGTACAAAAAACTATCTTTAGCATTTATTCTATAAGATCTTCATACATCAACAAGTATAAGGCTTAATAGAATGCTTACTTTGTCCACTACACTTAGTGAGATGTGGTTTGTCATTTTTCTCATAAATAAGACTTGCATGTCTCTTATTGGTTCAATAACCAAAAGAGTCTAGATAAGTATCAATTTGGATTCTAGAAATGCATTTCTTATATATGTGAGCTAGATGACAATGCTAAAGATTGTTTGAGTTATCAATTATAATCCTTTAGTATTTACGTTATAAACTTTCATCTTTAGATCCATTCATATAAATATCATTAGATGGTTGGTCATTTCCATACAAGATCACATATTTGAAATAGAAGCATTGGTAACTCTTTTTTTATTTATCATCCTTGTCATACAAGATGTGTAAAGTAAAATGTTTCTATTTTGGCATAATAAAATAGGAGTTCAATTAAATGCATTACACATCCAATGGGCTACGATAAATTTAAATGTAGACTATAGTTGCAACAAATTTTGCTCCGTATAGTCCATATTTATCCTTTTATAAAGGCTTTACTTCTTATCAAATCATGCACATCAACGTATGTCAAGTCTACATGCAATATCACATAACAAGATGAAGAGGTAATCAAATTTATCTTATAATGTTTATACCTGAAGTAGAGGCCTCAACCCCTTCCTTCTTGTTCTTCTTTAAATCCTCCAAGAAGAGAGAGTCAACTCTTTTCTAGTGTCCATATTGGTGACAATCACCTCTTTTCTTTACTCCTCCCCTTGCCTTGAAATATGAAGATTTGGGATTATGGCTAGCTTTAGAACTCTTATTAGGTTTCCATTTTCCTTTAAAATTTCCCTTCATCTTGATGATCATCATCACAGACTTGGGCTTGTCTTTCTTCATGTGTACCTCAATTGTTCTCAACATGTCCAATAACTCTATTACACTGCTTGTCAAAGTCATTCATGTTGTAATTCATTACAAACTGACTATATGACTCTAGTAGAGATTGCAGAATCACATCAGTGGCTTACCCTTGATCCAAAGGGAATCCCATTCTATTCAGGTTCTCCACACACCCAATGAGCTTGAGTATAGGAGGACCTACTGGATCTCCTTCTGGCATGTTATATTTGAATAATGCCTTAAATACATCATATCTCTCCTGTATTGCCTAATATTGGAACATGTTCTTAAGATGTGTGACCATCTCAATAACTACCATGTTCTCATGCTACCTCGACAACTCATAAATCATGAAGCATGGCATCAAAAACTTGACATCCACGACATATTCAGTATGCTTCTTGTAAGCATCTTTGTCATCCTTATGTGCATCGCGAAGAGGTTCATGTCTCTCTAGTATCTCTAGGACATAGAGATTATGCTCCTATGTGAGAATGATTCTCAACATCCTGGACAAATCATGGAAGTTGTTCCCATTTAACTTGTCCTTCTCAATGACCGATCACAAAGAAAAGTGGTTGTTGTTTGTTGTCATTTTATTCTACAAAAGAATTTACAATTTTGTCAAAACTCATTTCTTATTTGATTTGGTTTGATTAAATTTGACAATATTAATTAAGTTTTTAATTAGCTATCCCTCTCATTATTTTGATCAAATTTACAACCCTCAATTATCAATTTGAAAGATTGTAGAGAACAATCTTCTAATGAGCCAAGATCCAAAATAATTCAATTATTACCCTACCAACACCAACGTCCACAATCAATCATGAAGGTAGGCAATGTTTTCCAACTGCATCTTGTGCAATTCTTGGATAGATAATATGAGAAACTCTTTGCAATAATTATATGTAAGCTTTTGGTGCTTAATATCATTAAGGACACTCAATTAACCCCGACCCAAAAGTTGCCATGATAATAATGTGCCCCGCTTGGACAGAACCTACATTACTACCATCAAACTTCCACGAGATGGACAACGCACCTCACTTGGGCGTAACCTATGCTTAGTTGATCAAACTTTTCATGTGTGTCTCTAATGGAAAGAATCTTAGACTTAATATGTTTGATTTAGGTATTATATATATGCATATATATATATGTATGTGTGTGTGTATACATATACATATCCAATCGACACATACTAGTATGTACCATATGCATGTTATATCCCACAATGTAAACATGCAATATAAAACATTAGCGATGGTTAAGGCTAAATCTATTGTAATTCCTTGAGCCACAAGGAATTACTACCACCTAGGTTTACATCACATGCATGAACCTATTGTTGGGATAGATCTGTTCTTGTCAATCTGGGTTGATCGGTTCAACCCTTGAATCGATCGTCTCACCTCTTGTCTGGTCGGTTGGTCTCTTGAATCGATCATCTAACCTCCTATACAACTGATGTTTGTACACCTCCAAATGATTGGTTGGGTCCACCAGCCATTTGGTTTGCCCCTCCTGTGGTCTTTTCTTCTGAGTCCTCCCGCTGATAGGCTCGTCATGTGAAATAGTCAGCTCACCTAATAGTGATTGTCATCTTCATCATTGCAAGAAAGGAAACTATCCTATTGCTATTAAACTTATTACATGGTAATGAGAAACCTTAAGTTAAATTTGAGGGGAGAAAAGGTAGGAAAGAATAATATTTTTACATAGGGAAGAAGAAGGTAGAGGCTCAGTATGAAAACCAAGATAAGATAGGAATAAAATAAACCATCCAACGACACACATATATTTGGGTTATTGGCCATAACGATGTCACATCCACCATCAAAACCAATTTTAGGGCAATGCGTGTAAATTGTATATATATCATATGATATATATAAGTTCGGGAATGTATGTGGTCTTTGATTGGGAGTATATATTAATTAGTTTAAGTATTCACATTTCATGCAATAAGTAAATGATGAAAAAAAATCCAATCATATCGATTATCCCAAAAAATAGTAAATTGATGTGGCTCTCGTACCACTATTGGGAAATAACAGTCAGAATAGGTAGCAATACAAATTTTTTATTGTCATATTCCCCAAGAAAAACTAGATCACGTCAAAAACTATGTAATTTAAAGGATAGTTTAATGAATTCATACCCGATCATAAATAAAGTCCTGCGACTACAACTCGTTGTTGTAGTGCAACACTCCTATTTGCACTTAGATGACATCTGTGTAGATCCTGGTCTTCACCAAAGGTTGTAGACTGGAACGGAGTCTACAACAACTCCACCACGGATTGCAGGCTAACTTTGTCCTACTAGTAACAGACAACAGACTTCACGCCTCTATAATATTCCACACAGACCACCTAGAACTCATATCATCTTACTAGAACAGACAAGGAGTTGTCCCTCCTATTGGTGTAGTAGTCACCAACTTGCTCTCCCACAATTGTTTCTCCCTTGCTATCCCTGCATTTAGTGGTTAGGACTTGCTTGGTCTCTCTATTTGTTACCAAAACTATAGAGGACAACAATTATCAGAGGAAATTGAGTTTTGTTTTGAAAATCTTCCAGTACCCCTCTATTTGTACGAGGGGTTAGGGTCTGGGTTTCCAGTTTCTGTGGGAGTGGAAGGGACCAGAAGATCATGAATTTTCCCAACCTCAGAGTATCAAAGTGTCAGTTCCCAACCAAAGTGGTCGATTCACACGTGAACCATGTTTCCCAATCACATATGAATTAGCAATTTAAAGTCAAGTAATGCATAACACGATGTTAGCAATGATCCTTGATGCAATCAAATTTCTCCACAAACTGGGTGTCTCACTCAAGCAAGCTGGTCATCTACGACCCTAATCGATCAGTTGGTGATCCGAGCCGATAGGTTCATTAAGTGAACTGGTCAGTTCACTATCCTGTTCTGGCAGAATTTAGCCAATTGAATTTCCAATTAACCTTAACTCAAACTGGTCCTTTTATCACATGAACTGATCGATTGGGAGTCCAGTCAGTTGATTTGTTGCTTAAATTGAATACCTAAACACTTTAGTAATCAATCCAATCATTATTCAGGATTAAAATCCTTTTCTAGGTGAATTCCTATGTGTGTGACCCTATAGGTCATGTATCACATTGGTAGTGAATGTCCATAACTATTTTATGACATCACAAGCAAAGAGTGGTACCTATTCACACATCAATGCTACCCAAGTGAATGGAAAGTTGGAGAACAACTTCAACCTACAATCTATATAAGGCATTATAGTGATTGTAGAATTCCTATGTCTCTAGTATCGGGAATGAACTCGGGGCATGGATCATCATTATTTCAATGTTCAATCCATGTTTCTTGAACCAGATCAGACTGTCTGAGATATATGTGGCCACAATATAATATATTGATTCACATATGCATGCACATGCTTTTCTCAGTCTCTCTTATCAAGTGGCCAGGATATCAATCTCTAGTAGGAGGGACAAATCCCATCTACATCACTCATCTTCAATCCCCATCTGTTACAACTACCAAATCATCACCGTTATGGCAATCCATATTTAGGGTTATGTTGGATGATGTCAAAGTATACTGAATGACGTGTCATGCGTGTAGTGACTTCAGGTCTAAGAACCACAATCACCACCTTCACTATGAGAGATGACTATGATGACTAATTATGGTCTCCATGCATCACTCTCAAGGTGTGCCAACTGATACACTTTCTCTAACAAGTATCTATATTCTTAGTTTGATATCACATATCATGACTAATGATATTTCATCATCAACCAACACACACTCTAGTCTTGTGTATTATTGTTGTCTATATACCTTCCACAATAAAACCTTAATAGGGACATAACAAAAGTGTACATACTCATAAAATCCATATGATCTCATTGTTCAAGTCACATACTTGAAAACATACATCATTGAATATTGTCATTCTTTAGACATTCATTATGTTTCCTCATTATCTCATAACTGAGTAAAACAAAATGAGAGACCCCTGATCTTGCTGAAAGTGTTGAACATACTTAATTATTATACTTGAATTCTTATAACTATAATCTAACCTTGTGATATGATTTGGAATCATAAGACAAGCTTAAGTTTCAAGTTTGGTCTAATTTGAACAATGTTTGTGCAAGTTATGCAATTTTATGTACACTTTGGACTTTTACAAAATTTACTCAATTAGGAAGTTTTTCTTGCACGTTATCACTTGCATTATGTTCTTTGAATGTTCTCTCATCATTATTGATCTTTTTGATCCATGGGGTTCCTAGTTGAATTGTGGTTTAAGGCAGTTTTTCTCAAGGGTATTTTAGGGTTTGCCCCTTTATGGATGAGCTACCTTTAGGAGATATCAAGCAAATGTTTTATTTTCTTTGCTTGCAAAATCAATAAACAAGGGCTAATAAGGTCTCCATGGATAGTGGGTCAGCTTCTTGTGACTACTTGTATATCCTAAATAGTTTAAGGCCATGGACACATGGGGAAGCTACTTGTATACCACATGCTTGCTTCCATCCTTATCCATGGGCTATATTTACCTCTTCCTTGACCAAGAACAAAACTTTTCTTGCTTTCTCTTTCCTATAACCTGTAGCAACGACTCCACTCTATTTTTCTATGGAACCAAGTGCTCTTAGGTAGAAGAAAACTTCTTTTTTGGAGAAGAAGGTCTCTTAGAGCTCCATTTATCCCTTTCTAGGGTTTCCAAGGTCATCTTCTAGGGATTTTGACTAAGGCAAGTTGTTTTCTTCCTTCCATCTTCATTCTCTTCTCCTTCCTTATACCTTCCTCCAGGTTGGAACTTTGTTGCTCCATGAAATAAGTTGCTCTAAAGCTCTAAAACCTTACCTTTCTTGCTCCTTAGGCTTAGGGTTTTGCTTCTTTGATGGAGAAAGGTGTTAGATGGACGAGTTCTGAACTTATGCTTGGATTTTCTACCCTACATGCTCGCGTTTTCTTCTGTTTGGGATTTTATCTTCTCACTAAAGGCAAGTTTTATAGCTTGCTCCACATTTATTGCTTACTATAAGCTTGCTAGTTCAAGTTCTTGTTTTAAAATGATGATCCATGCACTAAAAAGCTATGCTTGACTTGGATTTCGCTTTTCATGAAGTTCCATATTCTGATTTCAGTTTTAGATGAAGTTTTAATTATGTGTATGTTCCTCCTTAGATAAAACATGACTTGGATCGGGTTGTTTTACCAACCAGTGGTGCTAAGAACCCATCAACCAATGGTCAATTTTAGGGTTTGAAGCTGATTTCTTCTATAAACACATGACCCAATGGTGGTACCATTACTACAACCGACGATGTTGTCTTCATGAAAACTGATAGTGGTGAGCAATATTGTCAACTGACATTCACCCTTTAGGTTAGGTTTTTGTTTAATTAGAATCTTAATGATCAACAACTAAGTACCCTAATGATGCTATCAATCAATGGTGACATTAGCTTGATATTCAATGATGATGATTAAATATATATAGTGTTGATCTAACAATCTATGGTGTCTACTGATGATGAATCAGGTCTCCACAACCTATGGTGAGTTAAGAATGTAGTTGTAGCATCAATTAAGCCTTAAGCCAATGGTTCCTTGGGTCATTTGATGCAATGGTTGGACCTATGATTGTTTTAATATATGAACTTGCCCCAAAGGTTAAGATTGAATGATTCTTCATCCAATAAATTAGAATGATGACTTATTAATATGTTGGTCGTAATGAAGTGATTTATATGGTTTTCTTTATGAGATCAACTTAAGAAGCTCATTTATTGATGACTTGTTTTAAATAAACAATCTCTTATGGGTTTTACCCTACTCTCAATGGAACTTTTTATGTTGTTAATCAAGGGGTGTTTAGGGTTAAATGGTGACTCTTTATAGATCACAACTCAATGACTTCATAGGTGGTTTATCCAAGCTATTTACTTATGTAAACAACCAATAGTCTTACCTTCTCAACAATCCAATGTTTTGGGATGATGCTTATGGTAAGTTTGTACGGTTTGAGTGATTTTGAAGCCTAATGGAGGTTTACCTTAATAATATAGTGTTACCTTTCCCTCACATGATTAGAATTGATAATAAATAAAATGAGTTAATGGGAAACCCTGATGAAGTATATTTCATTATACTTAGCCCTAATATAACCAAGTGATGGTAATTGATTATGAACAACCCCTTTAATGATGAATAGAATCATCGAGTACTCTCTTTTGTGGTTGAACCCTAGTATGGTATGAGTAGATGGTTACACCTTGAGTTATGTGTGGATCTATATGTGAGAATGGTATGGAATGTGATTATAACGTCCTAGGATTTGAGGCCTTAGATATAATGATCTTAAAAGGAATGATTGGACTACCCGTATCACCAAGGTGTACCTCCTATTCTGAGAGCCCATCACTAAAGAACTCCATAGTAAAGCATGCTCATCTTGGAGTAGTACTAGGATGGGTGACCAGTTGGGAAGTTGATCATGGCTTGCACATGAATGAGGAAAAAGCACGCAGTTAAGGCTAGTGGTGGTGTATGGGGCCAGTTGTCATTTGTGAAACTCTACTAGAGCCTTGGGTAGTGGGCCCGAGTATTACAAATGGTATTAGAGCCAATTCCCCTCCAGTAGGTGGAGCCCACATGGGCCAGTGACATGCCAATCTTTGAGCCATGTGGCCTAGGCATGTTGGAAAGGGCTATCCGTGGTGATGGAGCCACCCTTGCGCTGGTAGTCGTGGTCGGGAGGTGGGTGTACATGGACATGTTGGGTCTGCACTGAAATGGGGAAATGTTATTAGGCCACATAGTTGAGCCTTGATGAGAACGTCAATAGTCTAAGTGGGGGAGATCGTAACATCCTAGGATTTGAGGCCCCAGATATAATTATATTTAAAGGAATGATTGAACTACCCATATCACCAAGGTGCACCTCCTTTTTTGGGAGCCAATTACTAAAGAACTCCATAGTTAAGCATTCTCAACTTGGAGTAGTACTAGGATGTGTGACCAGTTGGGAAGTTGATCCTGGCTTGCACGTGAGGAGGAAAAAGCACGCATTTAAGGCTAGTGGTGGTCTGTGGGGCTAGTCGTCAATCCTAAAACTGTACTAGAGCCTTGGGCAGTGGGCCCGAGTGTTACAATGATGGTTTTGCTTCACCTTATTCATCCATGATCCAATGGGGATTCCATGAGTTTGGGTATGGGTATGAGTGTTGATTGGTAATATTAATATAATTTATCTTGTTGAACCTAACTCTAATGAATAGAGATAAATATGAGTGTTCATGTTTAACCTTCTTATAAGATGGCAAGATGGTGGAATAATCTCCTTAATATTATCATAACCTTAATGTGTTAATTGGTGGTTATCATAGCCACATGGTTGATACTTTCTTATACTAAACATGTGCATTATGAATATGATGAGGGATAATCATATCTAGATTCCTTGCATGTTGATGTAATAAAGTAATGTTCATAATGTTGATATAACCCTATTATGATTGTTTATGAATATCTCCCAGCTCATTAATGCAATATTGTGATGTCCGGTGTGTTTATGTAAGTGATGTTGTTGAGCCTTGATATAAGGCATGGAAAGATAATGATGATCTTGTAGGGAATAGTATGATGGTCTTAATGACCTTTGGCCATGGTTGAGACCTGAATGAGGTTGAATCCTCTTGTGTTGATAAGGGTTGATACCCCGTGATATTGTGAAAAGGATTTATATCCTATGATAGTATGATGACAAGTGCAGTCTCATGAATGGAAAGTGAATAACATCATGTGATGATGAGATGATGAACAATATACCTCAAACATTTTACATCTTCTGAAGTTGCAATACATATACTCTTTCTATAAATGAATTAGGGCTTTTATGTCCATTTGTATGATGAAGAATTAATTTACCCAATTGGCAGTAATTAATCAAGTGTAACCTTAATCATGTAGTGCCCTGTGTTGTTGAACCATCCTTTGTATCAGAACTTACATGATGGTGAAACAAGTATTCCTAAGGGAAACTCGAAGCACATATTATTGAATATGCGAGTTGCTTGTCACCCTGATTTCATTTGTTAGGGAGGATGACTAAGGTCATGCCTAGCCCTCTTTTTGAGAATAGGTGCGATCGTGTCTTAGTATTTGTGGAATGTGATTGGAGGACAACTACGGTTGTACCTCAGTGGTAGGGTTTTGGTTGCATACCCTAGAGGCTAGTACCGTGACCTGTACCGAGGACGAACTAGTTGTTAGAAGCTTGACTATATGTCACTGTAGCGGTAGCTTGATTGATATGTCACTACCTTTTTGGCCCGTACTGACTAGGTAGTGGACAGATCTTAGGATACCGACACTCCTAGATCTTGTACAAAACCAAATAGCCCTTCACAGGGTCAGTTGAACTTTGGATGGTACGATTCAAATTCCCCAAGGCATAATAAAAGATGTAAGACATCCGTGTAGTATATTTGTTTAGGGTTATACACAATGCTTCATATTGTGTGATAACCCTTGTTTGCTTTCGTTTCACTGAGATCATGTACAGTATAATAAGAGATAATAGATATGCTTATGTTGTAGTTATGCTCATGTTGTAAACATGTTTATGTTGTCAAATATACTGACACTAATGGTTAAGATGATGTTGCTAGCTATGTTTAATATTTCTAGCCTTGCCTATGTAATTATAAATGCTTAAAATGCTAATCATGCCTATGGAGTTAATTGTGCTACGATGTTAGTTCTACTTATAATGTCAATCAATATCCTTTATTTGAGATGCCAATATTGATATCCATGTTATGTTACTAGACATATTCATTATGTCAGGGATTTTTACGCTACTGGATTGCTTGTGTTGTTAGCAAGGAATATGATGATAGTCAAATTAATGATCATGATTGTTATTAGATGCAATTTGATGATGTTTGAGTAGACATCTATCCAGAGAAATGGATTTATTTGTTACCAATATATGCATTGATGATCATACTTGTTGCTAAGATTATTTGCTTAATATGTTTTGTATACTTAAACTGTTCAATCTATTCAATTGATTATTAAATACTCCAACTACTCAGTTATCTACTATTTAAAATGTTGTAATCGATAAGCATTGTTGGAGGTTATATCTCTTGTTGGGACATGGATCTCACCCTTGTGGTTCGCCACACACTTTTAGGTAATCGATAGTGATGACAACAGAACCGTGGAAGTAAAGAGGAACTATAGTAATGAGTCTTTGAGAAAGTTGATTAGATGTCTAGTGTGTCCTAGAGTCATCCATGTACTCTTAGGTCTGCGTAGGAAAAGTTTGTATATGGTGTTTCAAACAAATCGAACTTTTGTTAGCATGTTAATGCTTATTTGTGTTGCATATACACATATTGTTCTCCTATGTATATATGTTGTGTCTAAGGCGATAGAACAATTTGTATCAAATTCTTAGCATAGTATGGATACAAGAAAGATGTTGGGCTCTTATGCAAAAGTTTCTGAGTGGGTGTTGATGTTGAAATCGGTTTTAATTTACCCATATTTTTGGGTATATGATTAAACGATTGTGTTTTATGTTTTGAGTAACCTTGTTTAGTGTAGCGGGGTCCTCACAAGTTGGTATCAAAGCTATAGGTTCACTGAGTCTATAGGGATAGTAGGACTTATGATTAGGATGATGTTTAAGTAAGGAACATGACATGAAAATATTGTGCACCCTACCTAATCTCAGCACTTGGATGCCCTGGCCAGGTATTCAATTATTGAAGAAAAGGTAAGTATGGAACTCTTAGAGTGTTATCTTTCTAATTACTCTCATCAATTAGTCATTTTGAGAGAATCTAAAGAGCACAATGAATCAAAAATCATGGTGCAGATAACTCAATATTACCTCAAGAGAAGATGAGAATTACATCATTATCTATCAAAACATGAATGTTTGGTAACTATAAAAGAAAGATAAAACACCATGAAATCTAAATCTGAATACAAATAAGAAAAAGAGGCGTTCTTGAAGATGTGATTAAAGAAGATAATAAAGTAAAAGACAGATAAGTTTGTGCTTATAAAGTGAATCAAGGTATGAAATCCACATAAGATGGAAAGAACTCCTATAATAAGTACAAAATGAGAAGATAAAATGGGAACAATGACAAAAGAATAAGGTGGAACCTGAGTTAATCTCATACCAACCTATGTGTGTAAGAAAGTGTTAATGTAAAATCAGCATGACAATTGAAAGAAATTAAGGGAGATGATCCCTATTTAATGAACAAAATGTGGAATATGATGATTTACCTGTTGAAAAGTGATGGAAAAACATAATAAAATAAGAGAACATACCCAAGTGTGATAAATAGTCATCAAGGAAGGAGTAATGAGATATGTTAATCATAATTATTCCTATGCTAATGGCAAGGAACCCAAAATGAAAAGGTAAAATGATACATAAGAAGTTGTAATACATAATGAAAATAGAATTGGTTACCTTTTTGCTAGTGACCCTTGAAAAATGCTACTATGATGTGGGAAGTATGTTTCCTTTTGTGTTTTTCCTTTCTAGGGCACAACTTTCAAGTGAATCATTACCCATTGGTATGTATGGATTCGTTGTAAACATGAGGGTGGATAGCTTATTATATCATAAGGCTTCTTGGACTATGGTTCCAAGATCATAAAGTTTCTGATGAGTTTGCTTTTGAGCCTTCCAATAATTAGGAAGACTCCTCATATATGTCTTGAGATTTGTTATGTTGGTAAGAGTAGATGAGATAAGGATGTGAGTTCCTTATAGCACATGAGGTGGATACCAAGGTAATGAATCCTAGTATCCAGGATGTATCAACAGTATGGGATGTATGTGAAGGTTGGATATGTTTATTAAATGAACTTTCCAAGTATTCCTCTCCCTTAGAGAGATAGAGATAGAGATAGAGAGAGAGAGTTGATGATGGCCCTCTAAATGTTGTTTGGAAGGAAAAATAAAAGTGATTCTATAATGTTGTGTATGGTTTAGTGATAGTTGGGCAAGACCACTATCAAGGATAGATGGTTTGCGGATCAGTAAACATGTGCTACCATGTTCCTTTAAGATAAAATATTCTTTAGACATAAGAGTTAGAATGGATGACATAAGTTACATGACCATGGTGAGTTTAGGGTTATGTACTTTAGACTAACCAATGTACCAATAGAATTTATGAATAGGAGGAACAAATGTTCATGTCATGTCTTACTAGTTGTAGCAAGCTTTGAATGATGACATCTCAAGGTATTTCACAGATGGTTAGTAACATGGTCAACATATTTGCTAAACCTTAAGAATGTTGAAGTAACTATACTTATGTGTGACAAGACTAGCAAGAAAGAGTTGGGTGTTGACTAAAGTATCCTCTTGGATTTATGATACCTCTGTTAAGTATGTTATGTGAAGTCGAATAAGATGAAGACAATGTCGTTACTTTACCCCTAACAATGTCAACCGAGAAGTTATATTTGTTAACATTTATAGACAAGTGTATGATTCTTCAACCAAATAGGTGGTCTTTCCACCATTGATATGATTGGAGGATCCTCTAAAAACATATTCCTCATAGTTCTTGAAAATTAGGGGATGCCTACCTGGTTGATTGAGTTGTTAATTACAACAACCATTAAAGGAGCATAGAGATGAAACCTTGTAAAGTTACATATGATAAGATATACATGATTTTCTATGTTTGATAAGAGACAGCGAGTATGGCTTCTAAGTCATGTGTGATACGATAGATAGAATAGTTCAGGACGATAGTAGAGTCCCAAAGTTGAAAGGTACTACCAGACCTATATAGGTGGTGCAATAGTTCCTATGTTGAACCAAGGTGACACATGCAGAAGTTGAGGGAGAAGAATATGACTTCTATGAGAATAATGTGACATAATCATGAGATGAAAGTTACCATGTGGATGATTGGGTATGATGTGCATGAGAATAATCAATATTTTTCTCCTTGGATTTTGGGGGAGAAATCCCTATTAGGGGTAAATGGTTGAGAGACCCCTGACCTTGCAAAAAGTGTTGAACCTACTTAATTATCATAATTTAATTCTTATAATTATAGTATACCCTTTTGATATGATTTGGAATCATAATACAAGATTAATTTTCAAGTTTGGTCTAATTTGAACAATGTTTGTGCAAGTTATGCAATTTTATGTACATTTTAGACTTTTCTAAAATTTACCTAATTGGGAGGTTTTCTAGCAATTTATCACTTGAATTATGTTCTTTGGATGTTATCTCATCATTCTTTAACTTTTTGAGCCATGGGGCACCTAGTTGAACCTTGGTTTTGAGGTGTTTTCTTCAAGGGTATTTTAGGATTTACCCCTTTATGGATGAGCTACCTTTAGGAGCTATATTTTCTTGGCTTGCAAAATCATGAAATGAGGGCTAAGCATGTATACATGGATGGTGGCTCATCTTCTTGTGTGTCTTCTTGTATATCCTTAATAATTTAAGGCCATGGACACATGGGGAAATTACTTGTACACCTCATGCTTGCTTCCATCCTTATCCATGGGCTATATTTAGCTCTTCCTTGCCCAAGAACGAAACTTTGCTTACTTTCTCTTTTCTCTAACATGGAGAAATGACTTCACTCTATTTTTCTGTAGAACCAAGTGCTCCAAGGTAGAATACAACTTTTTTTTTGAAGAAGGTCTCCTAGAGCTCCATCGAGCCCTATCTAGTGTTTCTAAGGTCATCTTCTAGGGATTTCGACCAAGGCAAGTTATATTCTTCCTTCCTTCTCTATTTTTATTGCTCTTCTCCTTACTTATACCTTCCTCTGGGTTGGAATTTTGCTGTTACATGATAGAAGTTTATCTAAATCTATAAAACCCTACCTTTCTTTCTCCTTATGATTAGGGTTTGCTTCTTTGAAGGAGAAAGGCGTTAGATGGATGAGTTTAGAGCTTATGCTTGGATTTTCTACCCTACCTGCTCGATTTTTATTCTATTTGGGATTTTATCTTCTCATTATAGGCAATTTTTATAACTTGTTCCACTTTTATTGCTTACCATAAGCTTTCTAGTTCATGTTCTTTCTTTAAAATGATGATCCATGCACTAAAAAGCTATGGTTGACTTGTATTTCTATTTTTATGATGTTCCCTATTCTGATTTCAGTTCTAGATGAACTTGTAATCATTTGTATGTTCCTACTAAGATATAAGATGACTTGGATCCGGTTGTTTTGACAACCGGTGGTGCTAAGCACCCATCAACCAATGGTCAATTTTAGGGTTTGAAGTTGATTTCTTCTATAAACACATGACCCAATGGTGGTACCATTGCAACAACCGATGGTGTTGTCTTCATGAGACCTGATGGTGGTGACCAAGGGTGTCAACTGAAGTTCACCCTTTAGGTCAGGTTTTGTCTTAATTAGAATCTTAATGATCAACAACTAAGTACCCTAATGATGCTATCAATCAATGGTGACATTAGCTTGATATTCGATGATGATTAATGAATATAGTGCTGATCTAACAACCTATGGTGACTTAATAGTCACTACTAATGGAGGATCAGGCTTCCAAAACCTATGGTGAGTTAAACATGTAGTTGTAGCATCAATTAAGCCTTAAACCAATGGTTTCTTGGGTCATTTGATGCAATGGTTAGACCTATACTCCAATTGATGGTTTTAATATGTGAACTTGACCCAATGGTTAAGATCTAATGATTATTCATCCAATAAATTAGAATGATGAGTTATGTAATATGTTGGTACTAATGAAGGTATTTATAAGGTTTCCTTTATGAGATAACCTTAAGAATCTCATTTATTGATGACTTGTTTTAAATAAACAATCGATTATGGGTTTTACCCTACTCTCAATGCAACTTTTTATGTTCTTAATCAAGGGATGTCTAAGGTTAAATGGCGACTCTTTCTAGAGCACAACTCAATGACTTCACTGGTGGTTTATACAAGGTTTTTACTTATGTAAACAGCCATTAGTATTACCTTCTCAGCAATCCAATGTTTGATGCTTATGGTAAGTTTGTATGGTTTGAGTGATGCTGAAACCTAATGGAGGTTTACCTTAATAATACAGTCTTACCTTTTCCCTAATATGATTAGAATTGATAATAAATATAATGAGTTAATGGGAAACCCTGATGAAGTATATTTCGTTATACTTAACTCTAATACAACCTAGTGATGGTAATTTATTATGAACAACCCCTTCAATGATGAATAAAATCATGGAGTACTCTCTTTTGTGGTTGAACCCTAGTATGGTATGACCTGATGGTTACATCACGAGTTATGTGTGGATCCATATGTGAGAATGGTATGGAATGTGATGGTGATGCTTCACCCTTTTCATCCATGATACAATGGGGATACAATGAGTTAGGGTTTGGGTATGAGTGTTTATTAGTAATATTAATATAATTTATCTTGTTGAACCTATGTAAGTAGGTGGGATCACCCCCTTACTAAATATTTGATTTGGAGAATAGAACATCCATTCCAAACACACTCAAAGGTATGTTGGAATAGGTATAAATTTTTCAAATTTATTATAATGGTATGCTAAAGACCCAAAGTATAGCAGAAGAATAAAAATGTTGACTATATTCAATTTTTCACAAAGGTATTACAAAAGTACATCATAATATCCCATAAGGGTTTACAAGTATGAGACAACATAAGGATCTAAGTAGAGGGAAATCTAAACCATAACAACTTCGTCTCCAAGCTTTAACTCCTTAAGCTAGTCCAAAACCTCATGCCTTCTCATCCAAGTCCTTCACCTAGGGTTGGACGCATACCCTAGCAAGAAGAGAAAATAGATGATATCAGCAAAGGAAGGTATGTGCATACTAAATAGGAAATTGAGCAATATATGGAATAAAGGACATAAAATATAAAAGGCTTCCCATAGAAAGGATAAGGACCACCCAAATGGGTATCAAGATAAAATTAATTGAAATCATATGATAACAAAAGAATACTTGCCATGAATAAAACATAAAGATTGTGCCACACAAGCACATGTAAAGAATTAGGGCACATACCCCATATCATCAACTTGCATGCATGTGAGATAAACATATCCCTAGAATAATATAAACACAGAGGCAGCCAAGTCTCATAAACTTGAAACCTGATAGAGAAAGGAATACTACCAATCTCCCAAATATATAAAACATGGGCCAAGAATCACACATCTTGCCCTGGGTATGATGTTCCTTTCCATCCCAAAAGAGCATGAAATATCACATCTGCCCGACAGCAAATAACACATCTTCCATAAAAACTAGTGCAATTACACTACTCTAGTGCTACTGAATCACATAGCATGTTAAATGTATAGGGAAGTAGAAAGTATAGTCATAATATATAAACTAGTCACCACATAAGTGAGCAACATATAAATCCACCTCATAAGTGGGCAAAAGACATAACATGTCATCTTTTAGAGTTCCATCATGAACAAAGCATAAGATAAGAGTTCAAAAGAATATCCCTGATCACATGATCAATATCAAATAAGGTAGTTAACATGAACCATGATTTTCAAAAGAAAGGACATTGTGTATATGCTAATGTCCATAGGACAAAGAGAATGAATAAGCATATGTGAATTGCTCAACATAGAAGAATAGGCGATACATCATACAATAAGAGAGAGAAATTGCTCAATATGAATAATCAGGTCTGCAAACATACCTCAACTTTAAAGTCTAACAGTCTAAGTTAGTCCTAGATCCAAGCCTAGGCCTCCAAAGAACCTCTAGGAAAGGTGGATAGATCCAATAAGTAAGGTTCCCAAGCTTAGCGGGGCTGGTTTCTCCAACAAAGCTCGTATCTCAACCAAGAAGCACCTTCTCCACTTTAGAGGTGAAAAACCCTAACAAAAGAACATGGAGATGGGTTGTTTAAGGGCTCTAGTTGGGGTTTCACCATGGAAAACTAGGGTTCTGACCTAGAGGAAGGTGGAAGGAAGACTAATAACATGAAAATAGGGAAGGAAAGGAGGATACTTACTAGTTTTGGTCAAAATCACCAACGAGGAGCTTAAGAAATCCAAAATAGAGAAATTTGGAACCCTAGGAGCCTTCTTCACCAAGGTAGGCACCACCTTTTACATTAGGATAACAGCTTCATGGAAAAATAGAGTAGGAATGATGCTATAAGATAGAGGAAATAAAGGAGAGAAAGAGTTTTTGAATTGGGAGTTGGGAAGGGGTAGATATGGCTATATAAAGAAAGAGGTCAAGTATGAGGTGTCTATGAGACTTTCCATGTGTCATGTATAAGGGTGTTCATGGACATGCAAGCCTTTATGGATAAGAAATAAGTCAAGTACGAGGTGTCAAGTTACTTTCCATGTGTCCAATGCTAAGGGTGACTATGGACATGCAAACTTTTATGGATAAGGAAGAAGTCAAGCATGAGGTATCCATGGAGCTTTCCATGTGTCCTTAGTCTAGGGATTTTATGGCCATTCAAGAGGAATGATCATAGAGGCTTCTTTAATATCAAATGTCTATTTATGGACACTTATAGG